>OZ059837.1:19674984-20874984 GCA_964057195.1 Orthosia cruda
TATGATACTTCTTGATTGATTGATTGACACAGCAGGTGCTCCCCTGCCACAGATTACCTCCCTGCTATTCTTACTAAGTTTTTCAACAAACTAGCCGAAATTTGAGTATAAAGTCAATCCTCATATTTGAGGGTATTACAACTTTCTTATGATGAATATTATTCATCTGGGGGCAAATTCCAGTATTTTTCAGAACATTCGCATTCCAGTCGCTTCTTCAATCTGTCCAAATTTTAAATTTGCCTTCATTTTCGACATTGACCCCCGATTTCTTAAAGAATTTGACGTTGAGCATTCATCAAACTCAAGCCAAAAAATCTGTCAAATTCTGTCATGAAAGTAGTGTCTGACACGTTCTTATTTCCAAAATTTGAATTCTGAAACTGTTTCTGAATGTTTCTGAGAAAAGATTGTGATTGATATTTAGCGTTTTAAGTACGACAAATGGCTGCCTGTTTTGTTGGTACAAAACAAGATGTATTTTTCTTTTGTTACGAATCGGTTACTGTAGCATTCTTTGTAAATGAAAACGTCTTTGAACGCTTGAATAATACTAAGTTATTTTTGGGACGTCTGTTTAAGACCGTGATGTTAGGAACAGATCTCAGCGGGTGACGTAGTGGTTGATGTTGGGATTACTAGGGGATACTTCCAAGATATTGTGGTTCGTAAAGGTCAGGCTAGGGAAACTTAGATAGAGAATATTTTATCAAACTGTTACTGTTCCACTGCAGGGCAAAGGCCTCTTCTCATACAGAGAAGGTGTGCGTTTTGATAAAATGATTTACAAAAATACATCTTAGGTTGTCTTAAGATATATACCACTAAAGTACCCATAGAAATCTCAATATTGTAAAAGAGCTGTATTACAATTTTGGTGTACAAATAAAACATATTCTATTTATTTCTGTCTATCTATCTATTACAAACATTATTAGATATACACTCTACCGTACCCTTCGGGGATTCATGCATGATGTTATGTTATTTGAGTTACTATACAAAATCAGGTAATTAAGGAAGAAATGTTTTACGTCTCACCTACTTGTTTTATTAAACAAATACGCTACTGTTTGCTGACAGTAACACAACTACAAGTATCGGCAGATTAGTATAACCAACGCTGGATTAAACGAAAAAAAAAACCTAGGATCTTCGTCCTACAGTTGTTCAGTTTAGCTTATTCCGAGAAGCTGCAAATGATCAATTAGTAGAATGACTCTTATCCACTTCACTTTAACAAATTTTCCACAAATAAAAAAAAATAGAAAAGAAAGAAAAAGCGTTTATTTGCATTTATTTTTTATTTCAAATGCCTTGATTTAGGACTCCAGAGCTTTAATATAAAAAGAAATAAAACAAACACCATTACAATTTGTTACGTTTATTTGTCCGTTCCATACAAATGGGATGTAATAAGGCCTGCATATTAGTAGCCTGGCCAATGGCGGACAGAAAAAATTAGCGGCTTCGATGGCATGCGTTACCCCTGACAAAGCGATGCCGCCGTCGATGTCAACCTACTTCGTGATCCCCATTGTTTAATGTGAACATTTGTTTCTTAGTTTGTTGATTTTGAGATAAGGATAACAAAACAAACATAAACCTTTTTAATTAATATATAGATCTTTGAAAGGTTATGGTTAAAAGAAATGGTTACACACGAAAACTTCTTTATTGTTTTTGACTCTATATATTGCAATCTATAACTGCTAATTGGTATTTATTTTGTAAACTGGTTTACAATAACACTTTTAAATGATAATCAATTTTTTCAATTTAAACCACATTAAACCCTTGTTAAGGTATATTGTTATTTATTGTTAATATTGCCAGTGTTTCCTAGCTAAAAACTCTGAGAAGGATCACCGAAACAAACTCGGTGGTCAAAATCTCTATTAAATATTATACTATCTGTAATGGCCTAATTTGGCCAATGTAATTAGTTATGGACCTAGGTGTAGGGGGCGTTAGCCCCCCCGGTGGGTTCCCGCATACACGCGTATACGCGTAGCGGCCAACATGTAAGTTGCGGTGCTGCCTAGGCGGTATCGCAATGAGGCGGGCTGCCATTTCGTATGGGGCCTTCCAAACCCATACGATATCGCGGCTGAGGGATGGAGGCCGCGGCTAGAGAGGAGTATTGCGGTGCGCCGCTCTCTCTATCTTCCGCGGCCTGGACGGGGTCGCCACCGTCTGATAGCGGACGCGGTGGGGCCGCAGGAGAGGAGGTGTGTTGGTATAGCGTTATCCGCTCTGCCTATACGCTGCGGCCGAAAAATGGTAGATGGCGGGGCCATTGACCTTGACCCGTCACAAGGGGACCAAGGGTGCTATACACGGGGTCGTCAATGTGCTGGTTTGGTCCCTGGGGTGGTCACAGCGCACAGCACTATGCTATCTCCCCGTGGTAGCGCAGTATGCAAGAGCATTTCTCCTGGATAAAAAAAAGATGTAGTTAACGAAATTATCTGAAGCGTTAATTTGCACATGAGTGAAACTTAAGCGGCAAAATATAAACAAAATTCATAAGATTAATCTACCGTCATGAGGTTAAGTAACGTAACTTCGGTGAAAATACTTTTATTGATTTTTGTATTTATAGCTAGTGAACGGACCGTAATCAACAGGCAATATACTTCGTTTAGCCGTAAACTCAAACTTTACTTTGAAAAATGTTTATAGGTACAACAAGAAAACAATAAAATGCGGGTTCTTTTTCTCAATGCGGCCAGTGTTTTTACCGAAAAACCAAAGATTTATAATATACATTTGTATGAATACATGAACGTGGGCTGTAGTAATCCGGCAGTCGGGATTCTGAGATAAACTGTGCGTTTTGAAGCCGTAAATCTGACAAGATTGATGATATCTCTGACCTATGTACCCTGTACGCCTTCCTTCCAACAAGACATTGCACCCGGTGTAACGGGGTACAATAGCACCCCACAGATATTACCGGCGATTCCGGTAGTAATTAAAAGTCTTTTCGTGATTTATTGGAAAGATAATTGATGATCAACAGCGTGCTAATTAATGTCAACACTTATGTGTGGAAGTGAAGGGTGGGTATGGCAAAAAAGACATGAAAGTAGGATTAATGCAGTTGAAATGCGCTCCTTGCGAAGTATGTGTGGCGTAACTTTAAATGATAGGTTGAGGAATGAGATAAAAAGACAACGTTGTGGTTTAAAAGAAGATGTAGTGACTAAAATTGAAAAGAGTATGTTAAGATGGTTTGGCCATGTTGAGAGGATGAATGAAAGGCGACTAACGAAATGTATTTACAAGGAAGACGTGAATGGAAACGCCGGGAGGGGACGCCCTAGAAAGACATACATAGACCTTATAGGTGATGTTTTTCAAAAAGGCCAGGTGCGCAGTACTCATAACCGGCGTGTGTGTATGACTAGATGTATGAATGTGAGTGAAGCAAAAGAAGTATGTAAGGATCGTAGCAGGTGGCGTTCTGTAGTTTCTGCCTACCCCCATGGGAAAAAGGCTTGAGTTTATGTATGTATGTATGTATAATTAATTAAGTGCATCGATAGAAAATAATGTCAATTTGTAAAAAGGTGCTAGTCTTTTAGTGAAATACGAAAAGTGAATATTTTGTATTGTAGAGAATGAAAAGATTTTCTTATTATTTCAATTGTTCGGGCTATTAAATTTGTGACAAATAAAACAGACAGTTTTGTCACTTAGTTAATCCAATATTTAAACTAGCTTATTCGAGCGGCTTCTCTCCTGTGGCCTATTATCCCTGAGGACCCGTTTATTTGCCGGTATAAAAAGTAGCCTATGGCAGTCAGCTATACTGTAGAATTCTATTAGTGAATGGATTTCATAATTTGATCAGGGGGTCTTAGTCTGACGTGACAAAATTATCAAGGTTCCACTATGACAGACACATAAAATAGCTATAAGAGGCGAAGCACTATATCCCTTGTTGATGAGGAAATCACGATGGCGTTGACACGATATGGTACAGTCCAGTACTTCTAGATATTTCCTTCTCTTTCAAACATACAAACAAAATATATTCCATCTATATCTTAGTTTCGAAGCTGCGACAAAACAAAAAATTCTTCAAAAGCAATAATAAATTAGATCCACGCAACAAAATACCCAATACGGCGGCTAATTCGAACGGACTCGTGAATAATTTGTTCTTTGTTCGGCTCATACAAACGATCGAGATATCAAACGAGTCACGTTCGTCGAGTGGGGTGCGGCGGTCACCCACAAACGCACATTATACTGGGGCACAGTACAAGAAGTACAGAAGACTTTTGAGGTGCGGAAAAGGAAATGTTTGTATGATGTCGTGGAGGCGTGAATTTTCCGGCGGAAAAATAGACAAGACATTATTTTATATTGCGTAATAGCAGACGGCCACGTAAACTTAAAATAACAGATGGTGGACAAATAAAAAAATAAAGTGTTATTTTATCAAGTTAACTTTACTATCGCTAATTCGCTTAGCAACGAATAACTGTCCGCAGTAGGTAGTATGCTCATGACAAAGATATTTACGTCATCTCTTAACGAAGAGCAGTAGAGAACAAGGACTTTCAAAGCACGCACTCAAAAGCCTTTGTATTGAGTGATACTATGGCATCGTCTCATTTAAGGTTATACCGTCTGATTCGTAGGCGGGCTACGGCGTAGCGCGTAGGCGGCTACGGTGTAGCACGTAGGCGGCCATTCAACTCCATGGATCTAGGCCTTATCATTGTTGTACCAAGTTTCTCGCGCCAAATGCCTATATATTATAATTTAATTATAAATTTGTTCAACGCTATTAGTTAAAACTGAATTGGCTTCTGATAATTTATACAGAATTATGGCTTTAAATAGGTTTGCTCTATTAATAAGGTAGACGATGTCTGAGATTGGTTCATGTTTGAATTGGTTAATTATTTCATCCTGAAAATATCATCTAATAACTAGTAAAGTTATTAGTATATGTAGTCAAAGTCAAACCATTAATTTAAATTAATAAGAAATTAACAAAAAAATATATTAAAAAATAATAATAATTGATTCTACTACCCATTCACAAAGGTTGTTTGTTAGGTAACGGATAAAAGAAACTCCACACTCACACTTTAGAAACAATGTGTAGTCCAATGATTATTCTATTATAAACAAACGAAAATGAAAAATATAATGACAGTGACAGTTAACGCAAACTAACCTAATTATGTGTTCACCTTCAGAAATACAACCGTAGGCATACCCTTTACAAGCTTTTAATTTCGTATATGTGGCTGGTAAAAATTAGTGATCCTTATTTCAAGTACTTCCTGTGCCCTGTTTATTAATATAACGGACAATGCGATATATGTGACAACATTGACCTTTTTACGACAAGTGCTGTTTAGTAACGTTAAGATGGAATTTCGTATACTTCTGAAACTTTGGAGATAATGCAATAATATGAAACTATGAAGCTGGTCTGATGATGCAGCTGGAAAGGTGTTCATAAGTATTGATCAATAAAAAGATAGCACCATTATGATTGAGCTCTAGATATGTATTTACAAGGGATATTCATCAACATCATCAGCCTTTTAACGTTCTCACTGATGGGACACAGGCCTCCTCTCTGTGATAGAGGGAATGGGCCATAATCCACCACGCAGGCCCAGTGTGGGTTGGTGGATGTCACATGTCTTCGATTTTTTGGTTGTAGGACAGCCGGGACAAGGGATATTACACAATACATATACTATCTTAAGTTAATTTTTAATGAACCTCAAATACATTGTATGTTTTAAACTCATAATTATGCAGGTTAACTTAAAATTCAGAAAATAAATTACACATTTGCATATATTTGGTGTTGAGCAATTATGTTGAAAGTTATACAATCATAAGCTCCGATTACTCCTGCTGATTGGACTCGAATTCATTGAATCCAATTATTTGTACGACTGTACAATTACAGTAACTACGTAAAAGTGTTGTAATGATTTAACTTGTAAACAGTTTTATTTACAGAGTTGTGTTATTTACGCTTTTGTTGTTAAAATTAGGGTTTTCATGACAGGACCAGTATTTGGGTTTTCAAAAAGTAAAGTTAAGTAATACTTTTTTTTGTAAATTCAAGGCTGATGGTTCCTAGACATTATGTGTTCTACTAGGCTGTATGTTTTTATTGTAATGGATCTTGTTTGAAAAATATGGGAAATAATTATGAAGGCACCTACGTGTTACTATGACTCTATCATGGCAAATTACAAAACAGGTTAACTCCATTAATTTTTGTGGTGCGAAAACCTTAGTAGTCTGACTGGTATTTTTTGCATCATATATGTTCAACACAAAATGTTTACAGGCAGAGAATAGAATATATAATTGTACACCAAAATAGCACACGCTGAAGATATCAGTTAATTTAGATACTACTGAATACCATTCATATGATATCTTTCACTATATTCACAACTAAAGGAGAGTATTCGATCACAGATACTCCGAACAATAGAACGCCTGTTCTTATAGACAATGGGGCAGATCGCCTCATGACCGACGGCCGTCTATAGACGTATATTCAAGGCAGCTTGTGCTTTGATTATATGTCAGAGTAGCGCAATTGTTGAGGGGATAAGTTCTGCTGATGGCTATTGCAAACAATAGCTTGTCTGGTCTTACGGACAATTAGTATGTCGGTTGATAGACTCTATACACACACGTTGAACTTTGTCTCTTTGTTGTCAGTTTACGTTCCACCTGTGGTTCCAGGCAAACTGATATTCTATCAGGGATCATAATTGTCAAAAGTACAAAATGTTCAGGATCTACTCGCGTGAAATTTCGGGAGCGCTAATCAATCCTACATAAATTATTTGCACTTTTTGAGAATCTTTATCGCTCTTTGTCTAAGCCCTTTGATGGATATAGTTTCGTAAGTATCACCAATTTACCGAAAATTTTACGTCATGATATTAGAATGCCCAGCCTTTCTTGGCCTCATAAACCCACCTAGGTGTTGGTTTTCCCTAAGAAAATCATATTTTATGCGTAAAAAATATTTTGTGGAAAACTAACGATGATTATTTGATATAGTTTCTTTTTTAGGTTTCCGTACCCAAAGGGTAAAAACGGTACCCTATAACTAAGACTCCACTGTCCGTCTGTCGGTCTGTCACCAGGCTGTATCTCATGAACCGTGATAGCTAGACAGTTTAAATTTTCACATACGATGTATTTCTGTCGCCGCTATAAGAACAAACAATTATTAAAGTGGTGCCATACAACAAACGTGTTTTTTTGCTATAATGGTACGGAACCCATCGTGTGCGAGTCGGTTTTTTTGGTCGTTTTATTGGTCTAAAACCAAATTCGCAAATGCCTTTCTAATGAAAACGGTTTAAGGCACATCGGTTGAAAGGTGTTTCATTTAATAGGATTGTTTCGACTTCAACACTGTTTAGTAGATACTGAACTATTGTATGGTAGCTTAAGTCCCAATATATGTGTCGCTTATTGTTTGCCGCAGAGCCCCGGCTTCATTGTATGCCTAGATTGCCTAGTATAGGATGTTATTAGTCCGTATGATAATGAAGCAGCTGTGAGGTCTGCTGATATTGAGGTCAACAATCTCCTGGGAATTTCTGTTTATCTGGTACCTCTGTTATCAGTTTCTGAATTGAGAATTTTGAGTAAAGAACGTGACAAACTCTGCTATAATGCCAAAGTTTGACAGGTTTTCAGGCAGAAGTAGAATTTGATAAAGACTCAATTTATAATTCTTAATTCAAATATCAGTGATATGTCCGTGACGCTGTTTCAAGGAGTCTTTATTGTATAAAAAACATAATTAATAAAAAAATAAAGGGCCGTTTTTTAATAAAAGAGCTGGTGTATAAATAGTAATATACCTATAAAGCCTCGAATTTCTTAATGCGTAATTAAAAGAATATTAATGGGCTAATTATGACTTCTTTGAATTTTGTTATAAATTTTAATGAGTCTACAGAGATTATTTAATGAAAACGAGCAAGTACTTTGCTTTAGAGAATTATAAAATAGAAGAGCTGTGTTATTTTTGACGCGCTTTTCGTTTCTCTGTTAGCAAAACGGTATTGTAACTATTTAAATTTCCCATGATTTATTTTACTTATCATTTACATTTTCATGGCCATTATAAAACAACTGTGATTGCTAAGCAGAGAGTTTACTAGTTAAATATCTTGATTCTTCTTCTTTTCATCATCAACAGCTTATTAATGTTCCCACTGCTGGGAAACAGGCCTCCTCCCTGTGAGAGGGAATGGACCGTAATCCATCACGCGGTCCCAATGGATGTCACATGTCTTCGAATTTTTGGTTCTAGGACATGCCGGTTTCCTCACGATGTTTTCCTTCACCAGTTTGTGAGCAGTGGTGATGAAATAATTTAAACAAAGTAAAGCGCCTGCCTGGGTTCGAAATCACGACCTACAACTTGTAAGTCGCGGCCGTTACCACTGGGCCACCACTGCTCTCTCTTCTTTTCGAGTCTATGAAAAACTCTTTAAATATTTTGGTCCCAGTAGGTGGCCACGTTAATACCAGCCTAACAGGAGTTTATTAGGTCTTCTGAAGTGTATGGGCACTTTAGGCACTTTAACAAGTGTGTCACAGGGGTGTACCGCAGGCTCACTAGGTATGAGACTGATCTATAGAACCCCATTTTGCAAAATTGTGTTTGCTTTCCATAAAGGCCACAGAACTTCACATCCAGGTGGCAGTTGTTTCTGGAGTTTCAAAGGAGCTGGTCTGTTTGAAAAGATGATCTATCTATATTTTATGGTATAACTCACAAACTCATAAAAAGTAAATTCCTATCGTTATTAAAAGTGACAATTTATGATCAGATACAAAATGTTGATAACTAGTACGGGGTCGATAGTTCGATACTCGCGCCACCAGGTGTCGCCCGCGGCCGGATACCTCCTCGTTAATTAAACTGTCGCCTACCGCGCTAACTAACCGTCGATATAGCGCTCATTGATAAAGTCCGCATAACACGAATCACGATATAATTAGATGATTTACAAGTGGAATGGTTATTGAATATCTGATTTACGATTGCTTTCAATCCCATTAATGAATCAATGTGAAATTAGGTACCTAAGTTTGGATGTTTGTAGGTCAATCAAGTATGAAAGGATGAATTTTGGACAAATGTAGGCCATGTATGCCATGACCTGGACTAGGATACAGGATGTGTTATCCAGGCACTACTTAAGTGCTCATAGGGTAAAATTCACGCGGGTGAAGACTTTTGTTACACTTGAAAGTACATTCATTGTTTAAACTTTAAAGTATCTACCTTCATTGTTTAACAATGTACGCAGACTACTCACCTGATTAGTAATCACATGACTACCTAATGTATTCAATAAGTTTTCTACTAATCAGACACATTGAGTATTATAACATAAGTCGTGACAATCTATGAAATCAAATTAGACAGCTATAAAAATACTTAATAATAATTAAACTTGATGCTTACGTATGATACTCGTTGTATATAATGTGAGGATATTTTTTTTTTTATAATCTATAGGCTCGCGCTCGACCACTATCTCACTTGAAGGTAAGCGATGATCTGGTGACGGTGAAACGCGCTTGCCTAAAAAACCTGTTCACTCCACACCCCTAGATTGCGTAGGGGTGGGATGTACACCATGTACCGATGGCGCATACATCTGGTACGTCTGGTATTCCGATTAGGATTATGAATTTGATTTATCAATTTCTTTTGAACAAAGTTATCGCGGCATATAAAATGAGAAACGTCTTCGGATTTCTCAGATTGTCTATTTATTTTATTTATTATTAAGTAAATATGAACCATTTTTCAATTGCACATATGTTCTTTGCTAGTACATCCAAGTTTTGTGCACTTACCCGGCTTTATTCTATATCATTAAACCTACATGCATTATTCTAGAAAATAAAGATATACGAAAAACTGCAAGGAATCTAGAATAAATCTCCTTTTTTATCTAGAAAAGCAAATGTCCAGGGAAGTACTTTAGAATTCTCTGCTAAAATTGAAAATGTGGAAAACTCTCAGACATACACTCGTGTCTGACTGCATGTAGTATCTGCAATCCTTTATTCTTTGTTTTATGTCTTGGGAATCTACCTACTTATGTCACAACTTGAAAAACTTTATACTGATCTAAAAAATAAAAACGTTATAAACCAGTGATAATGGACTTTAGTCACGTAAGTGTACTTTATTTATAAAATAAATTTACTGGGTGGTATATTAAAACTTCCAGAATAATTTGATTTTAGTGCTTAGCACCTAAAATATACCTATAATTTTCATTTTCCGTTCTAGTCACAGCACCTACCATGCAGAAACAGTTTCAATTATATTTACGTAACTGTAACTGAAAAGCGAAGGCATTAAGTAGGCAAAAAGGTCAGAGATCAATATGTCAGCATTTTTTAAAGTTGGCGTACTGACCTTTAGCACTCGAGGTAAACTCGCGCTTGGCCGGCTTTTCAATTAATCTTAGGAAATCTGAGCGAAGGAAAAAGAAGGTTAAAAATATGAACTAACCTTTTAAATATTAATATTTCATTTCAATTTCTTTTACAGAGCCGTTATTTCATTTTGTTGGCTTCTTTTTAATGTAAATATCTTTGAAGCACATTTAGTGAACGTTTTGAATGTTTACCCTCGGAAGTCATCTTAATAAACCATTCTTTTAATGAGTCATTCTGAAGATACATCACCATCATCTTCATCAAACTAGCCCAACTTATCCCATTACTTCTAAGCCTTTCTTTTCTGTGCCAATGCACACGCTCCTGTACCATCTTCTCCCTGGGATAATGTTGATTTATTATTTATGTGTTAAGACTAACACATTAATTAGTCGAATTAATTCATAAAATTTCAAAAATTTACAGGAAAATGCCGCTAATTTCCTAAGCATTCATTAGTTAAATACTGAATTATATATTGGCGTTCCAATTGCCCCGTGCTTTATTTAAGTAGCAATAGTGCCTACGTACCTACTTGTCGTACTTGCAAGAACATTCGTATTCGCCCCGCGTGCCTCTGCGATTATTATGACCCGTCCGACTTGCGGTCGTCTTGCCCCATATATTTTGCAGGACACTGGTACACTCTGGTGCATTACAGCGCGAGTTTGGTCTCACAGGACTTTGGTTAAACTGTACTTATTCGTAGCTTGAATGTGTCGGCTGGATTGAATGTATGTAAAAAGGATTGGTTTGGATTTGTTCTTGTGTAAAAGTAAAGTTTGAATTAAGGTTGGCTTAAAATATTTTGTTGATTTTTTTGGTGAATAATGGTAATGACTCGTAGGCATTTTATGTGTTACTAAGGCCCAGTTATTTGACCCACAGTTGACTCAACCTCAATTGTTAGCATCACAAATGGTCACATAAATTGGAGAGTTAATTATTTGACCATTTTTTAAAGTAACAACTGATGTATAAACGTGTTTTACCGAAATTTTAAACCATTGGTTAGCATATTTAACATTAACTTGGTTGAGTAAATTACGGATCCAAAAACTGGGCCTAATTTTAATTATCTGCAAGCTAACTCTATTTTTTAAGCAAGTTTGCAATATGCCTTTTTATGAACTGACGAACTACTGACGTGACAAAAATGGAGAAGCAGAATCTTCCTTTTTCTAAGCATATATTAGCCCAACAACAACTGAAAAGAGAATTCTTCAATTACTGCAACAACTGTATAATTCATTGGACAGCCCTCACACCGTAAACAACACGTTTTTCCTCCTCAAGTCTCTCATTTATCCAACCCTTGTTACATAACAAATCTGGGAAGATTTGCGTCGAATTCCTCGCACATTATAATTAGGTATACATATACAGGTGGCACAGTAAACACACACGATTGGAATACCAACTACGTCAACCTCGAGAGCTGAGTCCTTGTCGCGGAAACACAAACTTGGAATACACAGTCTCATTAGGACGAGCCCATGTAATGAATAGTGCATGTAGCGGCGTGCCGGGTCCCGTGGACCGCGAGATATTGCATAATGACCAAACGGGACTATAGGGGACCAACTCCAGATAATTCTCACTTGGTTTCGTATAACTTTGTGGAAAAATAAACGTAACTCTTGTAACTTATTAAACGACTTTACAAAAAGGAGGATGTTTTACGTTCGACTGTACGTACTTTTTTTTATTTTTCACCGATAATTCCGTCATTAATGAACCGATATTGAAAATTCTTTTTTGTTTGAAAGGGTGCCTATACCTTCGACGTGGTCCCACTGTCACCAAGTCAGGTTCTGGTGGGAGGATCCCATGGAAACCCTAGGAACTCCTCAAATTTTATAGTTAGTATAGTTTTAATGAACATTGGTCAGTGTGCTTATTCCAAGTTTTTTAACGTACTCCGTCGTGATAACGTAAACTATCTCTGAAGGCTTAGTGCGAGTTTTGTCACGCTGGCTTGCGTTAACGTAAACGTCAGTTTGTATTGAAACTGGATAAGCGCCCTCTGGTGACGGTGCTTATCCAGTTACGCGATTGAGCGTGAGTAAAAAACTCGCACTAAGGCCTCTGGTGATGAAGCCACAAGGTAGGCACCGGCACTCCTTAATAAAACAATATATTCCAGTCATGTTTAGGCTTGTTGGAAAAGTTATGACAAGTGCTCTGGCTATACATTGTCATTTCATGGTTTTATAGAGTACTTACCAAAACTTAAAACAGAAAAATAAAAACTATTTTTTATATTGTTACGTTACGTTTGCATATACGTAAGTAAGTAAGTAGTATATTTACAAAGTAGGGGTATTTTTTTTGATATCAGAGAAGAAACTAGACAACAAATTGAACATATTATGCCAGAAACAGTAGCAGAAAAAACTTTGAAGTCATCGAGAAAACAACACCAAATTATGGGGTCTTTTTTCGACCCCAAATTTTGTTTATTTATTTATGTACACACAAAACACTAAACAGAGAAAAGAAAGTATACAGATAGAAGATCACAATGGTACTGCATATTTTAAAAGAAATTTCTTCCAGGAGCCCTGCGACAGGAAAGTTGCATGATAGAGGAAGTTGTTAGTTGAGTACGTTAGGTATTTTGAGTGAGATTTAGTGTGTAAATAGTAAATTATCGTTAATGAATGTAATTTGTTTTTAATATGAAATAACAAAATATTGTTTCATTCAGTTTCACAAGTTTTTTTTTTAACTCAAATTTTGTTTAATTAATTAGGTGGGTTATACTAATGTCAACAACAAGTCGGTTTAGAGATGAACCTCTCAAAAACAATGTTAATGACGAACAGTACAGAAACCCAAATATCAGTAGACAACGATGTACTTACCTACACAGAAAACTACATCTACCTGGGTAAACAAATGTGTTTTGACAAGAAAAACAATGAGTTGGAAGCAGAAAGAAGAATACAAAGTTCTTGGAATAAATACTGGAGCTTCAAGGAAATATTTAAAAGCAATAAGAATGTAAAAATAAAAACTAGAGTGATGAACACATGTCTCCTACCATGCCTAACCTATGCCTGTCAGACCTGGCGATACTCTAGCAAGCTAAAGAACAAAATCATCAGCTGCCGACGCGCTATGGAACGCAGTATGCTAAACATCAGGAAAAGTAAAAAAATAAGACACACGAAGATAATAAATATTTCAAAGGCTACAGACGCTCTAACCCACGCTCAAAGACTTAAATGGAAATGGGCGGGGCATGTAGCGCGACTACAAGATGAGAGATGGACTAAAAAAATTACTTCATGGATCGGTCCAAAAGGGAAACGCTACAGAGGAAGACCTCATCTAGTCAAGATGACATCACAAAGGCAGCGGGCCGAATTGATTACAAATAGCCAAAAACAGAAACCAATGGGATTCTTTGGAGGAGGCCTTCACCCGAGAATGGGTTCTTACAAACCAAACTAAAACATAAGTAAACTAAGTGCTTGAGAGCAATTACTCACCTTCCCGTTTAGAATCCTATATTTACAAAAGAATCTGGCAACCAAAAAAACTTTAACCGCTGAAATCAAAGACGACTGTAACATTTCGGCCCAAAGTTTCGAACCAAAATTAACTTCACATCTCCCCCAAATAGGGCTATTGCACCATGTGGAGTCTAAACTAGGTGAAGGTGACATCAGAGGTGCGGCTAGGATCATCTTCAGCAGCGATGTGGTTGCACCGTACTCTCCAGAGCACCCCCCCCCCCTCCCTTGCAGCTCTGGAGACCAAACACCCCGCCCCGGCAGATGATCTCACCTTCCCCGACCCCCCAGATCCCGAAATCAACTAATTGCATATTACAGCCCAATAACTGTGTGCGGCCGTAGGCTCCTTCTGGAGTGGATCCACCGGCGGCCTCGACGGCCTGACACCCCAACATTTGAAAGATTTAATGTGCGCAGGCGCCGGGGAAGCTGGTGAGTCCCTTTTGAAGAAGCCGGACGGCCCTCATCAACCTCATGCTCTCCGGCAATGTGAACGAAGCCGTCATTGATATTTTGTACGGGGCCGATCTATGTGCCTTGCGTAAGAAGGATGGCGGCATTCGTCCCATTGCCGTAGGGTCTACCTACAGGGTATCGCAGCCAAAATTTGCTGTGCTTTTTACAGCGAAGCACTTGCCAGCAAATTCCAGCCCCTACAACTGGGCTTCGGGTCCAAAGGGGGCTGTGAGGCTGCGGTACACGCCTTATCAACATACCTCAACAGTAATGAAGGTGAGGTCATTGTTAAGGTTGACATAAAAAATGCCTTCAATGCCGAAAACAGGGATACCTTGTTGACAGAAGTTCAAAAAGAAATACCCAAAATTTACAGTTTTCTATATCAATGTTATAGGCATCCCTCTAAATTACTCTACAAGGAAAACCTTTTGGAATCAGCTGTTGGTTGTAAACAAGGTGACCCTCTGTGGCCAGTCATTTTCAGTTTGGCAATAAACCCAATCATTCGGCAACTACATTTTAAATTCAATGTATGGTATTTGGATGATGGAACCCTATGAGGTGATGTAGATACAGTCTTGAACGATTTAACTTTTTTGAAAGATAAATTTAGCTCCAAGGGCTAAAACTTAACCTTTCGAAATGCGAAATTTACCTCCCACAAACTACTGACCGACAGACTACTTTAGCCAAATTCAACGCGATAGCACCTCATATTAAAATTACTGAGAGAAATTCTCTTCACCTCCTGGGTTCTTCTAGTTTTGACGAATCTTTTCCAATTTTTATTGAACAGAAAATACAAAATTTTAACGATGTCTCGGAAAGACTTTTCAAAATTAACATGCATTCGGCCTACACACTTATCCGGTATTGTTGCTTTGGACCAAAATTTACTTATAGCCTTCGCTCCTCTCATTTATGGAAACACCCACAACTTTTAGAAAAAGTAGACCAAATTATAAAGAACACACTTTCATCTATCCTAAATGTGGCTTTGGACGACCGAGCATGGCAACATTTGCTTCCCATTCGCTTGGGTGGCCTCGGCATCCGCAAAATTTCAAATATAAGTTTACCAGCCTTCCTCTCCTCGGTCTACGGTACTGATAAATTAACCAGGAACATCTTATCTTCCTCACTGGTTGATTTTGAGGTACCGTGTTTGACCGATGCGTTGAACGCTTGGAATATGGCTTGTCCCAATACGGATCTGCCCGACAACCTGTCCTCCCAGAGACGATGGGATGTGCCGCTCTGCAGTATTATACAGAATAACCTTTTAAATGCATCGTCTAGTACTGCTGAGCGTGCGCGTCTGCTGGCTGTGGGGGAATGGGAGTCGGGTTTGTGGCTTCAAGCACTCCCGTCATCCACCATAGGCACTATGATGGATGACTCTTCATTTCGGTTCGCAACTTGTCTACGCTTAGGCGCACCTTGTGTTGCTCCACATCGGTGCCATTGTGGTGAAGCTGTCGGCAGCAGAGCGCAGGACGCATAGTACGGCACGCCAGTATCAATGACATTATTCGTCGAGCCCTTAACACCGCCAGCGTACCAGCTGTATTAGAACCTAACGGCTTGGTACGTGACGATGGGAAGAGACCAGATGGCATGACTTTGGTGCCGTGGAAGGTGGGTAGGCCTCTGGTGTGGGACGCAACCTGTGTCGACACCCTTGCGCCATATAATGTTCCTAGTTCGGCGGGCTGTGCTGGCGCTGCTGCTGCGGCTGCTGAGGCCCTCAAGCGGCGCAAATACTGGAACCTAATTAGTAATTACAGTTTTGAGCCGTTCGGGGTCGAAACGCTTGGGTCATGGGGCCCGAGTGCACTTCTCCTTTTTAAGGCGATCTCTCGCCGACTGATCGACACTGTGCGTGACCAAAGGGCTGGCTCTTTCTTTGCTCAAAGAATCAGCATTGCCATTCAACGTGGCAATGCTGTCAGTCTTCTGGCCACGTTCCCGGATGACAGCGATGTGGAGGAGTACTTCGACGCCTAAGTGTACCTGTCTTTTGTATATAGTGTAAGTAGTTAGGTTTAGTATAAGTTTGTATAGTTTAATTTTGTTTAGTGTTTAAGTATGTACATATTTACACTTTTGTTTTACAAATAAAAGTTACCAAACTAAATAGTACTAGCATAACATAAAAATATTTAAATTACAAATACGTCATATTATAATAATACCTATATATACAAAATATACAGATATACATTTATAATAATAATTAGTATTATGAAAAGAAAAAAATTAGATAATACATACATTGGATATGGTTAATTGGTTAATTCACAAAATATTAATATTATATATAAACTAGATCAATGATAGTTATCAAAAATCATCATTAAGATATAAATAAAAAGAATAGATATAATCATGGGCGATATATATACATTAGAAATATTAAGTTCAACAGTATATACTCAAATTTTTTTTGTTTGTAAGAAATAAAAGGCTTTTTATTTTTTTTATACTAATGTCACGCTTAAACCCAGCCAATCCCTCATATGATTCACGAAACTAATTTAAAACTTAGTAGTTTTTCAAAGGAACGTGTAGGAGTATCGTTACACAGGCATTTCTAGTAATCTCTACATTGCAGGGAACCCAAATCTTATGTAAATACAAAATCACTTAAAGTAAGTAGGGGGTAACAGTATATCTTGTGCCTAATTCAATAATTAATTACCAGAACATGAATTTACTTGGAAACCTGGCACTTTGTGTCTACAAGTATCTACTTAGGTATCGGTATATAATTAGGTGAGGACTTTTGAGATAAAATTAGGTAGACTCTAGTGTATTTGTTTTCGGGAAATTAATTTTCAGTCTGTCTTCAGTTTTGTTTATTATTTCTAATTATTGTACGTTGAAAAAAATGGTCTGCCTGGTTGGTCTAGTCGCCGCAAGCGCTGCATGGGTTCCTGTGTTTAATTCCCGGGACTGGTAAAATTTTGTTGGGTTTACCATCTGGAATTTCTGATTCAGCAACCGTTCTTTCTCAGTTACATCCCGAAGTCTGGACTCTTGTGTCCGGTTATGACAATAGACTCCCGAACTATTACGTAAGAAATAAATTGGCGAAATGGGGATGGTGCATCTCTACCGAATTCTTCATGGAATACAAGCGTTATGTTATTTAGTTTTGTGGAGTGTAGTGTAGTCATCAGCATATGACTAAAAAATAAATATAAAGTATATGACTGAATTTAGCCATCTGTTTTCACCATGCAAGCAAAGTCGTTTGGGAAATGTAAGTATCGTCGGATGCAAATGTAAGTTTATACTGTTCTTTGATAAATAGTAATGAAAAATATTCATGTCGTTTACCATTTTCAGTGCAATCAGTGTAATTAGATATGATAACTTAATCTAAATAAGTTTATTTCAGTCGTTTACATTGTTTAATTAGACTCATTAAAATGCCACATGGAGTAGTAGAAAATCGAATCACGGTTCGTCAGTGGATTCATCGCTAAACTAGAAAAAAAAATCACATCGGTTTTTGTTCTGTACGTGTTCAAATATCAAAACTGCCATGAATAGTTTTGCTGAACTCTCGTACTCTGACAAGTACGTCAAGGATCATTCGTAAATAAAATGGCTCAGACACAAAAAGGCACGGCCTCAATCTACTAATTGCATTACGGAATATTCAATTAAATTAATCTTCTCATATGCTTCGCAAGTAATAAATCCACGTAAGCTTTATCTTATAAAGTTATTAACCCCGGAAATATTCGTGAGCAAAACCAACGCACCAAAAAGGTTGTGTATCCCAAAGATTTATGTTACGGAATGGCAACACTGTAGAATTAGTTGGTCCGCGGTCGGCGAAACGTTAGATCGTGCAGGGGTATTATATTTAAAGGGATCTGCCGGAGCCTATTCGTCACGTTATGTCATATGAGGCCCGGGAGACTAGTAGCTTTGTTTTAGCCCTGGCGAGATTAAACCGTGTATTTGCCGAGATGTGCGTAATACTGCCGTGTCGATAGTCTGGCGTGGATGAGTTTTGATATTAGTATAAGACGACGAAATTGGTCAGAGCAGTTTGTTTTAGGGTTTTAGTTTCTACTTACATAAGTACTAGTTTGTCAGAGTTAAACAGTTAGCTCTGGAGTTAAAACACTTTGGATTAGTCTATTTGTACGAATCATAAACAAATGTTAACAATTATTTTGCTACTTAGTTTCATAGTTGAGTGAGCTTAGATGTTAATTATTGTGTAGCATGAGATCGATTAATACAAAAGAAAGACCAATACTATCATATTTCATCCGTTTCATAATGTGGTTGCTATTTAAGTGTTTGTTCGCGCTGCATACCACACAGTCAAGTTCAAAATAAATGTTATATAATAACATTATCTCGGGACTAAGACAACAAAGAGAATATAAGTACCTCATTTACTTTTTAAATACATATTTATGTTCCAAGTAAGTGTCGTTAATATTCATAAAGAAAATTTGTTAACTTTGTATTTTTACGGCGACGCGCGACGACACAAGTGAGTTATTACTTCCTAGGGGTTGTCAAGCTAATACGAGTGTAAAGTTGTATTTTAAACTAAAGTAGGTAGGTATAGCCTCGTTTTATGAGTCCCACTCTTAAGGCCTTAGACAAAGTGAGTTTTCATCAGCGATAACAACTGTTCGAGTATGGAATTGACATAAGCTACCAAAGTGGCACGTTGTCAATCCTTACATTTGTGCATTCCGACAATCACAATCGCCTAAAGTATGTTGTTTTGTCTAGAATCCCTGTTCAATAATGAGCGGTTAAGTAAGTCATAATTTTTATATTTAACATGAATTAAGATAGAAATAAAAAGTAATGAGATTTTGATTCACATAGGTACATTAGTTTTTCCCTCGACTGCCGTAGCATAATTTTTGAAGTCCTTGAATCTTCCATCAGTCATAGTTAACTTATAAATAACTATACAAATTGTCCAAGCTGTTGAACGACATTATAGTCGACCGATTTCAATGATGGGTTATAGAATTCGTCAAAAGAGTTCGAATTTAAACGTAATTGATGCTACGTAATTTTGTAATGTGATGGTTCGATTCAGCTTTTAAACACTTCAACGTGATCCGCGTGCGATTTGTATTTAATACTCGGTTAGAGGTAATTTCGATGATTATTTTGGTAAAATAACTATATATTTACCTATGGAAATTTATCTGCATTATGCCTATAGACATTTATTTATATACACAATACCTACAGATTTCTATGGAAGTGTATACACTCCTTTGGCCACAATAATTCACATTCAATTGTTATAAGTTCCGTGTAATTAAAGGCGTGCCTTGCTTCAAAATCCATTAACAAATCCAGACTTGGGACTGATAAAAAACCTAATGCCTCACTAACACTTGTAAGTACGTAACTGAAAAGTTAGTTACTTAAATAACACACAGAAGGCATTAATCTAAACTAACATTATATTAAAGAGGTGGGGGTTTGTTTACAGGAAATAATATCGCGCGCATCGGGCGCACGGTTGGCGCAGTGGTTGAGCGATTGACTGCTGCGCTGAGTGTCACGGGTTCGATTCCCGCACGGAAAATAATATTTGTATGACCTACACATAGTTGTTCCAGCTCTGGGTGTTTGTGTATGTGAGTTTATATGTTTGTAAACCCACCCACGATACAGCAGAAATTCCTAGTGTGGGGTAACGTCTTTAAAAAAAAACCTTTGCCAGTACTTATCTGATTACTAAAATTGTTTAACAGATAGACTGTCTGTATTGTCTATTGGGATAGGATACTTACTTATAATACTTTCATTATGCGTACAGCTAAGGAGTGGAATTCCCTGCCGGAGTCTGTGTTTCTCGATAGCTACAACCTTGGGGTCTTTAAGTCAAGAGTGAACAGGTTACTTCAAGGCAAGCGTGCTGCACCGTCAACCACATCATCGCTTACCATCAGGTGAGATAGTGGTCAAGCGAGAGCCTATGTACAACATAAAAATACTTTTAATCTCGAAAAATTACACGCTTCATGTAGCCACAGAAGCGAAACCGCGGTAAAAAGCATAGTTAATTATAATACATTAAAACTTTATTTTTATTTCTGAGCACATTAACCATATATGATACTTATTGATTGATACTGATTGATCACACAGCAGGTGATCCCCTGCTGCTTTTACAAAGTTTTCAACAAACTCGCCGAAGTTTGAGTATAAAGTGAATCCTCATATTTGAGGGTCTTGCAACTTTCTTATGATGAATATTATTTATCTGGGAGCAAATCTAGTATTTTTAAGAACATTCGCATTCCAGTCGCATCTTCAACCTGTGCAAACTTCAAATTTGCCTTCATTTTCGACATTGACCCCCGATTTCTTAAAGAATTTGACGTTGAGTATTCATTAAACTCTAGCCAAAAAATCTGACAAATTTTGTCATGAAAGTTGTGTCTGACACGTTCTTATTTCCAAAATTTCAATTCAGAAAATATTTCTGAATGTATCTGAGAAAAGATTGTGATTGATATTTAGCGTTTTAAGTACGACAAATGGCTGCCTGTTTTGTTGGTACAAAACAAGATATATTTTTCTTGTGTTACGAATCGGTTACTGTAGCATTCTTTGTGAATGAAAAGGTCCTTGAACGCTTGAATAATACTAAGTTATTTTTGGGACGTCTATTTAAGACCGTGATGTTAGGAACGGATCTCAGCGGGTGACGTAGTGGTTGATGTTGGGATTACTAGGGGATACTTCCAAGATATTGTGGTTCGTAAAGGTCAGGCTAGGGAAACTTGGATAGAGAATTTTAATATAATTTAACAAACTGTTACTGTTCTACTGCAGGGCAACGGCCTTTTCTCATACAGAGAAGGTGTGCGTTTTGATAAAATGATTTATAAAAATACATCTTAGGTTGTCTTAAAGATATATCGACGCTAGAAAGGCATATTGTATTAACGACCATTACATAAACTGTTCAAAAAAACTGATTTAAAGTTCGACGTTTCACAAAAAAAAAAACATAGTAAATTAACTACTGGAGTATTCTTGTTGACACTCAGAATAATAATTATTTAATTTATTTATTAATTAATGGATAAGTCAAAAAAAAAATACATGACCTTTTTGATATATTTTAAGGAGATAATACAAGTTTGTGAATAATCTTGGTTAGGTAAAATTTACTTAAGTCACAATTCCAACATTAAAGGTGCTGTAAAAAATGTTTTAACGACCGGATAGCTGCAAACAACCTGCAACTAAAGTAACTTACGTTCCGTTCTGTAAACCTTAATATTCCAATAAATTGTTTTAACAGGCCGAGTTAATCAACCGAGGAAAATCAAAACATCTGATCTTACTCATTAAACTTAGTTCCGTCTAAGATCAAGGTATTATATCCCAATATTATTATATTTTTCAGCGATAGGTAAAACATAGAATAGGTACAAAATAAAGAAGCAGCATAATTGTAACAGCAAACTGCACAAACCTATGCAAATATCAACAAAATCATAAAACAACTTGTTTATAATTTAAAAAAAAAAAATGAATTTGAGATCAGTCAGTGACATGAAAATTCAATCTTTGGTTACAATGTTTTATTCACCACAAAACAAAAGATAAAATAACTTATACATTTATACTTAAACAACAAAACTACTTAAATTTTAGATTAATCAGTCTCAGAAAATGATGCAGATCTTCTTTGTAATAACAAAACATAAAGCAATTGATAACACTTTAAGTAAACAAAAATCTACTCAACGTTGACACCAATCAGCCCGATGAAACCTATATAGATGTTACAACAATCAAACATTAAAAGTTAATAATTATAACTCAATATATCAAATACAATGCTTCTTAATTCTTTAATGTACACAAAAAAAAATACATATACAACATGAGTGATTATAAAGCTATTATGCTTCTAGTATATTCTATTACTCGGTAGTGTAATGAAAAGTAAAACCATTTAAAAGATACTCGTATTAATTTATAAATAACATCCTGTGTTCAATTGGGAATCGGATAGGAAAAAAACACGAAAAATTAAAATAATTCAAATAAATTACAATTTTGGTGAAATACCTAACTTATACAATTTAAAAAAATATGGTTATTCACATGCAATATTTATTCAAAACCTTATTGAATATGGTAAATAATCCGTTTTGTATTTACTATTTTCCTACCATCAATCGGTGACGTCTTCTACATCAGTGTCTGCAACAATTATTTAGCGTTGCCAGTTTGCAAATTAAGATACTCCTCATGATACCCACGTGGGATATGTGGATGTGAATGATTTTACAAAGCTTTACCAAATCAGCATCTACAGCAATAAGTCAGCAATAAGTCGAGCAAACAAAGGCACAGCCTTACCATCCTTTTCTCGAAGTCATTCAGGACATTTTCGATCCCCCTGTAACTTCGTTGTGGATAAAGCTAGAAGCCTGAATTTTCAATGACTAAGAGAACATAATATAACTAGTATAAACCCGAGTTACATTCAATTTGAACTTGTAGATTAGGAATTATTGAAAGTCAAAATTACTTGATTTCGTCACTGACTGACTGAATCACTCCCAATCATCAAAATTCTAAGATACTTCTAGTAGACTCACAAGTTTCAAAGTTTTAACACAATTAGTGTTTAGCGAATAAAGCAAGGAAAAACTAAAACAACCCGCGATTTCCGTCCCGTTTCCTAGATACTCAAACTGCCGCCCCCGGCGGGTTCCCGTATTGTCGAGGCGGGAGGGCTCAGTAACCCTGGCTCGGTCACCCACGGTGAAGCGAAGAAGAACCCGCGGAGGGGTCGCTCGTCAGGGCTGCTGATAAGCCGACGACATAGCGGCCAACATGTAGGTTGCGGTGCTGCCTGGGCGACATGGTTGGATACCACTATAGTACCCATAGAAATCTCAATATTGTAAAAGAGCTGTGTTACAATTTTGGTATACAAATAAAACATATTCTATTTATTTCTGTCTATCTATCTATTACAAACATGATTAGATATACACATCACATTACTATACAAAAACACGAAATTAAGGAAGAAATGTTTTACGTCTAACCTACCTGTTTTATTTAACGAATACGCTACTGTTTGCTGAAAGTTACACAAGTACAAGTATCGGCAGATTAGTCTAACTAAAAGCTGGAACGAAAATTTTTGCTAGAATCTTCGTCCTAAAGTTGTTCATTTTAGCATATTCCGAGAAGCTGTTTTAGAATGACCCTTATCCACTTCACTTTACCTAATTTTCCACAATTAAAGAAAACTTGAAGAAAGAAAAGGCGTTTATTCAAATATTATTTTTTATTTATATTGCCTTAATTTTGGACACCAGAGCTTAAAAATAAAAAGTAATAAAACAAACAACATTACAATTTGTTACTTTTATTTGTCCGTTCCATACAAATGGGATGTAATAAGGCCTGCACATTAGTAGCCTGGCCAATGGCGGACGGAAAAATGTGCGGCTTCGATGGCATGCGTTACCCCTGACAAAGCGATGCCGACCTACTTCGTGATCCCCATTGTATGTGGACATGTGTTTCTTTGTTTGTTGATTTTGAGATTAGGATAACAAACGAACAGATTTTTTTTAAAATTAATATATAGATTGTTGAAAGAAGAATGGTTACACATAACAACTTCTTTATTGTTTTAAGACTCTATATATAAACTGGTTAAAAATAACACTTTTATATGATAATCTTTTATGTCAATTTAAACTACACTAAACCCTAGGTTAGATATTTTATTATTTATTATTTATGGGGCCGGTGTTTCCTAGCTAAAAACTCTGAGATGGATCACCGAAACAAACTCGGTGGTCAAAATCTCTATTAAAGTTCATACAATCTGTAATGACCTAATTTGGCCAATGTAATTAGTTATGGACCTAGGTGTAGTTAACGCCCCCCGGTGGGTTCCCGCATGGCCGCACGCGTATACGCGTAGCGGCCAACATGTAGGTTGCGGTGCTGCCGAGGCGACATCTCAACTGAGGCGGGCAGCCATGTCGTATGGGGCCTTCCAAACCCATACGATATCGCGGCTGAGGGATGGAGGCCGCGGCGGGTGAGGAGTGCCGGTATTGCGGTGCGCCGCTCTCTCTACCTTCCGCGGCCTGGACGGGGTCGCCACCGTCTGATAGCGGACGCGGTGGGGCCGCAGGAGAGGAGGAGTGTCGGTATTGCGTTAGCCGCTCTCCCTGTCCGCTGCGGCCGAAAAATGGTAGGTGGCGGGGCCATTGACCTTGACCCGTCACAAGGGGACCAAGGGTGCTATACACGGGGTCGTCAATGTGCTGGTTTGGTCCCTGGGGTGGTCACAGCGCACAGCACTGTGCCATCTCCCCGTGGTAGCGCAGTATGCAATAGCATTTCTCCTGTATAAAAAAAGGTGTAGTTAACGAAATTATCTGAAGCGTTAATTTGCACATGAGTGAAACTGAAGCGGCAAAATATAAACAAAATTCATAAGATTAATCTACCGTAATGAGGTTAAGTAACGTAACTTCGGTGAAAATACTTTTATTGCTTTTTTATTTATAGCTAGTGAACGGACCGTAATCAACAGGCAACCGTCTTCGTTTAGCCGTAAACTCAAACATTCCTTTGAAAAAATGTTTATAGGTACAACAAGAATACAATAAAATACTGGTTCTTTTTCTCAATTCGGCCAGTGTTTTTACCAAAAACCAAAGATTTATAATATACATTTATATGAATACATGAACGTGGTAGTAATCCGGCAGTCGGGCTTCTGAGATAAACTGTGCGTTTTGAATCCATAAATCTGACAAGATTGATGATATCTCTGACCTCTGTACCCTGTACGCCTTTGTAACGGTTTCGTTACAATCTTTCCTTACTTAATTTGACTTCTTCTAATTTAAACTAATAACACAAAATAATCAAATTACAAATAAAATCAACCTTAAATTCACTTTTAAATACTTATAAAATAAATCTAATCCTATTTATACTTGTAATTAGTAATATCCTAATTATAATAAAATCCCTACAGTTAATTATCTATCAACGCAAACTAAGTATCCGAACGCAGCGAGGTGAAGTTGGTGCGAGCCGCCCGGAAGTAAAGTTCTTGAACGAGGATAGGATTGGGATTGCATCGACGGTGAGCGAGCAGACAAGTTGCACTGTCATTCTACTCACATTTTTATCCATGCAAAATAATTATTTTAAAATTAATATAACTAAGCCAACAGTAATTGGCACTCTTCCTTCTTATAAGTACGCGAAGTTTACCCCAAAGTGTTGGGTGAGTATTCAATCTTATTCTGTGTTATGTTTAGTGGTGATATTGGTGAGTAGCCTTGTAATTTGTACCTTGTGGTGTTCTGATTTACAGATCCACATTTTTTTAACTCTATTTACAATTCATAACACTATACAAACCATACCTTCATATATTTTGATATTTAATCAACTTTTGTAATTCATTTTTATGTTTTCTTTCATACTGTTTGTACCTGAAAAGCATACTTTTAGTTATATCTGATTGTTTTAATATCTGAAACTTAAATTATATTGATAATTTGTAATTCTTGCAATATTTTTCTATTGTGACATTTTCATCTGACATGACATCTGTCTGTCTATTTCATTTTTCTTAAAACCATAGACCGTAACATAGGTACCATGGACTAAACCTCCTTTAAGCTAGGTTTACACTATTATAAGGGTAGCGTAGAATGACCCCTTTGTGAACCGTTTTTATTCGTTCTGGTCTTTATTTCTTAATTGAAATTTGAATTTGAAATGTAGATAGAACACAGAACGAAGAAAAACGAGCGTCAATTTTTAGTTTCGAATCTGGACTGAACGCCGAAAGTCGGTTGACTACTTAATGATACCAAGTGTATTTCCTGATCTGAAAACTCCTGGAAAACTCTAAATTATGAATTATCAGCTTATGTAAAACTATTATTATCTGAAGTGCTCCAATTAAATATATTTTGTGTGGATCCCGAGAGCATTATTTCATGGAAACACCCTCAACGGTCATCTCTTGGAATCAAAGGCCTCGCTGATTGGTGTATTGAGCCATAGCCGGCCTCCACATCCCTTGGAGCCTACGTACTTACCTGTTTGCCTGTTTATCCGACCTGCTTCCATCCTGCTGCCTACTCCACTGCCTACCTGCCCGATTACCCGCTTATCTGGCTACCACCTGTCTGCTCGTCCGCTGCTCACCTGGCTACCTCGAGCATTCCACGACTTCCTGCCCGAGCTGCTGCCTGGATAGCTGCCCACGTCGTGCGAAGCCCTACCGTTTTATTAACTATATCCTTTTTATTTTCTTAGCTTTAATTTTAATAACCTTTAATTCATAATTATTTAATTTTATTAACGTGGCTTACGTTTAGCCCCCTCTGAGCTAAACGTAACGCTACAACCTAACGGCCAAATACTCAGCTGTCTTGTAATTAAACTGTTTTGCTTTTATTGTTTCTCATCGTAGTTGGTTGGGTCACATATTGATCATCTTTTAAATCACATTCATAATTTTTTTCACTAAAATATTGATGAATGTTACATTTTATAATCACCTATGGCTACGTAAGAACTGTATAGACATTTACCGCTTTTATAATAGTATGCTATCAACTAACTAGAATACTCTTATTGTTATAAAATTTTGCTAGAACGTAAGCAAAGTTGATGTGCGTTAACATGGCGGAACCACTCTTTCTATTGTTGGTGTTTCGGTAGAATTATAATTGTAACAACTATTCTCTGCCTTAAAACTACAAGTACTAATTAGTCCTAATTAGTAACAATTAGTGCTAAACATTTTATTGTCATTGCCTTTCATGTACATATTATTATCATTTTCATTCCTACCTACATTACTATTGTATTATTATCACTGTTTGACTGCCTCATCATAGATCACTATTTCATGCATAGTTAGTTAGTTTCATTTAGTTACCATTGCACTTTTGCATTGAGGACGGGATGACGCAGTCAAACAGGGAATGTGGACTTTGCGTAACACGTCTGGAAATGAATTCCAGGGTTCCTACCCCGGCTTCAGATCGGCTTCACACCACTACCAAGCGCGTGTGTTGGCCTACTCCAACGCACTGTTAGCTGCCTACTCCGTGTCGCCGAGCTACGTGTCTATCTACCCATCTACTCTGCACCACAGCTTCCCGGGACCTACCCCCGAGTGGAAACTGTACTGCACCTGCACATCGCCGGAAGTCTCTAACGCTAAGGCCAGTGGTACACTACTTTGTGGCTACGCAACGTACTTCGGACCGCGAGTTACAACCCCGACCCTGAGGTCTAATAAAATTTGTTAACCTTCAGTTGGTTTTTCCATTAATACCCTCTAGCTACCTAATAGGTAGGTAAACCGGCAAGAAGCGCAACACTGGCGCCCACTTAAGGTTCATTCGTGTCCGAATTACGTTGCCTAACTTTTCGCATTTAAATGGTTATCATTGGTGCTGGTTGGTCGTGAATCATAGTTTAGTTTTGAAAACAAGTTGACTTAGGTGAATGTTCCAACGCAATTGATTCTATTGTATAATTCTGTTATCTGCAACTAGCTACATTCTGTTGGTAATTCACACAAGGCAATTTCCTAGTTGATTGGTGGTGTTGAGCTGATCAAATTTATAATAGTTAGTTTTTATTCATTTTGAACACTCACCCAATTTTTAAACCACAATGGCTTATGTGATTAAGTTCCTATCACTTCAAAAGTCTGAACTGGAGTACGAAGTAGAACTCCATGGTGGTGTAGGGGAATCCGTTCAAGAGCTGCGCAAACAAATTGTTAAATTGTCTCAAGCATTACCATCGGAAGACATCCTTGAATCACACCTTGAGCCAAGTGATGACCTTAAAGGTGTGAAGGAATCACTTCTCAAATCTCAAGGCAATTTGACTATTCTGAAATCAAAATTTGATAAAAACTTACTTAGTCGTACGGAAACCATATTACACCATGTGTATCACAGACTTAATAGAATAAATAAAAGTCCAGAAGTTGCTGAAGTCTATAAAATCTGTTGCTCGAACTTTAACTCTCAATACAAGGAGTTATGTGGTCTACAACCACAAACATCTAATACAGGAAATAAGTCATCAACTTCAAATACAGATTCAGCTGCAGAGCTTAGTACTGTCACTGTTACATGTGAGCACAACCTACAGGCGAATATAGGCAAATTAAAATTCTCTGGCAAGACATGCGTACGCTCTTTTATACAGAAAGTCGAGGAATTGGTCCAATCTCGCGGAATCACATATGGAAAAATTCTAACGTTAGCTTACGAAATTGTTAATGATGATGCCCTGCACTGGTATCGTTGTAACGCTAGTAGGATAAATACGTGGGATGAGTTGCGTCAATTGCTTAAGGAGGATTTTAGTAGCAGTGATTACGATTACAAGCTTGCTGCGGAAATTCGCTCACGCACTCAAGGTGATAAAGAGAATACATATACCTGTCAATAATGCACGGCATGTTTTCACGTCTCGATAAACCTCTTTCTGAAAACGATAAATTAGACATTTTACTACACAATATTCGTCCATGCTATGCTAGGGTATTGTCTGCCTCTCCAGACATCAAAACTATTGATACGTTAAAGTCAGTGTGCCGTAATTTTGAGAATATTCAGGCTCGATTTACCGAATTTCGGGAGCCTCCTAAAGCATCCAGCAGCACAATCGCCCCTGTATTTGCGTATAGATCAGAAAACTTTGTCAATACTAAGCCTGGTATGTACAATAACGCTAACTACAACAAACAAGCAGAAAAGCCCTTCAATAGCACAAATACTAATGTTGCGGCTCTGGTTCCTACTGCTCATAAGCCTTTATTCTGTCCGCGATGCCGAACAAATGATCACACGTTGAGGAACTGCAAAGAGAAAAAGTTCCTTATCTGTTTCAAATGTGGAAGAAAAGACGTCCGTTTTTCAAAATGTCCCGTTTGTAACCCAACATGTTCTGATAGTTCAAAAAACTAATTAAACAGGATTGGAGAGACAGTGCTACAGATCTGCCAGCAGTTGCAGCATATCTTTGATCCAATTGATTGGAAGGACTGGTTAAAATCTATATCGTCTTTTTCAGACTTTAACGCTGTATCTTCAATCCGTAATAATAAAACTAACATAGACAGGTCCAATCCTTATGTCCGTGTCTCTATTAAGGGAGAATCGTTAATAGGTTTGCTCGAAACTGGCTCTTCTACTACGATACTGGGTAACGGAAGCCATGAGTACCTATTAAGGGCTGGTTTCGTATTAGAACTATGTGATAGGCTCCAGTTTGTTGCTGCAGGCGGCGAGAAACTCAGCTCTATTGGGTTTCTGCACTTACCTATTGAGTTTCAAAACCAATCTCATAACCTTAAAGTGTTCGTTGTCCCGAGTATAAAACACTCACTTATATTAGGTATGGATTTCTGGCGGCTTTTTGGTCTTTTTCCCAAACATCTTGACCGCATTGCCTTCTATGAGGATTCAGATACGGTTGTGACTACAAACACTGTATCTAAAAATGTGTGTGCTTACGAGCATCTATCGGAAGAACAAAAGTGTACAGCCGACGACATAATATCACAATCTGACTGGGTCGTACCAGTTTAATAACCCATCAAATTGATACTGGAGATGCCACTCCCATTCGTCAACGTTACTATAGAATGTCGCCAGAAAAACAGCGTATCCTAGTCGAGCAATTGGATGAGATGCTCAAAGATGACGTTGTGGAACCGTGTGAGAGTCCATGGTCCTCCCCAGTACTTCTCACCCCTAAAAAGAACGGCGAACTACGTTTTTGCTTAGATAGACGGAAACTCAATGCAGTAACTAAGAAGGATGCATATAATCTACCCTATATCTCGGCAATCTTAGACAATTTACGAGACGCTAAATATTTGTCCAGCTTGGATTTAAGTAAGAGTTTTTGGCAAATTTTAATCAGAGAAGAAGACAGACAGAAGACAGCTTTCTATATTCCGTCACGGGGAACCTATCAGTTTAAAACTATGCCCTTTGGGCTTACTGGCGCTCCTGCTACACAACAAAGGCTGGTTGACGCACTATTCTATGGCCCTGAATTCGAACACCGAGTATTTGTATTTATCGACGATATCATCGTAGGGTCAAATTGCTTCTCTCAACATATAGATCTACAAAATCGGGTGCTTGAAAAGTTAAAAACTGCCAATCTAACTATCAATTTAAAAAAAAGCAAACTCTTTAGACAGGAATTGAAATATTTGGGATACATAGTAAACTCTAATGGCCTACAAGCGGATCCCGAAAAGGTTAATGCCATCGTAAACTATCCCACTCCTACAAACCGCAAGGAAGTAAGGCGCTTTTTAGGAACGGCATCGTGGTACCGTAGATTTATCCCTGACTTTAGTTCCTTGGCCAGCCCCTTGAACAAGCTCACTTCTCAGGGGAAGAACGCCGCTCCTTTTGCCTGGTCTTCCGAAGCTGATGACGCTTTCCAAAAGCTTAAGACTCACCTTATGTCTGCACCTATTCTCTCCTGCCCTGATTACTCAAAACCATTTGAAGTCCACACTGACGCTAGTGACTACGGAATCGCTGGAGTCTTTACTCAAATCCTTGACGGACAGGAGAGAGTGATCGCATACATGAGTAAGTCCCTGTCGCATCAGGAACGCAACTACAGCGCAACTGAGCGCGAGGCTTTAGCTGTGCTAACCGCCGTTGAACATTGGCGGTGTTACCTGGAAAATGGCCTTACTTTCACCGTGTACACCGACCATTCTTCCCTTATATGGTTTTTAAATCTAAATAACCCAACCGGCCGACTGGCCTGATGGGGTGTATGTCTCTCAACCTTTAACTTTAAAATAAAGCATAGGAAGGGCTCTGAGAACGTAGTTCCAGATAGTTTATCTCGCGCAGTTCCTATCACGGCAATTGATTCTGTACCTAACACACCGAGACTTAATACAAGTGATCAGTGGTACTTAAATGTGTTCAACGGTTGCCAAAATTCACCAACGTCATTCTTAAACTACAGGGTCGACAATGGCAAGTTATACCGGTATATGAAGTCCATCAACCCGCTTACTCGGGAATTCGAATGGAAAGAAGTCATACCAATGGAGGCTCGCAATGCAGTCATTGCCCAAAATCATTCAGGACCTACTTCCGGCCACTTTGGCATTTTCAAAACACATAAACGCTTAAGTTTAAAATACTTTTGGCCTAACATGCACAAAGAAGTTTCCAATTTTATTTCTAGTTGTGATGCTTGTCTTGCACATAAACACTCTACTCATTCTACTCTTGGTACTATGGGCCGACCAAAGGACTGTTGCCGTCCTTTTCAAATGTTAAGCGTTGATTTGGTTGGTCCCTTGCCTGCCTAAGCAAAATACATTTCTGTTAGTCGTTACATGCTGTTTCTCTAAATATTGCATGTTGTTTCCTATCCGTAGAGCTACAGCTGAGATTATTTCACGGATACTTGAGGAAAATGTCTTTTTAGTTCACGGAATTCCATGCACTATATTAATGGATAATGGAAAACAGTTTACCAGCAACATTATAAAGAACTTATTTACTAACTATAACGTGCCTAATGTGTTCTATACTCCTCTCTACACTCCTCAGGTGAACACCGTCGAACGCTATAACAAAACCATCATGACGGCTGTATCCACCTTCATTCAAAATGATCATAGGGCATGGGATACCAACATATACAAGATACAATTTGTTTTAAACAGCGCTGTAAACAAGGTCACTGGTTTCACACCATCGTTTTTGGTATTCGGTCGTGAGTTGATAAGCTGCGGTTCTCATTACATCGACCCAGATCTGCAAGGCAATATCATTTTCACACCTCGGGATAGCTACGCTGCAAAATTAGGCGCCCTTCAAAAAATCTTTGATAAAGTGCAACTATCCCTTATAAAGGCTTACTCACGAAATAGCACAAATTATAACCTTCGCCGTAAAAACGTTGAGTTTAATGTTGGCGATACTGTGTGGAAGCGCACATTTTATCAGAGTGACAAAGATAGTAAATTTTCAATAAAATTAGCTCCAAAATATATTAAATGTAAAATTATTGCTAAAAAGTCCAAGCTTGTTTATGAGCTAGAAGACATGACAGGTCACAATATAGGGACATGGCACGTCAAGGATTTTAAGTTAACCTAGTTTTTTTTTTTTTTTTAACCCTAACCTAGTTTTAACAGTGGATTTTTCTTAGAAAAATCCTGAACTAAAAAGGGGGGTATGTAACGGTTTCGTTACAATCTTTCCTTACTTAATTTGACTTATTCTAATTTAAACTAATAACACAAAATAATCAAATTACAAATAAAATCAACCTTAAATTCACTTTTAAATACTTATAAAATAAATCTAATCCTATTTATACTTGTAATTAGTAATATCCTAATTATAATAAAATCCCTACAGTTAATTATCTATCAACGCAAACTAAGTATCCGAACGCAGCGAGGTGAAGTTGGTGCGAGCCGCCCGGAAGTAAAGTTCTTGAACGAGGATAGGATTGGGATTGCATCGACGGTGAGCGAGCAGACAAGTTGCACTGTCATTCTACTCACATTTTTATCCATGCAAAATAATTATTTTAAAATTAATATAACTAAGCCAACAGTAATTGGCACTCTTCCTTCTTATAAGTACGCGAAGTTTACCCCAAAGTGTTGGGTGAGTGTTCAATCTTATTCTGTGTTATGTTTAGTGGTGATATTGGTGAGTAGCCTTGTACTTTGTACCTAACGGCCAAATACTCAGCTGTCTTGTAATTAAACTGTTTTGCTTTTATTGTTTCTCATCGTAGTTGGTTGGGTCACATATAGATCATCTTTTAAATCACATTCACAAACCCACACAACTACCCACATCATATTTTTTTCACTAAAATATTGATGAATGTTACATTTTATAATCACCTTTGGCTACGTAAGAACTGTATAGACATTTACCGCTTTTATAATAGTATGCTATCAACTAACTAGAATACTCTTATTGTTATAAAATTTTGCTAGAACGTAAGCAAAGTTGATGTGCGTTAACATGGCGGAACCACTCTTTCTATTGTTGGTGTTTCGGTAGAATTATAATTGTAACAACTATTCTCTGCCTTAAAACTACAAGTACTAATTAGTCCTAATTAGTAACAATTAGTGCTAAACATTTTATTGTCATTGCCTTTCATGTTGTTATCATATATTATTATCATTTTCATTCCTACCTACATTACTATTGTATTATTATCACTGTTTGACTGCCTCATCATAGATCACTATTTCATGCTGTTAGTTACCATTGCGCTTTTGCATTGAGGACGGGATGACGCAGTCAAACAGGGAATGTGGACTTTGCCTAACACGTCTGGAAATGAATTCCAGGGTTCCTACCCCGGCTTCAGATCGGCTTCACACCACTACCAAGCGCGTGTGTTGGCCTACTCCAACGCACTGTTAGCCGCCTACTCCGTGTCGCCGAGCTACGTGTCTATCTACCCATCTACTCTGCACCACAGCTTCCCGGGACCTACCCCCGAGTGGAAACTGTACTGCACCTGCACATCGCCGGAAGTCTCTAACGCTAAGGCCAGTGGTACACTACTTTGTGGCTACGCAACGTACTTCGGACCGCGAGTGATAACCCCGACCCTGAGGTCTAATAAAATTTGTTAACCTTCATTTGGTTTTTCCATTAATACCCTCTAGCTACCTAGTAGGTAGGTAAACCGGCAAGAAGCGTAACACTCACCTTCCAACAAGACATTGCACCCGGTCTAACGGGGTACAATAGCACCCCACAGACATTACCGGCGATTCCGGTAGTAAGTAAAAGTCTTTTCGTGATTTATAGGAAAGATAATTAATGATCAACAGCGTGCTAATGCCTACACTTATGTGTGGAAGTGAAGGGTGGGTATGGCAAAAAAGACATGAAAGTAGTATTAATGCAGTTGAAATGCGCTCCTTGCGAAGTATGTGTGGGGTAACTTTAAATGATAGGTTGAGGAATGAGGTAAAAATACAACGTTGTGGTTTAAAGGAAAGAGTATGTTAAGATGGTTTGGCCATGTTGAGAGGATGAATGAAAGGCGACTAACGAAATGTATTTACAAGGTAGACGTGAATGGAAACGCCGGGAGGGGACGCCCTAGAAAGACATACATAGACCTTATAGGTGATGTTCTTCAAAAAGGCCAGGTGCGCAGTACTCATAACCGGCGTGTGTGTATGACTAGTTGTATGAATGTGAGTGAAGCAAAAGAAGTATGTAAGGATCGTAGCAGGTGGCGTTCTGTAGTTTCTGCCTATCCCCATGGGAAAAAGGCTTGAGTTTATGTATGTATAATTAATTAAGTGCATCGATAGAAAATAACGTCAATTTGTAAGAAGGTGCCAGTCTTTTAGCGAAAAACGAAAAGTGAATATTTTGTATTGTATTGAAAAGATTTTCTTATTATTTTAATTGTTCGGGCTACTAAATTTGTGTCAAATAAAACAAACAGTTTAGTCCTTACCTAATCCAATATTTAAACTAGCTTATTCGAGCGTCTTCTCTCCTGTGGCCTATTATCCCTGAGGACCCGTTTATTTGCCGGTATAAAAAGTAGCCTATGGCAGTCAGCTATACTGTAGAATTCTATTAGCGACAGGATTTCATAATTTGATCAGGGGGCCTTACTCTGACGTGACAAAATTATCAAGGTTCTACTATGAGAGAAACATAAAATAGCTATAAGAGGCGAAGCACTATATCCCTTGTTGATAGGGGAATCACGATGGCGTTGACACGATATGGTACAGTCCAGTACTTCTAGATATTTCCTTCACTTTCAAATATACAAACAAAATATATTCCATCTCTATCTTAGTTTCGAAGCTACGACAAAACAAAATAAATCTTCAAAAGCAATAATAAATTAGATCCACGCAACAAAATAACCAATACGGCGGCTAATTCGAACGGACTCGTGAATAATTTGTTCTTTGTTCGGCTCATACAAACGATCGAGATATCAAACGAGTCACGTTCGTCGAGTGGGGAGCGGCGGTCACCCACAAACGCACATTATACTGGGGCACAGTACAAGAAGTACAGAAGACTTTTGAGGTGCGCAAAGGAAATGTTTGTATGATGTCGTGGAGGCGTGAATTTTCCGGTGTGATATTCATTGGCGCTGACAGTGGCGTAGACAAAAGTAGGAAAAATGGACAAGACATTATTTTATATTGCGTAATAGCAGACGGCCACGTAAACTTAAAATAACAGATGGTGGACAAATTAAAAATAAAGTGTTATTTTTTCAAGTTAACTTTACTATCGCTAATTTGTTTAGCAACGAATAACTGTCAGCAGTAGGTACGTATGCTCATGACAAAGATATTTACGTCATCTCTTAACGAAGAGCAGTAGAGAACAAGGACTTTCAAACCACGCACTCAAAAGCCTTTGTATTGAGTGATACTACGGTATCGTCTCATTCAAGGTTATACCGTCTGATTCGTAGGCGGGCTACGGCGTAGCGCGTAGGCGGCTACGGCGTAGCACGTAGGCGGCCATTCATCTCCATGGATCTTGGCCTTATCATTGTTGTACCAAGTTTCTCGCGCCAAATGCCTATATATTATAATTTAATTATGAATTTGTTCAACGCTTTTAGTTAAAGCTGAATTGGCTTCTGATAATTTATACAGAATTATGGCTTTAAATAGGTTTGCTCTATTAATAAGGTAGACGATGTCTGAGATTGGTTCATGTTGGAATTGGTTAATTATTTCATCCTGAAAATATCATCTAATAACTAGTAAAGTTATTAGAATATGTAGTCAAAGTAAAATCATTAATTTTAATTAATAAGCAATTAACAAAAAAATTATTAAAAAATAATAATAATTGATTCTACTGTCCTTTCACAAAGGTTGTTTGTTAGGTAACGGATAAAAGAAACTCCACACTCACACTTTAAAAACAATGTGTAGTCTAATGATTATTCTATTACAATCAAGGTACACCTACACGCTTACAGGGCAAAAAACACTGACCCTTAAGTGTCTTCATATCGCTTAAAACTCAAACGAAAATTCAAAATATAATGACAGTGACAGTTAACGCAAACTAACCTAATTATGTGTTCACCTTCAGAAATACAACCGTTGGCATACCCTTTACAAGCTTTTAATTTCGTATATGCCGCCGGTAAAAATAAGTAATCCATATTTCAAGTACTTCCTGTGCCCTGTTTATTAATATAACGGACAATGCGATATATGTGACAACATTGACCTTTTTACGACAAGTGTTGTTTAGTAACGTTAAGATGGAATTTGGTATACTTCTGAAACTTTGGAGATAATGCAATAAATGAAACTGTGAAGCTGGTCTGATGATGCAGCTGGAAAGGTGTTCATAAGGATTGATCAATCAAAAAAGATAGCACCATTATGATTGAGCCCTAGGTATATATTTACAAGGGATATTCATCAACATCTTCAGGCATTTAACGTTCTCACTGCTAGGACACAGGCCTCCTCTCTGTGATAGAGGGAATGGGCCGTAATCCACCACGCAGGCCCAGTGTGGATTGGTAGATGTCACATGTCTTCGATTTTTTGGTTCTAGGACATGCCGGGACTATATTACACAATACACATACTATCTTAAGTTAATTTTTAATGAACCTAAAATACATTGTATGTTTTAAACTCATAATTATGCAGGTTAACTTAAAACTCAGAAAATAAATTACTTATTTGCATAATTTGGTGTTGAGCAATTATGTTGAAAGTTAAACAATCATAAGCTCCGATTACTCTTGCTGATTGGACTCGAATTCATTGAATCCAATTATTTGTACGACTGTTGTAACTACGTAAAAGTGATGTTTTAAACACTTGTAATGATTTAACTTGTAAACAGTTTTATTTACGGAGTTGTGTTATTTCCGCTTTTGTTCGTCGTAATTTAATATTAGGGTTTTCATGACAGGACCATTATATGGGTTTTCAAAAATAAAGTTAAGTAATACCTTTTTTTATAAATTCAAGGCTGATGGTTCCTAGACATGATGTGTTCTACTAGGCTGTATGTTTTATTGTAATGGATCTTGTTTGAAAAATATGGGAAATAATTATGAAGGCACCTACGTGTTACTATGACTCTATCATGGCAAATTACAAAACAGGTTAACTCCATTAATTTTTGTGGTGCGAAAACCTTAGTAGTCTGACTGGTATTTTTTTTGCATTATATCCGTTCAACACAAAATGTTTACAGGCAGAGAATAGAATATATAATTGTTTACCAAAATAGCACACGCTGAAGATATCAGTTAATTTAGCTGCTACTGAATACCATTCATATCATATCTTTCACTATAGTTACAGCTAACGGGGAGTATTCGATCACAGATACGCCGAACAATAGAACGACTGTTCTTATAGACAATGGGGCTGATCGCCACATGACGGCGGCCGTCTATAGACGGATAGTCACTGCAGCTTGTGCTTTGATTATATTTCAGAGTAGCGCAATTGTTGAGGGGCTAAGTTCTGCTGATGGCTATTGCAAACAATAGCTTGTCTGGTCTTACGGACCATTAGTATGTCGGTTGATAGACTCTATACACACACGTTGAACTTTGTCTCTTTGTTGTCAGTTTAGGTTCCACCCGTGGCTCCAGGCAAAGTGATATTCGATCAGGGATTACAATTTTCAAAAGTCCAAAATGTTCAGGATCTACTGGCGTAAAATTCCGGGAGCGCTAATCAATCCTACATATACTATTTGCACTTTTTGATAATCTTTATCGTTCTTTGTCTAAGCCCTTTGGTGGGTGTAGTTTCGTTAGTCATCTATTAACTCTATCTAGTAACTCTTACGTCATGATTTTAGACTTCCCAGTCTTCCTTGGCCTCATAAACCCACCTAGATGTTGGTTTTACTTTAGAAAGCCATATTTTATGGGTAACAAACGTTTTTGTGGAAAACTAACGATGATTATTTGATACTCTTTCTTTTTTAGGGTTCCGTACACAAAGGGTAAAAACGGGACCCTATTACTAAGACTCCACTGTCCGTCTGTTCGTCTGTCACCAGGCTGTATCTCATGAACCGTGATAGATAGACAGTTAATTTTTTTACAGATGATGTATTTCTGTTGCCGCTATAAGAACAAATACTAAAAACAGAATGAAATAAATACTTAAGTGGTCCCATAAAACATACGTGATTTTTCGCCGTTTTTTTGCGATAATGGTACGGAACCCTTCGTGCGCGAGTCGGTTTTTTGTTATTGGTCTAAACCCATCTTCGCAAATTCTTTGGCCTTTCTAATGAAACCGGTATAAGGCACATCGATTGAAAAGTGTTTTATTAAATAGGATTGTTTCGACTTCAACACTGTTTAGTAGATACTGAACTATTGTATGGTAGCTTAAGTCCCAATATATGTATCGCTTATTGTTTGCCGCAGAGCCCCGGCATCATTGTATGCCTAGATTGCCTAGTGTAGGATGTTATTAGTCCGTATGATAATGAAGCGGCTGTGATGTCTGCTGATATTGAGTTCAACAATCTCCTGGGAATATCTGTTTATCTGGTATCTCTGTTATCGGTTTCTGAATTGAGAATTTTGAGTTAAGAACGTGACAAACTCTGCTATATTGCCAAAGTTTGACAGATTTTCAGGCAAACGTAGAATTTGATAAAGACTCATTTTATAATTCTTAAATCAAATATCGGTGATATGTCCGTGACGCTGTTTCAAGGAGTCTTTATTGTATAAAAAACATAATTAATAAAAAAATAAAGGGGCGTTTTTTAATAAAAGAGCCGGTGTATAAATTAATGTAAAATTCTTTCAGTCGTGTATTTTAAATTAAAAATCTAATTTAATAATTTAATGTAATACACCTATAATGCCTCGAATTTCTTAATGCGTAATTAAAATAATATTAATGGGCTAATTATGATTTCTTTGAATGTTGTTATAAATTTTAATGAGTCTACAGAGATTATTTAATGAAAACGAGCAAGTACTTTGCTTTAGAGAATCATAAAATAGAAGAGCTGTGTTATTTTTGATACGCTTTTCGTTTCTCTGTTAGAAAAACGGTATTGTAACTATTTAAATTTCCCATAATTTATTTTACTTATTATTGACATTTTTCATGGCCATTATAAAACAACTGTGATTACTAAGCAGAGAGTTTACTAGTTAAATATTTTGATTCTTCATCAGCTTATTAATGTTCCCACTGCTGGGTCACAGGCCTCCTCCTTGTGAGAGGGAATGGACCATAATCCATCACGCGGGCCCAATGTGGGATGGTGGATGTCACATGTCTTCGAATTTTTGGTTCTAGGACATGCCGGTTTCCTCACGATGTTTTCCTTCTTCAGTTTGAGAGCAGTGGTGATGAAATAATTTAAACAAAGTAAAGCGCCTGCCTGGGTTCGAACTCACGACCTACAACTTGTAAGTCGCGGCCGTTACCACTGGGCCACCACTGCTCGAGTCTATGAAAAACTCTTTAAATATTTTGCCCCAGTAGGTGGCCACGTTAATACCAGCGTAACACGAGTTTATTATGTTTTCTTAAGTGTATTGTAACGTATGATCCGTTCGGGAATAATAATACGCCAAATACTAGAATAACAGTTTATTTTGCGGTTCCCCCGAAACACGTCACAATAAAAATTGTAGATTATAGTAGGGTCGCTGGTTGCAGTTGGCTGGTCAAACTTTATTATCCTATTATTGATTTAAATGTTGAGAGTGCACGAAAAAAAATAAAAAAAGTAGGCCTGTCCCTCTGAACGCCGCAGCCAGCCAATTCCACTCCACGACGCCATGCCTCGAGCGCCATGCCGCCTCAGCCTTAGCCGAACCCTCGGTCCTAGTCGAACAGTCGGTTTAGCCGGATGGTCAACTCCAGCCAGGCACCTCCTGTCGGAGGAAGAGAAACCCGTCGGGAAGATTGGTTGGCTCAATGTCAACCCCACGCCACGTTGTTCGTGAGGGATAATGAGCCCAGCTTGGGAACACAATCACGCCAGGGATCACACCACGGCAGCTACATGCAGCTTCTAGGCCGCTTATCCACGAACGCACACGCGGTCACTGGCGGCCGGTTATTTTAGGCCCCACAGCCGGCGCACACCGCGGCTCGCTAACTATTTGCGTGTTTCCGAACGCGAATGGTACACAACCAAATGTCAGTAGTCAGCCTGTCCGAACAAACAATTAGAATCACGTAAATACAAATTTCGGGGGACGAATGCAAGTGAATTTTAAGTTATTTCATCACAAAGTGCAGTTCCCAAGTGGTTCCACTATCCAGCGGCGGGGTAAGAAAAATGCAGTGTCGGAAAAAGAAGGAAGGACAGCGTTTCTACGCTATGAATTAGGTAACCAACTTTCTTTTAACAAGGATTCTTTCCAACCAGAATAATAGGTCTTACAGTATGGGCACTTTGGGCCTTTAACAAGTGTGTCACAGGGGTGTTCCGCAGGCACAGTAGGTATGAGACTGGTCTATAGAATCCCATTTTTCAAAATTGTGTTTGCTTTCCATAAAGGCCACAGAACTTCACATCCAGGTGGCAGGTGTTCCTGGAGTTTCGAAGATGCTGGTCTGATTGAAAAGATGTTCTATCTATATTTTATGGCATAACTCACAAACTCATAAAAAGTAAATTGCTATCATTATTAAAAGTGACAATTTATGATCAGATATATGTCATCTTGTTACAAATTGTTGATAACTAGTACGGGGTCGATAGTTCGATACTCGCGCCACCAGGTGTCGCCCGCGGCCGGATACCTCCTTGCTAATTAAACTGTCGCCTACCGTACTAACTAACCGTCGATATAGCGCTCATTGATAAAGTCCGCATAACACGAATCACGGAACAACGGGAATGGAATGGTTATTGAATATCTGATTTACGATTGGTTTGAATCCCATTAATGAGAAATTAGGTACCTAAGTTTGGATGTTTGGAAGTCAATCAAGTATGAAAGGGTAAATTTTAGGTAAAACTGGTGCACATGTAGGCCATGACCTGGATAGTTACCGCGGCCCTGGCTCAAGCAAATGAAGGAACACGGGTGGGTTTTAGTCAGTAAAAATCTGAAACACACTCCTGCTTCACCCAAAAAAAAAAGGACATGACCTCGATAAGGATAAAGCATGTCTTATCCAGGCACTACTTAAGTGCCCGTAGGGTAAGATTCATTCGGGCGAAGACTTTTGTTACACTACAAAGTACATTCATTGTTTAAACTTTAAAGTATCTACCTTCATTGTTTAACAATGTACTTAGAATACTCACCTGATGAGTAATCACATGACTACCTAATGTATTCCATATTTTTTCTACTTATCAGTACAAAAAACATTAAGTATTATAACTGATGTCGTGACAATCTAAAAAGTCGGATGAGACAGCTATAAAATACTTAATAATAATTAAATTTGATGCTTACGAATGATACTCGTTGTTTATAATGTAAGGGTTAATTTTTTTTCATAATCTTTAGGCTCGCGCTCGACCACTATCTCACCTGAAGGTAAGCGATGATGTGGTGACGATGAAACACGCTTGCCTAGAAAAACCTATTCACTCCACACCCCTAAATTGAGTAGGGGTGGAATGTACACCATGTACCGATGGCGCATACATCTGGTACGTCTGGTATTCCGATTAGGATTATGAATTTGATTTTTCAATTTCTTACGAACAAAGTTATCGCGGCATGTGAAATGAGAAACGTCATCGGATATCTCAGATTGTCTACTTATTTTATTTATTATTAAGTAAATATGAACCATATTTCAATTGCACATATGTTCTTTGCTAGTACATCCGAGTTTTGTGCACTTACCCGGCTTTATTCTATATCATTAAACCTACATGCATTATTCTATAATATATATATTTATATATATACGAAAAACTACAAGCAATCTAGAATAAATCTCCTTTTCTTTCTAGAAAAGCAAATGTCCAGGAAATTACTCACGGAAGTACTTTAGAATTCTCTGCTAAATTTGAAAATGTAGAAAACTCTCAGACATACACTCGTGTCTGACTGCATGTAGTATCTGCAATCCTTTATTCTTTGTTTTATGTCTTGGGAACCTACCTACTTATGTCACGATTTGAAAAACTGTATACTGATCTAAAAAATAAAAACATTATAAAACAGTGATAATGGACTTTAGTCACATAAGTGTACTTTATTTATAAAATTAATTTACTAGGTGGTATATTAGTACTTACATAATAATTTGATTTTAGTGCTTCGCACCTAAAATATACCTATAATTTTCATTTTCCGTTCTAGTCACAGCACCTATCATGCAGAAACAGTTTCAATTATAACGTAACTGTAGCTGAAAAGCGAAGGCATTAAGTAGGCAAAAAGGTCAGAGATCAATATGTCAACATTTTTTAAAGTTGGCGTACTGACCTTTAGCACTCGAGGTAAACTCGCGCTTGGCCGGCTTTTCAATTAATCTTAGGAAATCTGAGCGAAGGAAAAAGAAGGTTAAAAATATGAACTAACCTGTTAAATGGCTTTTTTGGCTTCTTTTTAATGTAAATATCTTTGAAGCACATTTAGTGAACGTTTTGAATGTTTACCCTCGGAAGTCATCTTAATAAACCATTCTTTTAATGAGTCATTCTGATGATTCATCACCATCATCTTCATCAAACTAGCCCAACTTATCCCATTATTTCTAAGCCTTTCTTTTCTGTACCAATGCACACGCTCCTGTACCATCTTCTCCCTGGGATAATGTTGATTAATTATTTATGTGTTAAGACTAACACATTAATTAGTCGAATTAATTCATAAAATTGTCTAATTTACAGGCAAAAATTTACAGGAAAATGCCGCTAATTTCCTAAGCATTCATTAGTTAAATACTGAATTATATATTGGCGTTCCAATTGCCCCGTGCTTTATTTCAGTAGCAATAGAGCCTACGTACCTACTTGTCGTACTTGCAAGAACATTCGTATTCGCCCCGCGTGCCTCTGCGATTATTATGACCCGTCCGACTTGCGGTCGTCTTGCCCCATATATTTTGCAGGACACTGGTACACTCTGGTGCATTACAGCGCGAGTTTGGTCTCACAGGACTTTGGTTAAACTGTACTTATTCGTAGCTTGAATGTGTCAGCTGGATTGAATGAATGTAAAAAGGATTGGTTTGGATTTGTTCTTGTGTAAAAGTAAAGTTTGAATTTAGGTTGGCTTAAAATATTTTGTTGATTTTTTTGGTGAATAATGCTAATGACTCGTAGACATTTTATGTGTTACTAAGGCCCAGTTTTTTGATCCACAGTTGACTCAACCTCAATTGTTAGCATCACAAATGGTCACATAAATTGGAGAGTTAATTATTTGACCATTTTTTAAAGTAACAACTGATGTATAAACGTGTTTTAGCGAAATTTTAAACCATTGGTTAGCATATTTAACATTAACTTGGTTGAGTAAATTACGGATCAAAAAAACTGGGCCTAATTTTAATTATCTGCAAGCTAACTCTATTTTTTAAGCAAGTTTGCAATATGCCTATTTATGAACTGACGAACTACTGACGTGACAAAAATGGAGAAGCAGAATCTTCCTTTTTCTAAGCATATATTAGCCCAACAACAACTGAAAAGAGAATTCTTCAATTACTGCAACAACTGTATAATTCATTGGACAGCCCTCACACCGCAAACAACACGTTTTTCCTCCTCAAATCTCTCATTTATCCAACCCTTGTTACATAACAAATAACAAATCTGGGAAGATTTGCGTCGAATTCCTCGCACATTATAATTAGGTATACATATACAGGTGGCACAGTAAACACACACGATTGGAATACCAACTACGTCAACCTCGAGAGCTGAGTCCTTGCCGCGGTAACACAAACTTTGAATACACTGTCTCATTAGGAAGAGCCCATGTAATGAATAGTGCATGTAGCGGCGCGCCGGGGTCCGTGGACCGCGAGATATTGCTTAATGACCAAACGGGACTATAAGGGACCAACACCAGATAATTCTCACTTGGTTTCGTATAACTTTGTGGAAAAATAAACGTAACTCTTGTAACTTATTAAACGACTTTACAAAAAGGAGGATGTTTTACGTTCGACTGTACGTACTTTTTTTTATAAACTTTATAAACTTTTTATAAAATTTAAAACTCGCACTAAGGCCTCTGGTGATGAAGCCACAAGGTAGGCACCGGCACTCCTTAATAAAACAATGTAATCCAGTCATGTTTAGGCTTGTTGGAAAAGTTATGACAAGCGCTCTGGCTATACATTGGCATTTCATGGTTTTATAGAGTACTTACCAAAACTTAAAACAGAAAAATAAAAACTATTTTTTATATTGTTACGTTACGTTTGCATATACGTAAGTAAGTAAGTAGTATATTTACAAAGTAGGGGTATTATTTTTGATATCAGTGAAGAAACTAGACAATAAATTGAACATATTATGCCAGAAACAGTAGCAGAAAAAACTTTGAAGTCATCGAGAAAACAACACCAAAATATGGGGTCTTTTTTCGACCCCAAATTTTGTTTATTTATTTATGTACACACAAAACACTAAACAGAGAAAAGAAAGTATACAGATAGAAGATCACAATGGTACTGCTTATTTTAAGTAATTAAGTAGATTTAGTGTGTAAATAGTAAATTATCGTTAATGAATGTAATTTGTTTTAAATATGAAATAACAAACTATTGTTTCATTCAGTTTCACAAGTTTTTTTTTTAATTCAAGTTTTGTTTAATTAATAAGGTGGGTTATACTAATGTCAACTCATGATCCATCAGTTGAACGAAGTCAGTAAACAAGTCGGTTTATAGATGAACCTGTCAAAAACAATGTTAATGACGAATAGTACAGAAACCCAAATATCAGTAGACAACGATGTACTTACCTACACAGAAAAGTACATCTACCTGGGTAAACAAATGTGTTTTGACAGGAAAAACAATGAGTTGGAAGCAGAAAGAAGAATACAAAGTTCTTGGAATAAATATTGGAGCTTCAAGGAAATATTTAAAAGCAATATGAATGTAAAAATAAAAACTAGAGTGATGAACACATGTCTCCTACCATGCCTAACCTATGCCTGTCAGGCCTGATACTCTAGCAAGCTAAAGAACAAAATCATCAGCTGCCAACGCGCTATGGAACGCAGTATGCTAAACATCAGGAAAAGTAAAAAAATAAGACTCACGAAGATAAGAAATATTTCAAAGGCTACAGATGTTCTAACCCACGCTCAAAGACTTAAATGGAAATGGGCGGGGCATGTAGTGCGACTACAAGATGAGAGATGGACTAAAAAAATTACTTCATGGATCGGTCCAAAAGGGAAACGCTACAGAGGAAGACCTCATCAAGTCAAGATGACATCACAAAGACAGCGGGCCCAAATTGATTACAAATAGCCAAAAACAGAGACCAATGGGATTCTTTGGAGGAGGCCTTCACCCGAGAATGGGTTCTTACACACCAAACTAAAACGTAACTAAACTAAGTGCTTGAGAGCAATTACTCAGCTTCCCGTTTAGAATCCTACATGTGCAAAAGAATCTGGCAACCAAAAAAACTTTAACCGCTCAAATCAAAGACAACTGTAACATTTCGGCCCAAAGTTTCGAACCAAAATTAACTTCACATCTCCCCCAAAGAGGGCTATTGCACCATGTTGAGTCTAAACTATGTGAAGGTGACATCAGAGGTGCGGCTAGGATCATCTTCAGCAGCGATGTGGTTGCACCGTACTCTCCAGAGCACCCCCCTCCCCCTCCCTTGCAGCTCTGGAGAGCAAACACCCCGCCCCGGCAGATGATCTCACCTTCCCCGACCCCCCCGATCCCGAAATCAACTTATTGCATATTACAGCCCAACAACTGTGTGCGGCCGTAGGCTCCTTCCGGAGTGGATCCGCCGGCGGCTTCGACGGCCTGACACCCCAACATTTGAAAGATTTAATGTGCGCAGGCGCCGGGGAAGCTGGTGAGTCCCTTTTGAAGAAGCCTAACGGCCCTCATCAACCTCATGCTCGCCGGCAATGTGAACGAAGCCGTCATTGATATTTTGTACGGGGCCGATCTATGTGCCTTGCGTAAGAAGGATGGCGGCATTCGTCCCATTGCCGTAGGGTCTACCTACAGGGTATCGCAGCCAAAATTTGCTGTGCTTTTTACAGCGAAGCACTTGCCAGCAAATTCCAGCCCCTACAACTGGGCTTCGGGTCCAAAGGGGGCTGTGAGGCTGCGGTACACGCCTTATCAACATACCTCAACAGTAATGAAGGTGAGGTCATCGTTAAGGTTGACATAAAAAATGCCTTCAATTCCGTAAACAGGGATACCTTGTTGACAGAAGTTCAAAAAGAAATACACAAAATTTACAGTTTTCTATATCAATGTTATAGGCACCCCTCTAAATTACTCTACAAGGAAAACCTTTTGGAATCAGCTGTTGGTTGTCAACAAGGTGACCCTCTGTGGCCAGTCATTTTCAGTTTGGCAATAAACCCAATCATTCGGCAACTACATTTTAAATTCAATGTTTATATATATTTATATATTTGGATGATGGAACTCTAGGAGGTGATGTAGATACAGTCTTGAACGATTTAACTTTTTTGAAAGATAAATTTAGCTCCATTGGGCTAGAACCTAACCTTTCGAAATGCGAAATTTACCTCCCCCAAACTACTGACCGACAGACTACTTTAGCCAAATTCAACGCGATAGCACCTAATATTAAAATGACTGAGATAAATTCTCTTCACCTCCTGGGTTCTTCTATTTTTGACGAATTTTTTCCAAATTTTATTGAACAGAAAATACAAAATTTTAACGATGTCTCGGAAAGACTTTTCAAAATTAACATGCATTCGGCCTACACACTTATCCGGTATTGTTGCTTTGGACCAAAATTTACTTATAGCCTTCGCTCCTCTCATTTATGGAAACACCCACAACTTTTAGAAAAAGTAGACCAAATTATAAAGAACACACTTTCATCTATCCTAAATGTGGCTTTGGACGACCGAGCATGGCAACAAGCCACGCTTCCCATTCGCTTGGGTGGCCTCGGCGTCCGTAAAATTTCAAATATAAGTTTACCAGCCTTCCTCTCCTCGGTCTACGGTACTGATAAATTAACTAGGAACATCTTATCTTCCTCACTGGTTGATTTTGAGGTACCGTGTTTGACCGATGCGTTGAACGCTTGGAAAATGGCTTGTCCCAATACGGATCTGCCCGACAACCTGTCCTCCCAGAGACGATGGGATGTGCCGCTCTGCAGTATTATACAGAATAACCTTTTAAATACATCGTCTAGTACTGCTGAGCGTGCGCGTCTGCTGGCTGTGGGGGAATGGGAGTCGGGTTTGTGGCTTCAAGCACTCCCGTCATCCACCATAGGCACTATGATGGATGACTCTTCATTTCGGCTCGCAACTTATCTACGCTTAGGCGCACCTTGTGTTGCTCCACATCGGTGCCATTGTGGTGAAGCTGTCGGCAGCAGAGCGCAGGACGCATAGTACGGCACGCCAGTATCAATGACATTATTCGTCGAGCCCTTAAAACCGCCAGCGTACCAGCTGTATTAGAACCTAACGACTTGGTACGTGACGATGGGAAGAGACCAGATGGCATGACTTTGGTGCCGTGGAAGGTGGGTAGGCCTCTGGTGTGGGACGCAACCTGTGTCGACACCCTTGCGCCATATAATGTTCCTAGTTCGGCGGGCTATGCTGGCGCTGCTGCTGCGGCTGCTTGAGATGGCGCTGCCGTCACGTAAACATTGTCTCCGTGTATAAAAATATTTAAAAATAGTATTACCGAGTATTTAACGTTGAAAGTGGTGTTAAAGTGTTAATATCGCTTGGAATTAGCTGTCCTATCGTTATTGAACTCCGAATTTACCCAGAAAAGTGAAAAAGTGATCTAAAAGTGACGTGCAACTAGTACTTTAAAAGAAGACAAAGGTGCAACAAATCCCTATAAAATACAGTTTTAAAACATTCAAAACAATATCCCAACAAAAGCGGATCGTGAACTACTTAAAAATCAATAAATAATTGTGTCTAAAACTTGCAGCAAACCCAGTTGACAGTGTGAACATTTTTGCAGCATGAGTCACATAACGACCGTTTGATGTTTGAAAATTTATTGAAATAAGAATAGACACACTATTTCATTACCAGAAGTATTGTTCAGTTGGCGAAGTGCGAGAACTGCCGACATCAGAAATCGTATGAACGAAGTGCCGCGGGTTCGATTCCACCATCGTACGCTCTTTTTGTACAACATTACTTTTTCAAAAATATTTGATTAGGCACAAGTTCGATCCTGACTTAAATACTTATATTTTGATTTTCATATTATTTTAATATCAGTATTATTTACTTATTTTACTATCAACAATGGCGAGTGGAGACACTAGTAATATAACAATGAGAAAAATAAGGAAAACGAACTCTCATAATAATGTGTCAATTATGAACACTTCAGACTCGTCACTCTTTGAGACCACGGTGCAAAGTCTGCCTGACCAATGCGAAACTTTAGAAGTACGTGATTTACAAGATAAATTATTATCTGTGGAGGAGGAATTACTGATTGCAAATAATGAAATAGAGAATCTAAACACAGAAAATACAAAATTAAAATGGGAATTGGAAAAGAGTTCTAAAATCATAGAATTATATAAAAAGGTCGGATATAGGGAGTCTTCTTCCACCCCACCAACTACAATGCGGAAGAATAATAAAAAGAAAGACCAGAATGAGACTAACACCCCGTCTAAGAAAAATAATGATCAACATATTATTATCCCTGACAAGCCTATAAATGTAGAACAACCGAAGCAAGATAAAGGTTTTAAAAGAAATTCTACAAGTATCCAGGATTTTTCTGAAAAAGATACCAATCCAAGTGTGTGCAAGGAAAGCCAGCTGCCAGTCGCCAGCTTTGCCCACAAGAATAAACTATACATACTGAGCACGAATAATACTAATAAAATACTATCCATAGCGCAAAATACCTTTGCAAACAAATTTGACTGTTGCCACTATATAACACGTCAAGGGAAAATTGAACAACTCTTGAACGGTTTAAAAGAAAAACTTATGAAATTCACAATGAATGATTTTTGTGTAATTCTTTTAGGTGATGAGGACTTCAAAAATACTAATAATTATTTTGAAATTATATTCCGCTTAAGAGAAGTTATTCAAAACATAAATAATACGAATGTGATCATATGTTTACCGACGTATAAATATGGATACTATGCTAATTTATTTAACAGTAGAACAGAAACTTTCAATAACCTCTTGTATCTAGATGTATTGACATATGAACATTTATATCTGTTGGACAGTAATAAAAATCTTTCCTATGACTACAAAATGTATAATAAACGAACTGGCTTAGTAAGTAACCATGGAATGTATATAATATTTAAGGACATAGATAGTTTAATAATTGACATACAATATAATAATAGTCTAAGTGATACAATTGACATAACCATTGATAATAATCTGACAAATAAGGACACTTTTTTTCGTGACTAAATATTTATGTGTACTACATCAGAACATTGCCGGTCTCGTTAGTAAATCTGATGCTCTCTCAGTATGTTTATGTGAACTTTCAGAACGAGATGTCGATGTAGATGTAATATGCATTTCAGAGCATTTTATAATGGCTGGCTGTGAGAATCAGCTACACCTACCTAATTATAGTTTAGCTGCTTGTTATAGTAGACAGACAAGTAAGCGAGGCGGTGCATGTATACTTGTTAAGCATGGTATTCAATGGAAAGGATTGACCGATGTAGCAAACATGTCCTCGCAAAGTGTAATCGAGTGCTGTGCAGTTAAATTGACGGACTATAACATTATAATTGTGTGTATTTATAGAGTACCTAACTCAAATAATATCAATGAGTTTTTTGATAAACTGGAAACTGTTTTAAAATATTTATCCAAACAACGATGTAAGAATATAGTTTTGGCTGGTGATTACAACATTGACATTTTGAAGAGAAGTAAACTGTCAGCCGAATTCGAGTGTATTCTTTTAAATTTTAATTTACAACTTGCTTTGAGACAACCTACTCGGGCTGCGAGCCAAACATGCATAGATAATTTTGCTCATGATTTTAACAAGCGTCGTTGTACATCACAAGTATTGGAGTTCGCGCTATCCGATCACACAGCACAACTGTTAAAGTGCCCCGTTATAAAAAAGGATATTCTTAAGTATTATCGCAAAAGTACACGAGACTACAGTCAGGTAAATATAGAAAAATTCAAGACTTGTTTAAGTAGTCTATCCTTCTCAGATGTATACGAGATGGACGATCCTAATGCAGCCTACAACTGTTTTATTGAAACGTTCCAATTATTGTACGAATTATGTTTCCCCAGCAAAATGATTACCATTAAGACTACTAAAAATCCTACTTGGGTATCACGTGGGATAAAGTTGTGTAGTAAGAATAAACGGAAGCTTCTATGGCAATATAGGTTAAAACCAAATCAATCTAATAGAGATAAATTCAAAACATATTCAAAGCTACTCAAAAGAATTATGAATCTAACACAGAAAGCACAAAACAATTACAATATTAAAACCTCTAATAACAAGTCTAAGACTACGTGGCAAATAATTAATAAGAGTAAATACAATGCCCCGAAAAACTCAATTTCTTGCATCAAATTCGAAAATAAAAACATCACAAACCCAAAGGACATTGCCAATACATTTAATAATTATTTTATAGATAAAATACAACCAACAATTACCGCAGGTACAAACTCAACATCATTAATTCTTAGCAGAGCACAATCTATGTTTATGGCTCCGTCTACGCCCTATGACATACTAAATATTATTATGAAACTCAAAAACACAAACAGCGTTGGCTACGATGGTATTGCCACAAAAATATTGAAAGCAGTTGCATTTGAAATAAGTACTCATTTGTGTTTCATTATTAATCTTTCCATAAGTGCTGGTGTATTTCCTGATGCATTAAAGAAATCTATAGTGAAACCGCTCTATAAGAAAGATAATCACGAATTAATGATAAATTACAGGCCGATCGCGCTTATACCAGTTATGTCTAAGGTGTTCGAAAAATACATATATGGTGAAATGAATACCTATTTAGAAAAATATAATATATTAAGTGACGAACAAAAGGGATTTCGAAAAAATAAAAGTATAAATTTGGCTATTTATGAGTTTTTAAATAATGTCATGCTAAATGTAGATAAGAGAACACCAGTCTGTGCCATATTCTGCGACATGACACAGGCCTTTGACTGCGTCCATTATAATTCCCTGGCAGAGAAACTTGAAGCCTATGGTGTTAGAGGCAACGTTTTAAAATTAATTAAATCCTATCTTCATAACCGTAAACAAGTTACAGAGATCAGTAAAATAAATACAAAAATTAAACGTGAAGAAACTTCAAGATCAGAAGAACGCGAGGTTATATACGGAGTACCTCAAGGCAGTGTATTGGGGCCTCCGTTGTTCACTTTGTATATAAATGACTTGCCTAAAATAACTGAACATCCGATGACACTTTTTGCTGACGATTGCACTTTGACAATAGCTTGTAATGACATAAACACATATGAACTTGACATTAATAATGCACTAATATCTATTATAAATTGGTTAAATGATAATAATTTAATAATTAATCTAAAAAAGACTAACGTAATGCACTTTAGACAACGTACACCAACAATCAACAATTTGAATATTCAATTTAATAATATAAATATCAATGAAGCTGACACAACAAAATTTCTGGGACTATTAATAGATTCCAAATTGAATTGGAAACCTCAAATAGAGGCACTTAGTAAAAAAATGAGTAGTGCATCCTACGCTCTGAAACAGCTTGCTGTGGTTCTCAACACAGATGCACTAATTACTGCTTACTATGGATTAGCCGAATCAATTCTTAGATATGGAGTCATCTTTTGGGGGAATAGCACGGACAATGAAATAGCGTTTCGGGCACAGAAAAGGTGCATTAGATCGATGTTTAGACTGCAAACAACGGACAGCTGTAAATCTTATTTTATAGAACGTAAAATATTGACATTGCCCTCATTATATATCCTAGAAACAGTAATGTTCATTAAATTAAATTCCCATTTATTTCAGCGTTTGTCTGATGTTTTCCCTAGGAATAGACGTGATAATTTCAAACTTTGTGTTCACGGCGCTAAAACTACTCTTATGCGTAAGAGCATCTTTTGCATGGCTCCGACCATTTTTAATAAATTGCCCAAATCATGGAAAACATTAAATATATCTGCCCTTAAAAGTAAATTAAAGAGTTTTCTAACTGAAAGAGCATATTACAGTATAGCAGAGTTTATGAAAGAGGATAATTTTCTTCGTTTTTGAGATGACAATGTTGTATTATTTTTTTGTTTTTTGACATGTTGTTGTATTTTTTATTTGAATTAATTGAATTTTTTTTTAATGACAGTATTATTCATATTTTTATTGACCAATTTATTTAATGATTACTTACTTTGACATTGAATTGTATCTAAAAAATATGCTTATTGAATTGTAATTATTATACTTACCTAATCTTTGATGTATAATGATATAAAATGTAATTTTGATGAATATTGTCACGGTTTATGCACCATCTCTTCCTACCAATTTGTACGCCACGATATGTGGCTGAACATGTTAGAACTTTTCTGTATCCCAATACTATCCTGCATGCAATGTATCATGTACACCATGTTTAAACAAATAAAATTTACTTACTTACTTACTTACTTACTTGCTGAGGCCCTCAAGCGGCGCAAATACTGGAACCTAATTAGTAATTACAGTTTTGAGCCGTTCGGGGTCGAAACGCTTGGGTCATGGGGCCCGAGTGCACTTCTCCTTTTTAAGGCGATCTCTCGCCGACTGATCGACACTGTGCGTGACCAAAGGGCTGGCTCTTTCTTTGCTCAAAGAATCAGCATTGCCATTCAACGTGGCAATGCTGTCAGTTTTCTGGCCACGTTTCCGGATGACAGCGATGTGGAGGAGTACTTCGACGCCTAAGTGTACCTGTCTTTTATATATAGTGTAATTAGTTAGGTTTAGTATAAGTTTGTATAGTTTAATTTTGTTTAGTGTTTAAGTATGTACATATTTACACTTTTGTTTTACAAATAAAAGTTACCAAACTAAATAGTACTAGCATAACATAAAAATATTTAAATTACAAATACGTCATATTATAATAATACCTATATATACAAAATATACAGATATACATTTATAATAATAATTAGTATTATGAAAAGAAAAAAATTAGATAATACATACATTGGATATGGTTAATTCACAAAATATTAATATTATATATAAACTAGATCAATGATATTTATCAAAAATCATCATTAAGATATAAATAAAAAGAATAGATATAATCATGGGCGATATATATACATTAGAAATATTAAGTTCAACAGTATATACTCAAATTTTTTTTGTTTGTAAGAAATAAAAGGCTTTTTATTTTTTTTATACTAATGTCACGCCTAAACCCAGCCAATCCCTCATATGATTCACGAAACTAATTTAAAACTTAGTAGGTTTTCAAAGGAACGTGTAGGAGTATCGTTACACAGGCATTTCTAGTAATCTCTACATTGCAGGGAACCCAAATCTTATGTAAATACAAAATCACTTAAAGTAAGTAGGGGGTTACAGTATATCTTGTGCCTAATTCAATAATTAATTACCAGAACATGAATTTACTTGGAAACCTGGCACTTTGTGTCTACAAGTATCTACTTAGGTATCGGTATATAATTAGGTGAGGAGTTTTGAGATAAAATTAGGTAGACTCTAGTGTATTTGTTTTCGGGAAATTAATTTTCAGTCTGTCTTCAGTTTTGTTTATTATTTCTAATTATTGTACGTTGAAATAAATGGTCTGCCTGGTTGGTCTAGTCGCCGCAAGCGCTGCATGGGTTCCTGTATTTGATTCCCGGGACTGGTAAAATTTTGTTGGGTTTACCATCTGGAATTTCTGATTCAGCAACCGTTCTTTCTCAGTTACATCCCGAAGTCTAGACTCTTGTGTCCGGTTATGGCAATAGACTCCCCAACTATTACGTAAGAAATAAATTGGCGAAATGGGGATGGTGCATCTCTTCCGAATTCTTCACGGAATACAAGCGTTATGTTATTTAGTTTTGTGGAGTGTAGTGTAGTCATCAGCATATGACTAAAAAATAAATATAAAGTATATGACTGAATTTAGCCATCTGTTTTCACCATGCAAGCAAAGTCGTTTGGGAAATGTAAGTATCGTCGCATGCAAATGTAAGTTTATACTGTTCTTTGATAAAGAGTAATGAAAAATATTCATGTCGTTTACCATTTTCAGTGCAATCAGTGTAATTAGATATGATAACTTAACCTAAATAAGTTTATTTCAGTCGTTTACATTGTTTAATTAGACTCATTGAAATGCCACATGGAGTAGTAGAAAATCGAATCACGGTTCGTCAATGGATTCATCGCTAAACTAGAAAAAAAAATCACATCGGTTTTTGTTCTGTACGTGTTCAAATATCAAAACTGCCATGAATAGTTTTGCTGAACTCTCGTATTCTGACAAGTACGTCAAAGATCATTCGTAAATAAAATGGCTCAGACACAAAAAGGCACGGCCTCAATCTACTAATTGCATTACGGAATATTCAATTAAATTAATCTTCTCATATGCTTCGCAAGTAATAAATCCACGTAAGCTCTAATCTTATAAAGTTATTAACCCCGGAAATATTCGTGAGCAAAACCGACGCACCAAAAAGGTTGTGTATCCCAAAGATTTATGTTACGGAATGGCAACACTGTAGAATTAGTTGGTCCGCGGTCGGCGAAACATTAGATCGTGCAGGGGTATTAAATTAAAGGGATCTGCCGGAGCCTATTCGTCACGTTATGTCATATGAGGCCCGGGAGACTAGTAACTTTGTTTTAGCCCTGGCGAGATTAAACCGTGTATTTGCCGAGATGTGCGTAATACTGCCGTGTCGATAGCCTGGCGTGGATGAGTTTTGATATTAGTATGAGACGACGAAATTAGTTGGAGCAGTTTGTTTCAGGGTTTTAATTTCTACTTACATAAGTACTAGCTTGTCAGAGTTAAACAGTTAGCTCTGGAGTTAAAACACTTTGGATAAAGTCTATTTGTACGAAACATAAACAAATGTTAACAATTATTTTGCTACTTAGTTTCATAGTTGAGTGAGCTTTGAAGGATATTATCGTGTAGCATGAGAGCGATTAATATTATACTAAAGAAAGTCCTATACTATCCTATATACTATATATATACATACTGTCCTATATATTTCATCCGTTTAATAATATGGTTGCTTTTAAGTGTTTGTTCACGCTGCATACCACACAGTCAAGTTCAAAATAAATGTAATATAATAACATTATCTCGGGACTAAGACAACAAAGAGAATATAAGTGCCTCATTTACTTTTTAAATACATATTTATGTTCCAAGTAAGTGTCGTTAATATTCATAAAGAAAGTTTGTTAACTTTGTATTTTTACGGCGACGCGCGACGACACAAGTGAGTTATTACTTCCTAGGGGTTGTCAAGCTAATACGAATGTAAAGTTGTATTTTAAACAAAAGTAGGTAGGTATAGCCTCGTTTTATGAGTCCCACTCTTAAGGCCTTAGACAAAGTGAGTTTTCATCAGCGATAACAACTGTTCGAGTATGGAATTGACATAAGCTACCAAAGTGGCACGTTGTCAATCCTTACATTTGTGCATTCCGACAATCACAATCGCCTAAAGTATGTTGTTTTGTCTAGAATCCCTGTTCAATAATGAACGGTTAAGTAAGTCATAATTTTTATATTTAACATTAATTAAGATAGAAATAAAAAGTAATGAGATTTTGATTCACAGTAGGTACATTAGTTTTTCCCTCGACTGCCGTAGCATAATTTTTGAAGTCCTTGAATCTTCCATCAGTCATAGTTAACTTATAAATAACTATACAAATTGTCCAAGCTGTTGAACGACATTATAGTCGACCGATTTCAATGATGGGTTATAGAATTCGTCAAAAGAGTTCGAATTTAAACGTAATTGATGCTACGTAATTTTGTAATGTGATGGTTCGATTCAGCTTTTAAACACTTCAACGTGATCCGCGTGCGATTTGTATTTAATGCTCGGTTAGAGGTAATTTCGATGATTATTTTGGTAAAATAACTATATATTTACCTATGGAAATTTATCTGCATTATGCCTATAGACATTTATTTATATACACAATACCTACAGATTTCTATGGAAGTGTATACACTCCTTTGGCCACAATAATTCACATTCAATTGTTATAAGTTCCGTGTAATTAAAGGCGTGCCTTGCTTCAAAATCCATTAACAAATCCAGACTTGGGGCTGATAAAAAACCTAATGCCTCACTAACACTTGTAAGTACGTAACTGAAAAGTTAGTTACTTAAATAACACACAGAAGGCATTAATCTAAACTAACATTATATTAAAGAGGTGGGGGTTTGTTTACAGGAAATAATATCGCGCGCATCGGGCGCACGGTTGGCGCAGTGGTTGAGCGATTGACTGCTGCGCTGAGTGTCACGGGTTCGATTCCCGCACGGAAAATAATATTTGTATGACCTACACATAGTTGTTCCAGCTCTGGGTGTTTGTGTATGTGAGTTTATATGTTTGTAAACGCACCCACGATACAGCAGAAATTCCTAGTGTGGGGTAACGTCTTTAAAAAAAAACCTTTGCCAGTACTTATCTGATTACTAAAATTGTTTAACAGATAGACTGTCTGTATTGTCTATTGGGATAGGATACTTACTTATAATACTTTCATTATGCGTACAGCTAAGGAGTGGAATTCCCTGCCGGAGTCTGTGTTTCTCGATAGCTACAACCTTGGGGTCTTTAAGTCAAGAGTGAACAGGTTACTTCAAGGCAAGCGTGCTGCACCGTCAACCACATCATCGCTTACCATCAGGTGAGATAGTGGTCAAGCGAGAGCCTATGTACAACATAAAAATACTTTTAATCTCGAAAAATTACACGCTTCATGTAGCCACAGAAGCGAAACCGCGGTAAAAAGCATAGTTAATTATAATACATTAAAACTTTATTTTTATTTCTGAGCACATTAACCATATATGATACTTATTGATTGATACTGATTGATCACACAGCAGGTGATCCCCTGCTGCTTTTACAAAGTTTTCAACAAACTCGCCGAAGTTTGAGTATAAAGTGAATCCTCATATTTGAGGGTCTTGCAACTTTCTTATGATATTCATCTGGGGGCAAATTCCAGTATTTTTAAAAACATTCGCATTCCAGTCGCATCTTCAACCTGTGCAAACTTCAAATTTGCCTTCATTTTCGACATTGACCCCCGATTTCTTAAAGAATTTGACGTTGAGCATTCATTAAACTCTAGCCAAAAAATCTGACAAATTTTGTCATGAAAGTTGTGTCTGACACGTTCTTATTTCCAAAATTTCAATTCAGAAAATATTTCTGAATGTATCTGAGAAAAGATTGTGATTGATATTTAGCGTTTTAAGTACGACAAATGGCTGCCTGTTTTATTGGTACAAAACAAGATATATTTTTCTTGTGTTACGAATCGGTTACTGTAGCATTCATTGTGAATGAAAAGGTCCTTGAACGCTTGAATAATACCAAGTTAGTTTTGGGACGTCTGTTTAAGACCGTGATGTTAGGAACGGATCACAGCGGGTGACGTAGTGGTTGATGTTGGGATTACTAGGGGATACTTCCAAGATATTGTGGTTCGTAAAGGTCAGGCTAGGGAAACTTGGATAGAGAATTTTAATATAATTTAACAAACTGTTACTGTTCTACTGCAGGGCAACGGCCTCTTCTCATACAGAGAAGGTGTTCGTTTATATAAAATGATTTATAAAAATACATCTTAGGTTGTCTTAAAGATATATCGACGCTAGAAAGGCATATTGTATTAACGACCATTACAAAAACTGTTCAAAAAAACTGATTTAAAATTTGACGTTTCACAAAAAAAAAACATAGTAAATTAACTACTGGAGTATTCTTGTTGAAACTCAGAATAATAATTATTTAATTTATTTATTAATTAATGGATAAGTCAAAAAAAAAAATGACCTTTTTGATATATTTTATGGTTAGGTAAAATTTACTTAAGTCACAATTCCATCATTAAAGGTGCTGTAAAAAATGTTTTAACGACCGGATAGCTGCAAACAACCTGCAACTAAAGTAACTTACGTTCCGTTCTGTAAACCTTAATATTCTAATAAATTATTTTAACAGGCCGAGTTAATCAATCGAGGAAAATCAAAACATCTGATCTTACTCATTAAACTTAGTTCCGTCTAAGATCAAGGTATTATATCCCAATATTATTATATTTTTCAGCGATAGGTAAAACATAGAATAGGTACAAAATAAAGAAGCAGCATAATTGTAACAGCAAACTGCACAAACCTATGCAAATATCAACAAAATCATAAAACAACTTGTTTATAAATAAAAAAAAAAAAAAAATGAATTTGAGATCAGTCAGTGACATGAAAATTCAATCTTTGGTTACAATGTTTTATTCACCACAAAACAAAAGATAAAATAACTTATACATTTATAATTAAACAACAAAACTACTTAAATTTTAGATTAATCAGTCTCAGAAAATGATGCAGATCTTCTTTGTAATAACAAAACATAAAGCAATTGATAACACTTTAAGTAAATAAAAATCTACTCAACGTTGACACCAATCAGCCCGATGAAACCTATATAGATGTTACAACAATCAAACATTAAAAGTTAATAATTATAACTCAATATATCAAATACAATGCTTCTTAATTCTTTAATGTACACAAAAAAAAAAAATATACAACATGAGTGATTATAAAGCTATTATGCTTCTAGTATATTCTATTACTCGGTAGTGTAATGAAAAGTAAAACCATTTAAAAGATACTCGTATTAATTTAAAAATAACATCGTGTTCAATTGGGAATCGGATAGGAAAAAAACACGAAAAATTAAAATAATTCAAATAAATTACAATTTTGGTGAAATACCTAACTTATACAATTTAAAAAAATATGGTTATTCACATGCAATATTTATTCAAAACCTTATTGAATATGGTAAATATCCCGTTTTGTATTTACTATTTTCCTACCATCAATCGGTGACGTCTTCTACATCAGTGTCTGCAACAATTATTTAGCGTTGCCAGTTTGCAAATTAAGATACTCCTCATGATACCCACGTGGGATATGTGGATGTGAATGATTTTACAAAGCTTTACCAAATCAGCATCTACAGCAATAAGTCAGCAATAAGTCGAGCAAACAAAGGCACAGCCTACCATCCTATTCTCGAAGTCATTCAGGACATTTTCGATCCCCCTGTAACTTCGTTGTGGATAAAGCTAGAAGCCTGAATTTTTAGTGACTAAGAGAACATAATATAACTAGTATAAACCCGTGTTACATTCAATTTGAACTTGTAGATTAGGAATTATTGAAAGTCAAAATTACTTGATTTCGTCACTGACTGACTTAATCACTCCCAATCATCAAAATTCTAAGATACTTCTATTAGACTCACAAGTTTCAAAGTTTTAACACAATTAATGTTTAGCGAATAAAGCAAGGAAAAACTAAAACAACCCGCGATTTCCGTCCCGTTTCCTAGATACTCAAACTGCCGCCCCCGGCGGGTTCCCGTATTGTCGAGGCGGGAGGGCTCAGTAACCCTGGCTCGGTCACCCACGGTGAAGCGAAGAAGAACCCGCGGAGGGGTCGCTCGTCAGGGCTTTTGCTGATAAGCCGACGACATAGCGGCCAACATGTGGGTTGCGGTGCTGCCTGGGCGACATGGTTGGATACCACCATAGTACCCATAGAAATCTCAATATTGTAAAAGAGCTGTGTTACAATTTTGGTATACAAATAAAACATATTCTATTTATTTCTGTCTATCTATCTATTACAAACATGATTAGATATACACATCACATTACTATACAAAAACACGAAATTAAGGAAGAAATGTTTTACGTCTAACCTACCTGTTTTATTTAACGAATACGCTACTATTTGCTGAAAGTTACACAAGTACAAGTATCGGCAGATTAGTCTAACTAAAAGCTGGAACGAAAATTTTTGCTAGAATCTTCGTCCTAAAGTTGTTCATTTTAGCATATTCCGAGAAGCTGTTTTAGAATGACCCTTATCCACTTCACTTTACCTAATTTTCCACAATTAAAGAAAACTTGAAGAAAGAAAAGGCGTTTATTCAAATATTATTTTTTATTTATATTGCCTTAATTTTGGACACCAGAGCTTAAAAATAAAAAGTAATAAAACATAGTAAAAAACGTAGCGGCCAACATGTAGGTTGCGGTGCTGCCGAGGCGACATCGCAACTGAGGCGGGCAGCCATGTCGTATGGGGCCTTCCAAACCCATACGATATCGCGGCTGAGGGATGGAGGCCGCGGCGGGTGAGGAGTGCCGGTATTGCGGTGCGCCGCTCTCTCTACCTTCCGCGGCCTGGACGGGGTCGCCACCGTCTGATAGCGGACGCGGTGGGGCCGCAGGAGAGGAGGAGTGTCGGTATTGCGTTAGCCGCTCTCCCTATCCGCTGCGGCCGAAAAATGGTAGGTGGCGGGGCCATTGACCTTGACCCGTCACAAGGGGACCAAGCGCACAGCACTGTGCTATCTCCCCGTGGTAGCGCAGTATGCAATAGCATTTCTCCTGTATAAAAAAAAGGTGTAGTTAACGAAATTATCTGAAGCGTTAATTTGCACATGAGTGAAACTGAAGCGGCAAAATATAAACAAAATTCATAAGTTTAATCTACCGTAATGAGGTTAAGTAACGTAACTTCGGTGAAAATACTTATATTGATTTTTTTATTTATAGCTAGTGAACGGACCGTAATCAACAGGCAACCGTCTTCGTTTAGCCGTAAACTCAAACTTTCCTTTGAAAAAATGTTTAAAGGTACAACAAGAATACAATAAAATACTGGTTCTTTTTCTCAATTCGGCCAGTGTTTTTACCAAAAACCAAAGATTTATAATATACATTTGTATGAATACATGAACGTGGGCTGTAGTAATCCGGCAGTCGGGCTTCTGAGATAAACTGTGCGTTTTGAATCCATAAATCTGACAAGATTGATGATATCTCTGACCTCTGTACCCTGTACGCCTTTGTAACGGTTTCGTTACAATCTTTCCTTACTTAATTTAACTTCTTCTAATTTAAACTAATAACACAAAATAATCAAATTACAAATAAAATCAACCTTAAATTCACTATTAATTACTTATAAAATAAATCTAATCCTATTTATACATGTAATTAGTAATATCCTAATTATAATAAAATCCCTACAGTTAATTATCTATCAACGCAAACTAAGTATCCGAACGCAGCGAGGTGAAGTTGGTGCGAGCCGCCCGGAAGTAAAGTTCTTGAACGAGGATAGGATTGGGATTGCATCGACGGTGAGCGAGCAGACAAGTTGCACTGTCATTCTACTCACATTTTTATCCATGCAAAATAATTATTTTAAAATATAACTAAGCCAACAGTAATTGGCACTCTTCCTTCTTATAAGTACGCGAAGTTTACCCCAAAGTGTTGGGTGAGTATTCAATCTTATTCTGTGTTATGTTTAGTGGTGATATTGGTGAGTAGCCTTGTACTTTGTACCTTGTGGTGTTCTGATTTACAGATCCACATTTTTTTAACTCTATTTACAATTCATAACACTATACAAACCATACCTTCATATATTTTGATATTTTGTCAACTTTTGTAATTCATTTTTATGTTTTCTTTCGTACTGTTTGTACCTGAAAAGCATACTTTTAGTTATATCTGATTGTTTTAATATCTGAAACTTAAATTATATTGATAATTTGTAATTCTTGCAATATTTTTCTATTGTGACATTTTCATCTGACATGACATCTGTCTGTCTATTTTATTTTTCTTAAAACCATAGACCGTAACATAGGTACCATGGACTAAACCTCCTTTAAGCTAGGTTTACACTATTATAAGGGTAGCGTAGAATGACCCCTTTGTGAACCGTTTTTATTCGTTCTGGTCTTTATTTTTTAATTGAAATTTGAATTTGAAATGTAGATAGAACACAGAACGAAGAAAAACGGGCGTCAATTTTTAGTTTTGAATTTGGACTGAACGCCGAAAGTCGGTTGACTACTTCATGATACCAAGTGTATTTCCTGATCTGAAAACTCCTGGAAAACTCTAAATTATGAATTATCAGCTTATGTAAAACTATTATTATCTGAAGTGCTCCAATTAAATATATTTTGTGTGGATCCCGAGAGCATTATTTCATGGAAACACCCTCAACGGTCATCTCTTGGAATCAAAGGCCTCGCTGATTGGTGTATTGAGCCATAGCCGAACTCCACATCCCTTGGAGCCTACGTACTTACCTGTTTGCCTGTTTATCCGACCTGCTTCCATCCTGCTGCCTACTCCACTGCCTACCTGCCCGATTACCCGCTTATCTGGCTACCACCTGTCTGCTCGTCCGCTGCTCACCTGCCTACCTCGAGCATTCCACGACTTCCTGCCCGAGCTGCTGCCTGGATAGCTGCCCACGTCGTGCGAAGCCCTACCGTTTTATTAACTATATCCTTTTTATTTTCTTAGCTTAAATTTTAATAACCTTTAATTCATAATTATTTAATTTTATTAACGTGGCTTACGTTTAGCTCCCTCTGAGCTAAACGTAACGCTACAACCTAACGGCCAAATACTCAGCTGTCTTGTAATTAAACTGTTTTGCTTTTATTGTTTCTCATCGTAGTTGGTTGGGTCACATTGATCATCTTTTAAATTACATTCATAAACCCACACAACTACCCACATCATATTTTTTTCACTAAAATATTGATGAATGTTACATTTTATAATCACTTATGGCTACGTAAGAACTGTATAGACATTTACCGCTTTTATAATAGTATGCTATCAACTAACTAGAATATTCTTATTGTTATAAAATTTTGCTAGAACGTAAGCAAAGTTGATGTGCGTTAACATGGCGGAACCACTCTTTCTATTGTTGGTGTTTCGGTAGAATTATAATTGTAACAACTATTCTCTGCCTTAAAACTACAAGTACTAATTAGTCCTAATTAGTAACAATTAGTGCTAAACATTTTATTGTCATTGCCTTTCATGTACATATTATTATCATTTTCATTCCTACCTACATTACTATTGTATTATTATCACTGTTTGACTGCGTCATCATAGATCACTATTTCATGCTGTTAGTTACCATTGCACTTTTGCGTTGAGGACGGGATGACGCAGTCAAACAGGGAATGTGGACTTTGCCTAACACGTCTGGAAATGAATTCCAGGGTTCCTACCCCGGCTTCAGATCGGCTTCACACCACTACCAAGCGCGTGTGTTGGCCTACTCCAACGCACTGTTAGCTGCCTACTCCGTGTCGCCGAGCTACGTATCTATCTACCCATCTACTCTGCACTACAGCTTCCCGGGACCTACCCCCGAGTGGAAACTGTACTGCACCTGCACATCGCCGGAAGTCTCTAACGCTAAGGCCAGTGGTACACTATTTTGTGGCTACGCAACGTACTTCGAACCGCGAGTTACAACCCCGACCCTGAGGTCTAATAAAATTTGTTAACCTTCAGTTGGTTTTCCATTAATACCCTCTAGCTACCTAGTAGGTAGATAAACCGGCAAGAAGCGCAACACTGGCGCCCACTTAAGGTTCATTCGTGTCCGAATTACGTTGCCTAACTTTTCGCATTTAAATGGTTATCATTGGTGCTGGTTGGTCGTGAATCATAGTTTAGTTTTGAAAACAAGTTGACTTAGGTGAATGTTCCAACGCAATTGATTCTATTGTATAAATCTGTTATCTGCAACTAGCTACATTCTGTTGGTAATTCACACAAGGCAATTTCTAAGTTGATTGGTGGTGTTGAACTGATCAAATTTATAATAGTTAGTTTTTATTCATTTTGAACCTCACTTTAACTCTCAATACAAGGAGTTATGTGGTCTACAACCACAAACATCTATTACCGGAAATAAGTCATCAACTTCAGATACAGATTCAGCTGCAGAGCTTAGTACTGTCACTGTTACATGTGAGCGCAACCTACAGGCGGATATAGGCAAATTAAAATTCTCTGGCAAGACATGCGTACGCTCTTTTATACAGAAAGTCGAGGAATTCGTCCAATCTCGCGGAATCTCATATGGAAAAATTCTAACGTTAGCTTACGAAATTGTTAATGATGATGCCCTGCACTGGTATCGTTGTAACGCTAGTAGAATAAATACGTGGGATGAGTTGCGTCAATTGCTTAAGGAGGATTTTAGTAGCAGTGATTACGATTACAAGCTTGCTGCGGAAATTCGCTCACGCACTCAAGGTGATAAAGAGAATATAATCATATACCTGTCAATAATGCACGGCATGTTTTCACGTCTCGATAAACCTCTTTCTGAAAACGATAAATTAGACATTTTACTATACAATATTCGTCCATGCTATGCTAGGGTATTGTCTGCCTCTCCAGACATCAAAACTATTGATACGTTAAAGTCAGTGTGCCGTAATTTTGAGAATATTCAGGCTCGATTTACCGAATTACGGGAGCCTCCTAAAGCATCCAGCAGCACAATCGCCCCTGAATTTGCGTATAGATCAGAAAACTTTGTCAATACTAAGCCTGGTATGTACAATAACGCTAACTACAACAAACAAGCAGAAAAGCCCTTCAATAACACAAATACTAATGTTGCGGCTCTGGTTCCTACTGCTCATAAGCCTTTATTCTGTCCGCGATGCCGAACAAATGATCACACGTTGAGGAACTGCAAAGAGAAAAAGTTCCTTATCTGTTTCAAATGTGGAAGAAAAGACGTCCGTTTTTCAAAATGTCCCGTTTGTAACCCAACACGTTCTGATAGTTCAAAAAACTAATTAAACAGGATTGGAGAGACAGTGCTACAGATCTGCCAGCAGTTGCAGCATGATAACTTTGATCCAATTGATTGGAAGGACTGGTTAAAATGTATATCGTCTTTTTCAGACTTTAACGCTGTATCTTCAATCCGTAATAATAAAACTAACATAGACAGGTCCAATCCTTATGTCCGTGTCTCTATTAAGGGAGAATCGTTAATAGGTTTGCTCGACACTGGCTCTTCTACTACGATACTGGGTAACGGAAGCCATGAGTACCTATTAAGGGCTGGTTTCGTATTAGAACTATGTGATAGGCTCCAGTTTATTGTTGCAGGCGGCGAGAAACTCAGCTCTATTGGGTTTCTGCACTTACCTATTGAATTTCAAACCCAATCTCATAACCTTAAAATGTTCGTTGTCCCGAGTATAAAACACTCACTTATATTAGGTATGGATTTCTGGCGGCTTTTTGGTCTTTTTCCCAAACATCTTGACCGCATTGCCTTCTATAAGGATTCAGATACGGTTGTGACTACAAACACTGTATCTAAAAATGTGTGTGCTTACGAGCATCTATCGGAAGAACAAAAGTGTACAGCCGACGACATAATATCACAATCTGACTGGGTCGTACCAGTTTAATAACCCATCAAATTGATACTGGAGATGCCGCTCCCATTCGTCAACGTTACTATAGAATGTCGCCAGAAAAACAGCGTATCCTAGTCGAGCAATTGGATGAGATGCTCAAAGATGACGTTGTGGAACCGTGTGAGTATACTTCTCACCCCTAAAAAGAACGGCGAACTACGTTTTTGCTTAGATAGACGGAAACTCAATGCAGTAACTAAGAAGGATGCATATAATCTACCCTATATCTCGGAAATCTTAGACAATTTACGAGACGCTAAATATTTGTCCAGCTTGGATTTAAGTAAAAGTTTTTGGCAAATTTTAATCAGAGAAGAAGACAGACAGAAGACAGCTTTCTATATTCCGTCACGGGGAACCTATCAGTTTAAAACTATGCCTTTTGGGCTTACTGGCGCTCCTGCTACACAACAAAGGCTGGTTGACGCACTATTCTATGGCCCTGAATTCGAGCACCGAGTATTTGTATTTATCGACGATATCATCGTAGTGTCAAATTGCTTCTCTCAACATATAGATCTACTAAATCGGGTGCTTGAAAAGTTAAAAACTGCCAATCTAACTATCAATTAAAAAAAAAGCAAACTCTTTAGACAGGAATTGAAATATTTGGGATACATAGTAAACTCTAATGGCCTACATGCGGATCCCGAAAAGGTTAATGCCATCGTAAACTATCCCACTCCTACAAACCGCAAGGAAGTAAGGCGCTTTTTAGGAACGGCATCGTGGTACCGTAGATTTATCCCTGACTTTAGTTCCTTGGCCAGCCCCTTGAACAAGCTCACTTCCTAGGGGAAGAACGCCGCTCCTTTTGCCTGGTCTTCTGAAGCTGATGACGCTTTCCAAAAGCTTAAGATTCACCTTATGTCTGCGTCTATTCTCTCCTGCCCTGATTACCCAAAACCATTTGAAGTCCACACTGACGCTAGTGACTACGGAATCGCTGGAGTCTTTACTCAAATCCTTGACGGACAGGAGAGAGTGATCGCATACATGAGTAAGTCCCTGTCGTATCAGGAACGCAACTACAGCGCAACCGAGCGCGAGGATTTAGCTGTGCTAACCGCCATTGAACATTGGCGGTGTTACCTGGAAAATGGCCTTACTTTCACCGTGTACACCGACCATTCTTCCCTTATATGGTTCTTAAATCTGAATAACCCAACCGGCCGACTGGCCTGATGGGGTGTACGTCTCTCAACCTTTAACTTTAAAATAAAGCATAGGAAGGGCTCTGAGAACGTAGTTCCAGATAGTTTATTTCGCGCAGTTCCTATCACGGCAATTGATTCTGTACCTAACACACCGAGACTTAATACAAGTGATCAGTGGTACTTAAATGTGTTCAACGGTTGCCAAAATTCACCAACGTCATTCTTAAACTACAGGGTCGACAATGGCAAGTTATACCGTTATATGAAGTCCATCAACCCGCTTACTCGGGAATTCGAATGGAAAGAAGTCATACCAATGGAGGCTCGCAATGCAGTGATTGCCCAAAATCATTCAGGACCTACTTCCGGCCACTTTGGCATTTTCAAAACACATAAACGCTTAAGTTTAAAATACTTTTGGCCTAACATGCACAAAGAAGTTTCCAATTTTATTTCTAGTTGTGATGCTTGTCTTGCACATAAACACTCTACTCATTCTACTCTTGGTACTATGGGCCGACCAAAGGACTGCTGCCGTCCTTTTCAAATGTTAAGCGTTGATTTGGTTGGTCCCTTGCCTGTATCCAGGAAGCAAAATACATTTCTGTTAGTCGTAACATGCTGTTTCTCTAAATATTGCATGTTGTTTCCTAACCGTAGAGCTACAGCTGAGATTATTTCACGGATACTTGAGGAAAATGTCTTTTTAGTTCACGGAATTCCATGCACTATATTAATGGATAATGGAAAACAGTTTACTAGCAACATTATAAAGAACTTATTTACTAACTATAACGTGCCTAATGTGTTCTATACTCCTCTCTACACTCCTCAGGTGAATATCGTAGAACGCTATAACAAAACCATCATGACGGCTGTATCCACCTTCATTCAAAATGATCATAGGGCATGGGATACCAACATATACAAGATACAATTTGCTTTAAACAGCGCTGTGAACAAGGTCACTGGTTTCACACCATCGTTTTTGGTATTCGGTCGTGAGTTGATAAGCTGCGGTTCTCATTACATCGACCCAGATCTGCAAGGCAATATCATTTTCACACCTCGGGATAGCTACGCTGAAAATTTAGGCGCCCTTCAAAAAATCTTTGATAAAGTGCAACTATCCCTTATAAAGGCTCACTTACGAAATAGCACAAATTATAACCTTCGCCGTAAAAACGTTGAGTTTAATGTTGGCGATACTGTGTGGAAGCGCACATTTTATCAGAGTGACAAAGATAGTAAATTTTCAAAAAAATTAGCTCCAAAATATATTAAATGTAAAATTATTGCTAAAAAGTCCAAGCTTGTTTATGAGCTAGAAGACATGACAGATCACAATATAGGGACATGGCACGTCAAGGATTTTAAGAAAACCTAGTTTTTTTTTTTTTTAACCCTAACCTAGTTTTAACAGTGGATTTTTCTTAGAAAAATCCTGAACTAAAAAGGGGGGTATGTAACGGTTTCGTTACAATCTTTCCTTACTTAATTTAACTTCTTCTAATTTAAACTAATAACACAAAATAATCAAATTACAAATAAAATCAACCTTAAATTCACTATTAAATACTTATAAAATAAATCTAATCCTATTTATACATGTAATTAGTAATATCCTAATTATAATAAAATCCCTACAGTTAATTATCTATCAACGCAAACTAAGTATCCGAACGCAGCGAGGTGAAGTTGGTGCGAGCCGCCCGGAAGTAAAGTTCTTGAACGAGGATAGGATTGGGATTGCATCGACAGTGAGCGAGCAGACAAGTTGCACTGTCATTTTACTCACATTTTTATTCATGCAAAATAATTATTTTAAAATATAACTAAGCCAACAGTAATTGGCACTCTTCCTTCTTATAAGTACGCGAAGTTTACCCCAAAGTGTTGGGTGAGTGTTCAATCTTATTCTGTGTTATGTTTAGTGGTGATATTGGTGAGTAGCCTTGTACTTTGTACCTAACGGCCAAATACTCAGCTGTCTTGTAATTAAACTGTTTTGCTTTTATTGTTTCTCATCGTAGTTGGTTGGGTCACATATAGATCATCTTTTAAATCACATTCATAAACCCACACAACTACCCACATCATATTTTTTTCACTAAAATATTGATGAATGTTACATTTTATAATCACCTATGGCTACGTAAGAACTGTATAGACATTTACCGCTTTTATAATAGTATGCTATCAACTAACTAGAATATTCTTATTGTTATAAAATTTTGCTAGAACGTAAGCAAAGTTGATGTGCGTTAACATGGCGGAACCACTCTTTCTATTGTTGGTGTTTCGGTAGAATTATAATTGTAACAACTATTCTCTGCCTTAAAACTACAAGTACTAATTAGTCCTAATTAGTAACAATTAGTGTTAAACATTTTATTGTCATTGCCTTTCATGTACATATTATTATCATTTTCATTCCTACCTACATTACTATTGTATTCTTATCACTGTTTGACTGCCTCATCATAGATCACTATTTCATGCTGTTAGTTACCATTGCGCTTTTGCATTGAGGACGGGATGGCGCAGTCAAACAGGAAATGTGGACTTTGCCTAACACGTCTGGAAATGAATTCCAGGGTTCCTACCCCGGCTTCAGATCGGCTTCACACCACTACCAAGCGCGTGTGTTGGCCTACTCCAACGCACTGTTAGCTGCCTACTCCGTGTGTCACCGAGCTACGTGTCTATCTACCCATCTACTCTGCACCACAGCTTCCCGGGACCTACCCCCGAGTGGAAACTGTACTGCACCTGCACATCGCCGGAAGTCTCTAACGCTAAGGCCAGTGATACACTACTTTGTGGCTACGCAACGTACTTCGGACCGCGAGTGACAACCCCGACCCTGAGGTCTAATAAAATTTGTTAACTTTCAGTTGGTTTTTCCATTAATACCCTCTACCTACCTAGTAGGTAGGTAAACCGGCAAGAAGCGTAACACTCACCTTCCAACAAGACATTGCACCCGGTGTAACGGGGTACAATAGCACCCCACAGATATTACCGGCGATTCCGGTAGTAATTAAAAGTCTTTTCGTGATTTATAGGAAAGATAATTAATGATCAACAGCGTGCTAATTCCTACACTTATGTGTGGAAGTGAAGGGTGGGTATGGCAAAAAAGACATGGAAGTAGTATTAATGCAGTTGAAATGCGCTCCTTGCGAAGTATGTGTGGGGTAACTTTAAATGATAGGTTGAGGAATGAGGTAAAAAGACAACGTTGTGGTTTAAAGGAAAGAGTATGTTAAGATGGTTTGGCCATGTTGAGAGAATGAATGAAAGGCGACTAACGAAATGTATTTACAAGGCAGACGTGAATGGAAACGCCGGGAGGGGACGCCCTAGAAAGACATACATAGACCTTATAGGTGATGTTCTTCAAAAAGGCCAGGTGCGCAGTACTCATAACCGGCGTGTGTGTATGACTAGTTGTATGAATGTGAGTGAAGCAAAAGAAGTATGTAAGGATCGTAGCAGGTGGCGTTCTGTAGTTTCTGCCTATCCCCATGGGAAAAAGGCTTGAGTTTATGTATGTATGTATAATTAATTAAGTGCATCGATAGAAAATAACGTCAATTTGTAAAAAGGTGCCAGTCTTTTAGCGAAAAACGAAAAGTGAATATTTTGTATTGTAGAGAATGAAAAGATTTTCTTATAATTTTAATTGTTCGGGCTATTAAATTTGTGTCAAATAAAACAAACAGTTTTGTCCTTACTTAATCCAATATTTAAACTAGCTTATTCGAGCGTCTTCTCTCCTGTGGCCTATTATCCCTGAGGACCCGTTTATTTGCCGGTATAAAAAGTAGCCTATGGCAGTCAGCTATACTGTAGAATTCTATTAGCGAATGGATTTCATAATTTGATCAGGGGGCCTTACTCTGACGTGACAAAATTATCAAGGTTCTACTATGAGAGAAACATAAAATAGCTATAAGAGGCGAAGCACTATATCCCTTGTTGATAGGGGAATCACGATGGCGTTGACACGATATGGTACAGTCCAGTACTTCTAGATATTTCCTTCACTTTCAAATATACAAACAAAATATATTCCATCTATATCTTAGTTTCGAAGCTACGACAAAACAAAAGAAATCTTCAAAAGCAATAATAAATTAGATCCACGCAACAAAATACCCAATACGGCGGCTAATTCAAACGGACTCGTGAATAATTTGTTCTTTGTTCGGCTCATACAAACGATCGAGATATCAAACGAGTCACGTTCGTCGAGTGGGGTGCGGCGGTCACCCACAAACGCACATTGTACTGGGGCACAGTACAAGAAGTACAGAAGACTTTTGAGGTGCGCAAAGGAAATGTTTGTATGATGTCGTGGAGGCGTGAATTTTCCGGTGTGATATTCTATGGCGCTGACAGTGGCGTAGACAAAAGTAGGAAAAATAGACAAGACATTATTTTATATTGCATAATAGCAGACGGCCACGTAAACTTAAAATAACAGATGGTGGATAAATAAAAAAATAAAGTGATATTTTTCCAAGTTAACTTTACTATCGCTAATTCGCTTAGCAACGAATAACTGTCCGCAGTAGGTACGTATGCTCATGACAAATATATTTACGTCATCTCTTAACGAAGAGCAGTAGAGAACAAGGACTTTTAAACCACGCACTCAAATGCCTTTGTTTGTATTGAGTGAGACTGCGGCATCGTCTCATTCAAGGTTATACCGTCTGATTCGTAGGCGGGCTACGGCGTACTGCGCAGGCGGCTACGGCGTAGCACGTAGGCGGCCATTCATCTCCATGGATCTTGGCCCTATCATTGTTGTACCAAGTTTCTCGCGCCAAATGCCTATATATTATAATTTAATTATGAATTTGTTCAACGCTATTAGTTAAAGCTGAATTGGCTTCTGATAATTTATACAGAATTATGGCTTTAAATAGGTTTGCTCTATTAATAAGGTAGACTATGTCTGAGATTGGTTCATGTTTGAATTGGTTAATTATTTCATCCTGAAAATATCATCTAATAACTAGTAAAGTTATTAGTATTTGTAGTCAAACCATTAATTTAAATTAATAAGCAATTAACAAAAAAAAAAATTAAAAAAAAAAATTGATTCTACTGTCCATTCACAAAGGTTGTTTGTTAGGTAACGGATAAAAGAAACTCCACACTCACACTTTATACACAATGTGTAGTCCAATGATTATTCTATTATAAACATGGTACACCTACACGCTTACACGGCAAAAAGCACTGACCCATAAGTGTTTTCATATCGCTTAAAACCCAAACGAAAATGCAAAATATAATGACAGTGACAGTTAACGCAAACTAACCTAATTATGTGTTCACCTTCAGAAATAGAACCGTTGGCATACCCTTTACAAGCTTTTAATTTCGTATATGTGGCCGGTAAAAAATAGTGATCCATATTTCAAGTACTTCCTGTGCCCTGTTTATTAATATAACGGACAATGCGATATATGAGACAACATTAACCTTTTTACGACAAGTGCTGTTTAGTAACGTTAACATGGAATTTCGTATACTTCTGAAACTTTGGAGATAATGCAATAATATGAAACTATGAAGCTGGTCTGATGATGCAGCTGGAAAGGTGTTCATAAGAATTGATCAATGAAAAAAGAAAGCACCATTATGATTGAGCTCTAGATATGTATTTACAAGGGATATTCATCAACAGCATCAGCCTTTTAACGTTCTCACTGCTGGGACACAGGCCTCCTCTCTGTGATAGAGGGAATGGGCCATAATCCACCACGCAGGCCCAGTGTGGGTTGGTGGATGTCACATGTCTTCGATTTTTTGGTTCTAGGACATGCCGGGACAAGGGATATTACGCAATACATATACATATACTATCTTAAGTTAATTTTTAATGAACCTAAAATATATTGTATGTTTTAAACTCATAATTATGCAGGTTAACTTAAAATTCAGAAAATAAATTACACATTTGCATATATTTGGTGTTGAGCAATTATGTTGAAAGTTATACAATCATAAGCTCCGATTACTCTTGCTGATTGGACTCGAATTCATTGAATCCAATTATTTGTACGACTGTACAATTACAGTAACTACGTAAAAGTGTTGTTTTACACACTTGTTATTTAACTTGTAAACAGTTTTATTTACGGAGTTGGTTATTTTCGCTTTTGTTCGTCGTAATTTAAAATTAGGATTTTCATGACAGAACCAGTATTTGGGTTTTCAAAAATAAAGTTAAGTAATACCTTTTTTCTATAAATTCAAGGCTGGTTGTTCCTAGACATGATGTGTTCTACTAGGCTGTATGTTTTTATTGTAATGAAGATCCATTTGAAAATATGGGAAATAATTATGAAGGCACCTACGTGTTACTATGACTCTATCATGGCAAATTACAAAACAGGTTGACTCAATTAATTTTTGTGGTGCGTAAACCTTAGTAGTCTGACTGGTATTTTTTTGCATTATATCCGTTCAAATCAAAATGTTTACGGGCAGAGAATAGAATATATAATTGTTTACCAAAATAGCACACGCTGAAGATATCAGTTAATTTAGCTGCTACTGAATACCATTCATATGATATCTTTCACTATATTCACAGCTAACGGAGAGTATTCGATCACTGATACTCCGAACAATAGAACGCCTGTTCTTATAGACAATGGGGCAGATCGCCTCATGACCGACGGCCGTCTATAGACTGATAGTCACTGCAGCTTGTGCTTTGATTATATGTCAGGGTAGCGCAATTGTTGAGGGGCTAAGTTCTGCTGATGGCTATTGCAAACAATAGCTTGTCTGGTCTTACGGACAATTAGTATGTCGGTTGATAGACTCTATACACTCACGTTGAACCTTGTCTCTTTGTTGTCAGTTTAGGTTCCACCCGTGGCTCCAGGCAAAGTGATATTCGATCAGGGATCAAAATTGTTAAAAGTAGTAAATGTTCAGGACCTATTGGCGTGAAATTTCGGTAGCTCTTTTCAATCCTACATATACTATTTGCACTTTTTGAGAATCGTTATCGCTCTTTGTCTAAGCCCTTTGGTGGGTGTAGTTTCGTTAGTCATCTATCACCAATTTACCGTAACTAGATGTTGGTTTTACTTTGTATAACCATATTTTATGGGTTACAAACATTTTTGTGGAAAACTAACGAAGATTATTTGATACTCTTTCTTTTTTAGGGTTCCGTACACAAAGGGTAAAAACGGGACCCTATTACTAAGACTCCACTGTCCGACTATCACCAGGTTGTATCTCATGAACCGTGAAATAAAGACTTAAATGAAGTTAAAATTATCACAGATGATTTATTTCTGTTGCCGTTATAAGAACAAATACTAAAAGCAGAATGAAATAAATATTTAAGTGGTCCCATACAACATACGTGATTTTTTGCCGTTTTTTTTTGCGATAATGGTACGGAACCCTTCGTGCGCGAGTCGGTTTTTTGTTTTTTTTTTATTGGTCTAAAACCAAATTAGCAAATGCCTTTCTAATGAAACCGGTTTAAGGCACATCGGTTGAAAGGTGTTTTATTTAACAGGAATGTTTCCACTTCAACACTGTTTAGTATACTGAAATATTGTATGATAACTTAAGTCCCAATATATGTGTCGCTTATTGTTTAGCGCAGAGCCCCGGCTTCATTGTATGCCTAGATTGCCCAGTGTACGATGTTATTAGTCTGTATGATAATGAAGCGGCTGTGATGTCTGCTGATATTGAGGTCAACAATCTCCTGGGAATTTCTGTGTATCTGGTACCTCAGTTACCGGTTTCTGAATTGAGAATTTTGAGTTAAGAACGTGTCATACTGTGCTATATTGCCAAAGCTTGACAGGTTTTCAGGCTAAAGTAGAATTTGACTAAGACTCAATTTATAATTCTTAATGCTTTATCGAGGATATGTCCATGACGCTGTTTCAAGGAGTCTTTATTATATAAAAAACTTATTTAATAAAAAATATGTAGCGCCGTGTTTTGAATAAAAAAACTGATAAATAAATTAATGTAAAATTCTTTCAGTCGTGTATTTTAAAATAAAAATCTAAGTTAATAATTTAATATAATGTACCTATAATGCCTCGAATTTCTTAATGCGTAATTAAAGGAATATTAATGGGCTAACTATGACTTCATAGAATTTTGTTATAAATTGTAATGAGTTTACAGAGATTATTTAATAAAAACGAGCAAGTACTTTTCTTTAGAGAATTATAAAATAGAATAGCTGTGTTATTTATAAGTAACCTTATATACAATCCATGATTAATTATTGAAGAGCAAGTGCAGTGACAATCACACCAGTGACCTCGTTATAATCTAACGTACAAACAATTTTAGAATACATAAACAATAAAACTGTGCATTCAAAAGTGTACAAAAAAAAACAAACAAAGACATAGTGACTAAATGTTGAACACAGTGGAAAAAAAAACTAGCTTCATGAGTTATTTGCAACCATTTTGTTACGTTTAAATATTAGATCTGCTTAATACTATGTCTAACTTCACATCAATGGATTAAGTTGGTTTGATTCGGTGGCACAACAGTCGACATCGGTACACAATCGGTAGAGCGCAAGTTATTGCCCCAGCTGAGTTCATTAGCTCTTTTTGTGAATTCCAAAATTCGAATTCTATACATTTCGGCTAAACAACATCCATATTACAACTTGCTGTTCAATATTGAGTGATTTTTGCGATTTCTTCTAAATATCTGTAAACATGTCGAACACACAGCGCTCCCCACCGACTACGCCCGAAACACAGTTTCATGCCCATTGTCACGATTTACTTACCTACAAGATTTATAAATATCTAAAGCTGTTAAATAACCCCTCTAACAAATTATCAAAGATGCAAATAATATTAAATTATGAACAAACGGACACCGCAACTTCTTTTGGCGCGCGGTTTTATATATATTGCAAAATCCCTTCCTTTCACCTGCCACACGAAGCGCGAGCGCATTCATTACGCGGCCACCGCCGCCAGTGACACTCAATCGGCTATCGAGGAACCACCGTACTAACCTTTCTAAACGGTACCTACCTCTGCTCCCTCGTAATTTTATAATTTTAATAAGTAACTAGTTACCACCTAGTAACCTCACCTAAATATAAATATACTTAGTAAAAGTAATTAGTAAGTGCTTAGTGTTTTTCCCGTACTGGGAACTTCTATGCAGTTAAAGATTGGCGTAGCTGGCTGACTGGACGGCACCCTTGGACCGGCATCTAGCACCATTGGACCACCTGCCAGCCTGTCTCCGACAGAAGACATCACCGACGTCACCGACTGGCACCAAGCAGGAGAGTGCGGTATTGACGGCCTCCTACGTGGTCCGACCTTTGACCGGCCTTACCTCCTACCCTCTCGTTATTTTGTTTATATTTTTTAAATATATTGTTGTTACTTTTAAACATTATCGTTTCCTTTTTATCCCGCCTTCTAAATAAAAAAAGGAACGTGACAGTGGCGCCCAAAAACGTGGTTTTTTTTAAAGGTCAAGGGTCGGTCTATCGTATTTGGCTTGTAGCTATTAGGCATTCTTTGGTGTGGTAGTGGTTGGTGTTGGTGATTGTCCTAGCTTCTTGTTTGTTTTTATTGTATAATCAAGTAATTGTCCTAGCTTTTTGTCTGTTTTATTGTTATATAATCAAGTAATTGTCCTAGCTTCTCGTCTGTTTTATTGGTTATATGATCAAGTATTTTTATAGTTTTTTTTCTTTTGTTGTACCTACCTACCTGTCATTTGAGTTATAGTAAATTGTAATACCTGTATTTAAGTTGATTTTGAATGTTTTTGCTTCACCTGGTAGACATAAGCGTGTACTTTTGTATTATTTTATTGTACAACATACCCAGCGTCTAGTAAAATGGCTTTCCCGATTAAATTTTTACTATTACAAAAATCAGAACTACAATATAAAGTTACAATTCGAGGTGAGGTACCAATGGATAATGTTACGGAACTTCGTCGCCAAATCACTAGGTTAACTCAAAAATATCCATCTGAAGATATTTATGAATCTTGTTTAGACTTTGTGGAAGATTATAATGGATTTTCTGAAACCTTAGAAAAAAATAAAAATAACATTACGTCACTTAAGTCTGATACTCAAAAATCTTTGGTAGATAGAACACAAAATTTATTTAACCATTTACATTTTAGATTACAGCGAATTGTTACTCCACTAACTCCGGATCAAAATAAATTGTTAAATAATTTGCAAACAACATATAATATTTTATCATCACAATTTTCAGAAATAATAAAATTATCTTGTCCTGCAGTCGAAAGCGTTCCGTCTTCTAAAGTAGACAGTTTGGCAGAGGGACTAACTAAAATCTCTGTCACTTGTGACCGTGGCATATCTTCTGATATCTCTAAATTAAAATATGACGGTAAAACGTGCGTGCGTGCTTTTATTCAGCGTTTGAATGAATTTCGAATGGCTAAAGAAGTCAGTGATACTAAAATTATGAATGCGGCACCAGAGATTTTTACTGGAGACGCACTACATTGGTTTCGTAGTGTCAGATCACATGTTAACTCTTGGGATGAATTGTTAGTGTTACTTAAAGACGACTTTGATGTTGTGGATTACCATTACCGCATGCTGTCGGAAATTCGAAATCGGTCACAACATATGTATGGATTGCTAGACTCCGGTTCTGTTGTGAGTATCCTTGGTAATAAGTCGCATATACCCTTAATGGAATCGGAACTTGTTCTCAATACCGATAACATAATCACAGTTACTGCCGCAGGCGGCCAAAACATTACCTCGATTGGGTATATTCAGTTACCAATCACTTTTGAGAATGTGCAGGGTTCTATCACTGCTCATGTAATTCCCGAAATAGATTCTACTTTAATATTAGGAATAGATTTCTGGCGTAACTTTAAAATATGTTCAAAACACTTAGCAGACGTGCTAATGTTTACTAATGATAGTACATCATTGGAAAGTTCTTCATTATTAACTAATAACTATCTAAATTCATACAACTTACTGTCAGAAACACAGAAAACTATAGCTGATGAATTAATTAGTCAATTCACAGATATTTCCTTTGAACACAAAGGACTAGGCAGAACTTCTCTTATTGAGCACAGGATCAATACTGGTGACGCTATACCTATTAAACAGCGTTGTTACCGACTTTCACCAGAAAAACAAAGAATAATCACTGAACAGTTAGACGAAATGTTATCGCTTGATGTAGTCGAACCATGTGAGAGTCCCTGGTCTTCTCCAGTACTAGTGGTAGGTAAAAAAGACGGCAAAGCTCGGTTCTGTCTCGATAGCCGAAAGTTAAACTCCGTCACGCGAAAGGATGCGTATAGCCTGCCATATGTCTCAGAAATCTTAGATAACCTAAGAGATGCCAAGTTTCTGTCTAGCATTGACCTATCTAAAGCATTTTGGCAAATACCTATAAATGAACAGGATAGAGACAAGACAGCCTTTTACGTTCCTGGCAGAGGCACATTTAGGTTCAAGGTAACGGCATTTGGGCTGACTAATGCACCTGCAACTCAACAGCGCCTAGTTGATGCATTGTTTGGCCCAGAGTTTGAATTAAAAGTCTTTGCTTATCTTGATGACATCATCATCATTAGTGAAACTTTCTCAGAGCATGTGCAACTCCTCACTAGGGTCCTAAAAAAATTAAAAGATGCAAGCTTAACAATTAACTTAGAAAAGAGCAAATTCTTTAGACATGAACTTTGTTACCTCGGTTATGTCGTGGATTCTCATGGTTTGCGTACTGACCCAGCGAAAACTGAGTCAATAGTAAACTATCCCACGCCTACCACTAAGAAAGAAGTCAAAAGATTCCTTGGAACAGCTTCTTGGTATAGGAGGTTTATACAAAATTTTAGTACAATAGCTGGACCTCTAAACAAGCTAACATCCACTAAAAGAAACGCACCGCCTTTTCTTTGGTCTTCGGAAGCTGACGCTGCCTTCCAGCAGTTGAAGGGTTGTCTTGTCAATGCTCCGGTGTTAGCTTGTCCTAATTTCAGTTTACCCTTTGAAGTTCATACAGACGCTAGCAACTATGGCGTAGGTGCTATGCTTGCTCAACAGATAAATGGTGAGGAGCACCCTATAGCATATATGAGCAGATCACTTACTGGCCCTGAGAGAAACTACAGTGTCACCGAAAGAGAGGCATTGGCAGTGCTCGTAGCTCTTGAGCACTGGCGTTGTTATGTAGAGAATGGTCAAACCATTATTGTATATACAGATCATGCTGCACTGAAGTGGTTCCTGTCTCTTTCAAACCCAACAGGTCGTCTCGCTAGATGGGGTGTGAGACTTTCTTCATTCAACTTTACTATAAAGCATAGACGGGGAAAAGATCATATAATACCGGATACATTATCTAGAACGATACCATTGGCGCAAATTACGTCAGATTCATCTCCCACATCTAGCACAAAGGATGAATGGTATTTAAAATTTTATAAGGGTTGTCTTGAAAACCCAAGTAGTTTCCCAAATTATCGCGTAGAGGACAACACATTATACAGATATATGAAAAGTAGTAATGCACTTCTATCTGAATTCGATTGGAAAACGGTAATTCCATGCGAGACCCGTAATGAAGTTATATCTAAAAACCATGATGAGCCGTTATCTGGTCACTTCGGCGTGTTCAAGACGTATAAAAGACTTGCACTTCGTTATTATTGGCCGGGTATGCGTCGAGACGTTATTAACTTCATTGCCAATTGTGAAACTTGTTTGGCATACAAACTACCGACACATGGCACCTTAGGGAAAATGGGTAGACCTAAGGACTGTTCTAGACCATTCCAAGTACTGTCTATAGATTTAGTGGGACCTTTGCCAAACAGTAGGAAACAACATTCTTATATATTTGTAGTAACATGTTGTTTCTCTAAATATTGCCTTTTATTTCCCCTTCGTCGATCTACTGCAGACTTGGTTTCTAAAAATTTGGAAGATAACGTTTTCCTTGTACATGGCATTCCGCAAACAGTCATACTTGACAACGGATGCCAATTCATAAGTCGCGAATTGGACAGACTTTTTTCTAAATACAAGGTCCCATGCGTTCATTTTACGCCGAAGTACACGCCACAAATTAACACAGTGGAAAGGTATAATAAGACTGTTGTTACAGCAATTTCTGCCTTTGTCGAAGAGGATCACAGAACATGGGACCTCAATTTACCAAAGATCCAGTTCGCGATGAATAACTCAGTCAACGAAACTACTGGTTTTACACCCGCATTTTTAGTACATGGCAGGGAACTCGTAACTTGTGGCTCTCATTATTTGGAGAATACTGTACCTAAGGATTTAATTTTTTCACCCCGTGATAAATACGCTGCTAATTTGGGACACCTCCAAAAAATCTTTGATGATGTGCAGACTGCTTTATGGCGTAGTCATTTAAAAAATACGCAGCGTTATAATTTGCGGCGTAAGGATGCCGAGTTTAAAGTGGGAGACATCGTTTGGAAAAAGTGTTACTTTCAAAGTGATAAGGATGCGTATTTCAGTAAAAAGCTCGCTCCGAAGTTTCAAAAATGCCGAATAAAGGACAAGCGCTCACCTTTAGTGTATATATTAGAGGATATGTCTGGTCGCGACTTAGGAGCATGGCATATAAAAGATTTGAAATCGTAATTATGATAAGTAGTTAAGGATTTTATTTAGGTAAAATCCTTGTCTCGGAAGGGGGGTACTGTCACGATTTACTTACCTACAAGATTTATAAATATCTAAAGCTGTTAAATAACCCCTCTAACAAATTATCAAAGATGCAAATAATATTAAATTATGAACAAACGGACACCGCAACTTCTTTTGGCGCGCGGTTTTATATATATTGCAAAATCCCTTCCTTTCACCTGCCACACGAAGCGCGAGCGCATTCATTACGCGGCCACCGCCGCCAGTGACACTCAATCGGCTATCGAGGAACCACCGTACTAACCTTTCTAAACGGTACCTACCTCTGCTCCCTCGTAATTTTATAATTTTAATAAGTAACTAGTTACCACCTAGTAACCTCACCTAAATATAAATATACTTAGTAAAAGTAATTAGTAAGTGCTTAGTGTTTTTCCCGTACTGGGAACTTCTATGCAGTTAAAGATTGGCGTAGCTGGCTGACTGGACGGCACCCTTGGACCGGCATCTAGCACCATTGGACCACCTGCCAGCCTGTCTCCGACAGAAGACATCACCGACGTCACCGACTGGCACCAAGCAGGAGAGTGCGGTATTGACGGCCTCCTACGTGGTCCGACCTTTGACCGGCCTTACCTCCTACCCTCTCGTTATTTTGTTTATATTTTTTAAATATATTGTTGTTACTTTTAAACATTATCGTTTCCTTTTTATCCCGCCTTCTAAATAAAAAAAGGAACGTGACACCATACAGTACGGAAACACGATCGGAACCGGATATCACCACGGCCGTAGCTGAGTGTGGTTATGTAAACACTAGCAAGTCTAAGCGTCCACACAACGATGTCTCGCCGCAAGGTGAATCGGATAAGAAAAGCCCGCTAGAACTAAAAAAGAAGAAGGAGCAAGACAGTATCATCTTAAGATAGCTCGCGGACCAAACTAAACTGATTGCTAAGCTGTCATCAGATATAGGCGACATCAAGTTGCAAAACAACCAGATACAGGCGTCCAATGCAGAAATCCATAAGTCTAACGCCGAAATCTTTCAATCGATCGAGTATTTTAACAAACAATTCGAAGATCTAAAAACGGAGGATGAAATTTTGAGAAAAGAGCGACGGGACAACAAACATATATTTAAAACCTAGAACAGAAAATAACTGATCTTCAGCACAAATCGAGATACTCTGGCATTGAATTGCGTAACATACCGCAGGAGACTTCTGAATCTAGCACCAGTCTCATTAAAACGGTGTGTAACATTGGCAAAACTGTTGGCGTTCGCATCGCTGAAACGGAACTACGCGATATCTATCGGATACCACGAAAAACTAACACCAACGCCACCCCTTCACCAATAGTTGCTGAATTTACTTCCGTGCAAACTAAGCAGACACTCATCTCAGCAGTGCGGACATACAACAAAGGACGAGGGAGAGACGACAAATTAAACACCACTGTCATGGGTGCCTGGCGAGCGTCGGCCAGTGTATGTTGCTGAGCACCTACCACCCAGCACTACACTACAAAAAGCTGTTCTACTTAGCCAGGGAGTTTGCTACCAAAAATGCTTTTAAGTTCTGCTGGATCTCCAACGGCAATATATTTATTCGTAAGAAAGAAGGTGACAAACAAGTTCCTGTTAGATCTGAAAAATGCCTTAGTCTCACAGATAATCAAGATAGGGTTATGTGACTCACTCTGATATGATTTTATGAATTTACCATTACTCTTATTTTGCTTATTGTCAAATAGAGTTCTAGTTATAAAAAATGCATGTATACCTAACTACCCATTCATATATAATCTATGCTTCAATAACCAACATTCTACAAAATATCGCATACAAACACAAGCATACACACGCAAATACGAAATACACACAAAAACCAAAATGTGTCCATAATATTATTTTTATACTAACCATAATATATACCTTGTCACTTATACACCATTCCATTAACCACTATCTACTACTCGATAACAATATTTCTGCACTTACTACACTACTCACCTTCTAAAATAAACACAGCACCTCTACGTCCACTACACGATAAATTGTTCAACTTTGATTGTTTACTGTACATGACTGTTTTAACCTCACTCTATTCACTTGCGGGATTACACATCTTAATATTGTTGATCACACTCGCAATATTTAATACTTGTTTTTTGTTGTTAACGAACACATCAACAAAAATAAATAATAAGCCACATCGCCTCAACTTGAATAGCAATGCAAGTGGACGCGTAGTTAGCACGACTGGAGGAGTCTATGCGGTCTTGTCACACACTGTTATGCATACCCGCGCAATTTCTAATATTTTAGACTTTACCGTCTACCTACACATTAGCGATTCAAGTTTTATTAATGACTCAAACGTAAACATGCAGATACCTCCAAATATGATCTGTTTATGCGCGTACTTATCTTTGCGCCCAGTGTTTCTCGGTTATTTTATGGTTAGGGTATATATCAGATGGCTAACTTTTTTTGATTTTAACACTCACTCACTCACCGACTCCGTTCCTTAAAAAAACACATCACATCCCAAAAGATTATTTTAACGAGTTACTTAGTAACTTTCAACTTACGAATGGCTTAGTAACCTACGTATGCTGCGGTCCAGCTGTTGTCTCAACCCTGGATAAACGACTCAGCCTACTATCAGTTTTATCTCTAACTAAAAATGATGAATATTAATCAAATTTCTCATGAAATAGACAACGTTTTTATCGCTGAGTCCTATACATGTACGCCTGATCAATGCCTGACTTATAAAGGCCAGTGCGAGAGTACAGTGCGTATCATACATGTTAACATTAGAAGCATAAAAAAGAATCTAGACCAATTTATCACCATGTTAACCGTAACGAAGGTTGATTTTGACTTTATAGTTCTTACTGAATGTTAGTTGCAGGTTTCGGGTCTCATTCCTATCTTACCGGGCGTCCGGGCTATACTTCATTGTCCACAAAAAACAACCCAATAAAAAATTACGGAGTTGTAACCTACATTAAAAACACAATTAATTGTACTACACATGAACCAAAGAGAATCTTAGATCCAAAATGCTTGGTAACTTGCTTTAATAATACAGCTATAATCGCTGTTTATCGGTCCCCATCCTATGTAAACCTTGCTAATTTTTACACTAGTTTGAGTGAAATAATATCAACAGTAAAATCCAAAAATAATATCATGCTTATAGGCGATATTAATATAGATATCAAACCTGGTAATGTTGATCGACATTCGGATGAGTATTTAACTCTCACAGCAACTCATGGTTTACTACCTGCCCACACTTTTCCGACAAGGTTGAATAACTGTCTGGACCATGTCTTGATAAAAACTAAATACCCTGCTAGGGTGGTAGTTTTGGACACCCACATTACAGATCATCTACCTGTAGCCATATTTCTTGACGTGAACAAATCTGTTAGACCCCCTTCAAAAAACACCTCGCTTCGATATGACTATGAGGCCATTAAACATGAATTAGATAATCATGATTTTGGTCCTATTTTTGATATTGTAGACCCGAATCTTGCGGCCAACTACTTAATTGCCGATCTACAGACTGTCATAACTAAACATTCAAAAATTGTTCGCACTTCTAGTAGGAGAATAGTCCTAAAACCTTGGATGACTGCTGGTTTAGTAAAATGCCTTCGCAATCGCGACAAAATGCACCGACGCACACACGTCAAAATGAGTACTTTAGGGGGTCAAAAATATTGGAAATAAGAGAACTGATAATTGATGCGCTATTTGATTGCTATTGCAAAACCTCATCCTATCCTACCACTTGTGACATGATTCGGTTTATCTAAATGGAGTAAAAACCATTATGTCACATTTTTTTGTATACCAGCAATATTGATGTCAATTATTGTTTCATTTAAAATAATTTACCAAATAAATTATAAGACTGAGTCTTTATAAAACTGGTATGACTCGCTACTTACAAAAATATAGTGTCTACCTTATGAAAATAAAATGCTTTTTATCAACAAATTTTAATTTTTTAACACTAAAAACAATTCCATTTTGGTAATGTTCATTTTTTGATTGGTTGATTCACTGCAACTACCCAGAAAAAAAACATACTAGCTTTAAAATGCGTTGTTATGCGGTTCTAGTTTTAACACCACGTTTAGTCAATGCCTTAATGAATACAAATATCATGCTCATACATCGATACTTAGCGGGACTTTTTTTGTATCTCTGAGAAAATCTGAAGTATTTGTTAAAATCATTTGTTTGTTATTACAGTACATTTTGCGACTCAATTAATTTTAATCACAAAAAAACACATTTATTTATTAAATACATACCTGAAGCAATAATACCCATAGTAAATTCGAACACTTTGCGAAAAACTGACGAAAAAATGCGGCTTGTAACTTTCGATGTTTGAAGGTAACTATCGACTCGTTATTTGACGTTTACCTGCTCGACCTTTTTACGCCTTTGTTATGAATAGTAACAAAATAAATTGTACTTACTTCGAACAAAGGACTATCTGGCTTTGTAAAAGCAATGAAATTAAGACCGTACGTTCTTGCAAATAAAACTCATTTTGACCCCCTAAAGTACTCATTTTGACGTGTGTGCGACGAGTCAGGGAGTCTCCCAATGATCCAATATTAAAAACCTCTTATACCCGCTACCGCAACTTTTGTGATTCTCTTCTTAACAAATTAAAACGTGCCCATGAGAAAACCGAATTTCTTAAAGCGAATAACAATCCCAGAGCCACATGGAAAGTGATTAAATCGATCACACATAGCGCCCAACAGAGACACTTGCCAAATGTTCTGCTACAATCCTCTATAACCCCTGTCGAATCAGTAAATAATGCCAATAAATATTTTGTGAATGTTGGAAAGAACCTTGCATCAAAATTTGACTCCACCAGACAAGCCTCTTATACATCCTCTTCCCCGTCCCCAATTAACTCTTTGACTATTCCGTTGGTTGATGAGTCACTTGTTACAAGTACAATTCACAGGTAACGTGGTGATTGTGCAACTGGTTGGGACAACATCCCTGCAAAAATTATAAAACAATCTAGCAGAATCCTGGCTCCTTCCATTGCCCATATATGCAACTGCTCCATCACTTCGGGTATTTTTCCGAAAGTTTTCATACGTGCAGTTGTACATCCAGTGTACAAAAGTGGAGCCAAAGACGACGTGTCCAACTATCGGCCAATCTCAGTACTTAGCTCTTTATCCAAAATACTCGAAAGAATTCTCAACAACAATCTGACAAAAATGTTAACAAAAAATAAACTAATCGCAAACAATCAGTACGGTTTTCGCTCAGGATTCTCCACAGAAGACGCTGTCTCTGACTTTACAAATGCCTTGGTCGATAAATTGGACAATCGCCTTAAATGTTATGGTGTCTTCCTAGATTTAACGAAGGCCTTTGAAACAGTTTCCATCCCTAGACTATTGGCCAAGATGGAGCATATGGGAATTTGTGGTGTTGCCCTAGATATTTACAAAGACTACCTTAGTGGACGTAGCCAAAGCATTAAAATAAATTCCATTCTTAGTGATGAGGAGTTTATCGGCTACGGTATACCTCAGGGAAGTATTTCGGGACCCACACTTTTCCAAATATACATTAACGATCTCTGTCAATTGCGCCTTATCCAATGCGACATTTTTACCTATGCGGATGACACAGCTCTGTTGATATATGATAAGGACTGGGACAAAGCTAAACACAGAGCTGAACTCACTTTGCGAACAATTATGGACTGGCTTTCTACTAATCTGCTGACCCTCAACATATCTAAGACCAAAGTAATCCAGTATCGCTCACCAAACTCACCTGAACCACCTACAGACTCTAAAAAAATACTAACGCATACTTGCCATAACGAAATGCCATGCAATTGTAACTGCTTGACTATGGTTCTGAGTATTAAATATTTAGGGGTTTATATCGACGAGAGGCTGGATTGGCGTGTTCATACGGATAGTCTATGCTCCCGGCTTCGAAAACTAATATACTTATTTAAGGAACTCAGACATTCGGCCGACATTCATACAGCTTGCATTGTATATCATTCCCTGTGTGAGTCCATAATGACTTACTGCATACCAGTATGGGGCGGGACTTCCAAAACCGTGATACTCAAGGTGGAACGAGCTCAGCGGGCGGTTCTCAAAGTGATGCATTTCCGTAAAAGGGACTACCCCACAGCCCAGCTGTACTCCGATGCTCAGGTACTTACGGTCAGACAACTTTATATCCTCCGCATTGTCCTGCGCAATCATTCCATGATGCCACTTGATAAAAACCTTACCTGTCGACGAATTGGCTTTCCTGTTTGTGAATCCGTGCAGTGTCGTTCTGCACTAGCCCGACGTCACTATCGTGCCCAAAGCTCACAAATTTATAATAGGGTCAACAAGAACCTCGCAATTTACAGACTTACTGTGGATAGGGTCAAGCAGAGCCTTAAGCCATGGTTATTGTCCCTCAGCTACGAGGAAACAGAGCAAATACTAGTGACCATCTCGTGAGACAAATGCTTCCACTAGTACAATACACGTATACACATTACCACATCGTGCGCACACACTAACAATCACACACACACACACAAATACACTTGCTCACACACTCGCACACAAACACATCTTTGATTTTTATTTTATTATTAGTTTGCATATGTACCTTAGTTATAATTTTACCCTGTTAGTCTGCATAAGAATAAATTGTAATTGATCACCGGAAGAGGGCACTGGCTCCTGTAACACAGGTCAATCACCTAGCACAGGAGTCAGGGTATCCATGTAGTTGAATGTTTTGTTATGTCAATAAAAGTTATATTATATTATATTTTTGAGGCGCTTTTTTGTTTCTCTGTTAGAAAAACGGTATTGTATCTATTTAAATTTCCCATGATTTATATTACTTCTTATTTTTATTTTTCATGGCCATTATCAAACAACAGTGATTGTTGAGGAGAGAGTTTTCTAGTTAAATATCTTGCTTCTTCTTCTTTTCATCGTCATCAGCTTATTAGTGTTCCCACTGCTGGGACACAGGCCTCCTCCCTGTGAGAGGGAATGGACCGTAATCCAGCGGGCTCAATGCGGGATGGTGGATGTAACATGTCTTCGGATTTTTGGTTCTAGGACATGCCTGTTTCCTCACGATGTTTTCCTTAACCAGTTTGAGAGCCAAGCCTTTGAGAGTAAAGCGCCTGCCTAGGTTAGAACCTACAACTTGAAAGTCGCGGCCGTGGCCACCACTGCTATCTCTTCTTTTCGAGTCCATGAAAAACTCTTTAAATATTTTGATCCCAGTAGGTTGCCACGTTAAGTCCAGCGTTACAGGAGTTCACGAGGTATTCTAAAGTGTATGGGTACTTTGGAGACTTTAGCAAGTGTGTCATAGCTTGCACAGGGGTGTACCGCAGTCACACAAAATATGAGACTGGTCTATAGAACCCCATTTTGCAAAATTGCGTTTGTATCGGCCTACCTGGGTGCTGGGTTGAGAGCTTTCCATAAAGGCCACAGAAGTTCACATCCAGGTGGTAGGTGTTCCTGGATCTTCTTAGGTATTTTTGAAAAGATGTTTGAGGCATAAATCACAGAAACGCATAAAAAGTAAATTCATATCGTTATTAAAAGTCACAATATATGTTCAGTTATATGTCCTCCTGATACAAAATGTTGATAATTAATTAGTACGGGGTCGATAGTTCGATACATTATACACGTTCATTGATAAAGTCCGCATAACACGAATCACGATATAATTAGATGATTTACAAGTGGAATGGTTATTGAATATCTGATTTACGATTGTTTGAATCCCATTAATGAATTAATGTGTAATTAGGTATCTAGCTTTAGATGTTTGTAAGTCAGTCAAGAATGAAAGGGTGAATTTTGGATAAATGTAGGCCATGACCTGAATAAGGATACAGGATGTTTTATCCAGGCACTACTTAAGTGTTCATAGGGTAACATTCACACACTACAAAGATCATTCATTGTTTAAACTTTAAAGCATCTACATTAATAGTTTAACAATGTACTTAGACTACTAACCTGGTTAATAATCACATGACTACTACAACCATGAATATCACCTGACTTCAATAAGTTTTCTACTAATCAGTACAAAAAACATTAAGTATTAAGAAATAAGTCGTGACAATCTAAGAAGTCGGATATGACAGCTATAAAAATACTCATTATTAATTAAACTTGATGCTTACGAATGATACTCGTTGTTATAGTGTACGGGTAACATTTTGTTATAGTCTATAGGCTCGCGCTTGACCACTATCTTACCTGAAGGTAAGCGATGATGTGGTCGACGTTGAAAAACGCTTGCCTAGAGTAAACCTATTCACTCTTGACTTAAAGACCCCCAGATTGTAGCTGTCGGGAAACACAGAAGTCGGCAGGGAATGCCATTCCTTAGCTGTACGCATAATAAAAGTATTCCCTAAACGTTTTTACGTAGGGATAGGATGTACACCATGTACTGATGGCGCATATATCTGGTACGTCTGGTATTCTGATTAGGATTATGAATTTGATTTTTCAATTTCTTACGAACAATGTTATTGTGACATGTAAAATGAGAAACGTCATCGGACTTCTTAAATTGTCTATTTATTATTAAGTAAAAATATGAACCAATTTCAATTGCAGATATGTTCCTTGCTAGAACATCCAAGTTTTGTGCACTTACCCGGCTTGATTCTATATCATAAAACGTATATGCATAGTTCAATAAAATATATATATACAAAAACTGCAAGAAATCTAGAATAAATCTCCTTTTCTATCTGAGAAAAGCAAATGTCCAGGAAATTACTCACGGAAGTACTTTAGAATTCTCTGCTAAAATTGAAAATGTGGAAAACTCTCAGACATACACTCGTGTCTGACTGCATGTAGTATCTGCAATCCTTTATTCTTTGTTTTATATCTTGGGAACCTACCTACTTATGTCACGACTTGAAAAACTTTATACTTTTATACTGATCTAAAAAATAAAAACATTATAAACTTAGTGACAATGGACTTTAGTCACGTAAGTGTACTTTATTTACAAAATTACTTTACCAGGTGGTATATTAGTACTTACATAATAATTTGATATTAGTACTTAGCGCCTAAAATTTACCTAAAATTGTCATTCACCGTTCTAGGCCCAGCACCAGCTGCAGAAACAGCTTCAATTATATTTACGTAACTGTAGGTGAAGAGTGAAGGCATTAAGTAGGCAAAAAGGTCAGAGGTCAATATGTCAGCATTTTTTAAGTTAAAATGGCGTACTGACCTGTAGCACTCGAGGTTTACTCGCGCTTGGCCGGATTTTTTATTAATCTTAGGAAATCTGAGCGAAGGAAAAAGAAGGTTAAAAATATGAACTAACCTTTTAAATATTAATATTTCATTTCAATTATGTGCTTCTTTTACAGAACAGTTATTTCATTTTGTTGGCTGTTATATAATGTAAATATCTTTATCTACTTCGGTTTCGTTATATTCGAATTACAAAATTGACAGCGGTTTCATTATGATACCCATAACGACATCGGGTTGCATTATGCGCATCGTCATAAATTCTAAAACACAAGCAAAGACATTCTGAACGTACAGCCAGGTGAGTACCTATAATATTACTTCGAAATCGAGACAATGTAAATGATGTTTTTAAAAATGGAACAAGTTTAGAACAAAAGTATCGTATACTATTTGGCTGTTGCGGCTACAAGATTTTTGCCTTATACCTAATAAAGACTAAATAAAAATACTTATTTGTCTATATCTGTGTTTTATTCCTTCCTTCGTAGATACAATCTTGTATGCAACTGTACGTTATTGGTCTTTTAATAACTCGTGCCCACCTATTTAAATGGCACTCGTATTAAAAGACCGTCCATAACGTAACAGTTGCATAAATAGCTATTAAAGCATATTTGGTAAACGTTTTGAATATTAACCCTCGGAAGTCATCTTAATAACCCATCCCTTTAATGAGTCATTATGATGATTCATCACCATCATCTTCATCACACTCAGCCCGATATATCCCACTATTTCTTAGCCTCTTTTCTGTGCCAATCCACGCACTCCTGTACCATCTTCTCCCCGAGATAATGATGATTAATTATTTATGAGTTAAGACTAAGACACTAATTAGTCGAATCCCAATTCAATTAATTCATAAATTTGTCTACTTTACAGTCAAAATTTAAGAGGGAAATTCCGCTAATTGCCTAAGCATTAATTAGACAAATTCTGAATTATTTATTGGCGATCCAATTGCCCCGTGCTTTATTTAAGTAGCAATAGAACCTACGTACTTGTCGTACTTGCAAGTACATTCGTATTCGCCCCGCGTGCCTCTGCGATTATTATGACCCGTCCGACTTGCGGTCGTCTTGCCCCATATATTTTGCAGGACACTGGTACACTCTGGTGCATTACAGCGCGAGTTTGGTCTCACAGGACTTTGGTTAAACTGTACTTATTTGTAGCTTGAATGTGTCGGCTGGATTGAATGTATGTAAAAAGGATTGGTTTGGATTTGTTCTTGTGTAAAAGTAAAGTTTGAATTAAGGTTGGCTTAAAATATTTTGTTGATTTTTTTGGTGAATAATGCTAATGACTCGTAGGCATTTTATGTTACTAAGGCCCAGTTTTTTGATCCACAGTTGACTCAACCTCAATTGTTAGCATCATAAATGGTCACATAAATTGGAGAGTTAATTATTTGACCATTTTTTAAAATAACAACTGATGTATAAACGTGTTTTACCGAAATTTTAAACCATTGGTTAGCATATTTAACATTAACTTGGTTGAGTAAATTACGGATCAAAAAACTGGGCCTAATTTTAATTATCTGCAAGCTCACTCTATTTTTTAAGCAAGTTTGCAATATGCCTATTTATGAACTGACGAACTACTGACGTGACAAAAACAAAAATGGAGAAGCAGAATCTTCCTTTTTCTAAGCATATATTAGCAAACAACAACGGAAATGAAAATTCTTTAATTACTGCAACAACTGTATAATTCATTGGGCAGCCCACACACCGAAAACAACACGTTTTTCCTCCTTAAGACTCCCATTGATCCAACCCTTGTTACATAACAAATTCTGGGAAGATTTGCGTCGCATTCCTCGCACATTGTAATTAGGTATACATATACAGGTGGCACAGTAAACACACACGATTGGAATATCAACTAGATAAACCTCGTGAGCTGAGTCCATGCCGCGGAAACACAAACTTGGAATACATTGTCTCATTAGGACGAGCCCATGTAATGAATAGTGCATGTAGCGGCGCGCCGGGTCCCGTGGACCGCGAGATATTGCATAATGACCAAACGGGACTATAGGGGACCAACTCCAGATAATTCTCACTTGGTTTCGTATAACTTTGTGGAAAAATGAACGTAACTCTTGTAACTTTCAAACGACTTTACAAAAAGGAGGAGGTTTTACGTTCGACTGTACGTACTTTATTTTTTATTTTCACTGATGATTCCGTCCTTAATGGACCGATTTTGACATTTTTTTTCTTTCAACGGTTATACTCTCGAGGTAGTTCCACTGTCACTAAGTAAAGATCTGAAATGGGGATCCCATGGAAAGCCTGGGAAATCCACAAATATAGGCTATATTTAACGTGTAAGTAATAATGATTACTGTTTTAAAAAGAAATGTTGCTGATTCTATAGGCAATTTTAGCATTTACATTAAGATGGTAGGCATTTGCGTTGATAAAGTATAATTTGGTAAATTGGAACTGGTGAAGAAGACCACAGATGGCCACTGGAACATCTCAATGATAAGTATGTTTTGGGTATAAGATATCTCGAATAGTTAAATGACTGTGATGAACTGATGACACAAATTTAAATAAATAGTTTTAATGAACATGGTCAGTGTGCTTATTCCAAGTTTTTTAACGTACTCACTCGTGATAACATAAACGATCTCTGAGGGCTTAGTGCGAGTTTTGTCTCACACTGTCTCGCGTTAACGTAAACGTAAATTTGTATTTAAACTGGATAAGCACCGTCTGGTGACGGTAAGGAGAAACCTCTTTTTAACCGACTTCAAAAAAAGGAGGAGGTTCTCAATTCGTCGGAATCTTTTTTTTTTTTTTTTTGTTCCCCGATTACTCAAAGACGCCTGGACTGATTTCATAAATCTTCTTTTGTTTTGAAGGGTATACTACCTAGTTGGTCCCATAGTCATCAGGTCAGGATCTGATGATGGGATCCTAGAGCAATCGAGGGAACTCCTCAAATATTATAGGCAAACATATAGTGATTTTGGTATTTTCATCAACAATGCAATCACTTGCACTCAGAAAGTATAATTTGGTGAAGTGGAACTGATGAAGAAGACCACAGATGGCCACTTGAACTCCTAAATGCTAAGTATGTCACGGGTATAAAATATCTCGAATAGGTAACCGACTACGATGAAGCAAATACTTATAAATGAATGGGACTGATGAAAATGGTATCATTGAACTGTTCTGATGATGAAGCTGGAAGGTAGGCACCGGAACTCTGAGAAAATACCAATGTATCCTAGTCGTGCTTGGGCTTATTGGAATCGTCATGAGGTGTACTTTGACCACAAATGATTATCATGTTAATTGGAGACACCTACCAAAACTAAAAAGAAAAAAAAAAAACTTTTTAACAAAAAATCAAACCGACTTCCAGAACAAAAAACTACAAAGCAAAAAATAACTTTCTTTTCCGAAGTCGGTGTCGAAAAACTGAAAAAAATGGATACAAAAGACACCGACTTCGGAAAAGAAAGTTATTTTTTGCTTTGTAGTTTTTTGTTCTGGAAGTCGGTTTGATTTTTTGTTAAAAAGTTTTTTTTGTATACATTTTGATTTATGAGATCGTTTACGCAATTTAGCGTGAGTAAAAACTCGCACTTAGGCCTCTTATATCAAAATGTATGCAAAAAGAAGAAGTTTCTCCCTACCGTCACCAGACGGCGCTTATCCAGTTTTAATACAAACTGAAATTTACGTTAACGCGATTGAGCGTGAGTAAAAACTCGAACTAAGGCCTCTGGTGATGAAGCCACAAGGCAGGCACCGGCACTCCGTAATAAAACAATGTATCGCAGTCGTGTTTAGGCTTGTTTGAATTGTTATAAAAAGCGCTTGAACAAGAAGGCTATAAATGATTTTCATGGTAGTATACAGCACTTACCAAAAAATAATAAAAACTATTTTTTGTATTGTTACGATAAGTTTGCATATAGCTGTACGTACGTACCGTAAGTAGTATATTTATAAAGTAGGGGAATTATTTTTGATATCAGAGAAGAATCTAGACAACAAGTTGAACTTATTACGCTAGAAACAGTAGCAGGCAAAACTTTGAAGTCATCGAGAAAACAACCCCAAATTATGGGGTCTATTTTCGACCCCAAATATTGTTTATTTATTTATGTACACACAAAACAATTAACAGAGAAAAGAAAGGACACAGATAGAAGAGCACAAAGGTACTACTTATTTCAATAGAAATTTCTTTCAGCAGCCCTGCAGGAAAGTTGCATGATAGACGAAGTTGTTAGTTAAGTAGGTTAGGTTATTAGGTTATTTTTGAGTGAGGTTGAGTCTATAAATAGTAATTCAATGTTAATGATGTGAATAAGTGTAAAATTAATATTTTATATATAAAATTACTAACGTCAATGTCATGCCTAAACCCAACCAATCCCTCATATGATTCACGAAGCATTTTTTTTTTTTTAAACTTTGCCCCTCACTAGGAATTTCTTCCTGTATCGTGGGTGCGTTTACAAACAAATAAACTCACATACACAACACCCAGAGCCGAAACAACTATCTGTCGGTCATACAAATATTTGTTCCGTGCGGGAATCGAACCCGCGAGACGCAGCGCAGCAGTCAATCGCTCAACCACTGCGCCAACCGTGCGCCCTTAAAAATTAGTAGGATTTCAAAAAAACCGTGTAGGAGTATCGTTACACAGGCATTTCTAGTAAACCCATCACTACATTACAGGGAACCCAAATTTTATGTAAATACTAAATCACTTAAAGTAAGTAGGGGGTAACAGTATATCTTGTACCTAATTCAATAATTAATTACCAGAAGATGAATTTACTTGGAAACCTAAGACTTTGTGTCTACAAATACCTACTTAGGTATCGGTATATAATTTGGTAAGGACTTTTGAGATAAAATTAGGTAGACTCTAGTGTATTTGTTTTCTGGAAATTAATTTTCAGTCTGTCTTCAGTTTTGTTTATTATTTCTAATTACTGTACGTTGAAAAAAATGGTCTGCCTGGTCGCCGCAAGCGCTGCATGGGTTCCTGGGTTTAATTCCCGGGACTGGTAAAATGTTGTTGGGTTTACCATCTGGAATTTCTCAGTTACATCCCGAAGTCTGGACTCTTGTGTCCGGTTATGGCAATAGACTTACGTAGGAATTAAATTGGCGAAATGTGTATGGTGCATCTCTACCGAACTCTTCACAGAAAACAAGCGTTATGGTATTTAGTTTTGTGGAGTGTAGTGATCAGCATATGACTGAAGTATAAATATAAAATATATGACTGAATTTAGCAATCCGTTCTCACCATGCAAGCAAAGTTGTTTGGGAAATGTAAGTATCGTCGAATGCAAATGTAAGTTTAAACTTTTCTTTGATAAATCGTTATGATAACTAATCATGTCTTTTAACGTTTTTTGTGCAATCAGTGTGGATAGCGATGATAACTTAGCCTAAATAAGTTTGTTTCATTCGTTTACATTGTTTAATTAGACTCATTGAAATTCCACATGGAGTAGTAAAAAATCGAATCACAGTTCGTCAGTGGATTCCTCGCTAAACTAGAAAAACATTCACATTGGTTTTTGTTCTGTACGTGTTCAAATATCGAAACTGCTATGAATAGTTTTGCTGAATTCTCGCATTATGACACGTACGTCAAGGATCTTTCGTAAATAAAATGGCTCAGACGCAAAAAGGCACGGCCTCAATCTACTAATTGCATTACGGAATATTCAAATAAATTAATCTTCCCCTATCTTAGAAAGTTATTAACCCCGGAAATATTCGAGAGCAAAACCAACGCACCAAAAAGGTTGTGTATCCCAAAGATTTATGTTACGAAATGGCAACACTGTGGAATTAGTTGGTCCGCGGTCGGCGAAACATTAGATCGTGCAGGGATATTAAATTAAAGGGATCTGCCGGAGCCTATTCGTCACGTTATGTCATATGAGGCCCGGGAGACTAGTAGCTTTGTTTTAGCCCTGGCGAGATTAAACCGTGTATTTGCCGAGAGTGCGTAATACTGCCGTGTCGATAGCCTGGCGTGGATGAGTTTTGATATTAGTATGAGACGACGAAATTGGTTGGAGCAGTTTGTTTCAGGGTTTTAGTTTCTACTTACATAAGTACTCGTTTGTCAGAGTTAAACAGTTAGCTCTGGAGTTAAAACAGTTTGGATTAGTCTATTTGTACGAATCATAAACAAATGTTACCAATTATTTTGCTACTTAGTTTCTTAAGTGAGCTTAGAAGTTAATTATCGTGTAGAATGAGAGCGATTAATACAAAAGAAAGTCCAATACTATCATATTTCATCCGTTTAATAATATGGTTGCTATTTAAGTGTTTGTTCACGCTGCATACCACACAGTCAAGTTCAAAATAAATGTAATATAATAACATTATCTCGGGACTAAGACAACAAAGCGAATTTAAGTACCTAATTTACTTTTTAAATACATATTTATGATCCAAGTAAGTGTCGTTAATATTCATAAAGAAAATTTGTTAACTTTGTATTTTTACGGCGACGCGCGACGACACAAGTGAGTTATTACTTCCTAGGGGTTGTCAAGCTAATACGAGTGTAAAGTTGTATTTTAAACAAAAGTAGGTAGGTATAGCCTCGTTTTATGAGTCCCACTCATAAGGCCTTAGACAAAGTGAGTTTACAACAGCGATAACAACTGTTCGAGTATGGAATTGACATAAGCTAACAAAGTGGCACGTTGTCAATCCCTTAAATGTTGCCATTCCGATAAACACAATCGCCTAAAGTATGTTGTTTTGTCTAAATCCCTGTTCAATAATGAGCGGTTAAGTAAGACATCATTTATTTATTTAACATTAATTAAGTTAAAAATAAAAAGTAATATCATTTTGATTTATACTAGGTACATTCGTTTTCCCCTCGACTTTTTGAATTTGAAGTTCTTGAATGTTCCATCAGTCATAGTTAACTTATAAATAACTACAATAATTGTCCAAGCTGTTAAAAGACATTGTAGTAGACCGATTTCAATGATGGGTTATAGAACTCGTCAAAAGAGTTCGAATTTAAACATCATTGATGCTATGTAATGTGATGGTTCGATTCAGCTTTTAAACACTTCAACGTGATCTGCGTGCGATTCGTATTTAATGCTCGGTTAGAGGTAATTTCGATGATTATTTTGGTAAATGAACTATATACTTACCTATGCAAATTTACCTGCATTATGCCTATAGACATTTATTTATATATAAAGTACCTACAGATTTCCATGGAAGTGTATACGGTCCTGTGGTCACAATAATTCACATTAAATTTTTATAAGTTCCGTTTAATTAAGGGCGTGTTTTGTTTTAAAATCCATTTACAAATCCAGACTTGGGGCTGATGAAAAACCTAATGCCTCACTAACACTTGTAAGTAGGTAACTGAAAAGTTAGTTACTTAAATAACACACAGAAGGCATTTATCTAAACTTACATTATATTAAAGAGAGGTTTGTTTACAGGAAATAATATCGCGCGCATCGGGCGCACGGTTGGCGCAGTGGTTGAGCGATTGACTGCTGCGCTGGGTGTCACGGGTTCGATTCAACAAATTAAAAAAAAAAAAATTGTTTGACCTACACATAGTTGTTCCAGCTCTGGGTGTTTGTGTATGTGAATTTATATGTTTGTAAACGCACCCACGATACAGCAGAAATTCCTAGTGTGGGGCAACGTCTTTAAAAAAAACCTTTGGCAGTACTTATCTGATTACTAAAATTGTTTAACAGATAGACTGTCTGTATTGTCTATTGGGATAGGATACTTACTTATAATACTTTCATTATGCGTACAGCTAAGGAGTGGAATTCCCTGCAGGAGTCTGTGTTTCTCGATAGCTACAACCTCGGGGTCTTTAAGTCAAGAGTGAACAGGTTACTTCTAGGCAAGCGGACTTCACCGTCGACCACATCATCGCTTACCATCAGGTGAGATATTGGTCAAGCGAGAGCCTATGTACAATTTAAAAAAAAACTTTTAATCTCGAAAAATTACACGCTTCATGTGGCCACAGGAGCGAAAACGCGGTAAAAAGCTTAGTTAATGATAATACATTAAAACATTAGTTTTATTCCTGAGTACATTAACCATATATGATAATAATTGATTGATACTGATTGATCACACAGCAGGTGATCCTCTGCTGTTTTTATAAAGTTTTCAACAAACTCGCCGAAGTTTGAATATAAAGTCAATCCTCATATTTGAGGGTCTTGCAACTTTCTTATGATGAATATTATTCAACTGGAGGCAAATTCCAGTATTTTTAAGAACATTCGCATTCCAGTCGCATCTTCAGCCTGTCCAAACTTCAAGTTTGTCTTCATTTTCGACATTGACCCCCGATTTCTTACAGAATTTGTCGTTGAGCATTCATCAAACTCTAGCCAAAAAAATCATAGAAGTAATGTTTTACGTCTAACCTACTTGTTTTATTTAACGAATACGCTACTGTTTGCTGAAAGTTACACAACTATATGTATCGGCAGATTAGTATAACTAACGCTGGATTAAACATTTTTAAATTAATATATAGACCGTTGAAAGAGGAATGGTTACACACAAAAACTTCTTTATTGTTTTAAGACTCTATATATTGCAATCTATAACTGCTAATTGATTTAAATTCAACACCCTGCCCTGGAGTTGTGTTCGGGAGGCACTACGGTATCATCGAGTGCCTCCCTACCTCCGCCGCATCGTCGGGGCTTATTTGGCGGAGAGGTGTGTCACCTACGTGGGACGTGATGGCGTCGAAAGCCAGCACCGCATGTCGTGCGGTGTTCCGCAGGGCTCGGTCTTGGGCCCGCCCCTGTGGAACATCGGGTACGACTGGGTGCTGAGGGTTGAACTCCAACCGGGCGTAGACTTAACGTGTTACGCGGACGATACGCTGGTCACCGCCCGGGGGAGTTCGTACAGGGAGGCAGCGTTGCTGGCGACGGCTGCGGTCTCACAGGTGGTGAGCCGCATACGGCGCCTTGGCTGGAGGTGGCGCTCAACAAGTCGGAGGCCATGGTCTTTCATGGCGACCACCACCCGATGCCCACATCGTCGTCGGGGGGGCTCGAATCGCTGTCGAGTCAACCATGAAGTACCTGGGATTGGTGCTCGACAGCCGGTGGGATTTCGGACCCCACTTCCGGCGGCAGGCGCCCAAGTTGTTAAGCGCGGCTGGGGCGCTGTCAACGCTGCTTCCCAATCTGGGAGGCCCGAGCGCTGCTTGTAGGCGGCTCTACGTGGGGATCGTGCGATCGATGGCCCTGTATGGGGCCCCGATCTGGGCGGCTGACCTGACGGCCGGCAGCATCGCTGTTCTGTGAAAGCCGCAGAGTGCGATGGCCGTCAGAGTCATCAGGGGGTATCGCACGATCTCCTACGAGGCGGCTTGTGCACTGGCCGGATCCCCGCCCTGGGACCTGGAGGCTAAGGTACTCGCGTCATTGTACCGGTGGCGCGAGGAAGCACGGGCGCGGGGCGAAAGGCTGATGCAGCGACACATGGAGTTGCGTCAGTCTCAGCTTCGTGAGGTCCTGGTGGCGGAATGGCGGGACAGGCTTTCACGCCCTACCGCCGGCCTCATTACCATCGAGGCGGTCCGGCCAGTGCTCGAGCGCTGGCTCGGGAGAAGGCACGGCTCCCTGTCGTTTCGGGTGACGCAGGTGCTCTCGGGGCATGGTTGCTTCGGGAAGTACCTGTGTCGCATAAACAGGGAGCCGGACGCCCGGTGTCACCACTGCGTCGACTGTCGAGAGGACACGGCGCGGCATACGCTGGCAGAGTGTGCCGCTTGGGAGGAGCCACGCCGTGCCCTCGTCTCCGAAGTAGGCAGTGACCTGTCGCTGCCAGCTGTAGTCGAGTCTATGGTCGGCAGCGAGGAGTCCTGGGACGCGGAGGTATCCTTCTGCGAAACAGTCGTCTCGCAGAAGGAAGCTGCGGAGAGGGAGAGGGAGAGGGAGATTTCATCTACTAACCCGATCCGCAGCAGACGCGCCGGGCGTCGGCGGAGGGCGGACAACGCCCTCTTCCAGCCCCCCTAAATGAATCCAGGGGCGACGGACTCGGGGACGTCCGTCGCCCTCGAGATATCAGGACCCGAGGTGGTGGCGCGTAGTGTTTCGCGCACGCCCCTCTTAGACGTTGCGGGGGGACTCCAACACCTCACTCCCTCCCGAACCCGAGGTAGTGGCCCTTAAAGGCGGGCCGGCACTAGCCGGGGGTTGCGGAAGTATCGTTGTTCCCGCGATCCCCGGTGTAGGTGTGAGACGGAACACCGGGGTGGTTTTTAGTCAGTAAGAGTCTGACAGACCCCTCCGCCTCCCCAGGGCGGAGGACATCCAATGAGGATTTTCAACGGCGGAAAAAAAAAAAAGGGAAGCTTGGATAGAGAATTTTAATATAATTTTATCAAACTGATACTGTTCCACTGCAGGGAAAAGGCCTCTTCTCATACAGAGAAGGTGTGCGTTTTGATAAAATGATTTATAAAAATACATCTTAGGTTGTCTTATAGATATATACGACTATAGTACCCATATAAATCTCAATATTGTAAAAGAGCTGTGTTACAATTTTGGTGTATAAATAAAACATATTCTATTTATTTCTGTCTATCTATCCATTACAAACATTATTAGATATACACATCACACTACCGTACCCTTCAGGGATTCATGCGTGATGTTATGTTATTTGAGTAACTATACAAAAACAGGAAATTAAGGAAGAAATGTTTTACGTCTAACCTACTTGTTTTATTTAACGAATACGCTACTGTTTGCTGAAAGTTACACAACTACATGTATCGGCAGATTAGTATAACTAACGCTGGATTAAACAAAAAAAAAACCTAGAAACTTCGTCCTACAGTTGTTCATTTTAGCTTATTCCGAGAAGCTGTTTATCACATCAAACGATCAATTAGTAGAATGACCCTTATCCACTTCACTATATCTAATTTTCCACAAATAAAGAAAGAAAGAAAAAGCGTTCATTTAGCATATATTTTTTATTTCAAATGCCTAAATTTTGGATACCAGAGCTTACAAATAAAAAGTAATAAAACAAACACCATTACAATTTGTTACGTTTATTTGTCCGTTTTCCATACAAATGCGATGTAATAAGGCCTGCACATTAGTAGCCTGGCCAATGGCGGACGGAAAAATGTGCGGCTTCGATGGCATGCGTTACCCCTGACAAAGCGATGCCGTCAGGGGTCCGACCTACTTCGTGATTCCAATTGTTTAATGTGGACATGTGTTTCTTTGTTTGTTGATTTTGAGATTAGGATAACAAAAGAAACAGAAACATTTTTAATTTAAAATATAGATGGTTGAAAGAGGAATGGTTACATCTCGAAAACTTCTTTATTGTTTTAAGACTCTATATGTAACAATCTATAACTGCTAAATGATATTTATTTTGTAAACTGGTTAAAATAACACTTTTATATTATAATATTTTTTGTCAATTTAAATTAAATTAAACCCTGGTTTAGCTATATTATTATTTATTATTAATGGGGCCGGTGTTTTATAGCTAAAAACTTTTTTTTCTTACTATTTTTAGGCTCGCGCTTGACCAACATCTCACCTGATGGTAAGCGACGATGTGGTCGACGGTGTAACACGCTTGCCTAGAAGAAACCTATTCACTCTTGTGTTAAAAACCCCGAGATTGTAGCTATCGGGAAACACAGATTCCGGCAGGGAATTCCACTCCTTAGCTGTAGGGAAGGTCGGAGCCGCATTATCCATTTGGGATAGTGATGGCGAAGTCCGGAGCCTCAAGCTCTGCCTTGCCGCGTACTGCACAGTCTACCAGGCGGAACTCCTGGCCATTTTCAAAGCGACCGAAGTGATCCTCGCGCGGCAAGAGGCGAGCTATGGTTTGTATAGCGACTCAATGTCAGCATTGGAGACGCTTGCAAACCATGGCTCTTTCCATCCCCTGGCGGTTCACGCGCGCGCCAATTTGGCTAAAGCCCTGGGCTGTGTCTTTGTTCTGGATCAAGGCCCACGCGGGCCTGCCGGGGAATGAGCGAGCGGACGAGTTAGCAAAGGAAGCAGCATTGTCGTTACGGAGGAAGCCGGACTACGACCGGTGTCCGGTTTCATTTATCAAGCGACAGATACGTTTGGAATCGCTTGCTGAATGGAATCGGAGATACGTGTCGGGCGAGACTGCTTCCGTGACAAAAATGTTTCTTCCGGACGCAATAGTGGCTTTCCGCATTGTGAAACAGGTACGGCCCTCAGGTGTTCTCACGCAGGTTTTGACGGGGCACGGTGGGTTCTCTGAATACTTGAATCGCTTCAAGTGTAAGGAGAGCCCATCGTGCGTCTGCGATCCAGGCGTGGCAGAAAGTGTCCAGCACATAATCGTAGAATGCCCGTTATTTACCAGGGAGCGCTACCAACTTGAATGTGAACTGGACATGAAACTGACGAACGAAGGTATCTATGGGTTCATGACAAACCAAAAAAGGGAAAGGTTCCTAGCATACTGCCATAAAGTAGCCACTGTGGTTATACACAGAAATAAAACTGATGCGCACTGCGCTTCGTAAATATGTCACTATATTTAAACGCAAGCGCAGAATGCAGCTCAGAAATGTATAGCCAGTAGTATGTTAAGTTAGTACCTAGTTAGTTGTGTAAGAAAATCTGTGATACATTATTTTATTGTGATAACTGCACCTTTTTATGTTTTTATTACTTTACTTTACTTTTAGAAAAAACATTGCCCCACAAAACAACAAACATATAAACTCACATACACAACACCCAGAGCCGGAACAACTATCTGTAGGTCATACAAATATTTGTTCCGTGCGGGAATCGAACCCGCGACACGCAGCGCAGGAGTCAATCGCTCAACCACTGCGCCAACTGCGTAAACCTGTGATAAATAATGCCCGTAGACAAGACTAAATAAAGTGGGATTCCCACCCACAGTATGAAAGATGAAGAATGCAAGAAAGATATAGGATGAGGAATGGAAGTACGAGAGGCATAAAAGATTGAACGGAAAGATAGAGGTTGAGCACAGAATAGGCGCCAAACTCTGTGGCGGGGATTAGTGCTAAAAAAAAAAACAAAAAAAAAAAAAAAACCTCCTTTGCTGTATGCATAATGAAAGTGTCCCCAAAACATTTTGTGCGTATGGGTGGGATGTCCACCATGTAACCTCGGTAAAAATACTTTTAATGATTTTTTTATTTATAGCTAGTAAACGGACCGTAATCAACAGGCAACATACCTCGTTTAGCCGTAAACTCAAACAACAATAAAATACGGGTTCTTTTTCTCAATTCGGCCAGTGTTTTTACCGAAAAACCAAAGATTTATAATATACATTTGTATGAATACATGAACGTGGGCTGTAAGAATCCGGCAGTCGGGATTCTGAGATAAACTGTGCGTTTTGAAGCCGTAAATCTGACAAGATTGATGATATCTCTGACCCCTGTACGCCTTCCTTCCGACAAGACATTGCACCCGGTATAACGGGATACAATAGCACCCCACAGACATTACCGGCGATTCCGGTAATTAAAAGTCTTTTCGTGATTTATAGGAAATATAATTAATTAAGTGTATCGATAGTAAATAATTTCAATTTGTAAATAGATGCTAGTCATTTAGTGAAATACGAAAAGTGTCTATTTCGTATTGTAGAGAATGAAACGATTTTCCTATGATTTTTAATATTTGGACTGTTTAATTTGTGTAATTTTAGCTTTCTGGGAATAAAACAGACAATACTGCCATTTACATCCAATATTTAAACTAGCTTATTCGAGCGGTTTTTCTCCTGTGGCCTATGTATCACTAAGGACCCGTTTATTTTCCGGGATTAAAAGTAGCCTATGGCACTCAGCTACACTATAGATTAGATATCAGTGAATAGATTTCATAATTTGATCAGGGGCCTTACTCTACGTGACAAAATTATCATGGTTCCACTATGAGAGAGACATATAATAGCTATACGAGGGGAAGCACAATATCTCTTGTTGCTAGGGAATCGTGATGGCGATTACACGTTATGGTACAGTCCAGTAGATATTTCTACTGGACTGTACCATTTTATTTTTTAGAAATACAACCGTTGGCATACCCTGTACAAGCTTTTAATTTCGTATAAGTGGTCGGTAAAAGAAGTAATCCATATTCCAAGCACTCCCTGTGCCCTGTTTATTAATATAACGGACAATGCGATATATGTGACAACATTGACCTTTTTACGACAAGTGTTGTTTAGTAACGTTAAGATGGAATTTCGTATACTTCTGAAACTTTGGAGATAATGCAATAATATGAAACTATGAAGCTGGTCTGATGATGCAGCTGGAAAGGTGTTCATAAGAATTGATCAATCGAAAAAGATAGCACCATTATGATTGAGCTCCAGATATGTATTTACAAGGGATATTCATCAACATCATCAGCTTTTTAACGTTCTCACTGCTGGGACACAGTCTTCCTCTCTGTGAGAGAGGGAATGGGCCATAATGGGACAAGGGATATTACACAATACACATACTATCTTAAGTTAATTTTTAATGAACCTAAAATACATTGTATGTTTTAAACTCATAATTATGCAGGTTAACTTAACATTCAGAAAATAAATTACAAAATTGCATATATTTGGTGTTGAGCAATTATGTTGAAAGATATACAATCATAAGCTCCGATTACTTTTGCTGATTTGACTCGAATTCATTGAATCCAATTATTTGTACGACTGTACAATTACAGTAACTACGTAAAACTGTTGTTTTACACACTTGTCATGATTTAACTTGTAAACAGTTTTATTTACGGAGTTGTGTTATTTACGTTTTTGTTTGTCGTAATTTAAAATTAGGGTTTTCATGACAGGACCAGTATTTGGGTTTTCAAAAATAAAGTTAAGTAATACATTTTTTCTATAAATTCAAGGCTAATGGTTCCTAGACATGATGTGTTCTACTAGGCTGTATGTTTTTATTGAAATGGATCTTGTTTAAAAAATATGGGAAATAATTATGAAGGCACCTACGTGTTATTATGACTCTATCATGGCAAATTATAAAACAGGTTATCTCCGTTAATAAAATATATAATTGTTCACCAAAATAGCACACGCTAAAGATATCAGTTAATTTAGCTGCTACTGAATACCATTCATAGGATATCTTTCACTATACTCACAGCTTACGGAGAGTATTCGATCACAGATACTCCGAACAATAGAACGCCTGTTCTTATAGACAATGGGGCAGATCGCCTCATGACCGACGGCCGTCTATAGACTGATAGTCACTGCAGCTTGTGCTTTGATTATATGTCAGAGTAGCGCAATTGTTGAGGGGCTAAGTTCTGCTGATGGCTATTGCAAACAATAGCTTGTCTGGTCTTACGGACAATTAGTATGTCGGTTGATAGACTCTATACACTCACGTTGAACCTTGTCTCTTTGTTGTCAGTTTAGATTCCACCCGTGGCTCCAGGCAAAGTGATATTCGATCAGGGATCAAAATTATCAAAAGTCCTAAATGTTCAGGACCTACTGGCGTGAAATTTCGGGAGCGCTTTTCAATCCTACATATACTATTTGCACTTTTTGAGAATTGCGCTCTTTGTCTAAGCCCTTTGGTGGGTATAGTTTCGTTAGTCATCTATCACCAATTTACCGTAACTCTTACGTCATGATTTTAGAGTTCCCAGTCTTCCTTGGCCTCATAAAGCCACCTAGATGTTGGTTTTACTTTAGAACACCATATTTTATGGGTAACAAATTTTTTTTGTGGAAAACTAACGATGATTATTTGATACTCTTTCTTTTTTAGGGTTCCGTACCCAAAGGGTAAAAACGGGACCCTATTACTAAGACTCCACTGTCCGTCTGTCGGTCTGTCACCAGGCTGTATCTCATGAACTGTGATAGCTCGACAGTTTAAATTTTCACTGACGATGTATTTCTGTCGATGCTATAAGAACAAATACTAAAAACAGAATGAAATAAATATTTAAGTGGTCCCACACAACAAACGTGATTTTTTGCCGTTTTTTTGCGTTAATGGTTCGGAACCCATCGTGCGCGAGTGGGTTTTTTTTTTATTTTTGTTTGTTTTATTGGTCTAAAACCATCTTCGCAAATGCCTTTCTAATGAAACCGGTTTAAGGCACATCGGTTGAAAGGTGTTTTATTTAATAGGATTGTTTCGACTTTAACACTGTTTAGTAGATACTGAACTGTATGGTAGCTTAAGTCCCAATATATGTGCCGCTTATTGTTTGCCGCAGAGCCCCGGCTTCATTGTATGCCTAGATTGCCTAGTGTAGGATGTTATTAGTCCGTATGATAATGAAGCAGGTGTGAGGTCTGCTGATATTGAGGTCAACAATCTCCTGGGAATTTCTGTTTATCTGGTACCTCTGTTATCGGTTTCTGAATTGAGAATTTTGAGTTAAGAACGTGACAAACTCTGCTATATTGCCAAAATTTGACAGTTATTCAGGCAAAAGTAGAATTTGATAAAGACTCAATTTATAATCCTTATCTCAAATATCGGTGATATGTCCGTGACGCTGTTTCAAGGAGTCTTTATTGTATAAAAAACATAATTAATAAAAAAATAAAGGTCCGTTTTTTTTAATAAAAGAGCTGGTGTATAAATTAATGTAAAATTCTTTCAGTCGTGTATTTTAAAATAAAAATCTGAGTTAATAATTTAATGTAATATACCTATAATGCCTCTAATTTCTTAATGCGTAATTAAAAGAATATTAATGGGCTAATTATGACTTCTTTGGATGTTGTTATAAATTTTAATGAGTCTACAGAGATTATTTAATGAAAACGAGCAAGTACTTTGCTTTAGAGAATTATAAAATAGAAGAGCTGTGTTAATTTTGACGCGCTTTTCGTTTCGCTGTTAGAAAAACGGTATTGTAACTATTTAAATTTCCCATGATTTATATTACTTCTTATTGACATTTTTCATGGCCATTATAAAACAACTGTGATTGCTAAGCAGAGAGTTTTCTAGTTAAATATCTTGCTTCTTCTTCTTTTCATCATAATCAGCTTATTAATGTTCCCACTGCTGGGACACAGGTTTCCTCCCTGTGCGAGGGAATGGACCGTATTCCATCACGCGTGCCCAATGTGGGATGGTGGATGTCACATGTCTTCGAATTTTTGGTTCTAGGACATGCCGGTTTCCTCACGATGTTTTCCTTCACCTATTTAAGAGAAATGATGAAATAATTTAAACAAAGTAAAGCGCCTGCCTGGGTTCGAACTCACGAACTACAACTTGTAAGTCGCGGCCATTACCACTGGGCCACCACTGCTCTCTCTTCTTTTCGAGTCTATGAAAAACTCTTTAAATATTTTGGTCCCAGTAGGTGGCCACGTTAATTCCAGCGTTACAGGAGTTTATTAGGTCTTCTGGAGTGCACTCTGAAGGCACTTTGGGCACTTTAACAAGTGTGTCACAGGGGTGTAGTAGGTATAAATTTTAATGAGCCTAGGTATGAGACTGGTCTATAGAACCCCATTTTGCAAAATTGTGTTTGCTTTCCATAAAGGCCACAGAACTTCACATCCAGGTGGCAGGTGTTCCTGGAGTTTCAAAGGTGCTGGTCTGTTTGAAAAGATGATCTATCTATATTTTATGGCATAACTCACAAATTCATAAAAAGTAAATTCCTATCGTTATTAAAAGTGACAATTTATGATCAGATATAAATCATCCTGGTACAAAATGTTGATAACTAGTACGGGGTCGAAAGTTCGATACTCGCACCACCAGATGTCGCCCGCGGCCGGATAACCCCTCGCTAATTAAACTGTCGCCTACCGCACTAACTAACCGTCGATATAACGCTCATTGATAAAGTCCGCATAACACGAATCATGATATAATTAGATAATTTACAAGTGGAATGGTTATTGAATATCTGATTTACGATTGGTTTGAATTCCATTAATGAATTAATGAGAAATTAAGTACCTAACTTTGGATGTTTGTAAGTCAATCAAGTATGAAAGGGTGAATTTTAAACTGGTGCATATGTAGGCCATGACCTAGATAAGGATAAAACATGTCTTATCCAGGCACTACTTAAGTGCCCATAGGATAACATTCATTCGGGCGAAGACTTTTGCTACACACACACATGCATTGTTTAAACTTTAAAGTATCTACCTTCATTTTTTAACAATGTACTGAGACTATTTACCTGATTAGTAATCACATGACTACCTAATGTATTCAATAAGTTTTCTACTAATCAGTACAAAAAAACATTAAGTATTATGACATAAGTCGTGACAATCTAAGAAATCGCATTAGACAGCTATAAAATACTTAATAATAATTAAACTTGATGCTTACCCCCTGATTTACGAGCATAAGGTATTTCAAAACACTTGTGCATTTCTCGAATTTGAAGTGTCAGCCAACCGCCGGCGCCGCACCCCGTCGCGTTGCGGGATCTGAGCACAAAACAGGTCAATCTTTAACCGTCATCACACAGAGCCACACGTTTCTAAATCCTAATATTACTACTTCAAAATGACTATTTTTGTACTATTTCCAAATAAATAGTTTAGTTGTTTAAATTCGTTTTTTTTAAACTCCTCCCACGAAGGCACGGTCTAACATTACGAATGATAATCGTTGTTGTAGTGTACGGGTAAATTTTTTTTATAATCTATAGGGTCGCGCTCGACCATTTTCTCACCTGAAGGTAAGCGATGATGTGGTCGAGGATGAAGCATATTGCCTAGAAAAAACTTTTCAATCTTAACTTAAAGACCCCTAGATTGTAGCTGTCGGGAAACCAGACTCCGGCAGGGAATTGCACTCCTTAGCTGTACGCATAATAAAAGTGTTCCCAAAAAGTTTTGTGTAGGGGTGGAATGTACACCATGTACCGATGGCGCATACATCTGGTACTATACTGGTACAATCCACGTTTGGCGGTGGACGCGTACTACGTGCCCACAGGACGTCAAAAAGTCGTAGTCCACAAACTATAATTTTATGAGCGTGTGCATGGCTCATTGGTAGCTATAACGTAGCGTTCGCACTGCGTTCTGATTACCTAAAAAAACGTGGTATGTACGGGCCCTTACCGAGAACGTAACATAGATAACCAACCTCCGTTAGTGCGTGATTAGGATTATGAATAGGATTTTTCAATTTCTTACGAACAAAGTTATCTCGGCATGTAAAATGAGAAACGTCATCGGACTTCTTAAATTGTCTATTTATTTTATTTACTATTAAGTAAATATGAACCAATTTCAATTGCAGATGTGTTCTTTGCAAGTACATTCAAGTTTTGTGCACTTACCCGGCTTGATTCTATATCATAAAACGTGTATGCATTCTCCTGTAAAATATAGATATACCAAAACTGCAAGCAATCTAGAATAAATCTCCTTTTCTATCTGAGAAAAGCAAATGTCCAGGAAATTACTCACGGAAGTACTTTAGAATTCTCTGCTAAAATTGAAAATGTGGAAAACTCTCAGACATACACTCGTGTCTGACTGCATGTAGTATCTGCAATCCTTTATACTTTGGTTTATGTCTTGGGAACCGACCTACTTTTGTCACGACTTGAAAAACTGTATACTTTGTACTGATCTAAAAAATAAAAACATTATAAACCAGTGATAATGGACTTTAGTCACGTAAGTGTACTTTATTTACAAAATTACTATACTAGGGGTTATATTAGTACTTACATAATAAATAGATTTTAGTATTTAGCGCCTAAAATATACCTATAATTTTCATTTTCCGTTCTAGTCACAGCACCTATCATGCAGAAACAGTTTCAATTATATTTACGTAACTGTAGCTGAAGAGTGTCATTAAGTAGGCAAAAAGGTCAGAGGTCAATATGTCAGCATATTTTAAAGTTAAAATGGCGTACTGACCTTTAGCACTCGCGGAAACTCGCGCTTGGCCGGCTTTTTAATTAATCTTAGGAAATCTGAGCGAAGGAAAAAGAAGGTTAAAAATATGAACTAACCTTTTAAATATTAATATTTCATTTCAATTATGTGCTTCTTTTACAGAGCACTTATTTCATTTTGTTGGCTGCTTTATAATGTAAATATCTTAAGCATATTTACTAGACGTTTTGAATATTTACCCTCGGAAGTCATCTTAATAACCCATTCCTTTAATGAGTCATTATGATGATTCATCACCATCATCTTCATCACACAAAGCCCGACTTATCCCACTACTTCTAAGCCTCTCTTTTCTGTGCCAATCCACACGCTCCTGTACCATCTTCTCCCCGGGATAATGATGATTAATTGTTTTATGTGTTAAAACTAACACACTAAATAATCGAATTAATTCATAAAAGTGTCTAATTTGTACGTTAAATTAAACAGGAAAATACCGCTAATTGCCTGAGCATTCATTAGTTAAATACTGAATTATTTATTACGTTCCAGTTGCCCCGTGCTTTATTTAAGTAGTAATAGAACCTACGTACTTGTCGTACTTGCAAGTACATTCATATTCAAAGTCACCCCACTTGCTTCTGCGATTATTATGACCAGTCCGACTTGCGGTAGTCTTGCCCCATATATTTTGCAGGACATTGGTAAACTCTGGAGCATTACAGCGTGAGTTTGGTCCCATAGGACTTTGGTTAAACTGTACTTATTCGTAGCTTGAATGTGTCGGGTGGATTGAATTTATGTGAAAAGGATTGGTTTGGATTTGTTCTTGTGTAAAAGTAAAGTTTGAAATATGGTCGGTTTAAAAATATATTGTTGATTTAGGTGGTGAATAATGCAAATGACGCGTAGACATTTTATGAGTTACTATGGCCCAGTTTCTTGATCCGTCGTTAACTCAACCAATTATTAAATGTGCTAACCAATGGTTAAAATGTCGTTTTTTCTTCAATTTTTAGCATCACAAATGGTCACATAAGTTGGAGAGTTAATTAATTGTCCATTTGTTAGGTAAGCAACTGATGAATAAACGCGTTTTACTGAAATTTTTAACCATTGGTTAGCATATTTAACATTAACTTGGTTGAGTAAATTACGGATCAAAAAACTGGGCCTAAGTTTAATTATCTGCAAGCTAACTCTATTTTTAAGCAAGTTTGCAATATTCCTATTTATGAACTGACGAACTACTGACGTGACAAAAAATGGAGTAGCAGAATCTTCCTTTTTCTAAGCATATATTAGCCAACAACAACGGAAATGAAAATTCTTTAATTACTGCAACAACTGTCTAATTTATTGGGCAGCCCACACACCGAAAACAACACGTTTTTCCTCCTTAAGTCTCCCATTAATCCAACCCTTGTTACATAACAAATTCTGGGAAGATTTGCGTCGCATTCCTCGCACATTATAATTAGGTAACATATACAGGTGGCACAGTAAACACACGATTGGAACACCAACTACGAAAACCTCGAAAGCTGAGTCCTTGCCGCGGAAACAAACTTGGAATACATTGTCTCATTAGGACGAGCCCATGTAATGAATAGTGCATGTAGCGGCGCGCCGGGTCCCGTGGACCGCGAGATATTGCATAATGACCAAACGGGACTATAGCGGACCAACTCCAGATAATTCTCACTTGGTTTCGTATAATTTTGTGGAAAAATAATCGTAACTCTTGTAACTTTTTAAACGACTTTCCAAAAAGGAGGAGGTTTTACGTTCGACTGTACGTACTTTTTTTTATTTTTCACCGATGATTCCATCAATGATGGACCGTTTTGACCTTGTTTAAAAGCTTATACTCTCGAGGTAGTACCACTGTCACCAAGCCAGGATCTGATAGGGGGATCCCATGGAAATCCTAAGAACTACTCAAATTTTATGGGCTATTTTTATCTTGTATTTAATTATTACCTATGTTTTATGAATCAATGTTTCTGATTCTGTTTCTATAGGCATTTACATAGCGATTTTGGTATTTCCATCAACATGGTAAGCATTTGCATTTAGAAAGTACCATTTGGTAAAGTGGAACTGATGAAGAAGACACAGATGGCCACTGGAACTTCTCAATGATAATTATGTTTTGGGTATAAGATATCTCGAACAGTTAAATGATGTGATGACACAAATTTAAATAAATGGTTTTATTATATATACTTTATTGTACACCCCAAAAACATACAGGACAAACATTCACAATAACAAGTGTACAATGGGCGGTCTTATCGCACTAGGCAATCTCTTACAGACAACCTTTGGATGGACTGAAGAATTAAGGGCTGTCAGTGTACAAATTAACATAAATAATACACTACATAGACATCATAACATAAAATACAATATACAAAATATACTAATATATATCAAATATAACAGAGACAGGAGAAGAATAAAAATTATAGTGAAAGGTAATGCTCCTTTACCATTTTCTTAAATATTGGCAGTTTGTTTGAGCACGTCTAATTTCAATAGGTAATGCATTCCACAACCGAGCTGCTTGAATCGTGAAAGATTTGTCAAAAAAGGAAGTGGAATGCATACGGATACTTAATTTTAGATTTTCCGATGATCTCAAGGACCTAGAATGGGTGTGACAGAGGAACTGAAAGCGTTCTTTGAGATAAAAAGGAGTAAAAGGATTAAATAGCACATTATAAAGTATAGAAAGTATGTGGGCATTCCGGCGAAGGCGAATAGGAAGCCATTTGAGCTTAGTACGAAATTCAGAAACGTGATCATATTTACGCAAGCCAAATATGAACCTGATACAGAGATTTTGAAGTCGCTCAAGCTTATTCAATTGGTCTTGGATGAGATCAAGATAGCTGGCATCAGCATAGTCTAAGATAGGGAGAAGAAGTGATTGTGCTATCGCAATTTTAGTGGTTATCGGAAGAAAATTACGAAACCCTCTTAGGGAGCCCGCAGACGCAAACTGTTTTCGACTGACTTCCTGCAGTTGGTTGGTCCAGGATAGAGTGCTGTCGATATAAATCCCCAAGTTCTTTACAATGTGATTTAAAGGGATAATGGTATTATTGAAAGAAACCTGGGGCAGTGTCGACCAATCGATCCTAGAGACATTCCGGGTACAACAACCGTCACTTGAGTCTTCGTTGGATTGATTTTCAGCCCGAACTCAGTGCTCCAGTCACCTATTCGAGCCAGGTCCATATTGTCCAGGGCTTGGGTATAAATTTGAAGATCATCAGCGTACAGGTGGTAGAAAGAAGAAAGTCGTTGAGTGATAACATTAATAAAGAGTGCGAAGAGAAGAGGAGATAAAACGCCACCCTGCGGCACACCGGCAGAGGTGTGACACCAAGAAGGGAAAAAATCTTCAGTGCAAATACGCTGCCGGCGGCCAAACAGGTAACTATGAAATCAGTCAACTACCGCAGGAGATATGTTAAACGAGTTTAGGACGCCAAGCAAAATATCGAAGTCAACAGCATTGAAGGCATTGCTAAAGTCAAGCAGAGCAAGTAATGTTAACTTTCCCTCCTCCATTCCTGACCTGATATCGTCCGTGATGTGCACAAGTGCTGAGGTAGTGCTGTGTCCACGCCGAAAACCAGATTGGAAAGGATTTACCAGATTGTGTTTGGAAAGGAACGTACTGAGCTGATGGTGGACAAGCTTTTCAAGGACTTTGTATAGGAAAGAAAGAATAGATATGGGACGATAGTCAGAGAAACATGCAGGATGTGGTTTTTTGGGTAAAGGAATAATTTGGGCATCTTTCCAGCCTTGTGGGAAGACACCACTAGAAACAGAGAAGTTGAGGATGTAAAGGATGATAGGAAGAATGTTATCAAGGATGGGGATGATCATCTTACGGCTGACACAGCATTGGATGTAATCGATAAAATACTCTTTTTAACATCACAAGCAGTGAATTGACTTAAAACAAAAGGGGAATAATTAGATATCGGAAGATTTGAAAGATAACTAAGCGTAGTAGCTTTGGTGGCCCTATCCAATACGGGCGAAGTAGAAAAATGACTGTTAAGTAAGTTGAAGTCCATGTCTTTAGGAATCGAGTCATGAGACTTTTTTTTCGATACCTAATGTTTTAAGAAATTTCCAGACTTTAGCTGGATCACCGTTTTCAACTGAATTATGAATATTTTGGCTTTGTGCGTTCCTACACACCTTGTTGCATTGATTTCTAATTAACACGTATTTTTCCCTATTGACATCGTTGGGCCGAATTTTTAACCTAAACTTTGCAGCTGCTTTTTTGCTTAGTAAAATTTTAATGTCGCCAGTCAGCCATGGCGCTGGCAGATGCTTAACTCTCACGGCTCGAATAGATGCATGTGTGTCGTAAAGCTGGATGAGGGTAGAAGACAAGATTTAAACTTGTTCGTCGACGGACGAGGATGTAACCAACGGCGTCCAGTCAATTTTACTGGCATCCTCCTGAAGACGATCAATGTCCATATCATCAAAATTGCAAAGCAATCAAGAAGCGAGGGAACAGAGTTAGGAAAAAGGTGAGTGGCACCAAGATCGAGAATAGAAAGATTGACAGATTCAATAACATGACGAAGAGAAGAAGAGCGGGTGTCTTTTATAAGAAGACATGTATTAAAGTCGCCCATTATGATGGTATGACTGTAAGAAGGAATTAAAGTTTCTAAAATACGTTCGAAAGAAGAGAAGAAATTAATACGAAGACCCCAAGGCGAATCTTAGAATGATGGGAAAAGATGTTCACCGGCGCTCGGCGGGGGTGGCTGAGTGGACATGTTAATAATAAAAAAGGGAATGTAATTACGCAGATATACGGCCACCCCACCACCACCACCGACCGCGCGATCATTCCTAATAAGCTTAAAACCTGGCAGAGAGTAGGAGGAAGAGGAAAGACAAGGTTTTAATAATGATTCAGAAACAGGAATCGCATGAATATTCTTACAGTCAAAGCTTGCCAGCATATCGGGAAAGTGGGCCGGAATACTCTGGGCATTTATGTGGACTACATTAAAGTTCCTGGAGACATCGGAAAAAAGTGAAACAAGAGTGTCGGCTAGAGATGGAACATTTGCAAAACTTTCATCATCACTATCCAACGAATAAAAAGTATCGGAATTACTGCTACAACCAGGGCTGAGCATAAATATAAATAAATATCTACTTGTACAAAAACAATAACAAATAACGCGGTAAACAATTTTCTGTCTACCTGCGAGTTGTGCTTATCTCGAGAGAACAAAAAAATAAGAAAATATTAAAATTAAAGATGATTTTGTAGTCCAGGTATAAATAAAATATCGTACCTACATACAAGTTTCATAACTTAAATAGAAAATACGACCGTATAACGGAGCGAAATTAAAAATTGACATAACATTCAGACATTTCTCAAACTTAAGCTGTCAGATTGTGACAGTGACATTAAAATACAATAACAAAACAAACGGTACAAACAAAAAATAAATTATATTGATTATGAGCGAATTACGAAGGCTGTAGCCGGAGGATTTAAAAAAATACAGAATTTATTCAACTTAAATTTAATTAATAAAAATTACAATTATAAATGGCTTAGAAATAGTCGACAGTTGACCGATGCCGTGCCAAAAGTGACGAACCCACGAGGGCCTCGATGTCCGGTGTCGGGCTGCATCACGTTGTGTTGCGTCGGCGCCTCGTGTCCGCGGCTGTTGCGATGTGCGACAATGAGGTAATCGCTTGTCAGCGGTTTGGGTGCTATGCGAGTACGTAACACCTCCTCCCGAAGATCAGCAACTATTTCGAAATCTTGTGTGACAGGGATGATGAAATATTGCTGTGGTCAATTCTTATCTTGCTGGGGCTGATTCTATTTGATTCTTGTATTTCAGCATAATTTCCCGAAGGTGTGGCGTCATCTGATTCTTGATTTTTCTGAAGTCGTTTCAATCGATATCGTCGGTACATCAGTGCGATAGTAAGTGCACTTGCACCGGATAGTATTAGGTAGATTGGAATCGTGGTATGGTAGAGAGCTGTATCGGTTATCTCATTAAGAATAACTGGAGTCTGTAGCATGATTTTCGTGTTTATGGAGTGCAGATTTTCTAGATCGGCAGAGTTTAGTATGATTGGTGTCTCGCTTGAATTTTCTAAGTCTTCAATAACTGTAGGCAAATGCATAATTTCCAGAGCGAATCCCTTGATGTGATTGTTAGAGTTCGCTATTGTGAATTCGGGCGTTTTAATGTGACAATTGTGCGGAATAATAGCCAGATAGCTTCCTTCAAGGATTTTATATGTTTCTTGTCTGCAGGATATCTTCACTTTGGTTGGATGTGGGAAACTGATGGTGTAGTGTTTCTCGTCGAGTTGTTCCACAGCTTCTCTCTTCAATGTGACTGAGGACAGCTTGCAATAATGGAGAAGTTCTTGCTTGGAGATCAGATGCTGGATACAATCCGGATCATTTTGGGTCTTGTACTTTGATTTTGCTTCGCAGAGGTACAGAGAATTTACCTTCGGGCATTCAGCCTCCATGTACATAGAATCTTGTCCGGAAATCGCAATAAAAGGTAAGGAAGGTAAAAGGATTTTGTTGTTTTTGTTAGGGACAATGGACAGTTTGTAAAGGCTATATATTGGAGGGAAGGCAATCGGCACCTTAAATACTATAACTATCTGATTATCTATATAAAAGTATCCTAGCCTAATTACGTCATAATAATCCCTTAACTCAAATTCGAGGATTTCATCTTTTGGGTATAAAATCCTTAATTCATTTAACATATTCCTAATTTCAGCTATACTAATTGCCATATGGGGTGTGCTTAACGTACGTATTAAGGCTAATGTGTACTCTAGTTTATGGAGTTCTTCGGACAAATTGTCTATGCTATCGCTTAGAATAATGAAGTGTTGAGCCATATGGGCGTAGTGGGTAAAATCAAAGTCTGCTGTACTATTGATTATATCCGATTTAAGACATTACCCATTCTCTCCTGGTTTTTTGTTATGTTAGTTAATAAGTTGGCATTATACGAGTATGAAATCCAAGTTTTAGATAGACTAACATGCTGATTAAGTTGAGACTGCATCTTGTACTCATTTTCCTGAAGGACTTTTATAGCTTTATTACATTTAATTGTATCAGTTTGGTCAAGATTACCGGATATGCTCTTAATAACAGAACCGAGACCATCGACGAGTCCTCTTTTATGACGACTATGTTCAAATGACTCTATCTGTATAGTTAATTTAGATGTAAGGTAGTTCATGTGCGGTTCAAATAATAGAGACGTCTTTTTATTTAGTTTATGTCTAACATCAGTCAATTGTGTACTAACTGTGTATATCTGGGATTGTATACCATCGAGATTAACATAGTTGAGAAAGGAATGATAATGGGAAATGATACGCGTCGTTCCTAGATTAAACGGAAGTATTCCAGGGCCGTTTCCTAAAGGATCAATCATTACTTCTTGTCCTTGCGTCATTTGCAGGAGTAGCAGCAGTAACATCCTGTAACAATGTGGGATCTTTAGGGCTTCTCTTTAGACGAGATTTTGCAACAGGGCCTCGTTTCGTTTTGGTATATATGTGTATGGGAAGATCGGCCATGACTATGTCTTTGGTGAAGCGCGGGGCTAACTTTTGTCTGCTACCTAGAGGATTGCGGACGAATACTTGTTGGTCAGGGTTATATTCCTTTTCAGGTTCGCGATCTTTATTCCTTCTTTCAGTTAATTCGGTTCTTCGGTGGAGGGATGTTTCATTTATTATTTCATAGACTTGGGTTAATCGTTTTTTATGGTCTTGTAAGTAATTTTGCAGTAGATGCTCAGATAGGTTTAGATCCAAGGAATCGCGGGGATCAAAGTGTCCTGTGATTAGATCTATAGGCCTACATTTGGTGAAACTATGTATTGAGCTGTTATAACCTAAAACTGCATAAGGCATGAGATTTACGGCGGGTTCATTATGCTTTTCCAATTTCAGGATTCTGAGGTGTTCGAGAATGGTAGAATGGAAGCGTTCTACTATTCCATTATCGTTAGGGGTATGTGCAAGGATTTTATGATGTTGTATCTTATGGAGACGGACAAATTCTGAAAATAATGCATTAGTGAACTCAGGTCCTTGATCCGTGACTACAGTATAGGGAACGCCATGATGGGTGCAAAACGTTAAAAGAGCTTGAACGACACTTAACGCAGTACCATCTCTAAGATGATATGCTTGCGCATATTTCGAGAAAGCGTCGACTAAAGTGAGAAAATTCTCATTTCGTGCTGTGAAAAGGTCCAAATGTAAAATTTCAAAGGGTTTGGTTGGGGGAGGAACTATGGAGAATTTTGTTTAATAGGGTTGCTATCGTACTTTGCTTGGCCACAGATACTACATTCGTTAATATACTTTGATATGCTTTCTTTCATTTTGGGCCAATAATAACGATGTGATAAGGCAAGGAAACATTCAGTTATACCGCGGTCGTTGGTTTTTCCTTCATGGTAATTACGAATGATTTCCTGTTGGTCCAGGTAATTTTTGACGTCCTCTTTTGAATTTATCCTGGATGATCGGGATTATATTGAACATGGCTAGAGGGGGATGGATGAGAATTCCCGTTCTTACTTAGGGATTCACATATTCTTTAACAGCATTAATGAAGTCCTGTTCAAGATTAGACTCCTGATAGTTGTATGGTGGTTTTAGTGTGGGTTTCGAAAGGTTTGGACACCGTTGGGCGTTTTTTAATATCTCCTACGACTACAAAGGATATTTGGCGGTGGAATTTATTTAGGGGTTCATCAGAAATCGGTACTTCTAATATAGGGTTCTTAGCACTGGTGTGAGCTGTTGCAGTTGTAGAACCAACCACTGAAGGGGATTTTTCGGACGTGTTAACTGCTATAGAGTTCGCATCTTCATTATTGATTTCGATGCAGGACAGAGCATCTGCGTTAGTATTCAGTTTACCTTGCTTATAGATAGTAGAGAAGTTATACTCGCTTAGCTTTAGTCTCCAGCGGGTTAAACGAGAATTGGGTTCCTTTAGATTCATAACCCATTGTAAGGGCTTGTGATCCGTAACGATTTTAAACTTCCTACCAAATAAGTAAGGGCGGAAGTATTTGGTTGCCCATACAATTGCCAGCAATTCTTTTTCAATTGTACTGTAGTTAATTTCACTAGTGTTTAATGGATAAAGATAAAAAAAAGATAAAAATTTTATTGAGACACCATTCTATACATACATAAAGCACAACAAAAATAAAACAAATAATATAGTAGGTATGTACAAGAAAATATTTCTCCAATGCATTTAATACCGTCGATCACGACATTCTCCTGGCCATCCTGTCTCAAATTGGGGTTTCTTCGTTGGCACGGGCTTGGTTTTCATCATATCTTCGTGGTCGCCAGCAGGCGGTACGTGCTGATCAGAAATTCTCTGATTGGTGCGCGCTAGAAACAGGCGTCCCACAAGGCGGTATACTCTCTCCACTCTTATTTTCTTTATTTATTAACTCTATCACTACTATTCTCAAATGCTCCTACCATCTGTATGCTGACGACCTGCAGCTCTACGCGCAAGATTGACATACTCAGTCATCCAGATTGACATACTCAATCTGGATGACTGCATCTCGCTGTTGAATGCTGATCTTCAAGCAATCGCTGACTGGTCTAGCAGATTTGGCGTTACTGTCAATGTCAGTAAATGTCAGGCTATCCTTATTGGTAGTTCGTATTATCTACGAACCTTGGACACTAGTCTTCTAATGCCGCTTAAGTTCGGCAATACTGTTATCCCTCTCTCGCCTCACGTTAAAGACTTGGGCCTATATATTGATGACAGATTAAGCTGGAATAAGCAGGTCGCTCAGATTAGCCAGAGAGTCACTTTCTCACTGCGGTCTCTCTATAGATTCAAACATTTTCTTCCGTCCAGCACCAAAACCACCTTGGTTCAAGCTCTCGTATTGCCTATAATCGACTATGCTGATGTTTGTTATTCTGATCTATCCCAAGAACTTCTTAACAAAATGGATCGACTTCTTAACAACTGTATTCGCTTTATTTTCGGGCTTCGTAAATATGATCACATTTCTACCTTCCGTTCTCAGCTTAAATGGCTGCCTATCCGTCAGAGGAGATCCCTAAGATCCCTCTGCATGCTCTTCAACATCATGAACGATCCTTGTACTCCTGATTATTTAAAACAATATTTTAAAGTGTTGGGCAGTTCTCACGATCTTAACCTTCGAGCTTCCAAAAATTTACTTCTCCAAATTCCTTCTCACCGCACTGGGTTTATATCTAATTCTTACGCTGTCTCTACTATAAAACTCTGGAACGCCCTTCCCCTTGACATAAAAAAAACTGAGAGTAAATTTTCATTTAAGCGTAGAATCCGGAACTATTACTTGTCCTCTCTTACATAGCTCGGTCTTCGTCTTAGTTATTATGTTTAATTTCTGTTTCATTTAGAATATGATATTTATTATAATATTTATTAGTCTATTGTTTTAGAAATTATTTATGTATTTTATTTGTTAGATAGTTTATTAATATCCGACTTTAATTATTGTTCATTTTTATTTTGTACTCCTACCACCTGTTTGTCCTTTTTAACCCAAAGGTTGACTGGTAGAGAATGCCTTGCTGCATTAAGTCCGCCTATGTATCACCATTGTACATGAAGTTTAAATAAATAAATAAACATTACGTGCATTAAAGTAGCCCTAGACCCCACACTAGGATACCCTGTGTCGTGGGATCTAGTATTTTCTTCGTTTAGAATGACACAATATTATAAGAGCACTTGGAGGTAGTTCATGAATATGTGATTACAACACTAAACAATATTTAAACTTAACTTAATAACTAAAGGAAACATGCAAAATTAAAATATTTACGAAAGGTTTGTGATGAGTGTAGATATGTGTGTGAGTGTGTGTAGTGTGTGTCTAGTTGTCGTTTAGTGTAGTTTATATGTATGTGATGCGCCTGGATGAGTAATTAAAAGAGATTTATAGTAAGGGAATCAGGAGAGCTTCGGTCTGTGTATAGTCTTTAGTTGATAGCCATTTGACTACTTTTACTTTACAATTGTGCTTTGAACATCCTACTATGTCCAAAACCTTGTTAATATTTTGGTATATGAAAGGACCCGTGTATCTAGGAGATCTGTTAGCAAATTTAGTACGAGTAGTAGGCATTTTCCATGTTATCTGCCTACATGACCTGGCAGATTTGGATTGGGTGTGAAGAGCTTGTCGGTGAAAACGTAATAATACAGACATAATAAAAAGTTGTCTTACCCTAAGAACTTTACATTCCTGATTTAGTCTGTCAGTTGAATATCGATAGGGCCTTCCATAAGCAACCTTTAAGACGCCCCTTTGTGCTCGTTCAAGCTTTATCAAGTGACTCTTTGATGCTGCACCCCATACCGCTATACAATAATTTAAGATAGATTGGCAAAGAGCGAAGTATACACACCTGAGGGTGTTGTGGTCTGCTATGTTCCTGAGTTGCTTGAATATGAACATAAGTTTACGGATCCTAGCAGTAACAGCATCAATTTGTTTGATCCAAGATAATTGGTTGTCGATCAAGACGCCAAGGTATTTAATATGATCAACTTGTTCGATCTCGACACATTGACAAGAGTCACTGCCAATGTGCTTGCAGGAATGGAGTTTAATACGGAGTGGGTTTTCGGGCTTAACACGATTAGAAATTTTAAAGGCCACGTATTTTGTCTTACTGGCATTCAACGTAAGAAGGTTTTGCTGCAGCCATTTCATCACTTTAGTTAGTCCTCTCTCAGCAGCATCAACAACCCCCGCCCAACTATTACCATTGAATACAATAGCCGTGTCATCCGCAAAAGTTAGGATCTTTACTTTCTCTATTTGAAGGCTGCAGAGATCATTTATGTAGGTCAAGAATAGAGTTGGCCCGAGCACACTACCCTGAGGAACACCAAAATGGATATCAGAATATTCACTTATTGCTTCACCTTTAGCTTTTATTCTCTGCTGTCGGTTTGATAGGTAAGAGTGAAACCAGTTCTGTGCTAGACCCCGTATTCCCATTAACGATAACTTCTGTAAGAGTATCGGCCGAGAAACTGTGTCGAATGCCTTAGCCATGTCTATGAACACACCAACGCATTTATCACCAACATCTACCCTTTCCGTGACGTGGTCAACAAGTGTTACTACTGCATCCTCTGTAGACATTTTTTGACGAAAGCCATATTGGTTATCGGATAGCAGTTTCTCCTTTTCTAGATATTTTTGTAACCGGTTATTGGCTAGTTTTTCCAGTATTTTGGACACTGAAGATAACAGGGAGATAGGTCTGTAATTAATCACCAGAAGAGGGTCGCCAAACTTGAATATGGGACAGACATTGGCTATCTTTAGACATTCCGGAAAGACACCGGTGGACATACTAAGGTTAGCTATGTAGGAGAGTACAGGGGCAAGAGATATTTTGCATTGTTTTAAAATCGTATTGCTGATCATATCATTTCCTGGAGCAGAGGTCCCTTTAAGGTTGTCAATTATTTTGATAATTTCTTTTGGGTCTGTTGGAGTAAAGAAGAAGGAGTTCCCAGAAGTGCCATCGAGTCTTGTATCATCCGCCAGTTGTTTCTCAGTCACTTTTAGCTGAGACAGAATGGTATCAGCCAATTTTTTACCAACTGTACTAAAAAACTCATTTGCTGAGTTAACCGATTCCACAGGATCCTCTAGGATTTTGGTGATGTCTGCGTTTGTATTGGTATTTTTTTTCATATAACAAACTTCTTTAATACTTTGCCAAAGTTTTTTGGTATTGTCTTTGTTTTTAGTCAGCAATTTCCGGTTGTATTCCTGATTAGCTTTTTTAATAATTTCATTACAGTAATTTCTATAAGTTTTATACTCTCTTTGAGCCGTAGTATCGTCCTGATTTTTCCTGGCATTGTAGTGCAGAAGATCCCTTTTTCGGACGCACCTAAGTAAACCAGCTGTCATCCAGGGTTTACGTATCGCTTCTGAACTACGTACTTTGGCTTGAGAACTAAAATCTTGAATTTTTTGTATCATCAAGTTAATGAAACGGTAAGTGGCAATATTAACGTCTGATTCGGCTGTAATTTTAGTCCAATCTGTCTCGACAATACTCGCTTTCAGTACCAGGTAATCAATTTTCGTGTAATCCCTCGAAACCTTTGTGGTGACTGTCGTTTTGCTGACTCCAGCGATTACTGTATCATGGTCAGTAATGTCGGAATCACAAACGATGACGCGGGCTGGTAACTTTGTTTTAACCAGCATATGGTCTAGGCAGCTTGGTCCCCTAGTTGGAAGGATGTGACCGGGTATAAAGCCACTGTACGCAATAAGGTTAAGATACTCATTAGCTCTTGAGTCAGCAGTATTCGCTTTGATATCTAGGTTTATGTCGCCGGTGATGATACAAGTTTTATCTTTAGCCACGTTCATCACCACTTCTAGTGACTCCAAGAAGTAAGAAATATTGTGTATGGAGGGTGAGCGATACAATGCAATAATACTGTAGTCCGTTCCGATATCAATTAAAAGGCAGTTAGCGTCTCGAAATTTAGGTTCACGTACTTGTACAGTTAGACCACACTTTGACAAAACCACGATGCCATCATTTTGGTTTAAATATACTTTGGAGACGTGACAATCATAATTGGGCAGGGTTACGGAGATGAAACTGGGATCAAGCCAACACTCTGTCAATATAATAACATCCGGCAGAAATCCTAGTCTAGATAAAAATACTGAAAAACAGTCAAAGTTCTTACGAATGCTTCTTATGTTCTGACTCAAGAGAGTCAAGAAGTTACAAGGGTTACCCAGCTTTATCACAATATCTTCTGGGATGGAGATCCGGAAGCAATCCACCATCGAAGAGTGGTCAATATTACGCAGGAGATCACTATTCATTATGTGGGTAAATTAAAAAGGAAGAGTAGACTAAAGATTGGTGCAACGGTTTTTGAATTCTCTTCAGGAGGTCCTAATATCTCCCCATTGCATCGACAGTAATCAAATATAGAACTTGGACGAAACAAAGTTTTATGCAAGAAAATAAGAAAACAAGATTGTGGCAAATAAACAAGGAAGGAACAAAAACTCACCATGTAAGCGCCAGAGATGGCAGTGATGATGTGTAGAGAACTTGTGAATGTGTTGACGCGACGAGGCATGTGGGTGTTTGTTATGTGTGTTTCGCAGGGTTTAGTAGTAGTAGAAGTACAATAAGGATATGGCACAGAATTTATGATATTATTACATCGATTCAATAAGTAAAGATTCAGCTGACTACATTTAAAGGCTAGTCAATTATCTTGTTTGTCGTGGTTAAGTTTAAGCTCATGGAGTTGTGCTTCTGACTTGATCCGTATATAGGGCTGACCTTCTCGTTTGCGGAGGTAAACTTGACCATTCGATATCCAATAATGCTCGTAATGAGCATATTTAGCAACGTCTCGTGCTAAGAAATGAAACCGCTTCATTTTAGCTGTGAGGTGCTCTGATATATATATCGGATTCCTTTCTCCACCAATCCCCAGATGAAGAGTGTTGAGCCTGTTGGACGGGTTTTTGTTATTGTAGTCTCTAGTTATTCCTAGGAAGTTGCTCTTAGTAAACGTGTCTGTAAATTCTATGATTATGGTGGATTTGTTATCAGAAGATTTACTCGGAGCTCTGTATACATCGCGAACATCAGACTTCGGTATCTCACTTCCAACTGATTTAAAAAATTTGAGAGCTTTGTCATATAGACCCATTTTAGTTTCTTTAAGAACCTTCGGCACATTTCTGATTTCTACCGACGTTTTAATAGCATTCCGTTCCAACCGGTCAATTTTATCATCCAGTTTTGATAAGCATTCAGCAAATTCTCTCTTCTCAAGTTCCATCCCATGAATTTGATTTTCTAGATCACCCAGTCGCTTGCCAAGAAATTCAACAGATTTCATGATTTCGGCACTGTTTGTTTGAATGCCATCATTTTGATCTTTCACTTCCCTGATGTGCTCCTCAACGTTATCGAGTCTAGCACACATGCAATTTAATATGCGGGATGCGTATGCAATGGGCTTGTCAGTACCTATCTGACCTTGTGAGAGAACGGCACCAATGGCCAGGTTAGATGCATCAGTTGTTAGTATAAAATCCTTGTTAAAGTCTGGATATTGTAAGATCGGATCGTTGATTAAGAGGGTTTTGCATTTCTCAAAACAACTGATATAATTTGGATCGGTTATGGTAATTTTTGAACCTTTTTTTAGACATTGTGTCATAGGTTTTGCTATACGAGCGAAGTCTGGAATGAACTTTCTATAATACCCTAAGAGACCTAGGAAACGTTTAATTTCAGTAGCCGTTTTGGGCAGTGGGAATTTCTGGATGGCTATAATCTTATCCGGGTTAGGTTTGATGCCGTCTCTGCTAATTATGTGTCCCAAGTACGCTGTCTCTAACTTTAAAATTCCGATTTGTTCATTTGAATTTTGAAATTAGATTCTCTGAGTCTCTGAAACACCTTTTCCACATTTATCATGTGTTCCTGAAGGGATACTGAAAAAACGACAATATCGTCTAAATACACAACATTTTGAAGGTCCCGTAAGACATTGTCCATCACCCGTTGGAAGGTTGAAGGTGATATTTTTAAACCCATCGGCATGCGGAGAAATTCATAATGTCCAAGCTCGACTATAAACGCGGTTTTATGGATATCATCCGGGTTCATTTCAACCTGGTAAAAACCACTCGCGAGGTCCAGGGTGGTGAAATACTGGCAGTTACCTAACTTGTCTAGGACGTCCGAAATGTTGGGTATAGGGTAGCGGTCGTCTATGGTTTTTTCGTTTAGTTTCCTGAAATCTATAACCAAGCGCCATTTGGTTTTTCCACTGGCGTCGGCTTCCTTGGGAACCACCAAGATGGGGGAATTCCACGCGGACTGTGAGGGACGTATGATGTTTTGTTCTAGCATTTTAGAGATTTGATCCTGAACTTTTTGCTTATGTATGAATGGATATCGGTAACTTCTTGTATAGATTGGTACATCATCTGTTGTGCGGATGGAATGTTTTACCTGGTTAGTGAAAGACAATGATTCGCCATCAATATAAAATACGTCGGCGTACCGAGAGCAAAGAGCTTCTAAGTTAGCTTTTTCTTCAGGGTTCAAATGGTCTGTACGTAGACGGGACAAAACTTCGGTTACGCGATCGGACTGATGATCGGTGCGCATACACTGCACATTGAATACTTCCGCACCGACAGGGCGATCCATAGAAAAAACTACATCATGACGTGAAGGATTAGTTACCTCTATTATACCCCTGTTATTTTTTACAGTTGTAACGCAATCATTTATTAAACAATTTGAAATACACTGTTCGGGAATTAAAACGTCACCGTCCTTAGAATTTATTGGAACTTCACTAGTTTAGATGAATTAGCCGGTACTATATCTTCGTATAGGTTACTATTGCGCGAGTGGTACATCAATAAAGGATTACTAGAGTTACGAGTGACCAGCAGTCTGTTTTTCAGGTAGATGTTAGATTCTAGTTTTTCTAACAAGTCATAGCCAATCAAACCATCAAAAAAATTATGAAACGCATAAACGAAAAGAGTTATATCACCTGGTTCATTAAATTCCTGGAAACACGGTAAGGTAATGGAATAATCACTTCTAGTGGTAGCGTGAATATTCGTTACCTCGAAAGTATCATAATTACACGGTATATGGGATAAGAACTTTTGAACTACTGCGGGGCTAACAAAAGACATATTTGCACCTGTGTCTATTAATAATTTAAGCGGAGGGTCTGAAATTTGTATATACGGCAATTGCCTTTGCGTCTGTAAATTAATCTCTATTTTGACCTTTCTGATTTGGGGACCTTCTGAAAATCCTCTTTTTCAGCAGGCGAAATCGGGTCTTTTACTTCCTCTACAATAACATATGAATCTGTAGTCTGTGGGTGCTCATGCACGTATTCAATCGGGTACACATAATCGGTATACTCGTAATATTCCTGGGGGTAGTAATCACCGTTAACAAAATAATCGCTATAATACTGGTCATACTGCAACTGGTCGCTAAAATCATTGTAGTTAAATTCCCTTGTTCTAAAATAATTTGTGGGCGGTGGATTTCCAGCCTTAGTCCAATCGTGGGATGCGCGTGGGACGAATGGTTTAGCCACATAGTGACTAACACCACTCATGGGTTGCGGAGTGTTACTAGTAGCTGGCCTGGGACCTGCACTAGGCATTCTAAAAACTTGACCTTGGGGTGTATAATTAGGTGGCGGTGAACTAAACATCTGCTGCGTACGTGTGGGCCCGCGATATTGAGGAGGTTGATTTCTCCAAATCGGAATAGGTTGCTGCCCTTGAGGCATAGACGGTCGCGAGGGTCCTGGCATATTGGAAGGCCTAAAGGGTGGCATATTAAAAGAGCGCGGTGTAGGTGGTGCCGCGTGATTCGGTGGCATGAGGCCATAAAAAATTTTAGGACTGACCTGGTGCTGAAGCTGCGACCTCCTTTCAGGAGCATGGTTGTTACGCTGCTGCAGGTATAACGTATTCATCTCTTCATGCACGAACTCTAAAGCTTTTTCAATCGTATCAGGCCGCATGCACCGAATGCGAGAACCCAACGGGTCTCGTAGACCACATAGGTACGATTGTAATGTGAGTTTCTTGTACAAAGTACGTTTCGATTCAATGGTACTCGCTATCGTTTCATGCAGGCTGATATAAGTCATAATAGTACTAAAGAGATTTTGGCACTGTTCATAAAATTCCTGCGGGGTTGCTGAACCTTGGGTTAAAAGCGCTAAGTCATTGTACAAGGATATCTCATCGCGTTGATCGGCGAAATTATTAACTAAAGCACTCGTAATTCCCTCCCAGGTATCCGGGATACTATTGGAATTAATCGTACGCGATCCGGTCCCACTATCTTATTTAATATTCCGTTTAATAATGCCAAATTAGTTAACTGAAATTCCGGGCCATTTTTCACAAGCTGTTGTACTAACTGATCGCATAATTTTATAAATCTAGTTAGTACGTTCGAGTTCCCGTCGAATTCAGGAACCAAGCGTAGGGCCTTGTAAACTTGATCCACTGAGTCAGCCATATTCAATATTTCTAAACTACTACTATCCGACGGTTCCGCCTCTAGATTTCTATTAGCGTCTAAAATACAAATTCTACGATTACTATCTAACCTAGGGGACCGAGATTGCCGTGGATGGAAAATATTGGAACAATTAAAGGGTAACAGTTAAGGATAAAAAGGAAGCGACTCTAGAGTGATTCTAAAGTACTTACTTGTAATGGTTTTGTACCTTTTCTGTATCGATGTCTGGATACTCCTATGGTCTGCAGCTCTTGTAGGTTCTGGATACTCGTACGGTGCCCGACGGCCACCCGGGTGACTCGCGATCCTATCAATTTAATCTCGCGAACCGGCCCGCGAGTATCCTACCGACTGCGCCAATTACGAAGGCTGTAGCCGGAGGATTTAAAAAAATACAAAATTTATTCAACTTAAATTTAATTAATAAAAATTACAATTATAAATGGCTAAGAAATAGTCGACAGTTGACCGATGCCGTGCCAAAAGTGACGAACCCACGAGGGTCTCGATGTCCGGTGTCGGGCTGCATCACGTTGTGCTGCGTCGGCGCCTCGTGTCCGCGGCTGTTGCGATGTGCGACAATGAGGTAATCGCTTGTCAGCGGTTTGGGTGCTATGCGAGTACGTAACAAGCGGGTGTAAAGTGTTGAAAAATAATTGAATTACACCTGCCTACAAACACAATACACAACAAATACACCGTCAGGCATCAACTTAGAGCTTCACTTTCTGGCCACGGAACGCTTGATTTTTGTTGTAGGTACCCTTCCGACTGCGACTGGTTGAGCGACGCCCGGCTTTGCATCTCCAGAGACCTGTTCCGACTGCTGGACGATGCTTTTGAGGTCGGCAGTGCAGGTCACTCGATGTCGAGATTCCTTGGCATCAAGGACGACCACAGTGCCTTGTGAGGTCCAGCACTGTGTCACGCCAAATCGTTCCCGTGCCGCCATAAAGATGTTGTGTGTGTCGGAGGAACTCCGACACTGTGATACCAGATCCCTTCAGCTTCGTTTTACTAAACCAAACTTTATCCCAGAGAGCCACATCATGTAGTTTGAAGAGGATAGCCCGGGGTTTGTTAGATGCGCTGCGCCCCATCCTGTGACACCTCTTGATGCCCGACACAGAAAAATCAAGTTTCAATTGTTGTGTAACAACTTGAGCCACCACCTGTGCAGTGTCCTCGTCTTGCTGCTCTGTCACTCCGTGCAACATCAAAATTTTACGCCTACCACGCATCTCCATGTTATCCAGGCTCTGTGCTAGCATGGCAGCTTGCTGCTGGAGAGAACCGAGCGCCTGAACAATAATCGTCCGGAATGATTTAAACTCTGTTGCCAAACTTGAAGTGGTGACTGGTGTGGCACACGGAGACTTTTGCAATTCTTTTTCAAATTCAGCCATTCTTACACTGAACAGATTGCTCATATCCGTGATTGTGCGGTTGATAGCTTCCATTGTGGTCAAAAATTCAAATATTGTGAAATAAATAAAATTTAAATTTAAATATTGTGTATCGGAGCTGATAACACTTCACTGGCAGGTAGTGATGATTAACTATTATTATGTAGCATCAATATCAAAAATTGTTGACTTTTACTATTTTAATTAATTTTTAAATGAAGAGTAAAAAATTTAGTTGCTTGTGTTTTGACTACACTTCCATTAGTACTCGTAGCTTGCCTCTTAGATACATCTAATTTCTCAAGTTTTTTGTTGAAGTCCGCAGCTATCATCATCAATATCAATATTTATAATAAATCTGCAGAAAAGTAGTTTTTGTAAATCGAAAATATTTCCAAAATAATTTGCAGGGTATTAAAGGATAACCAACAGAACCCATTGACAGCCTTTTTGGAAATTTTATCTGTTTTTCGGTTTGTCTGTTTATTTATGCACGCATCACGTAAACTGTACGAAACCAATAAATATAACTTTTATACATAAAAATTGTGCATAACTTGAAGTATTACTTTTTGTTTCATCGCAATCGGTTTACTCTATCAAAAGTTAGATGAATTTAAAGTGTTCAAGAAATCAAATATTACAACACACGCAATTCAGATACTCGGACAGTTGAACTCCATATTTGATAGAAAGATGGCGTTGTGTATTTGACGTCATTTTCTGAATGGCGGTGTTAAGATTCGCCGCTAAATAATGACCCTAGAAAAGGTAATTAGGAAGGAAAGTAGGGTAGGCTGTTGATGGGAACGACGCCGCGGGCACAGCTAGTACGGAATATATATAGCAATCTTTATTCTGTTTCGAGTACTATAGGGACTCTAAAGTAAAGTACCCATGTTAATGTAGTGTATATCCAAAAAAAAATGTGTTTAATTACGTTTCACCAACGATATAATGACCCACACAACTAAAATTGCAACCAACAGTTTGAGTGTTATTCATCAACGTTATACACAGGCTTAACAGCGCAATAAATTAGTAGAACAAAACCCAGGTGTCTGTACGTTTGAATTTTAGATCCCGAGGTGGGACGCAGAGAGTTATCAATTAAATTGCGCACGTCGGCAGCTGCACCACCACCCTGTGATGGATGCCCTCTGCGTCCTCAACAATATCCATACCTCTCGTTTATTACCTTATTTGTCGGTACAAATAAGGTAATAAACGAGAGGTAAATCGGTATTTGCACTGTACTAACATTTCTCTAATAGATATAGGTGACCATTTTCCAAGTGGACGTTGTTTGCAATATTTTACAAAGTTTATTCAACCACCCCTTCTCGTTACGTTCATTCTGTTAGCGGAATGGTTTAAGTTAACTCGATTGTCTTTAAACTCTGAAGATAATTTGGAAAAGATATCCCATATTCGTTTGTGATGCCAATTATAACCTCAAATAGTAGATATGTACATATATATGTGTATAGGTAGCTATGCATACAGGAAATAATTGATGGTAACTGAAATCGGTAGTAATTTGTGGAACTGTTTGAACGTCACTGAAATAGATAAGTTTACCTCTCCCGGCGCGAATTTGTGTCCCCATACATGATGTCATGCTCGAAGCTATCAAGTCGTGTTGTTGTATATCTGAATGTTACTTACTGAGGCTGCCTCAATTTCATATGTAACATTTTATTTTTATTATTTAGGTTTCCTCACGATGTTTTCCTTGACCGTTGTCAGCGATGTCCGAGATAAAATATTGCAGCAAGCAAAACTCTTTAATCGTAACTGGTAACGTAGTGGGATACTAAAAAGTTATCAGTGATGACATATTTTACTTGATAGGTATGTCGTCACATAGAACATTTTTCCTAATTTTAGCCTATCCATAACAGTAACTTCGAAAAAATTCTTCCAACGAAAATCGCATTACTAGAATCCTACATGGCTACAGTGGTACCGGGGCCCGACGGCTACACTTAGCTACAGTTAACGAGTGCGATGTCGTTGCGATAACGACACTACTGCCGGCTACTAGACGATCAAGTTTACATTGTACTTCGTAATTCGAACTTCGAAGAATCGTGTCGAACTTTTTTTTATTGTTGGTAGTTTCGGCCTTGGCTTAAACTTTTAAACTTTAATTACATTAAATGTCTGTTGGCAGGTAAGGTTGTTTGTCTTTATAATTAACACGGTGCTATGTAGATTGCTGCAATGAACAGTATTAAGGTTGTTAAATAGCAAAACCTGCCGCCCGAGATGTACTTAATTCCTTATAAATTATAACATTTCTGTTATTCTGATGTTTAAGCTATATCACATGAAAACTTTCATCAAATCTGTTCTTGTGTAAAAAACACCCTCACAAAATTTCACATTTATAACACTTGCTATAGTTGTCACAATCTAAGAAGTTCGTTGACGTTTCTCATTTTACATGCCGCGATAACTTTCTACGTAACAAATTAAAAAACCAAATTCTTATTCCAATGTATTACTATGTTACCCATATTCTATAACAACGAGTATCATTCGCAAGCATCAAGTTTAATTAATAAAATAGTATATTATGCAACTAGTGAATAAAAGACGGATTTAATGCGAGGGCCGTAGATGAATCACGAGTAAGTGAAGGATTCTAACGACTGAATCACGACCGTAGGGAGTGATTCATAATGATTGAATCACGAGCATAGCGAGTGATTCAAGTGTTAGAATCATGAGCGACGCGAGTGATTCATGGCCCTCGATATAAATCCATTTTATTCAAGATGGTATAAAATATAGTCTGCAACCATACTATATTTTATACCATGACTACGAGAAAAAGAAAGATTGAAGCGAAAAGCACAAGGAATAATAATAAATGAATGGTTTATTACCTTCAAAATTTACAAAAAAATATGAAGCCCTGGCCCCTGAGCTAGATAACAGCACTTGTGTTTCAATCTCTATCTCTATCTCTAACTCTATCTCTAACTCTATCTCTAACTCTATCTCTAACTCTATCTCTAACTCTATCTCTATCTCTAACTCTATCTCTAACTCTATCTCTAACTCTATCTCTAACTCTATCTCTAACTCTATCTCTAACTCTATCTCTAACTCTATCTCTAACTCTATCTCTAACTCTATCTCTAACTCTATCTCTAACTCTATCTCTAACTCTATCTCTAACTCTATCTCTAACTCTATCTCTAACTCTATCTCTAACTCTATCTCTAACTCTATCTCTAACTCTATCTCTAACTCTATCTCTAACTCTATCTCTAACTCTATCTCTAACTCTATCTCTAACTCTATCTCTAACTCTATCTCTAACTCTATCTCTATCTCTAACTCTATCTCTAACTCTATCTCTAACTCTATCTCTAACTCTATCTCTAACTCTATCTCTAACTCTATCTCTAACTCTATCTCTAACTCTATCTCTAACTCTATCTCTAACTCTATCTCTAACTCTATCTCTATATCTAACTCTGTCTCTATCTCTATCTCTTCCTCTACTCTTCCTCTATCTCTATCTAAGTTTGTATCGAATATTTTATGCGCAAGGAGGTTGTATAGCATTGAAATGGAGTTTGAATATTATATTGGTTTGTTCTAAATTCAAACACCAAAACAGTGATCAAAAGTGCTTTTTATTCACTGTTTTCAGTGAATAAAATAAGCTTTTTAGAGGGGGAATGGTATAATAGTATATTATGCAACTAGTGAATAAAAGATGGATTTAATGCGAGGGCCGTAGATGAATCACAAGTAAGTGAAGGATTCTAACGACTGAATCACGACCGTAGGGAGTGATTCATGATGATTGAATCACGAGCATAGCGAGTGATTCAAGTGTTAGAATCATGAGCGACGCGAGTGATTCATGGCCCTCGATATAAATCCGTTTTATTCAAGAGTTGCATACTATATTTTATACCATGACTACGAGAAAAAGAAAGATTGAAGCGGCACAAGGAATAATAATAAATAAATGGGTTTATTACCTTCAAAATTTATAAAAAAATGTGAAACCATGACCCCTGAGCTAGGAAACAGCACTTGTGTTTCAATCTCTATCTCTAACTCCTCTATCTCTAACTCTATCTCTAACTCTGTCTCTGAGTCTAACTCTATCTCTAACTCTATCCCTAACTCCATCTCTAACTCTATCTCTAACTCTATCTCTAACTCTATCTCTATCTCTAACTCTATCTCTATCTCTAACTCTAACTCTATCTCTAACTCTATCCCTAACTCTATCTCTAACTCTACCTCTAACTCTATCTCTAACTCTATCTCTATCTCTAACTCTATCTCTAATTCTATGTCTAACTCTACCTCTAACTCTATCTCTACCTCTATCTCCAACTCTATCTCTATCTCTATCCCTATCTCTAACTCTATCTCTAACTCTAACTCTATATCTATCTAAGTTTGTATCGAATATTTTATGCGTAAGGAGGTTGTAGTTGTAGAGCATTGAGATGGAGTTTGAATATTATATTGGTGTGTTCTAAATTCAAACACCAAAACAGTGATTAAAAGTGCTTTTTATTCACTGTTTTCAGTGAATAAAATAAGCTTTTTAGAGGGGGAATGGTATAAAGTATTTTATAGCTGACAAAACGGGCCTTTTATTTTTTGACAACTATAGTATTACAATTCACAAATTTTCACCCAACTAAATACCAGTATTAAATACTACATAGAAACGTAATCGTCATACAGAAATAGCCACATCGTTTGCAGTCCCGTAAAATCCTCTTGGGACGTAGACGTGTCTAGCGAAATAGCTAACTATTACGCGAAATTATATCAAGTATGTGCCCATTACCTTTACACGCAAACGATTTACATAATACTCGCATTGATTTTTATCGATATTTTTATGAGGCTGTTAAATATTTTACGGCAAGTTTAATGTTAATACAGTGCCTATTGATATAAAAGGTTTATATTCGTTATTTATGTGGATTATTCAAATATAATGCGATTGGTACAGTAAATGTTAGGGCTTTCCCAAGTGCCCACTTGTATCGGCTATATGCAATTTAATTTAGCTAAATAGTGTAATTGCCTTGTTTTAAGACAGTCCCGTTTTTTACAAAATCACTGATTTGCAAAGCCTTCAAATATGTTGTGTAGATACCTACTAGTTATTTATTTCAGATAAATAAATGGGTCCCCAATAATCACAGAGCTACAAATATTCTACTTTGCTAAGTAGACAAGCTACATAAAACCCGAAAGCTTTCTGATTAACTCCAGAACATAACAGAGACCTGATTTACGTTAAAATATATGGATAAACATTAAGCCTATCCTTCTAAATATCCTATCCAAATTGTTTCCCTTCCTAATTCAAAATTGGCGCCATCCCGCTGGTGCCGCGCTAGCGCCTCACTGCGGTGAGAGTGAAAACTACGACTTGAAAAAATGGCGAGTTCTCGTAATCCTCCTTGTGAAGTGAAATCAAGCAGAAACGTGAGCTTGTAGTGCATATTGAATATCCGCCACGCCGGCCGGCCCGGAGTCCCGAGTGTAGTGGTTACCTTCAATCCCTGCCTATCCAGGTGAGTGTTTATACTTTTTCTCAACGCAAGGAATCGCAGGGTTGTGATTGCCAACATCGGAGATTGTAATTGTTTCTGCGGACGAAGTCTAATCATTTCTTTTTGGTGCCTCCTGTGAGGATTCTACTTACCCTCACATTCTCTTATTAATCATAAATTCTCGTTTTAATGAGTACATATTGCGTTGTAATATCGTGTATTCTTATTAATTTAATAAGTAACAAGTAAGAATCACGATTTAAATAAATACATTTCATAATTTCTATTAACGGTACAACGCAAAAGGTAGGTCCAATTCAATTCGGGTTCCCGTACAACGTGCCAAGCTGGCCAGCGGACCACGATTGTACCTAACCTACTCTCATTGATCATTATTATTTATTCAGGAAATTTAATCGTATTTAAGGTTTAAATTGAAACCTTCAATTCAATGGGTATTTCTTGTATGACTATTTCTTGCAATAACTGATGTTGGTATAAAGCTAATGGGAATGTTTCATGGTCGAATAGCTGTGCTCGAGAAATTACCTATCCACCTACATTTTATTACGAATAAAAGTGATAACTTATAAGTGTCTAAATCTTAATAGGTATTTATACCTACATATTTAAATTCATAACTTGTATTGCTTACCAAAGTAGGTACGCATAATAGTGCCTAAAGTATATTCCGCTTGCAGTTCGGATAGGTACTTACCTACCTACCTTCTCATCTCATTTATAAATCGTGAATACGTAGGTTAACAAAATGTCTGATGAAGTTGAATTACAGGCGTCCCTTAAAAGACGCGAATATGATTTCAAGTGTATGCAGATTATCTACGATTTGTCCAAAGATGTTCTGAAGGATAGTTCTAAGCTATCTCCTTTCAAGGCTAGATACAAGAAGATTGATCAGATTAGGGCTGCTTTTATGGAGTCTAGCGAAAATGTCAATAGATTACAGTTAAAGTTAAAACCCAAGTCAGAAATAGATTTGAGTGCGATGTTGTCATTTGATGATTTGTATTATGCGTCTATCGAAGTTGCCGAATCTTTGTTTGCGACGTCGCTGCCTGCGCCCCACGCGTCTGCAGTCGCCGATCCGTCCTTACATTGTCGTCCAGAAGGTTCTATTGTTCAAGTGAAATTACCTAAATTGAAAATTCCGCATTTCAATGGGAAAATAGAAAACTGGCAGACGTTCAAGGATAGTTACATCCCGCTTATTCATAACAATAGTTCACTTTCGGACACGGAAAGGTTTCATTATTTGCTGTCTTGTTTGTCTGGGTGTGCACTGACCTTGGCCAGGGGCGTACCTATAACCGAGTCGAATTATTCCGTGGTTTTCAATCTTTTATTAGATCGATATGACAACAAGCGTATATTAGCAAATACTTATCTGGAAAAAATATTTAAATTAACGTCTGTTAACAAGCCGTCACTTGAAACTTTATCCGAACTGACCAATGCGTTATATGAAAGCGTAAATGCGTTACGTGCTTTGCAAATTGATGAGCTAAGTGAATTTATGTTATTTTACATTGCATCGCGATCACTTGACCTTGAAACTAGGAAACGGTTCGAGTTACAAAATACTCACGAGATTCCTAAGTTCAATGACTTAATTGTTTATTTACAAAATTATATAAAGATTCTGGAAGTTAGTCAACCTGTCTCGGTTTCGACTACTCCTCATAAGGCAGGACATAAGGGTCAGCAAAGGTCATCATCATTTGTAGCATCTACGAACCAAAGTAATAATAATAATGCATCGGGCTCATTTGTTTGTTTATGTTGTAATGAAAATCATTCTATTTACCGATGCGGCAAGTTACATTCTATGACACTTGAACAGCGTCAACATTTCGTTAAGAAATTGAACCTGTGTGCCAATTGCTTAAGGCCCGGTCACGATAATAATAATTGCAAATCTAAAACCACATGTTTTGTTTGTAACGCGAAACATAACACGTTGTTACATGTGGAAAATAAAAGTTTATTAAGGTCTACTGTTAATTCAAATGAGAATAGCGAAAGTTCCGCTAAAGCTACGAGCACACTTACTTGTATTACGTCACAAACTTCGAGTCCAAATTGTAGTACGAAGATTCTTGGTTCAGCGGTAGTTCGTTTACGTCACGCAGACGGCTCGCTCCAGTGTGCACGCGCCGTTATTGACAGCGGTTCGATGGATTCTTTCATTACCAGCGCATGCGTGCGCCGCCTTAGTTTACGTATAAGAAAATGTAACTTGAACGTTACCGGTCTCGATCAGAGTAATGTTTGTGACATAAAAGGTTATACTTTCGCTTCAATAATACCTCATTCTTGTGAGTCGCCTAAGTTTGACTTACCTTTAGTAGTTTTGCCTAAAATTACTTCCTTGCTGCCTTCATCAACGTTACCGTTGCACGTCAAGGATCATTTCAAACATCTTGATCTCGCCGACCGCGACTTCGATAGATCCGGTCCGATCGATCTACTGTTAGGTGTCGAGTGTTTTGATCAAATATACACTGGCTCACGTTTCACTCCCGGTCCCGGATTACCTTGCGCCTTGTCTAGTGTATTCGGCTGGGTGATAAGTGGTCAATATTTTCATAACACACTACCTAACAATATTCACAGTGAATCCGTTACGTCACTCCTCGCGTCCTCTTGCACGCTCGAAGATATCGTTCAACGGTTCTGGGATTCTGAAGAACCGCCGAAATGTAAAATTTCCGGTTCTGAAGATGATCTCTGTGAACAAATGTATAAACAGGATACTTACCGTACACGTGAAGGTCGTTACGTGGTACCTATAATGTTAAAGAAGGATGCGCCTTCTTTAGGCGATTCGTCTCGCCAAGCTTTTAATCGCTTTCTCAGCTTAGAAAGGCGTCTTATTAATCAGACCGAGCTGAAAGCTGATTATAAGGAATTTATGCACCAGTACGAAGAACTAGGACATATGAAGCCTGCAGATTCTTCGACTACTGATCGTTACATAATTCCACATCATTGCGTCGTGCGTCCAGATAGCTCTACGACACGACTCCGGGTAGTCTTCGACGCTAGCAGTCGGACTACAAATAATCTTTCTCTGAATGATTTAGTTCATGTTGGACCGAAACTTCAAATTGACATTGTCGATTTAGTTACGAAATTCCGACTTCATAAGATTGTCTTCACTGCGGACATCTGTAAAATGTACCGTCAGATATTGATACGTCCTGAGGACAGGTGTTATCAACATGTTTTGTGGCGTGACGAGCCTAACGAGACTTTGAATGAGTATGAGCTTAATACCGTGACTTATGGAGTCAGCAGCTCCCCATACTTAGCTATTCGCACCCTGCGTCAACTTGCTGAGGATCACGGTTCTGAATATTCAAGCCGCGCCGCTCAAGTTCTTTATGAAGATACATTCATGGACGACATCACTACGGGATGCTCATCTCTTGATGAAGCGAAACAATTAAAAGAGGATGTTACCTCGTTATTGTCAAAGGGTCATTTTGAACTTCGTAAGTGGAGTACGAATACACCAATTCTTTTGTCTGATGTTCCTCCTGACCATCTTCAGACTTCTAAATCCTTCGATGATGCTGGAAATGAGTTTGTCAAGATATTAGGGATACGGTGGAATCCATTGGATGACAATTTCTCCTACAAGTTTTCAGACTCGTTTGACGTTAAATTTACTAAGAGATCTATCCTCTCTATAGTGGCCCGCATTTTCGACCCACTCGGTTGGATAAGCCCGGTAGTGTTTTCTGCAAAGTCGCTTTTACAAGAAATGTGGCGCTTAAACTTAGGTTGGGACGAAGCTATACCACCACAATTGGCTAAGGTGTGGCATTTAATAGCAGCCAACTTATCTGATTTACAGAATATTTCACTACCGAGACTGATTATGCCCTCTAGTCCGGCCGAAGTGCATTTGGTAGGATTGTGTGATGGTTCACTCAAAGGGTATGGCTGTTGTGTATATCTTTGTGTTGTTGTGGATGAAGTTACCACGGTCACTAACCTGTTAATAGGTAAATCTCGAGTGGCTCCGTTAAAACCGACAACGATAAATAGACTCGAACTAAGCGCAGCTGTGCTTCTAGCGCAAGTTATGTCACACATGCACAACTTACTCAAGGATAAAATTCACATAAATTCTATGAAAGCCTACTCGGACAGTACCACCACTCTTTCTTGGCTCAACACGGCACCTCATTTGCTAAAAATGTATGTAGCAAATCGAGTCGTGCAAGCAACCGATTTAATTGGTCCCGAAATTTGGTTTCACGTGTCCACTGAGGATAACCCGGCCGACTGTTGTAGTCGCGGTGTTCTCTGTTCAGAATTATTTGATCACCCACTCTGGTGGAGCGGGCCTTCTTGGTTGCAAATGTCGCCTAATAAATGGCCTTGCAAACGTACGTTCCTCGTAAATGCAGAACTGCCGGAATTAAGAACTTCAGTTCCAAGCAGCCTACACGCTACTCAATCTGATAATCCGCTTCTGACGTTAACTTCTAAGCTTTCTTCTCTGACAAAGATTCAACGAACTTTGGCATGGTGTTTCCGTTTTATATCAAATGCAAAGGTTGTTTATTCAAATAGAAATTTCTCCTCCCTTAGTAGTTCTGAACACGATAAATCAATGAAGATGCTAGTCAAGTTTACGCAAGACCATTATATGTCGTCTCACGTCAGTCAAGTGAAAAATCATGAACAATGCGACAAGTCGATTCAAAAACTGTCTCCTTTTTTGGATGAAGATGGTTTATTGCGAGTGGGGGGACGCATCGATGAAGCTAATCTATCGCCATCTGCGTTACATCCTCTTCTCTTACCTAAATTGAGTCCTTTGTCGAGGCAGATTGTCGAACATTTCCATCTAAAATATCTGCATTGCGGCCCTCGGACTTTACAGTCTCTAATTCATAGAAGGTTCTGGATAATTGGGTTGAGACTACTTATTCGTACCGCACTCTCAAAGTGCGTGCGTTGCTTCAAAGTAAAACCAGTGTCCATTCAACCCATGATGGGCAAGCTCCCTGCCGCTCGTCTTCAGCCCTCTCGATGCTTCCAAACCACAGGTATTGATTTCGGTGGCCCATTTATTATAAAGGAAAGTCGTCGACGTGGAGCAAAAACCTATAAAGCATACATATCTCTTTTTGTGTGCTTGAGTTCGAAAGCCGTCCATTTGGAGGCCGTCACTGAGTTGAGTTCTGAAGCATTCCTCGCGGCTCTTGATAGATTTGTTTCCCGTCGCGGAATGTGTGATACAATCATTACAGATTGTGGCACCAACTTTGTGGGTGCAAACAAATATCTTAACGAAATAACCGGCGAGCTTCGCAAACATCAAGCTGACATATCAGATGGTTTGGCTATCCGTCAAATAAAATGGAAATTTAACCCGCCAGGTGCACCACATTTCGGTGGCATATTTGAAAGTGGCATAAAGTCCACAAAATATCACCTTAAGCGTGTAGTTGGTGCTCAAGTTTTAACTCTGGAACAGTTTATTACGATTCTCGCTAAAGTGGAAGCTGTGTTAAATTCACGCCCGCTTTGTAATTTGTCTTCAGACCCGCAAGAATCGAACGTCTTGACTCCAGGACACTTCTTGTCGGGAGGTCCTTTTGTTTCACTACCTGAAGAACCTGTTAGTGACTGCTTATGTCCACGTTCTCGTTGGCAAATGCTCAAGAAAATAACTCAAAGTTTTTGGCTTGCTTGGCAACGTGATTATCTGCATACGCTTCAACAAAAAACTAAATGGTTCAAAGATACACCTAACCTTAAAATAAACGGCTTAGTCCTGGTTAATGAGCCTAATCTGCCTCCTTTACTATGGAAATTAGCTCGTATAGAACAGATCCATCCGGGATCAGATAACATAGTCCGGGTTGTGACTCTTCGAACTGCAAACGGTAAAACTATGCGCAGACCAGTAGTTAAGGTTTGTCCGCTACCAATTAATTAACTATTATCTTATATCTCGAACAATATTGTGTATTGATCAGTATTGTTCAATTAAAATAGTTTAAGGTACTTAGGTTATTGTGCTTATTAAGTAAGAATTTTATATTTCTCGAGCACTGCTAGTTGTACTCTGGCAGTCCTTTAACTTGCGAAATCCTGGTCGATTTCGAGTGGGGGGAAATGGATAAACATTAAGCCTATCCTTCTAAATATCCTATCCAAATTGTTTCCCTTCCTAATTCAAAATTGGCGCCATCCCGCTGGTGCCGCGCTAGCGCCTCACTGCGGTGAGAGTGAAAACTACGACTTGAAAAAATGGCGAAAAGCAGATAACTGCTCCCGCGCTGGGTCCGATTCAAAATAGGGTTAAAAATTACCCAAAAGGCTTCGCTAGAAATTGATTAACTGATTGGTTCTTGTAATCCTCCTTGTGAAGTGAAATCAAGCAGAAACGTGAGCTTGTAGTGCATATTGAATATCCGCCACGCCAGCCGGCCCGGAGTCCCGAGTGTAGTGGTTACCTTCAATCCCTGCCTATCCAGGTGAGTGTTTATACTTTTTCTCAACGCAAGGAATCGCAGGGTTGTGATTGCCAACATCGGAGATTGTAATTGTTTCTGCGGACGAAGTCCAATCAATATAACAGGTGGATTTCTGCCATTCAGTTATGAGTGGTTTGTCCATCCGCCACTGTTTGCGTCGAGTTTCACTTCACATTCAGATATACAACAACATGACTAGATAGCTTCGAGCATGACATCATGTATGGGGTCACAAATTCGCGCCGGGAGAGGTAAAGTCATCTATTTCAGTGACGTTCAAACAGTTTCACAAATTACTACCGATTTCAGTTACCATCAATTCCTTCCTGTATACATAGCTATATACGTACATATCTACTATTTGAGGTTGAAATTGGGAATTTTAATTACCGGGAGGGTAATTGTTATCACAAACTAATCGGGGATATCATTTCCAAACGCAATAACGGAAAGTAAGGTAATCACACTGTGGCTACGTATAAGTATTTCAGTTATCGTCAGAGTTTAAAGACAATCGAGTTAACTTTAACCATTCCGCTAACAGAATGAACGTAACGAGAAGGGGTGGTTGAAAGAACTTTGTAAAACATTGCAAACAACGTCCACTTGGAAAATGGTCACCTATTTCTACTAGAGAAATGGCAGTACAGTGCATGTCGGTACAAATAAGGTAACAAACGAGAGGGATGGATATTGTTGAGGACGCAGAGGGCATCCATCACGGGGCGGTGGTGCAGCTGCGACGTGCGCAATTTAATTGATAACCCTCCGCGTCCCACCTCAGGCTCTAAACTTCAAACGTACAGACTATTGTTTTTGTTCTGCTAATTTATTGCGCTGTTAAGCCTGTGTATAAAGTAGATGAATAACATTCAACTTGTTGTTTACAATTTTAGTAGTGTGAGTATATCGTTGGTGAAACGTAAATAAACTCATTTGTTTTTGGATATACACTACATTAACATAGGTACTTTACTTTAGAGTCCCTATAATATTTGAGACGGATTGAAGATTGCTATATATTGCCCGCGGTTTCGCTCCCGTCAACTGCCTACCCTACTTACCTTCCTGCCATTTTTTTTCTAGGTTCATTCTTTCGCGGTGAATCTTAACACCACCATTCAGAAAATAATGTCAAATACACAACGCCATCTATGAAACATGGACTTCAACTATCCGAGTATCTAAAAGCCTGTTGTTATATTTTACTTCTTAAACTTTTTAAATTCATATAACTTTTGATAGAGATAGATGGCAATCGGTTCACGATTGCCATGAAACAAAAACTTAGTAATACTTCAAGTTACGCACATTTTTTTATGTATAAAACTTATTTTTATTAGTTTCGTACATTTTACGTGATGCGTGCACAAATAAACAGACAAAAAATCCAAAAAGGCTAGAAATGGGTACTGTTGGTTATCCTTTAACACCCTGGCTATTTTTTTTGGAAATATTTTCGATTTGCAAAAACCACTTTTCTACAGATTTATTTTAAATATTGATATTGATGATGATAGCTGCGGACTTCAGCAAAAAACTTGAGAAATTAGACGTATCTAAGAGACAAGCTACGAGTTCATAACTGACAGTGTGATTTAGATAGAGAACGGGCGCCGCGACAAGACAAGACAAGACAAAGATATTTTATTTCAACTAGGCCACAAAGTGGCACTTTTGAACGTTAGTTACATTAAAATTTACAAGGAATAAAAATTGATTCTACCGTGCATTCGGAAAGTAGCTTGTTATGGAGAAGAACGCACAAGAAACTCCATACTTACTCTTTTAAAAAAAAAATATGTTTTTTTTACAATATTTAGGTACATAAGTACATACATTAATAAATTTATATGTGTGAGGACAATGCACCCAGAATCACTACATACTATACTACGTACAGGTACAAAGTATTAAAAGTACTCACACATGTACTGTGCAGTTACATAATAAGCGCTAGAAAAACACTAGCATCCGAAGCAGTTAAGTTAAGACCAATCCCAACTGACGGCGCCCGTTCACGAACATGACGCATGAATCGGCACCACCCAGCTCAACCATCATGAAGGGAACCGAATGATCCAACACACACGCCACCATCAGAGAGACATTTGAGAGAGCATGACACACTCAACTGCCAGGGCAAACACAAGTCAACGAACGACACCGAGGTACAGCAAATGGTAGATTTACAGTTGGGTACATAGTACTCACACACGTGCTGCGCAGTTATACTATACTAAAAGAAATTGAGTCTATATAATACAAATATATTCATACAGTCTTCAGCAGGTCCAACAATTCTACAAAACAATAATGTTCTGCATATCACTTGTTTTTGCGCCCTAGTGGTTGTGGAGCAAGAGTAGCATTGAGCCAAGCATTTTTATCAGTGATGTAATCCCCCAACTTATAATATGCCTGCCTGCATAGTGTGCGTTTTATACAAGTTTTAAATTTCGTCTCATTCAGTTCTAGAATGTGGGGAGGAATTTTATTGTAACATTTTGTACAGTACCCCATGAAAGAAGAGGCTACTTTAGCCAGTCTGAAACCTGGTTGAACTAATTGGTCCCTATTTCTAGTAATGTAATTATGTCTATCAACGTTTTTACTAAAAAGATGTAAATTCTTTCTAACGTACATGATGTTTTCGTAAATATATTGACAAGGAACCGTCATGATGTTAATGCCCTTAAACAGTTCCCTTAGAGAATCGCGCCGGCGAAGATTGTATATCGCTCTGATGGCTCGTTTTTGCAGAATAAAAATTGACTCAATGTCTGCAGCCCTTCCCCATAGTAAAATACCGTAAGACATTATACTATGAAAGTAACTAAAATAGACCAGCCTCGCGGTATCTACATCACTAAATTGACGAATCTTTCTAACAGCATAAGCTAGCGAACTTAGCCGCCCTGCAAGTGATATTAAATGAGGACCCCATTGTAACGTTGAGTCTAGCGTGATCCCCAGGAAAACCGTTTTATCGACGAATTCTAACTTCTCCTTGTTTAAGATAATGTCACAATCAGTACTTTTTACATTCGGCAAGGAAAATTTTACGCACTTGGTTTTTTTACCATTTAAAACTAAATTATTTGCAGTGAACCAATCCTGAACCTGCCGTAGCGCGTTATTTACGTCGTCAACCTGACAAGTACGTCTATTTATTTTAAAAATTAAAGATGTGTCATCAGCAAATAACACCATGTTTAGTTTGTTTTCCAATAAACGGGGTAAATCGTTTATGTATATTAAAAATAAGAAAGGACCTAATATTGAGCCCTGGGGTACCCCCATTTTCACGTTTAACCCCGACGAATTCACACCGTTTATCTGAACTAATTGCTGTCTATCACTTAAATAAGATTCAACCAAACTTAACGCTGATTGACCTAGCCCGTAATGCTCAAGTTTCAGAAGTAATGTTTCATGATTAACGCAATCAAACGCCTTCGACAGGTCGCAGAAGATACCTATGGCATCCTGCGACTCTTCCCACGCATTAAAGATGTGTTTTAATAGGGTGACACCAGCGTCAGTTGTACAACGTCCTTTGGTGAAACCATACTGTTTATCATGCAAGATTTTATTCTTATTAAAATGAATGAGCATTTGATTAAGCATTATCTTCTCAAATACCTTGCTGAAAACCGGCAACACGGATACTGGTCTATAATTATTTGTGTCTTTACTGTCCCCGGATTTAAAAAGTGGTATAATCTTACTATATTTCATTAGATCCGGAAAGACTCCTTGATCCACACACAAATTAAAAATAACAGCTAAGTACGGCGCTATAGTCTGAATAATAGAGGTACAAGCTTTGATGGACATTCCCCACAGATCTTCAGTCGGTTTGATCTTGATTTGCTTAAAAGCTTTTATTACTGTTATGGGGTTGATGGGGTTGACGCGAGACGTGAATTCAAATCGACACGGTCCCAATACAAATGTCGTGGGCCGAGTAACAATATACTCATATTTCAGAGGATCCTCTATTTGAATATTTCACTGTTACGTGGTTACGTAACCCAAGCATGGTGTAATTTGTATTTATGGTGATGTAACTTAAGCACCGGTGAGAATTGAGGTGACACTTCGGCTTTGTTACGCTTCGCTCGTATTTTTATTTCCTTTTAGTTTGCCTCCACTTAACGTTGTCATCCGGACCTCTCGGATGCTTTAAAGTGGCTCAATGTTAAGCAAAGTTCTGTTGCTTTTTTACAAGTATCACTTGATACATGAAGTATTTATTTCATAAATATCGTGAATGTATTGTTCATTTCATTTCAATGTTCAATTAAGCTACCTATTATTCTATAATCCTAGCTTGATGAACACAATTAAATATTTGTGCAAGGTAACAATTCAAAATAGATTCTGAATTCAGAATTTAAAAAATACTAAATGAAAGTAATATTTTGCACGCGTTCGTGTGGATTTTGCCATGGAAAAATAGGAATTCAGTGAGTGGGTAACTCGTTAAAAATTTTAGAATACCAACATGATGAATATCATATTCAAATTCATTATTCGACTAGAAATGGCATTCGGTACAGGACTAAACCTCTATTTTCATATTAGGTATTTACTTATGAAATTGCCTTTTTGTTATTAAATAAGTTAATGGGCAACGGTAATTACAGACGTTCCGTAAACGTCGTTGATGTTGCGTGTCGCTTGTGTCACGTTGCTGCCACGATGGTACTCATATTTCATAATTACTTGAATATTAACGGATCCATGATGACGAAAAAGATTGCGATGAAAATATAACGCTAATCAATAAACAAATAACTAATTTTGAAAAAAGAATGCCATGTTTTAAATATAATTAATTTGAAAACATAATTCTTAGCCGAACAAAAAATATTTTGATTTGAAATGGCCAGTACTGCAGAAAATTACATAGGTAAATTACCTATTATTTCAATAATGCGTAAATATTTCACTTGCTCAAACTAAGTTTTTTTTTTAAATCAAATAGAAATTGCAAAACAGCGTGCCTCATCGCCGACCACATCATCTCTAACCATGAGGTGCGATAGTTGTCAAACGTGAGCCAATCAATACATAATAAAAAAACGGAATCACCAAAGAAAGGCGTATGCTTCAATCCTAATTTCACTTAGAAAACAAATGTCTCTAAATTCGACTACTTCAGATTCTATTTATTACCCGTTATCAATTCCGTCAAGTTTGAGAGCCAAGTCGGCGCTGAAGTGGCATCTAAATACGTGCTAAGGAACGATCCGGCAGCTAAAAGCATAAAAATGAATAAAAGAGGATTCGTCGTTTCAGTTGAATACATTCACAAAACGATCAAATATCCTCTCGATACACGCCACTATACTTTTCACACACAAGCATTTCATATATTCCTATAATTTGAGTATGTCATGCTGGAAAACCTAGCTCGCAATAAAAAATCGATGTCCGCCAATCACGAATAGACCATGAGAATAAAACAAGCATTCTCTTTGCCACAGGGAGGAAGAGGTGGGGGAGGGTGTTACTGCAAAATACGATAACGTCAGTGGAATTGTGTCTAGCCGTTCATTTTCATGTATGCGGGTTTTGCTTAAATTTTAAACCTACATCGAATTGCACCGGCCGATACCAACAGCTGCGACAAATTCCATACAGTTTTTTTGCCCGTTCCGACACAAAGGGATGCTCCCAAATTGTCGTGTCTAACCAATGTATATACCTTTTATTTTAATACTGCTGCAATGAAGCTCGGCGTTTCACACTGCCATCCATTTATAACGCGATACAACTTTTATCGAAGTGCATTCTTGGCGCGCCATGCCACATTATAACTTTTTTGTAATAATTTCGCGTGTTTCTCGATACCCTCAAATCATTCCCAGTAAATTGCAAGCCGGCGCGCGCTTATTTGAAACGACAGCTGTCGCGCGTAACCTAAATGTCCTTTGGAAGTTTTCAGGAATTAAGAGCATCGATAAAGCAACAATTATTCACTATTTATATTCACACATTATCTATTTTTGTGCTAAAATAGTTTGTTTAAATTAAAAACAAAATCGTAGAATTAAACAACTTTCTCTGGATCAGGAACCAATTTTGCACTTGAAAAAATATATTTTAGATTTGCTTCTTTTTTTTATTATTATTTAGATTTTTTTACGAATTAGTTGTTGAAATCAAATAAAAGGCATCAAAGTGTGTTTAATGCACTTAAGTCTAGTTTTATTTAAAATCGGTCTTCTCTTAACGGGCAGGCGCACGTAGGCTTTTCGACGCCTGCACCGAGACTGAAAAAAATACTTTTGTGCCCCTCGGGAGGCGCGAAGAAGAATAGAATAGAGTGGTTTTCGTGCGTAGTGAACGAATTACAGTGATGAATTACAATTACAATGAGAAATATTTGTGATTAGAAAAAAATCTCGATATTATGAACGAAAATGTATCGAGCGGGATCGTTTCGACGCCGCGCGACCGCTTGAAGATTAATTGAGATACGCCCATGTTGTTAAGTGCCATGTACTTGTTAAAAATATCTATTATCTACTTCTCAAACTATCTAACGCTCACCTCTGACTTACAGAACTGTACAGCACGAAATTAACATTACATATTTCCACAAAACATTTCCGTTTACACTGCTGTAATGAAGCAAATTCAAATCTAAACAACATACGTGTGCTGCGGATACCTAATTCCAACAATATAGCGATGCGATGTCTAGTAGCGGAGGTAAATAATTGAGGCCTTCCGGCCATGCTCCAGTTTTAGGAAACAGGTTTAAAAACATGCTAGGTATGTCAGCCTGTAACGACCAATAAACCGAGAACTTAACATCCTCATAAAATCTCATACTAGACCGACACTCTCCACGGTTCATTTACCCTGGTCGTTCCGAGAGAAGTGAGATTTTACATACTATAGAATAGAATAGCCGTCCGAGCAAAGTTTAGACAACTGATAGATCCCTAACTTTGTCTGATATTAGCTAGTAGCTCACTGTAATTTTGAATTTTTATTGGATAGGGTGTTACGATAAGAACTCGATATAAAGTGATTTTTGTTAAACGTGGGTACGGTAAAGTTTAAGCGTACATTGGCGGTTTATCCAAGCGGCAATCTTTCAATTACATAGAAAACACTTTCATAACACACAGAGTTTCACAAAAACTTTTTATATTTTGCATGGCTGGCATTTATTGTTGCTGTGATCAAATAACATCGTTCAACTCGAGCCATCCATCGCTCGCTGACCGTTCGTCGCTAAGCCCGACAACGCACAGTCATCCTGTTGTCACTAACAATTTCTCTGCGTACCATGCTAATTGTTTTCATTTTAAATGACGGTTGTTGAACCACACAAGGACGCGGGCCGACCTCGTGTCACACGACTTGCGGTAATTTGGCTGTCGCCAAGTGATTCGTTAACGATATAGTGTGGGGAAAATAAGTGATATTTGTGGTAGAAGTCGATTTAGGAAGGTTATGTTTATTTTATTTAATCGTGTGGCACATCCAAACATATTTAGCTACTTCCACAATCATAACGATAAAAGTTTATGGCTCAGTTTCTAGGACGAAAATTATCGCAAAATTAATGTGAAAAATTGAAAAAAGGGGGAGAACTGATGTGATTGGTTGAATGAATACCAATTACATGACTAAACTCGAGTTTAATTAGTGACACATCGATAATTTCTTATCGGAAACCGGCAGCCTTATTGCGTAATGTGCTAAGTGCTTTTGAGTTTATGAGGAGAAAAACAGATTTTGATAAAATCTTACAGGAATATAGCTTATACATCAGAATCACATAGGGTATAATTCATTAAGATATCAGGTACTAAAACCACAAGGGTGCAGCCGCGGACGGCAGCTAGTCATACATAAACCTCGTGATTCGATACGTTAAATGCACTTATATATGTAATACTATTCAGTTCATAATTCACATCCTCCACAAAGCCTTCCACAAGTGAACTTATAATTCGCGTAGTGACATTTCCACTAACTATTCGCCACTTTAATCGACAACGACAACGCGACAACTTTGCCTTTGTCTCCGCTTATTTGATTAACTGTGGAAATCATAGTTTTTTTTAAATATAATGGTGATTTTTCTTTTTGCTTTATGATAAACCTCAGAGGTTTTATGAGTATGTAGATTAATGCCTGATTCAATTTAACCTTCTACCATTTACAGTTGTATTTTTAAGAACGTCATGCGGGAAGAGCCTCTTATTTCGTACTGTCAACAGAAAAAGGCAGACACAAAAATAAGTTTTTCATCCCCCCATCTCGGAAAGAGTATTTTTGCTCTTCCATATCTGAGTGCAAAAGCCGTTTTTATCCGCTAGAGGATAAAGTAAATTGAATTTACAACATGGTGTGCACTAAGTTTGTGAATTCAAAACATCTATAAACCTATTTACTTCTACCTCTATAGTGCCGAATTTATCATACAACATTTTTAATTTGTTAAAAACTCAGACTCGGAACCTTCTTGGTGTACTTTTTTTAATTTGTGTTGTGCGCGCCATTTTCTTTTCACGTCATATTGTTAAAACCTTGGGTTAAATACAAGAAACTTGAAAACAAGTGAAAACCTAAAATTACGACGAGGAAGTTTATTTGACGCCAACAGAATTGACTGAAACTGTTAATAATGCGCAAATGAGCTTTCTTCCTCAACAATCACGCGAGAAGTATTTGAATATACTTATGTATTTATTTATAAGCTACATCACATGCATTTCACATCGACAGAGAAAGAAATGGGCAATCACAGAACCAATGCACATGACAATTACGGCGTACATAGCACTTATAATGATAACATTGCCGCCCAAAAATAACTACATAGTTACAATTCAATACATAATTAATTTAAAAAAAATACTAGCAATAATTTTAAATACTGGTCATAATGAATACAATAATCAATTAGAGTAGTACCTATAATAAAACAAAAAAAATAGTCCAGAATCAAAAAATCATAATAATAATATAATAATAATAATCTGTGGCCTGGCTTGTCAAGAGTGACACTAAAATTTTCTTCGCTCTTCGAATTTTTTAGAATATATTTATGAATCCGAACAATATCACCATTAAAACTACATAAAACTAAATTTAAATAATGTCTACATATATATTTAATAAAACAACAAGAAGAAAACATAAACTATAATTAAAATGAACAACATACAATAAACCAGAATGACAAGCTGAGAAGAAAATGCTGACACGAAGCCAGGCCCGAGCCAAAAACACACGCCCAACATCTTCGGGTTCGTCGCTCAGCTCCGCCTCGCAGCCGCCGGGATCCCCTACAACCGTGAGTCAAGCGATCCTAGACGCTGCAGTTGCGTCGAGCTCGAGCGACGAATACTTCTCTCCACCGACGACACCACCACCTACGCGTCGACGGGGAGGACGCCGGCCACCGGACAGCCTAGGACCTCGAGGCCCATCGGTCTCTGACAGGGTCCCCGCTCCCGGTGGAAGTGTGCAGCGCATGCGATCGACGCAATCGATTAACGAAAAGGTCATGCGCGCATACTTTGGGGCTACAGAGGGGGGAAGTAACCTGACTGCGTACCGTGGTCGGATGCTCTCTCTGTTTCAGGTGCTTGAGCCAGCTGTCAACGTGTCGGCCCAACGCCTATCGGATCAGGTGCGGGTCATCCAACGTAACCGTATGCTGGATGACGCCGTACTTGATAGACCGCGTGAGGAATCACAGAGTAGCCGTGTCTCACCTGCCTTGCCACCGGCCGCGGTGCAACTGCAACCCAGTGTTTCACCGCGACCCGACCATGTTGGCGAGGACGACGACGACGGGGCTATATCTGTGATTACCCAATGCAATGCGCGTTTGAGGAGCGCTTTGGAATGTGCATTCAGCGAGTATCGCTCCACACCGCCTGAGCTTAGACCTCGACTACCTCGTTTGCCCATGCATAAGAAAAATAGGGCGCTGGTGTGTGCTCTAGATTCGCAGCTATCAAATGTTTTTGATAGCAGCAAAGACCTTGCCGACACCCACTCGATCTTGTACTGTGCGGCTGCAGCAGCATGTCGTGTAGCTAATGTCAAGTTTCCCAAAACTGACAGAGCTACACGACCAGCTATACCATCTTGGCAGTGCAGGATTGAGCGTCGTATCGGTGAGGCTAGAGCACTCATCGGCAAGCTTATCTGCTTCAGGGAGGGCATCACTCGCCCTAGAGTGATGCGCTTTGTGAGGCGGGCGTTCTCAGGGACTGATATCAGTTCTCGAGATTATATGTCCCGCGTCACAGAGCGTATCGACTTCCTGAAGCAGAAGATCTATGCATGGGCAAACCGTATTCGTCAGTACAAGCGGCGAGTGGAGCGATACACCCAGAATCGCACATTCCAGAGCAACGAAAGGTGGGTTTATAGGGCTTGGGAGCAACCCAACCAAGGTGTGACTGATACGCGCCTACCGGATAACGACGCCATGTGTTCGTTCTGGCGCGATATCTGGTCGGTGCCTGTCAGTCACACCGAGGGTGACTGGACTCGGGAGGTCGAACGGGCGTGCGATCCGATACCACAAATGGGGGCAATTACCATCAGCCCCCAAGATGTGGCTAGTGCAGTCCGTCCGTTGCCTAACTGGAAATCTCCAGGGCCAGACGGACTGCACAACTTTTGGATTAAATGGTTCCAAAGATCGCACGCTCGTTTGGCAACTCAGTTCCAGTCTGCCTTAGAGTCAGGATCACTGCCCCAGTTCCTAACGACAGGAATGACCCACCTGCTCCACAAATCAGGTAGTACTGCGGATCCTAAAAATTATAGACCGATAACGTGCTTACCGACGGTCTATAAAGTTCTTACATCCATTCTGAGAGCGAAGATTAATCAACATATTGACAATAACGCCATCATGTCTGCTTCTCAGAATGGATGTAGGAACGGGTCCAGCGGTACTAAGGAGCTGCTCCTCATAGACATTGCTATTAGCCAACAGGTTCGCCGTTCCCGCAAGGATCTGGCACTATCCAGGATGTCGACAGATTCAGGAAAACAGCGAACCTATAAGGATCGAGCGCGGAATATTTCAGGGCGACAGTCTGAGTCCTCTGTGGTTTTGTTTAGCCCTAAACCCTCTCAGTACACTGCTGGAGGGTTCAGGTCTGGGCTATCGGTTGAGGAGAGGTGGTCAGGTCATATCACACCTCCTTTACATGGATGATCTGAAGTTCTTTGCCCCCAACAACTTGCAACTGATGAAGCTACTGAAGGTAACAGAAACCTTCAGTGACGCCATCCGTATGGAATTTGGTGTGGACAAATGTGCAGTCATGCATGTAAAGCGAGGGGAGATTATGGAATCCTGGGAATACAACTCTCGGATTCCATACACCTTCAATCCCTTTCCTCAACCGAAACTTACAAGTATTTGGGTATGTCGGAAGCACTAGGCATCAATGCTACTGACGTGAAACAGTCGTTGAAGGAGCGCTTCTTTGGCCGCCTGAAAAGAGTACTAAATAGTCTTTTATCGGGCGGTAACAAGGTGCGCGCCTTCAACGGCTGGGTCATGCCGGTATTGATGTATTCTTTCGGCATACTCAAATGGACTCAGACTGAACTTGACGCCCTGGATAGGAGGGTCCGCACGCTGCTTACGGCAAATCGTATGCATCACCCACGTTCATCGGTTATGAGACTGTATATCCCTCGGAAGTGCGGGGGTCGTGGCTTTTTAAATGCTAAGACCCTACACAACCGCGAGGTATGCACTCTTAGGGAATACTTCCAGGCCGCTGACGTGGGTATGCATCGAAATGTGGTAGCGGTGGACAAGGGACTCACCCCGCTCTCCTTGGCTAACGAGAACTGGCGCAAACCTATAGTATTAGATACTAATGACCGCAGGGAGGTATGGCAGAGCAAGGAGCTTCACGGACGCTTCTTTCCGGTCCTACATGGGCCCGATGTAGATCTTTTAGCGTCCGTGGCCTGGCTGCGATTTGGTGACCTTTTCGGGGAAACCGAAGGTTTTGTCTTTGCGATTATGGACGAAGTTATGATGACGAACAACTACCGGAAATACATTGTGAAGGACGGCACGGTTGACATCTGTCGGGCATGTCACCGGCCGGGTGAATCAATCCGTCACATTATCTCCGGTTGTTCTAGTCTGGCTAACGGAGACTATTTGCATAGACACAACCTTGTAGCCAGGATAATCCATCAGCAACTTGCTCTTAAATACAATCTTGTGGAGTCGGAAGTGCCTTACTATAAGTATGTGCCCGACCCAGTTCTCGAAAATGGCAATGTCACGTTGTATTGGGATCGGTCTATCATCACTGACAGGACTATTGTTGCCAATAAGCCTGACATAGTGGTGATAGACCGACTTGAGCGTCGCGCAATGATTGTTGATATAGCGGTCCCACATGACGAGAACCTCGTGAAGGCTGAGCGAGATAAGAAAAGCAAGTATCTTGATCTGGCTCGCGAGTTTGTCGACATGTGGGACGTGAATACAGCGATCATTGTGCCGATAGTCGTTACGGCCAATGGCATAATAGCCAAGAGCCTCGACCAACACCTTAGGAGGCTCTCGTTGGGCAGCTGGATCAAGGGCTTGATCCAGAAAGCGGTACTCCTGGATACGGCGCGTATCGTTAGGAGGTTCCTCTCTCAGGAGCCCTGACCACCGGTAGCTTGGACCCTGTTCCCGATACCGGTGGGCTACTATTTTTGTATTTTTAAATGTTTTTTTATTTTCTGTTTTTTTATAGAATAATATTTAAAAATGTTAAAATATGTATATAAAACGAATAAATGGAATAATAATAATAATATAATAATATCTTAATAAGTCTGTGGCTCGACTTGACAGACGGCTGCCAAAATTTTTTCTCCACGATTTTTTTTAACAAAATATACAATTTAAAGTATCTAAATTATGCAGAACACCATGAAACCAAGAAAAAAAATAACACAATAATTTTATCATCAATAACCGATTTATAAATGGATCATGAAACGAGAAAAATTATGACGACGTCATGCTAACGAGAGCTGCCGCCGCTAGACAAGCACGCCTACCACCTCCGGCCTCGTCGCCCAGCTCCGCCTCGCCGCCGCCGGAAACCAGCCCCACCGTGAGTGCTGTGACACCGGCCGTAGCAGTTGCGTCGAGCTCGAGCGACGAGTACTTCTCACCGCCGACGACACCACCACCTGCGCGTCGAAGGGGAGGACGCCGGCCGCCGGACCGCTTAGGACCTCGAGGCTTACCGGTCTCTGATAGGGTCCCAGCACCCGGCGGAAGTGTGCAGCGCATGAGATGGACACAATCCATAAACGAAAATGTCATGCGCGCATACTTTGGGGCTACAGAGGGAGGAAACAACCTGACCGCGTACCGTGTCCGGATGCTCTCTTTGTTTCAGGTGCTTGAGCCAGCCGTCAACGTTTCGGCCCAACGACTTTCGGATCAGGTGCGGGTCATCCAGCGTAATCGTATGTTGGATGATACTGTACTTGATCGCCTCCGAACGGAAATGGGTAACCGTGTCACTGCCCCATCGTCGCAGGCTGTGGTGCTACCACAGTCCAACCACGCTGACGAGGAGAGTAGTGACAGGGTTACAAACGTAAGTACCCAGTGCAATGAGGAATTGAGGAGTGCTTTGGAGTGTGCTATTCGGGAGTATCGCAACATGCCACCCGAACTTAGGCCACGATTACCTCGTTTTCCCATGCATAATAAGAATAGGGCGCTGGTGGCTGTTCTGGATTCGCAGTTGTCAAACTATTTTGATGACTGCGAAGACCTCACTGATACACATTCGATCATGTACTGCGCGGCTGTAGCGGCATGTCGTGTAGCTCATGTCAAATTTGCAGATGACAGAGCTACACGACCGAAACCAGCCGTACCGGCTTGTCAGTGCAGGATCGAACGTCGTATTGGTGGGGCCAGAGCACTCATCGGCAAACTAATTTGTTTCAGGGAGGGCAATAGCCGCCCAAGAGTGATGCGCTTTGTGAGACGGGCGTTTTCGGGGACTGATGTCAGCCCCCGAGACTATATATCCCATGTCACAGAGCGCATCGACTTCCTGAAACAAAAAGTGTATGCATGGGCAAACCGTATTCGTAGGTACAGGCGGAGAGTGGAGCGATACACCCAGAATCGCACATTCCAAAGTAATGAAAGGTGGGTTTTTTTTTTTTTTTTTTTTATTAAATAAATCGTTGCCCCACACTAGGAATTTCTTCCTGTATCGTGGGTGCGTTTACAAACATATAAACTCACATACACAAACACCCAGAGCCGGAACAACTATCTGTAGGTCATACAAATATTTGTACCGTGCGGGAATCGAACCCGCGACACGCAGCGCAGCAGTCAATCGCTCAACCACTGCGCCAACCGTGCGCCTTATCGGGCTTGGGAGCGACCCAACCAAGGTGTGACTGATACGCACCTGCCGGATGATGACGCTATGTGTTCATTCTGGCGCACCATCTGGTCGGTGCCTGTCAGTCACACCGAAGGTGAATGGACTCGGGAGGTCGAACGAGCGTGTGATCCAATACAAGAAATGGGGGCTATCACGATCAGCCCCCTAGATGTAGCCCGTGCAGTCCGTCCGTTGCCGAACTGGAAATCTCCAGGACCGGACGGACTGCACAACTTTTGGATCAAGTGGCTACAAAGGTCGCACGCTCGTTTGGCATCTCAGTACCAGGCAGCCTTAGAGTCTGGTTCGCTACCCAAGTTCCTTACAACAGGAATAACCCACCTGCTCCACAAGTCTGGTAGCACCGCGGAACCCAAAAATTATAGACCAATTACATGTTTACCAACGGTCTATAAGGTTCTTACATCCATTTTGAGAGTTAAAATTAATAAACACGTCGACGATAACTCCATCATGTCGGTCTCTCAGAATGGATGTAGGAACGGGTCCCGCGGTACTAAGGAGCTACTCCTTATTGATATGGCCATTAGCCAACAGGTTCGGCGTTCCCGAAAGGATCTGTCGACATGTTGGATAGATTATAAGAAGGCCTATGACTCGGTGCCTCATACATGGCTCATGAGGGTGCTAGAATTGTATAAAATAGATACAACTCTACGCAACTTCCTGATGTCGTGTATGAGGCAATGGAGCACAGTCCTTCGCTATCCAGGATGTCGAAATATCCAGAGGAATAGCGAACCTGTAAGGATCGAGCGTAGTATATTCCAGGGCGATAGTTTGAGTCCACTTTGGTTTTGTCTTGCCCTGAATCCTCTAAGCATGCTGCTGGAGAATTCAGGGGAAGGCTATCGGTTGAAGAGAGGTGGTCTGGTTATATCTCACCTCCTTTACATGGATGATCTGAAGCTCTTTGCCCCCAGCAATCTTCAGCTGATGGAGCTACTGAAGGTAACTGAAACTTTTAGTAGCGCCATCAGGATGGAGTTTGGTGTGGACAAATGTGCGGTCATGCATGTAAAGCGAGGGGAGATTGTGGAATCCGTAGGTATTCAACTAGCGGATTCCATAAACCTGAGATCCCTCTCTCCAAACGAAACCTATAAGTATTTGGGTATGTCGGAAGCATTAGGTATCAGCACTACTGACATGAAGCAATCGTTGAGGGAACGCTTCTTTGGCCGTCTGAAGAAGGTATTCAATAGCCTTCTTTCAGGCGGAAACAAGGTGCGCGCCTTCAACGGTTGGGTCATGCCGGTATTGATGTACTCTTTCGGCATACTCAAATGGACTCAAACGGAACTCGACGCCCTGGATAGGCGGGTCCGTACACTGCTGACTGCATATCGAATGCATCATCCACGATCGTCGGTCATGAGATTGTATATCCCGCGGAAGTGTGGTGGCCGAGGCTTTTTAAATGCCAAAAACCTCCACAACCGCGAGATATGCAATCTCAGGGAATATTTTCTACACACCGTCGTGGGTATGCATCGAGATGTAGTAGCAGTGGACAAGGGAATCACCCCGCTCTCCTTGGCGAATGAGAACTGGCGCAAGCCTGTAGTGCTTGATACTAACGACCGCAGGGAAGTATGGCAGAGTAAGGAGCTTCACGGACGCTTTTTCCGGGCCCTACACGGGTCCGATGTAGACCAAGCAGCGTCCGTAGCCTGGCTGCGTTTCGGTGACCTCTTTGGGGAAACCGAAGGTTTTGTCTGTGCAATTATGGACGAAGTTATCATGACGAATAACTACCGGAGATTGATTGTGAAGGATGGCATGGTTGACATCTGTCGGGCATGTCACCGCCCGGGTGAATCGATCCGACACATTATCTCTGGATGTTCTCGTCTAGCTAACGAGGAGTACTTGCATAGGCACAACCTTGTAGCCAGGATCATCCACCAGCAACTTGCTCTGAAATACACTCTTGTGGCATCGGAGGTACCGTACTACAAGTATGTGCCCGACCCAGTTCTCGAAAATGGCAATATCACATTGTACTGGGATCGGTCCATCATCACTGACAGGACTATTGTAGCCAATAAGCCTTATATAGTGGTGGTGGACCGAATCGAGAGGCGTGCAATGATTGTTGACATTACCGTCCCGCATGACGGGAACCTCGTGAAAGCCGAGAAAGATAAGCAAATCAAGTATCTTGACTTGGCTCGCGAGGTTGTCGACATGTGGGATGTAGACACAGCGATCATTGTACCGATAGTCGTGTCAGCCAATGGCTTAATAGCCACGAGCCTCGACCAACATCTTAGGAGGCTCTCGTTAGGCGGCTGGGTCAAGAGCCTGATCCAGAAAGCAGTACTGCTGGACACGGCTCGCATTGTTAGGAGGTTCCTCTCTCTGGAGCCCTGACCGCCGGTAGCTTGGACCCTGTTCCCGATACCGGTGGGCCTCTATTTTCTATATTTTTAAATGTTTTTTTAATTTTGTGTTTTATAAAAATATTTAAAAATGTAATCAATAAGAAAAAAAAAAGTTGAATAAAAGACAATAATAATAATCATTCATTTCAAGTATCACAGACTCATCAAATTAAACATTCATATACATAGTCACATTAAATAATCAATTACATAGTTCATTACAATATAAATATAAATTATGAAATAGTACAAACAACAAATTATTCAAACAAAACAATCAATAACTAATAGACTTGCAGCAGTATTTCCAAGTTACCTGCGCTCAATATGTAACCTACAGCAGTGATTAATGTAGGCGCAATCTAATCTTTCCGCTAGTGCAGCCAGCATGCAGTTGGAGCTCCCCCGCACTCGCCGCACCAGCGAGGTGCCTCTCTTGCGCATTGTTGTATAAAAACAATCTACGCGCGCCTCCGCAAACATTGTCGAGGCGCTGCAGTAACGGGGGAGACCCAACAACATCCTGAACGCATTATTAAACTGGACTCGAAGGGCTCTGTACGACCTTTGCGTGTAATTAGTCCATAAGCTGCATGTGTAAAATGTAGTGCAGTAGGCTCTAAAGAGAGTAATTTTAACTTCTGTTGAGCATCGTGCGAACCTACGGATCACCATATTTGCTCTGACCGACAGCGCCCTTCGCTCCCGTTCAATGTCTGCATCATCTTTCAAGTCGGGAGTAACTAAGTGGCTTAAGTACTTAAAAATGTCTACTCTTTCTAAGGGTGTGCCATTCAGCTTTATAGCTGGCATTTCAATAACTTTTCTCTGCCCTCCCTGAAAGACCATACACTGACTCTTCTTTACATTATACAACAGCCCGTGATCAGTTGCATAACGCTCACAGATACTCATCAGCTTTCTGAGTCCACAGACCGAGGCACTCAGCAGCACCATATCGTCCACGTAACTGATGTTATTGATACAGACGCCATCTATGTGACAACCAATATGCTGCTCGCTGAGCGACCCGATCAGCCCATCAATGTACAAATTAAAAATGGAAGGCGAGCTCAAACTCCCCTGTCTCACCCCACATTCCAACCTATAAGGGTCCGACAATGTGCCCGCCCACTTGACATGGTTCACCTGGTTCCCGTACCAATACTTAAATATGGTAATAAGTTCATTCGGTATACGAGCTGCTTTCATTTTATCCCACAGTACATCATAACAGACCAGGTCAAAAGCCTTGGAAAGGTCGAGGAAGCAAGCGTACACAGATGTTTTCCTCTCAGTGTAATATTTGACAGCACTCTTCAGACACAATATCGCAGCTTCTGTGGACAGTCCCGGTCGAAACCCAAACTGATTATCATGCAATTTTATGTATTTGTTTAATTGTGTATTCAGAATGCTGTCAAACACTTTCGTACATATTGTTGCCAAGGAAATAGGTCTGTAGTTAGATATGTCTGACAAATCTCCCGCCCTGTTTTTCACTACCGGTACTACGATAGTCCTCATCATGTCTTTAGGTAGGTATGAGTGAGATATACAAAGGTTGTACAACATGGCCAGCACTCTGCACATATGAGGCCCAGCGTACTGAACATGTTCCACACTTAAGCCGTCATGGCCAGGTGATTTGCCTTTTGAAATAGATTTCACCACCCTTGATACATCCCTGGCCATAATCATGGTATCAACATATTCCCCACTCATCCCACCCTCACTTTGAGATGACGTTAATGTTCCTAACGGTGACCTAACAGTAAAGTGATTTTTAAATTTATCAGCATTCGAACCATCAACACTCACAGGAAGACCCGGCCGAGTCCCCAAACGATTGGTACTTTTCCAAAAACCATTGAAATCTTTCAAGCTATGCTTAGCAGCGAGAACGTCCATTTTTAGTTGGTCTTGATGTTTTTGACACCATTTTAAACGAGATTTAAATATTTTTCTGCTCTCGTACATCTTAATAAATATATCCCCAGTGTTTGGACTACCGCATAATAGCCATTCCCGGAAACTCGCCCGGGCCACCCTATGACTGTCGCTAACGATTTTATTCCAACCAACAGTGATTTTAGGTCTATGTTTGCTCTTGCTCCCCCCACCCCCCAAAGATGCCTGGTATAATGCAAGCACAATGTCGGCGTAAAGCTTATCAATGACTAAGCTGTGAGTAGGATCATTACAATACCGATCACTACACTTTTGAAACGCAGCAGGAAAATCAATACATTTAAGACGTTTATGACATTCAATTCTATATTGTGTAATAAAGTCATTAGTTTTCTCCCCCCACAAAATTTTATTATTAGATACACTCGGAATAATTCTAACTGGAGTCAAACACTCCAACTTACATTCACATATAACGGGAAAATGATCAGACCACAATACGTCATACTTTACATACACATTGCACACCGAGACAGCGGCAGATTGCGACACAACACAATGATCTAACCAACGCTTAGACCCACAAGCTTGATCTATATAAGTAAATGTATCAGAAGTTAATCCCAACTCACTTACGTCAATAAGCATCCATTTGAACTCATCACAAAAACTGTTCAACTCAGTAAAAAATAAACTACTGGGGTGTGCGTTAAAATCCCCTAAAACAAAAATAGGTTCATTTTCATAATCATTACTAATAGCACTTACAGTTCCCATACAGTCAGTAAACATCGTCAAGTTCTCCGATTTGTTTGTCGGCATATATACACACACCACTATAAACGGACTAGCGGCCGTATTAACGCGAATCGCACACACTCGCGGATTATCGCAATTTATCACAGTAACACTAGGAAACACACGGGTATTCCATAGAAGCGCGGTACCGCCATACGGCCTGCCACGCAGTAAACCCGCCGTCGTGTCCACAGCTGATGTCCCCTTGCAATTAAATCTGCTATCTATGCCATTTAGATACGCCAATTCTTCCGGCAGCAACCAGGTTTCCTGCAGTGCTATCAACACACACTCGTCACACAAACTACGAATATCGTTCACGGCGTTCTTCACGTTTTTACAATTATAACTGGCAAACTTATAGGTTTTACTATGCATAGTTAGAAAGCAATGGACCGACGTCAGCGGATTCTCCGTCCACTTTTTGATGTCTATAATGCACGAAGCGTCTAAAGATAATCCCATCAGGCCATATTTTTTCGTCCAAAAACATAGAAATTTTAGACTCAGATACAAAGAACTTATAGGCTTTGTGATCTACTACTTTTTTCGTATTAATCTTTTCCATGAGCACCGTCTCCTGTGTTTTCATTTTTATGTAATCAACAATGTCAGATTCTAATGTATCATTATGCACATTCGTTATAAAAATAGGTATTTTATTAACAGCAGCTTTGAAAGATGATGTAGTCGCTACTGCTTTCCCTCTTTCGCCCAAATACCTATACTTTTGCTTTCTTTTATTTCTATTTACTGTTTGCCAAGGATTGTCTTCCTTTTCGTTATTTATTTGTACGCTAGACTCAAGTTGTTGACAAACATTATTTTGAGCCACATTATGATTACTGTTCTCCAGCTTTCGTTGTTTAGGGATACTTGAGCCAGCAATAGATGACCTTATGACTTGCACTTTCTTGACATTCTCACAGCTGACCTCTTGCGTCGCTTCGGCCCCCGCTACTACCGGCACACTCGTGGTCAGAGGTGACTCATTTATGTGCATGGCTCGAAATAACGGTTTACCCACCGTAACTTCAGCTTGGCAATTATCAGTCGCTGTCTCAGTTGCGGGGCTGCTGTTATGTCCCTGTGCAGTGTCAGGCGACCGTTGAAAGTCCTGCTCATTAGAGGAATAATTTTGGCTCAATGTCATTCCAACAGGGCCACTTTCCAAGTTCCACGCACCCCTTCTCATGTTTACATATCCAGTTGGAGTTGTAAATGTAGGTAACGATGCGTGCTTTAAATTATGTATATCTGCTCGCAAGTCCTCAAATTGTTTTAGTGTTACATATGAATTCTTGATATTCTCAATCTCTGAATTTAATCTTGTCAAGTCTTTTAATAGTTTTGTACAATCGAGATGATCGAATAAAATTGGGGGTAGTTTATCGAGAACTTTCGCCACAAACACTGGAATTACATCAGGGTCTGTGCTTTTAAACACACATATGATGTCATCTAGGTCTCTTCCTTCTTTCCCCTTCCTTTTTCTTATAATCTTCCGTTGATCCGTCGGCAGGGATTCAAACAATAACGACTTTGATTTACAAATTTCACTGCTTGTGAACGCGGATACACAAATTCTTTTTAAAGTTTCTTCGTCAATAACTGAAATTTTATTTTGCACATAAGCTAATAGTTCATCAATGACGATATTACAGACGTTACATTTTAACACTTGCGACATTGTTTACAAGGTGCGTCGTCGCACTAAGCGCAGCGGCGTAAAAACCAAACACAACCGACCTTGAAAGCGGCGCGCGAGTAATTCAATAATGTCAATAATCAAATTCATTAAGAATAAAAATATAAACTAAAAAACGAACGTAATAAAAAAAAAATGACAAAAATCAGAAATGAAAAAAAACTCAATAATCGAAATCATAAGCTCAAAAATTAAAGTCATAAAATATATTAAATAAAATATATTAAATACAATATCAAAAACATTGAAAATAAATTAAAAAATATAAAGTCAAAATTCTAATCAAAATCCAAAGTTATTAATCAAAATCATTAACAAAATAAATAATAAAAAATACATTAAAAAATAAAACGTTAAAGGAGCCAAAACTTACTGAGAAAACGTTTTACTGGCATATTTTATTGAACTATCCGAGACCAAGAAATCAAGCACTCTATGGAGTAGGTACGTACTCGTATTTATAGGCGCGAAACCATTAGACGATTTAATTTTTCTGTTTTTATTTTTAATATTGTAACATTCTGTTGCCAGCTAATAAGGATTTATTTTTAACCATTTCCTTTCTTATTATTTAATATGTTGCGATATCCGGTTCAATTTATATTAAGCTTTAATTTGATCAAATCCTTTATAATTCTTTAAAAATTAAGGGATCTCAGTTGACATTTTATAAGGATTTAAGTTGACTGTTTCCTTTTTATTTCTTAAAATATTATAACATCCGGTTTTGTTTAAATAAGAATTTACTTTGACAACATCCGTCCTGTTTATTTATTTTAAATATTTCTCTACCGTCGGAGTAAATTTGATGACTTCCTTTTTGTTTTTCCGCCTAATTGTGATTGTTTCGCGCCTAAACTTTATGTTTACCCGCTTAATTTTATTTTATATTATTATTATTATTATTATTATATAGAGTTCTTTATTTTTCTTCTCTTTTAAGAGAGTATACGACCTTACACACGGGCCAGGACCAAGTGTGTGAGGGGAAAATTAAATTGAGAAGGTGGATGATAATGTAGAGGAAGTCAGAAACTTCCGGGTTATGCGACAAGTATTGAGAATGGTGGCTTTTTGGAGCATGTATAGTGTGTGAGAAGGCATGTGTAGAGTGTCAAGACTTTGCGTGAGAGATTTTGGTACTACACCGGTAGAAGAAACTACTATAGGGACTATGTGGACGGTTTGTACTTTCCACTGAGTTTTGATTTCAATGGCGAGTTCTTGGTACTTACTGAGTTTTTCGGATATTGTTGATTGGATGTTGTGTGAATTAGGTATAGCTATATCGATTAAGTACACTGTTTTATTTACTTTGTCGTGTACAGTGATGTCAGGTCTATTATAATGTATAGTTTTGTCTGTAATTATTGTTCTGTCCCAATAAATTTTCTGATATCTGTTTTCTAAAATTATTTCAGGTTTATATTTATAATATGGAATCATCTCACCTGTAAGATTATATTTGTGTGCTAGGTGTTGGTGTATAATGGCGGCAACTTGGTCATGTCGGTGTTTATAATCTGTCTGTGCGAGAGATTTACAGGCCCCTGTTATGTGTTGTATGGTCTCAGAGGCACTGTTGCAATGTCTGCATGTGTCAGTCGATTGATTACAGTCTTTCATTATGTACTTTCTGTAATTTCGTGTTGCAATTATTTGATCCTGGATCGCAAGCATGAAACCTTCAGTTTCGGGAAATAATTCACCTCGTTTGAGCCATTCGTTCGACTTTAATTTATCGACGTGTGGCTGGCTCAGGGTAGCTTGGTGTCTTCCGTGTAAAGATTTTCCAGCCCATGCTGCAATTTTTTGCTGTGTGCTTATAATATTTTCATTAATTTGAATGTTTTTATTTTGCAAGTTGAGTGGTGTAAGTTTTTTATCTGCTTCTGTTACATTTTTATGTAGTGGTGAATGTTCTGATTTGTTATGGAAGTAAGATCTGAGTGAAAGTATTTGTTTGTTGTGTAAATTGTGTATGTCAATCAATCCTCTTCCTCCTTCTTGGCGTGGTAGAGTAAGTCGCTGTATGCATGATTTCGGGTGATGTTTCCTATGTTTGGTAAGGAGAGTATTGATAGTTCGTTGTAAATTTTTTATATCGGTTTTTGACCATCGTATAATTCCAAAAGAGTATGTAAGAATGGGTATTGCAAATGTGTTGACAGCTTTAATTGTGTTTCTGGAGTTTAGATTACTTTTTAAGATTAGGTTAAGACGATTTGTAAACTTTTTGATCAGTTCTTGTTTTGTTATTTTTTGTTCTATCTGTCTGGATTGTTTGAAACCTAGATATTTGTATGTAGTTTGTTCATCCATAGGCTCAATAATTTTACCTGACTCGAGTGTGTAACTGTTATTTTGAATTTTTCCTTTAACTATTGACAAAATTTTGCATTTATCTACCCCGAAGTGCATACTTATATCGTTTGAAAATTCTTGTATTGTATCTGCTAAATGAAAAAGGGAGTTTTTATCTGCTGCGTACAATTTTATGTCATCCATATACATAAGGTGTGTTAAGGTGAAATGGGTGTTACCGCTTGTCAAGGTAAATCCTGTGTTAGCTTTATCTAAGAGGTGTGAGAGAGGATTGAGAGCCATGCAAAACCATAAAGGACTTAGAGCATCGCCTTGAAAGATTCCACGTTTTATTTGAATAGGTTCAGTTGCTAAAGCCATGGAGGCTTGATTTATTTTGAGTACAGTTTGCCAATTTTGCATGGTGGATTCTAAGAACGATCTGACTATGGGGTGGATTTTATAGATATATAGGACATGTAACAGCCAGCTATGCGGGACTGAATCAAATGCCTTTTGGTAATCGATGAACATAGTGTGAATATCTTGTTTGTTTTTAACTGCGCTGTTCATAGCAATCGCATCAATAGTGAGCTGTTCTTTACATCCTTGGCTGTTTTTACGACATCCCTTTTGTTGCTCTGCAAGAATGTCATTTTTATTTAAGTGTTCGTAAATTACTTCACTTACACAGGCTGTAAGGATTTTATAGAGCGTTTGTAAGCAAGTGATTGGTCGGTATTTGGCTGGGTTTGTGGTATCATTCATGTCCTTAGGTAGCATGTATGTGACTCCCTGTGTTATATATGTTGGGAGCAAACTTGGTGATTTAATGAAGGTGTTTAGGTGATTAAATATGAATGGATGTATGCTAGTGAATTTCTTATACCAGTAGTTGTGAATTTTGTCTGTGCCTGGCGATTTCCAGTTGTGAGAGCGTTTGATGACGTCTATAAATGTGTTTATTGGAATTAATTCAAAGTCCATTTCAGGGATTTCTAGTGCTGCGTCATTGATCCAGTTAGCGTGGTTATTGTGAAATACTGGGTTTTCCCATATGTTTGCCCAAAATTCCCGTAATGCTTCGGGAGGAGGTGTTTCTAGCGATTGACTAGTGGTGTCTTTATTATTAGATGTAAGATTTCTATAAAATATTCTTTCGTTGTTAATAAATTTTGTATTTTGAACTTTGCGGTTCGTGCAAGTAATATATCTTTTAAGTCTACTAGATGCTGCGCTTAACTTTTGTTTTAAGGTGTCCAAAAAGTGTTCTAACAGTGTATTGGAATTCTCGTGTTGCGCGTGTAGTTGGTATTTAATTTTTATTTGTTCTACTGTAGCTATTAACTTTTGGCTTCTACTGCCATTAATGTAATGTGTCAGTCTACCTATGTTTGCTCTTAAACTTTTGATTTTCTTTTCTAATCTAATTTGCCACTTTGGTTGTCTCGGTTTATATGTGCCGCGTTCATTTTGTATAGATGCTGATATTTTGGCTCCGTTGTATTTAGCTGCCGTCCATGCTGCACAATAAATTATTGTCTGTAGTTCGATGAATTCGGTTTCGATATTTACGTGCTTAGGCAGTATGACATTATTTATATATGAGACTATGGCAGAAAACTTCCTAGATGTCTTCTGTTTGGGAATGTAAGGCCTATTAGTAGGATCTGTGTCAGTAAAATTATGTTGAGCTTCTTGAAATATGGCTTCGATTTCAGGGTTGATAGTATTACCATTTGTTTGTGCAGGTTCAAAGTTACCAGTTTCTATGTTGTTCAAGAAATTGTCATCGCCTGTATTTACGAGTGTTTGAGGAACAAAGTTAGACTCTACGCTGGTATTTATAAATACATCCGTTGAAAGGGTATTTCTGGGCGTGTCAGTAAAGTTAGTAACGTTGTCAGGTGTTTCGGAGTCATTTTGCGATTGTGTATTAACTAAATCGTTATAATCAATAATCTGAATGTTGCTGTTTTTATTCCTGAATTCTGCAGTTACCTGGTTTTTAATTTCTTCTAATCTGTTGCTATCTATATATCCATTATTTGTTATCGCTCTCACTTGGTCAGATAATCTTTGCTCTGTTATATTTGTTAATTCTGGGTATATATTTGTGAATTCTTCATGTAAATATTTTCTATAGGCTGTTTTATTTGATTCTAATTGTGTGACAGTGTAATATATTCTAATAAGTGTTTCATTGTATTCGTTCGTCCATCTCATGCGCTGACTCGTTTGCGTATTAGTTTGTGTAGAGTGTTGCTGTATTTGAGTGTGAACCGTTTGTAGTTCAGCCCTAACTTCCTGATATATCTGGTCTATTGTGTCTTGTGGTAATAACTTCTTTTGTACTATTGCTCTGCGTTGGTCACCTATTCTTTGGCGGCTAACTTGCATAGTTGGGTATTTTTCTAAAAACTTAGTGTGAAGTGATGGAAGGTATGCATTTTTGTCTGTATCCATATTAGTAAGATGAAGGTAAGTACGTAGGATAAATTTGTTCATTTCATTACTCCATTTCCTACGAGCTGTTGCAGTCTTAGTGGTGGGTACAGTATCGTCGACAATATTTGTCTCCTGTACAACATCCGCTGACTGTATACTGATTGATGATGGTGATGATGGCCTCGGAGAGACGCGAAAAGATTGTGAAGATGATGGAATTGATGGAAAAAGAGATGAGGAAGATGACGAAGAGAATTGTGAAGTTTCGTCATTTATTTGAGGCATATCTGCCTGAAGTTGTTTTTTTGTTTTAGATCTAGTTATCATTATGTTCCCACGAGTAGCTAGAGACTTAAGAAGTCGACACACAGCAGAGCCCTGCGTTCACTGTGGTAAGGGTAGATAAAACTGGAGGTCCCCTGTTATCCAGAGTTGGCGCACTAGCGACTGAAGCACTCCCCTAGCCATGCAGCCCTCGGCATGCGCGACCTTGGCTTGGATTTGTATCTCTCTTAGTCTGGCCCCTCACCCTGGATCTATCCCGACAAAGTTACCTCTACCGAAACAGACCCAGGATTCACTGGAGCACGCAAGCCCCACCACGTCGTCAACGTAGAGATACGGCGGTGGGGTTATTATTATTATTATTATATTATCCTATACTGGACTTAAGAATTTCTTTATTCGCCATTTACTGTGAACTGTTACCGTGTAAAACTGTTGGTGCAAACCAATATTACATGTGAACTTAACAACGATGGCGACCACGCGCCGACATATTCAATGCTAAAAGCAACAATACAGATGAAAAAAGACATACATATCGACAGCTATCCTAAATTAGTGGCATTTTTATAAAGAGCCTCATCTGGTCATCTACCAAAAAAATCTAAGGTTATAAAAAGGTTAAAGAAAGTTTCTTAACGAAGCACCTGATTCCGTATATTTGGCGGCAAAAGTAAGTCAGTTACACATTCAGTATCTACTTAAGTATATTAATTAACTACTTAACGTAATCGAATACGTACTTAGTAGATGTTGATAGGCATAATAATGCATGCATAACAATTTTATTAATTTATCTACTACAATACTCTTTACGTTACAGGTTGTTCTTATTATTGGTATAAACGCAGCATGTCGAACTAATTAACTTAATGTCAATAACATTGAGAAACATTCAGATGACTTACTATTAATTAATTTACCTAATACAAAGACAAAAAGAGACCGCAACTTCGTCATTGGCAAGGAATACGTAACAATTGTTGAGAAATATCTAGCCTCACACTCCAATCAAACGATTTTTTCTACAATATCGCAAAGGAAAGTGTTTTAGACAGCCTACGGGTGCTAATAAAATTGGCAGTATCCCACGAGAAATAGGAACATTTCTTGAACTTCCAGAACCCCTGTTGTACACGGGTCATTACTTCCGACGGAGTTCAGCCTCACTTTTGGCCGATTCAGGAGCTGATCTCCTGTTCCTTAAGCACCATGGTGGCTGGAAGTCCAATGCGTTTGTAGAGGGGTACAAAGAGGATTCCATCCACAATAAGGCTGAAATATGTAAAAGCATCGTAGGAGCTATTACACTAAAAGAGCCTTAGTCAGATCCCTGGACTGGCCCTTCTACATCAAAAATGAGCCGTTAAGAAACACCTAACCATCGCCCTCTCTCGCCAAAATATACGCCAAGGGAATCCGATGAATCTGTACAACTATTAAGTATGACAGATAGTTTACCAAAAAACAGTACACAAGTCACACTAACATTACAGTACCTAACAAAAATATTACAGTCAACTTTAGTAACTGTAGTAACGTTACTTTCAATTTTTCTTAATTATACCTAACTATTATTTGTTATAATTTAAAGATTATTCTGTAATAATTACCTTTCATAATGTAGTAGTTAATACCTAAACTGAAATAAAAGTATCTTGTGAATGTTTTTTTTTTTTGCCTTCAGTAATTTCCACGTTGAGGTGGGATAAAAAGTTATGTGTTGCACTGGAGTGCAAAGATTTTTCACCTCGTGCTCTTTGATTCCCTCGCTAACGCTCAGTATTCTTATTTTTGAATACTTCGCTTGCTCGGTCATCAAAATTGAGCATGCGGTTAAAAAGCAACTTTGCACTCTTGTATAACAAATAATTATTTTCTTCGTACTTTTTCGAAGCTATTTCTGAATAAACTTGGAACAATGACAACCCCGCTGTTAATTAAGTGTTGTAAGTAAATAAATAAATCTATTCGAAATATACTGCAAGAGCTCGTAGGCAATTTTCATAACTTAATAATAACCATCAAAAAAGCCTATTATGAATGCAGGTCATCGACCTCAAATAACTATTACACGGAAATTTTCCAGCGAACTGAAACTGGTAGTTCTTTGTAAATTGTAATTGTGGTTAGAAAATGAAGAACAAAATAATTTTACGCAAAATTGGTGGTTAGAAAAATTACCAGTGGTAACGGCCCCGACTTGCATTTCGTAGGCCGTGAGTTTAAACCCAGGTAGGCACTTTACTTTGTAAAAATTATTTGATCACCACTGATCTTAAAATGGTGAAGGAAAACATCGTGAGGAAACGGGCATGTCCTAGAACCAAAAACTCGACGACGAGTGACATTCACCAACCCGCACCGGGCCCGCGTGGTGGATTAAGGTCTATTACCTCTCTCACAGAGAGGATGCCTTAGTCCCAGTAGTGGGAACATTATAAGGCGGATGATGATGATGAGTAAAATTTCAGGAAAGCTCGCGGATGGCAGTTTCGCGAATTACAATGTCTGTCTAAAATTTTGCAAAAATCTATATAATTTTCCGGGACGTTTCTTGGAAGGCTCAAAAGTTATATACTGCCTTAGTAGGTACAGCGTGTTTCCTTGTAGCATTATCCGTGTTTACTTAGGTATGTACTTCTTTACATTAACAAACCTTTTCTAACGGCTTTTTTTATTAGGCAATCATTTATGACAAAGATGTCACAAGAACCTAAATTAATTTCATTCATTGGCTTTGACGCTAGTTATGTTGGTCTGGAACCGCCATTAGGTCGTTACACAGACAGTCTCCCGATTTAATGCTCAGCTCAATTGTCAGCGGAAGTGTTCAATCTACGTAATTCTCCTTACCGCCTTTATGAAATAAAATTTGCATAGAACTTGAAACGTTACTATTTATACCTACGTTTTGTACGCTTGAATGTATGTACGTCCTATGTAATATATAGAGTGTTATAATTTACTCTTGAGGGTAGGTTTTTTTTAATTCTTTTCGGAGTATTTGATACCAAGGGGGATCAGATTAATTTTAAAATATTTTTCGTTCCGGTCTGATCCACCGTGCAGAGTATCACAAATTAATTTCAATATTTTATTCCGGAATACCCTACGGATACCCTAGTTATCAATTAACAGATTTTTGGGATAGTCGGCAACAAAATATACATACAGGATTTATTGAAATACATATTATTATTATGTTTGTAATTCTTATTGTGTGTGACTTAAAGTCTATGACCAGTGTGTGTTGCCCGTGATTACTTACAGGACAGAGACGTGGTCGCTCACAATGAGCCTCATTAGAAAGCTTAAAGTCACCCAAAGGGCAATGGAGAGGGCTATGCTCGGAGTTTTCTTGCATGATCGAATCAGAAATGAAGACATCCGCAAGAGAACCAAGGTTACCGATATAGCCCGAAGAATTTCCAAACTTAAGTGGCATTGGGCAGGGTACATTGCTCGCAGAACAGATGGCCGTTGGGACCGAAAAGTTCTAGAATGGCGACCGCGTACCGGAAGTCGCAGCGTTGGAAGGCCTCCTTCTAGGCAGCGTGATGACCTAGTCAAAGGCGTCCGGTGGATGCAAAACGCACCGATCAGTGTGGCGCTTGGGGGAGGCCTATGTCCAGCAGTGGATGTCTTTCGGCTGATATAATGATGATGGTTTTTAATTTGTCATGTCATTCATTTAACTCTTAATTTTAATTGGCTCTGGAACTTCTCTTTATGTTTTTGTTATCTGTCCAAATCGAAAGACCAAATGTCTGATTGCCTGTGATGATAAACACTTAAAAATAAAAACAAATAATTTAACATAAACAACTGTTTTCTCTTGACTGTACTTACCTGTCAAAAAGAGTAAGGAGATCAGACCGGTAAGTTAAAGTTTATAGTGGATTAGAAAGGAATAAATCTTTTTTCTTTTCTTTTCAAGTCAGGTGTACATAGTTTGATGGTTTAATAGTGTTGACTTTTAAAAGACAATATTGCAATTGCGGGTAAAATTGCAATATTGTCTTTTTCAGGTGGCCACAAGAAATGCCACGCAGTGTGTGAAGCTAGATGATGATGTTGATGGCATGTATACCACAGATGTGAAGGGCTTGCTTGAGCTTAGAAAGATCAAAAGAGTACTAACGTCAAGTCACAGGACAATTTCGCACTGGTTTTGTTTTTTAGTAATGATGATTTATAAAATATCATTATATTTTTCAGAGAAGTTCGTGACAGCCCCACGATAATCAACAAATTCATCAAGTGGAAATCTTTGTGAAAATAAATATTAAGTTTTTAAACTGAATGGTATGAAATGTAATATCACTTGTCAATATACATTCAATGATACCAAATACGATGTTGTCTGGTTGAGGAGTTGTTATGGCAACTTTCTGGCTTCATCATGAGACCAGTTCAATAGTATCATATTATTAATGTTACCAAAGTTACATCGTCAAGTTTCAGCTTATTCAGAAGCTAGGAATTGCTTAAAAATGGATTACTAGTTGCCAGACATACCTACTACGAAAGAAAGGTATAATAGTAAAAAGATTTCAATAAAGCTTGTAATAAAAAAGGGCATAATCCAACACGCTTCATAACAAAGGCTTTACTCAAAATGAATAAACAGCGCTATTTAGAACACGCGAATATAAAATTGAGTATCTGTTAAATGGGACGGTCATTTAAGTAATATTTAGGGTTCATTTATATAGGCCTAACAACTGTGTCAAAATGATATAGCTATCGTGGTAAGTCACAATTTAAATAAAGCTCTTTGATGTCTTCAGAGTTGTGGATACAAACTAATTATCACTCCAATGGTAATTATGTAGGAAGTGGTGCAGTAGTAAATGTATGTTTGATCTTAATATATATTTCAACCGACTGCCCAAAAAGGAGGAGGTTATTAATTCTAGTTTTATTTTTAATTTTTGTTAACTCAGAACTTTTTACTAGGTGAACCGATTTTATGATTCTTTTTTATTTGGAAGCTGGTGCTTGTCATGTGTTCCCATTTAATTTAATAAATTTCATCAAGATTTGATGAACAACTTCGGAGATATAAATCAGATCTCTTCAATAAACGACGGCAAATCACTCGGGATAGATGCTAGTCTGTTTATTGTTTACACGATTTCATAACATAACATCACACTGGTACGCTCAAGGGGTATAATGTCATTCCAGCGGTTTTGTTTAAGTTTCATGTTATTGGGTTAATCTATACCGGCATCACTTTGGGCATTATAGCACCTAGCCTATAGAAATGGTTGGTCCATCCACCATCGTACCTATCACAACAAAAAAGTAAAAATAAAAAACGTTTTTACAAAATAATAAAACCGTCTTCCAAGTAGAAACACTACAAAGTGAAAAATAACGTAAATTTCGGAAGCCGGTGTCAAAAAACGAAGAAACGTAAAAAGGAACACAGACTTCCGAAATTTAAGTTATTTTTCACTTTGTATTGTTTCTACTTGGAAGTCAGTTTTGTTTTTTTGTAATAACGTTTTTTCTTTTTAATAAATCTTTGCCCCACACTAGCAATTTCTCCCTGTATCGTGGGTACGATTACAACAAATTAAACTCACATACACAAGTCACCCAGATCCGGAATGATTATTTGTAGGCCATACAAATATATTTGTTCCGTGCGGGAATCGAACCCGCGACACGCAGCGCAGCAGCCGATCGCTCAACCACTACGCCAACCGTGTCGTCAAAATGACTCCTATATTGCTATAATTTATTTCATCATCATCTTCCTGCCCTTGTCGCATGTTACTTTTTACGTTACGTTTTCTTTTCTTTCTTCTTCCATACCGTCCTGTCCCCCGTCACGCCATCACTGACTCCCTTTTCTATCATTTCACCTCACACGTAAATTTACTTATTGGTTATTATATATTTATGGCCCTGAGATCGATATTCCATTTGAATACCTCCCGAACCCGATTGACTCCGTCGCCATAAGATTGAAAAAATCCGCTCGGTTGATGTCAATAAAATACAAGCTTTATCTGCCAATTTGGTGATTCGAGTTGAAGTCGAGATGGACATGACTTGTTTGGGCCTAAGTCTGCCATAGTGACGGTTATAAAGTGGGATGGAATAATTCAATAAGTGTATGTTGGTTTTTTGGACATTATCTGGAAGCAGACTTGGGCAAGGAATGCACAATTAATGTATTGCCAAAACATATCCACCAATTATGGGTTGCGCGTCGTCGCTGTCCGATGATGGAACGGGCTTTGAAGGATTAAATTATTCAATATCAACACGCCGAAATGTAATCGCTAGATATGACACAATATTTCATAATATTTTACTCTGTGTGGCTCTGGACTAAGAATGTGGCCACCCCATTTTATCCTGTGGATGTCGTATGATCCGTCTAAGAGACATAGGGACCGTGCATATTGTCACAAAGTACGTAAGTGGCGGTATACAGCTAAGGCGCGGGTATAGACCTAATAGGATCCAAGAGTCGCAATATTGCTATGGGCCCCAGTATTCGGCTTTTGGCTTTGTGATCCGCAGGCCTGTATTCAACCTTTGGTAGCATGAGCGTCGTTAGATTCCACCATCATAGTATACGCTAGGAAACTCGCACTGAACGCTGTATTATTTGTTGGTTTGTTTTTTATTGTTGTTGAGTATATTTTGGTTGTAAAGTGCTACATTTTGAGTCACTCAGAGCTAGCTGTGTCTCGTTAGGTTGAAATCAACCCCCCACAGCTACACAGCTCACACACAGCTCCAACCTGTCAAAATAAGATACCTACACAAGTTGCAACCTAATATTTGTCACTCCGGGATAGAAGGTTATAGAATTGTTATTGAATTTTCCTGTTTGTTGTACACAATATAGGTTTGGTGAAGACTAAATAGTCTCCCCTAAATGTATTTAATTGAATTAGTATAGTTATTGTTGCCCTTCTATCTTGGTTTTGTAAGATTGTTTTTTATTGCAACCGGGCTCAGTGCCCGCCTGTCTGAGAAATTGTTGTTGGGTTGCATTGTTACCAATTGTATAAGAAAATTGGTTAGTTTGTTTGATATTGACAGTAATATTATAATTGATTCAAGTTAAAGTCATTGTTTCTAACCATTAAAGTAAACTGAATATTGAATTTCTATTGGGAAATCAACCTACCCACTTGTGTTTTGATAATTTTATTTTGTTGTGATACCCACTTTTGTTTTGATAATTTTATAAATTGATATTTGGTGTTCCATAATAAATTAGTATTGAAAAAATAATTAAATAAATGTAACAGGGTTAAATTAAGTATTTGTTAAATTAACTTGTTGTTTCTCTTGCAGACTTTATAATTTGATATTTAATTGTTTAAGAGAATTACTGTCAAGCTATTGTTTTGGTTAAATACATTAGTATTAATTGAATTTGTAGAACATTTTGTGTATTAATTAATACTCAATAACCGTTGCTTGCATTTTGAAATTATGAATGCCAATATACTTGCATGTAAAATTAGAGCGGAATTGAGGTAGGTCACCTCGGCAGCCTCTTTGATAAGTAGATCTGATAGATCAGAGGCTTAGTTGGCCCGATGTAGTGACCTCCCGGCTCATCAAGCCAAGGTAGATAAATATTATGCGGAATGTTTAGCGCTTTTGTCCTCCGAGGACACTGAGTTAGCCGCTGCGGTTGAGGCAGACGTCACACAGTTTTATAGTTTCTCGGATGAAATTGTTGAGGCAACCGCTAAATTGAGGTGTTCTGCACATGGTGTCTTGAAGGTGGAGACAAGGTCTCCCACCCATCCTTCTTTGTTAGGACGGTTGCCTATCTTGGACTTGACACTTTAGGGGAGATTTGGGTTGTTGGGCTGCCTACTTCGATCTGTTCAACATTTTGGTAGATTCTAGGTCAGACTTGTCGCCTAGTCAATAGCAGACCTATTTGTTCTCCACTTTGAGAAGAGAGGCCGGTTTAGTGAGCGACTTAGCGGTTACGAATCAGAATTACCCTACTGCCCGGGAACTTTTGACTAAGCGCTATACGAATGTGAGGCTTTTGGCGGACGCCCACGTCTCTCAGGTTTTGGCGTTACCTCGCATCCATCGTGTTGCCACTCTACGAGTGGATAAGGCAAACCCACTGACAGTGGCCTTGAATGCTTTGAAGCAATTAGGTCTACCAATCGAGCAATAAATAATAAATTGTTTATTAGAATAAACATTTTTTTAAAAGAGTGAAATCCTGACCCCTGAGTTAGGTAACAGCACCTGTGTTTAGTGGCTAGAAGAGCAATGGTCTGTTGTTTTGCTTCACACTGATTTGATGGTTCGGTTTGAGCAGAAGTATGGTGGGGATGATGCCACATATCTCCCCCCTTTTGATGATGTTGAAGTTTTTTGATGAGTAATGTCGCCTTTTGGACAATTCTGGTGTTGAAGGTCCCTCGCAGGCCCCAGATCAGTCTTCTCCGTACCAGCGTCGTGTTGATGCGCGCCCGTCCTTTCGTCGGATGGGTGAGCCACGACGCCATCCTCATCAATACGTAGCGACTCAGATTCGCAGTTTGCGCTGTGTATGTTGTAACACGGATGGCCACATGGTCACCTCCTGTCCGAAGTACCTGAAAAGGAATATAAAGGACCGTCGTGGAATCGCCAACAAACGCAAGTGGTGCTACAATTGTCTGGAACAGCATTTGCAGCGGGATTGCCAGAGGTCGGATCCTTGCCCGCACTGTCAAGGTAAGCACCACCGCGTGCTGTGCTTGAACTAAAATGGTGTTGGTGGGCCTGATGATACCAGACACCCCCCCATAGGCGGGGGTCCGCATCCCCACCAACCCCACGTGGATCCTCGACGGGGTTCGCCTAGCAAAGGCGGGGGCACCCCTCCACCCCCTCCTCAATTAGAGGAAGCGTCCGCTTTTTAGGACGATCAACAATAGGTAGTCGCCTTCTACTCGTCCACAACAGCCGCCCAGCCAGAGACAGTCCTTCTGCCAACTATCTCTGTAAGGATCTGGGGCCCGAAGTGTAAATCTTTGTTAGTTCGTGCTCTTTTGGATTCGGCTTCTCAAGGCTGTCTTGTATCCTTTTGTTTAGTGGAAAGATTTGGTCTCCCACGTAGATTCCACCCTTCTACCATATTGGTGGTATTGAAGCGGTTGGTCAACGGGGAGAAATTCAAATTTGTGTTTCGCCTGTTTATTGTGGGCCAAGAATCTTGGCCAAGGCCGTTGTTTTGAATGATATTATGGGCATACACCCGCAGGTAACCATTAGCCCTGCAGTGGTGAAATTAACATCGGACCTAACTCCAGCCGACCGGAAGTGGTTTGTACCCGGACCCGTATATGGGTGCGGGTACAAACCGCGGTTTGATTTTGTTCATGACCAAGCGGGTTCTGCAGGTGAATGGGTTAGTGGTTGTACCGACGATTTTTGATTTTGGCTTTACGGGTCCTGTGTTGAAGGGCTCGCCTCGTGGATTGAGGACCAAGGACTGATCGTGAGATAGGCCTTTGTTGGCTTCGCACCTCAGCTCACACTTTGAAGGTTTTTGTGGCGAATGGAATCTCACAAATTCTGAAGTCTGAGACTGGACTGACCATTTCCCAGGAGAATTGAACCCCGCTTACAGTTTGATGATTTTTTGGAAAAATACAGTTCTTTGTCGAAATTGTTAGTGGTTACCGCTTGGATCCGATTTCATATGTAACGGACGGGACCCGAATCATAAATTGTTATCCTCAGTTTTGTTGCCTCATGAACGACAAGAGCTACTGATGTTGTTGGTTCGTGCTGTACAAGCCGAGCACTTTGACCAGACTATTGAAGCCCTGAGAGATGCTCAGCTTTGAGAGGCTCAATCGCTCGCCTTAATCCATTCTTGGACCAATCTGGTTTGCTCCGAGTCGGAGGACGAATCCTGAGTTCGAATTTGCCTTTTGGTGCTCGCCGTCCTTTGTTGCTCCCTAAAGGAAGAGCGTTGGTGAAATTGTTGATGTCTGATCGACACATTAATAATGCACACACCGGTTGCAACACCCTTGAAGCCATTTTGCATCCCTTCTTGGTGAAGACTTCTCAACTTTGTGATGCTAAGTCTGTCAAGGCCTGTTTGCATGTGTTTGTTTGTCTGGCCTCCAATGCGGTTTACTTGGAACTTGTAGCTGCCCTCATCACAGATGCGTTCGTTGCAGCGCTAGGACTACCATCTTTGATCCGTTCTGATAACGGTACTAACTATAAGGGACTGATAAAGACAGTGAAATTTGTAAAATTGTAATTGGCAATTTGACCCCCCAGCCTGCCCACATTGGGGTGGTATTTTTGAAACCGTTGTAAAAGTAGTAAAACCGCATCTCCGCCGTGTTGTTGGTGAAACTATTTTCACATTTGAGGAACTTGTTACGGTATTTTGTAAAGTTGAGGCCGTCCTCAATTCACGATTTCTCTGTCCGATCTCCTCAGAACCAAATGACCTGCAAGTCTTGACCCCTGGTAATTTTTTGTTTGGTCTGCTCCTCAACGCCCTGCCGGAATATCCCAATAAGGAAGTTAAATCTTCGCGATTGACGCGTTTTGAATTGCTCCAACAGATGACCCAAAGTTTCTGGCATCGTTGGTTTTTGGAATATTTGCATATTTTGCAGCAGCGCGTTAAGTGGACTGACAAAACTGACCCTCCCAAAGTCGGAGACCTTGTACTTGTTAAAGAATCAAATTTTTTGCCTTTGTATTGGCGTCGTGGACGCATTGTAGATTTATTTTATGTGTCTGACGGAGCTCCCAGAGTTGCGGAGGTCTTGGTCGGAGATTCGGTTTTGAAGCGAGCAGTGGCAAGTTTAGCACGCTTGCTCATTTATTAGCGGACATAACTCCTTTTGTCATACATCTGTAAAGACGGGGGGATGTTCGAATCGAAACTTTTCGTTCTCTTTTTGTTATTTGTTGCAACACTACGTTAGCTCGCTGTCGTCGATTTGACGGCTTGTGATTGAGTTGACAGCTAACACCAGACTCGTAAAAATGTGACCGAGCGCGTGCGACGTGATTCCGAGGGTCTCGTTTGATAATGTTCTAATTGTTAAATAATCAACTCATCGGTTTTGTAATTGCGTTCGCCATCTACCAGTGCTGTGGTGCTTCACCCGTTTTGCGTGCAAAGAGGTGCTTTTGCCGGGAGCGTGTTTTGAAATCTGCAGAGAATACCAGCAGACCACGCCCCGTATTCCCCTTTATTATATATATTGTCCCTAAAACCCTCGACCAGGCACGGGATTGAGCGAGCACAGAAGACCACTACGAAGACCAAGGTAAGTTTTGCACATTGGAACTCTTTCCACCTGTCTGACAGGAACCAGTATCTCTAAGAAACAAACCACTAGCTTTCCACTGCTGCAAATCGCAGTGTCGCGGGTATAGACCTGATAGGATCCAAAAGTCGCAATATTTCTATGGGCCCCAGTGTTTGGCGTTTGGCTTTCTGATCCGCAGGCCTGTATTCAACACAACGTGTGTTGATGAAACTTTGCACAACTTTACGAAAAACATCAACTTCACGCCTGCACTGCACTTCTAGCGAGTTCAAGTACCCACTCGGAAAATACCTAGGCTAAGAAAATTACATAGAACTCTCGAGGGATACGGAGTACCTACAGGAATTATTCCTTCCTTTGTTACTCATTCACCCCTCGAATGGTAAATAACGAACGAAGTGCAACGTCGGTACAAGCTTAGCCTAAATTGTGTTTTTGAACGAGTTGAAAAACACTGGGAAACTTTTTAATGAGTAACAAACAACAGCAATATTTGACGATATTTTCCGGTTCTAAAGATGTGCCGGGTATACAGATTTAATTAGCTTTATATTGGCTACTAGCTTCTGCCAGTGGCGTCGCCCACGTGAAAGTCGAAAATTAGCCCGAGGGAACAAATTCCCTGAAAAAAAGTATCCAATGTGCTATTCCTGACTATAATCTATTTCTGTGCCAAAATTCATCCTGATCAGTTCATTGAGTAACAAACATTCGCACACAGCCAAACTTTCGCATTTATAATATTGAAAAGAAAGTGAAAGTGGAAAATTATACCGAGGGAAATATTCCCGGGATAAAAAGTACTCTATGTGCCTGACTATTTTGCACAAAGAATCTATCTTTGTGCCAAATTTCATCCAGATCCGTTCAGCCTTTCTGGTGTGAAGAAGTAACAAACACACACAAACTTTCGACTTTATAATATTAGTGTGATTACTAGCTTCTGCCAGCGGCTTCACCCGCGTGAAAAGTGTTTTCTTATCCCAAGGGAACATTACACTAGGATGAAAAGTAGTCTTTGCGTGTTTTCATACAGATCTGTTCAGCCGTTCTGGCGTGATTGAGTAACAAACAAACATCCATTCATCCATACTTTCGCATTTAAATATTATTAAGTAAGATTATTCAAACCTAGTGGTGTCTTAAATGTTGTTCATATCTATATCAGCCTGTTAACCTGACTATAAAAGGGTGCCCAACTTTCCAATATAGTGTTTATTCGAATCGTTACTTCAAAACCACGTCTATGTATGTTATTAATAAAAAAATATTGTAACAAAATCATTGCTCCTAAAGTATTGTATTTCAAAATCTTAATGTTTTTATCTTAATCCTCGTGCACATAAATCTACCGAAAGTTTATTAACTTGCAAACATTTTGCCACAGATAACCTATTTATTTTCGGATTGTAGTCTAAAATTTTTCATCTTGTTCGCGCTCCAAAATTCGTTTACCAGCTACAAAAAAATCCATCCATTTTTTTCACGCGGACATTTTAAATTGTCACACTTTCTGGAGCACATGTGTTGATTAAAATATACGGCCATAGGTGGCCAAGTTTGTTGTGCCTACATATTCATAGCCATATTATGTCTGTTGGATAAACAGACACATCGGCCTTAGGATCGGCCAGGGATTATCATAAACAAATTGTATCAGAGAAGCTAGTCGTAAGCTTCTCTTTGTATAGTGGAATGCTTCGATGAATCCGGCTAGGGCTTAACTGTAGGACAGAAACAGACATTTCTGTTCACGCCTAAAGCTTTTACACAGGGACTAAAGATTATGAACCTTTATGAACGTTATCGAATACTTATTATTGACATAATTAACACTCAAATTAAGTCTTTGAAATATTTCGTTACATTAGTTGTTCTTTCACACTTTCTCACATTTTGTGAATTAAATGCACGTAAAATTACTACATAAATCTCTTGAAGCCATCAACATTAATAGTGTTCGTAATGGCTACGGGTGCGCTTATCTCAAATAATAACTTAATTTATATATACTTGGAATTTAAATGCAGTTAAGATATGAAGACTGAAAATTATGTTACGTATTTAGCATACATTTTTTAAGAGTAATATTATAGGAGCTACACAGCAAAATGTATTTATGATGTGCCAGCTTTTTGCTTTTAACCCGCATTGTCGAATTTAACTTTGTTATCGCGAACATAAAATATCGATATCCACGTATCAACGAATGCATTTTCCTCGTATATCACGTTATTTATTTGTTTAATATTTCCCTCACGACTACGAACATATATACGAAAACGACTCAAATTTTATTATCGACTCAAAAAATATAGACCAGACAAATATAACGTTGTCAAAAATATGGAAAATATATCCAATTTATATTCTCACGGGATAAGGAAACAACAGTCGTGAACATTTAACTTTTTCATTTGTTTAGTATTTTAAATGGATTCAAAAATATAGGGTTTGGAGTGCTCTCGTATTTTTAGCATCGAAAGTTGGACAGACGTGCTGAATGAAACTGGTACTCATGTTGTTATTCAGACTCTGAATAAAACGACTAAAATGGAATAATGGATGCGACTGTGTCGCGAATAAACATCACGAACAGAGACCAAACGGTATAAAGTTTAGATTTAAATAATGGTGACAAATCGACTAACTTCTCCAAAAAGATATAAACAAAGTGGGAAAGAATGAACAAAAGAATTCCATTTGTCAAATGGGTCGTTTTCATCCTCTATTGGAAATGGATCGCACGTTTACTGAACCCAAACTATTCTGTAAAAGCTCTATTCAACTGAGTACTGCCTGGTACATAAAGTACTTCGTGACTTTAGTAAACCAAAGTTAATAGATATGTGATGCCCCTAAAACTAGCAACTAAATATTTTAACCCAAAGGTTGACTGGCATAGAATGCCTTGTGGCATTAAATCCGCATATGTACCACTATTGTACATGAAGTTTAACTAAATAAATAAATATTGCCTCCATAAACATTTTCGAGGCTTTTTCACCTGGGATTACCACATTATTTGCCAAGCTTGGTATTTGAACCAGATAACGACTATTCGAGTACTTTTGTGACCAATGAAGATAATTATTTATCCTTAAAAAAAGGTTCACACTCCAACGAAACGAATGTGTCCGATGCCGTAGGTACAGCGCTAATTTGCGATTCACCCCGCGCAAGCCAACACTCTGCGGCTACCGTGAATATTTGCAATTAGATTACCTACAGTGAGTGTGCAGCGGCGAGATTTAAATTATCAGACATATGGGACGACATTACCACTTGCAGACCGACGTGTGAATGCATAAGAATTATGCAGCTGCTGCAAAGGTTATGTTAAAGCGCTGTTTGTATGCATTGCGTTAGTGATAAGCGAAGTCTCAAATAACATAGCAACTTATCAAAAGTAATAAGCGGAGCCAGTTAACTCCGCATATTGCTTTCGATAAGTCGCTATATTAAAATCAAATCAAAATTTCTTTATTCAATTAGGCTATTAAGCGGCACTTTCGAACCTTAAAAAACAATTAAATGTATTAATAATTGGTTCTACCGTCCATTCGGAAATGTAGCATGTTATGGAGAAGAACGGTCAAGAAACTCCACACTTACTCTTTTTAAAAAAAATGTGTTTTATAAGTATTTGGTTACAATAATGTTGTAGGAAAAATACATATATGTGAGAAAGATGTAAAAAAAAACGCACTTAAAAGCGTCTAGAGTAAAACAAACAATTAACAAGTAAAATTTAAAAAACCCCCGACACATTTATCTTGCGAAAACATCCCGATTCAAACAGTAAAACGCCCATAACTTTTGAACGGCTGAACCGTTTTTTTTTAAACATAGCTAAGAACACTCTCGACACAATCACCTTTCCAACAAAAAAAACTAAATCAAAATCGGTTCATCCGTTGAGGCGCTATGATGCCACAGACAGACACACAGATACACAGATACACAGATACACAGACACACAGATACACAGCAACACACCTCAAACTTATAACACCCCTCTTTTTCCGTCGGGGGTTAAAAATACAATAAATAGGTAATTAAAAACAGGCGGAGGCAGCTACGATATGACCAATCCCAACTGATGGCGCCCGTTCACGAACATGACACATGGATCGGCGGTCACTCAGCTCAACCATCATGAAGGGAACCGAATGATACAACACATGTGCCACCATCAGAGAGACATTAGAGAGAGCATGACACACTCAACTGCCAGGGCACACTGAAGTCAACGAACGACACAGGTACAGTAAATGGTAGATTTACAGTTGGTACATAGTACTCACATATGTGCTGTGCAGTTATATAATACAAAAATAAATTGAGTTTATAGGCAGCTATATGCAGCTTCTGCGACAAATAGCCGGCTGTCCTCACCCTCATTCTCTCCAGGCCATTCGGCTATTTCCTTGGCTACTTTATTACCTGCTCTAATGGATGTTAAAGAGACTTGTTATTTATTCAGCTGCTGTTGTCTAATGTAAACTTGTACACTTAGTGTGTGAAAGGGGTGTACTATTTTTTATTTTGTGTGGCTAGAATGTCTACATTTTTAAAGGGTTCATTCTGAATTATGGACACAACTTAAACTCCTCTTAACGTTTGAAGAGTAGTTACTGAAACACTTCACATTATTTGATGCGGTTTTTCACGATACTCAAACAAACTCATTAAATCACTCCTCACCATTTTAATGGGAATCAAAATAAAATTACCAAATCTAACACTAAAATGGTTAATTAATAATTTATGGTTCACACCAATCATCACACGTTCCCTTAATGTTTGTCACATATTGAAAGCCGCATGCAAATCACGCTGAATAAACTGAAACACGATGATGTGAAAACTGAGAACGAAATTCATTCGTGTTCGTTTGGGTGCCTTTTCAAAAGAGATGTGCGAGGTAGCTACTAGCTACAGCTAGGCGGTGCATTATCTAGTTAGGTTTAGCGCGGCTCTGGTGGTAAAGGGCTACATCAAAATAAGCGAGACGCGAGCAAGGAATTTGTATTTGGAACCACGACGCCACTCGCCCTACGTAAACGCGCACCTTACAGTTAAACACTGATTCACAGTTTCGCTACGCATCCTTGAACTTCGAAAGCTCCTCGCAGTACTTTGGAGTAAACAAACACGGATTTTCTTACTTTCTTTTGAAATTTTTTCATGTGAACTTGACATAGATTTAAGCAAAAATTGCAATTATTGTTTTACCTAATGATTTTAAATAAACTTTATTATTATTTATTATTTTATTGCATCACCAAGCTACCTCGCACATCTCTGGCAAAAATACCTTTATCGCCATCAACAAATTATTACGGTGCTTGTAAATACAAACAAAAGTCATCTTTGAAGAGTTAAGCAAAATTAAAAGTGTGAGTGAAAGTAGTAAAATCCCGACAGATAGATGGCATCCTGCCAATACGAACTGCAATTTCCACAGTTCCACAGCCTGTGCGTGACTATGAAACGTGATTTCAATTAGATATTTGGCACTACAGATTCTTATGCATCACTCGTTAGCAGTCACAAATCGCAAAACACTGGGATCGAAAACAAAATCCAGTCTATTTTTACACAGAAATTCCCAAAATCGAATGTGTTCCTATAAAAGTACTGTGAAAGTGTGTGGTTGTCCAAATGTTGGCTATTCTATCAAAACAGGGTACTTCGTCCAGTTTTTATGAGATACATAAATACTGAGCGCTGTTATGCCTTAACAGCAGTGTTATGCCCACCCGTAACTATCACAAAGCTGATTTTGAGGCTATAACACTATGTCTTGACTCTATAGACTGGACTACAACGTTTGAAAACTGTGAAACCATGGACAAAATGGTTGAAATATTTTACAAAAGGGTCACGAGTGCTATAAGCAACCACGTTCCTTTTTCATACAAGGTAAATTACAACAAACAAACACCGTGGTTTACAAAAGAGCTCACTGAATTACTTAAGCAAACATACAACCATAAAATGGTTCCCTGTCCATTTGCATAAAAGCTTTAGACATAATATAACATGTCATACTTTTGTTTATCCTAATAATATTTACGCATAACATTATTTTCGCATAACAGCATACGCATAATTTTTTTTAGCATAATTACTTTAATCATAATAACAATTAAGCATTATATTCTAAAGCATAAATTTGTTTACGCATAATGATATTAAAACATATTTTTTTAAGTTTAACAAATACGCATAATAATTAAATCGAAAAATATTAGGCACTAATACACACTTTTATATAATATAAATAAATAATTCTTATTCTATGATTATACGTTTTTTTTCTGGCGCTCGCGCTCGCTTCGCTCGCATTTTTAATTGTCTCTCGTTTTCTGTCAAAAATGTCGTCGCTCGCGCTATACTGCGCTCGCTCTTTTCTGTCAGATAGGTTCTTGATACCAAGTTTTTTTTGAAAGATATAAAAATATAATTTACTTCGAAACTTGTATATTTACAAGCAATTGCTAAAAATATAAACCTAAAATAAATCATTAAAATAATTTAAAAATTAAAAAACACGCCTTACCTTGTCAAAAAGTGATTATTGTCAGATGCATGACTATTAATTAATTAATTTGTAATACATGACAGTTTTATAATATCCGACATTTATAAGAAATTCCTAGTGTGGGGCAACGTTACATAAAAAAAATGAAAAATGAAATGAATATTATATATAATAAATCATTTGCATGAAAATTCAAAATAAAATACGTAAAAATAACTCAAAATTTGTTTCCGTTATTCCTATTATGTTTTATGCTTTAATATTATTATGCTAATAGTCATTAGGGCTAGTAACATTATGCGAATTAAAATTATGCCATAACAAATTAGACTTCAAGATAATAATTTGCCAACATAAACAGTATGGCAAAAAAAAATATGGCAAAGAATTATTATGGCAAAATAAATTATGCCAAAACAGTTATGCCAAAGTAAATTAGGAAAAAGAAATGTATGCGAAAAAAGGGATCCCCCTTAGAATACGAGTGAAACGATCTTCCTCCTATTTTATTTGCTAGGTGTTCTAAATCCTTCTCCAAGCCTTTGAGTATTCTATTTAACCGCTCCCTTAAATTAGGTTACTTCCCATCCGTGTGCAAGAAATCTAAAATAGTCCCTATTTTTAAAAACGGTAGCAAGAACAATATAAAAAACTATAGAGCAATATCGATCATCCCTAAAGTTTTCGAGTTATTAGTGTATCGCTATCTGTATAGTCACTTGAAAAATCAAATAGTAGGTAATCAACATGGATTCATGCGGGGTAAATCAACACACTCCAATTTGGTAGCATATTCAGAAAACATCATCGAGTTTGTGGACCAACGGACTCAGGTTGACGCAGTATATACTGACTTCAGTAAAGCTTTCGACAAAGTGGACCACCAACTTTTATTGCGGAAATTTGATAACCAAGCAATCTATGGTCCATTATTGCAATGGTTTCGGTCGTACCTTAGAGATCGCGTATCGTTCGTAGTTCTAAATGGGACCAGATCTACTGATTTTCATGTGATTTCTGGGGTACCACAAGGTTCTCATCTAGGACCTTTTTTATTCAGTATCTTCATCAATAGCATCACATATTGTCTTCGTCACGCACAATTCTTTTTATTTGCGGATGATCTCTAGTTGATCTTGCCTATAAAATCTTTAGAAGACTCGTATTTGCTACAGGCCGACTGGAATAGATTAGTTGAGTAGTGCAATGAAAATAGAATGGCCCTCAATTTGGATAAATGTATTCACATCAAATTTATTCACAACAAAAAACTCCATAACACAAAATACACGATTTCAGGCAAAATACTTAACGAAGTGGATACTAATCGGGATCTGGGAGTCTTAATGGATAGTAAACTGACATACAATGACCATATAGACAAGATAATAGAAAATGCGAACAAAATGATAGGCAACAAAGTACTAAGGACCTCAAAGCCATTTAAAAATCCAAAGACCAAAATAAATGAGACGATGGTTGTAGCAATCTAAAATACTGTTAACAGGTATGGGCACCCCATTACAATGTTCATAAACAACGAATTAAGCTAGTCCAAAGACGATTTTGATATCATTTATCCCTTAAAGATAACACCGCAAATCGACTCAGATTTTACAACGACCGTGCTATAATCACTATAAATTTCATAGCCTTACAAATCGTAGAAAAGTACTGTGGATCTTTGTTTTCTTCATAAAGTAATGACATCAAAGCTAAATACTGACCTTCTGTCGAGAATCTCCCTTAATGTCCCTAGCAGAATACCTCGGTCCCATACGTTCAAATTATTCGGACCACCTTCACGCAAAACGAACTTATTAGACAACTCTCCTCTTGCAAGGGCTACCAATTTGTGCAACGCACGTATAAGCACTTTCAAGTGGACCTTTGATTTGTCATTTTAAATCTTAATTAATATATAACTTCTTGTAACATTCACTTCTAGTATTTTATTTTATACTAGCTGACCCCCGCGGCTTCGCTCCCGTCAAAATTATAGCCTATGTTACTCGGGAATAATGAAGCTTACCATAGGTGAAAGAATTTTTAAAATCGGTCCAGTAGTTTCGAAGCCTATTCGGTACAAACAAACAAACATACAAACAAACAAAAAAATCTTTCCTCTTTATAATATTGGTATAGATTTAATTTTAAAAGTGACTAATTTCTTATGATTGAATCAGGGACATTTTATTTTATGCATAATTCCTGTATTAATTTTAGCTCAACCCTATTATATTTTTGTTTTTTTTAATTTAATTTAATTTGGCTAGTTTTAAGTGTTGACATATTGAATTTGAATAGTTATAAGTGTTGACATGTTCATCTCACTGGTTAAATAATTGTGACAGGTTCAATTTGACTAATTCTAAGTGTATAAATAATAATTTAAAATCAGTAGTTTTAAATGTTGAAATGTTTAATTTGAGTATTGTTTAAGTGTTGACATATTTAAGTGGTCTGATTTTAGTTTTTTTTTATATATATCAAATCAAATCAAAAATCAAATCATATTATTTTGCGTAAAACATGCTATAAAAAGGTCTTACAGTACAAAATAGAGCAGACATGTTTTGCCAAGATTAAACACAGCATGCAAATATTTGGAATAAAAATTGCCTTAACAAAAATATTACAATATTACAAGAACGCTAATTTCGCTCTAGGTATTGTTTTATAGTATAGAAGTTGTTATCAATTAACCATTCATACAATTTATTCTTGAAAGAATATCTCGAGTTTAAAATTTTCAGATTACTAGGTAATTTGTTATAAATTCGTATACACATAGTTAAGCAGCTTTTATTGTACTTTTTTTATTTCTCATTATTCATCTTTATATTCTAAATATGTTATCTAGAACTGTGTACTCAGCAATGTGCAAGCTGTGGTTGCCTAAAATTGGGTGTGCATTGCAGGAAAATTATATTTTGTATGTTTTTTTTATGATTTGTGTAAGATGATATTGTATTGTGGCACTCGTTGGTGATCGTTGAATAAATAAACTTACGTTATATGCATGCATACAACCTATCAATATAGGGACATCATGGAAAATATCCATAGTTCCTGCAGGGTCTTTATTTTTTGTATCTGAGCTATCGGGCAAATATAAATCCATAAAAAAGTCTCGTGAGTCTAAAACAATCCCTGTGTTGAGGTACAAAGAGTATGCCCGCTATTTCACCAAGTTATCTCCATTTAATATAGTGAATAGAAGATCCCAAAGCAAGAGAGACTGTAACTGATCACCAGGTTCCAGGTTTACGTTATGAAGGCGGAAATTAAACTTTGCTGAAAGATACGAGCTGGGAACATTTTGAAAGTGTGCAATAACTTGCGTGGTATAGTGAGATCATAGCCAAGTCTTTGTTTTGGGAAAACCAGGTAATGGTCTTTCAAATCACATTTGACTAGTGGCTTCTGAAACTCTGGAAACCGCGTGTATACTTTTTAACCAACTTCAAAAGGAACAGGTTCTCAATTCTACTATATTATTTTTGTGTGTGTTATTACCTCATAACTCTTTACTTGGTTTGATGATTCTTTTTTATTTGAAAGCTGGTGCTTCTCATGTGGTCCCAATTAAATTTAGTGAAGATCTGATGATGAACTTCGGAGATATACAACAGAACTCTTCAATACACAATAGCAAATCTCTCGGGGTTGCTGCAATCGCATGTTTGTTTAGGTTTTACGCCATCTCATAACATAACATAACGCCGGTACGCTTTAAAGGGCTACGCAGATGTGCCTCACCGGTTATACAATCAAGTTTTATGTTATTCGGGTAATTTATTCTGGTTTAACTTTGTGCATCTATAATGCACCATACTATATAATTTGCTCATTATGTACTACAACTAAAAACAGAAAAATAAAAATTTACAAAAAAATACCATCGACTTCCAAAAAAACACTACAAGGTGAAAAATAACTTCAATTACGGAAATCGGTGTTCAACAAACACAGGAACATCGACGTCCGTAATTGAAATAATTTTTTACTTTTTAGTGTATCCTTGCCATCGCTGGTATTTTTTTGTAAAAACTGTTTTTATACCTAATTTGCATACGATTTTGCATGTATGAACTTTATAGAGCTTTGTTTTTTTAAATGAAAATGTACTTCCATAACAAGAATTCCTTTTCATAAAAAATTGTTTGTAGAGAACAGTATTTCAATAACAAACATTTTTTCTTAAAAATGTTTGCTCGAGTGTCTTCGGGCTCCAAATCATCGCATCCCGTTAACGCAAAGTAAACAATTATTATATTTATAACGACACCAGAACGTCTTGGTGGTGTAATATCTTTTTCGTGCAACCCTTTGAGTTGATAATGGCATCGTTTTATCATGGCGCTGTGTAACGTTTTAAATTAGTCCCACCTCCCCAATTCGGGTGGGCCTGTTTATACGTCCTATAAACGTTAATGTTTAGCAACAACATGTATTCGGCGGCTTAGGAAATATTTTGGTAGGTGGACATCTATCTCTAGGGATTTGTAGACTTACGGCGTGTCCTTATTAAGCTAGTAACAGTGAAGTGTGCTGTCTAACTTATCGTTATATATTTTTTCGTCGTAACTCGTGCACGTACGTGTGTCTGGCTGAGCGAGTCTAATTTGGGTCGCCCTGTATTTACAAAGGATAGTACGTTCACTACTTTTTCAGAAATTGTTTTAAGTTGCTAATCCAGGCTTACGAAGCTAGTTTGATCCTGAACCTAAGATATGTCTAACATAATCTAGTAACCCTAACATGAAGAGCGGAAACACGTGTTGCACACACGTGCATGTGTACGGTGGGTCACCATACTCATTCCGCTGGCAAACTTTCTATGAAATGCGAAAGAGGGGAAAGATGCTAAGCAGAAAGAGTTTGTAATACATTTTTTGCGTTGTTAATGAAGAGGTCTGTCCCTGAAAGACTGAGATGTTCTAAATCCTTAACATAAATGTTAACATAAATGTATATTGGCTGGAACAAAAATCTTGTTTGTTTTATTACGTTATGGAAATAAGAAGCTAAGCGCTACAGTGCTCGCTGATTGTCTGGGGAATGGAATAGTTATTGAGAGTCGTCAGTTTAGCAACTTTGGCTTAAATTAACAATGAACGTTCGAACAAATAGGAGAAATTACTTTGTGAGTCTGCAAAGGGGAAGCTTTGTTCCGATTTTAGAATAGAATATACAAGCCGTGTAGAAGTTTTAGTATTGTCAAAAAACAGTCAAAGTACACATTGAAGAGGATGGAAATTTCATTCAGTTAACAATTGAGAGGTACTATGTTTCAAATATGTACAGGTACCTAATATAGTTTAGTATTTTTTTTTAATTCCACATGGAAATCTTTAGTACCTACCAAAATCTTAAGGTAAATGCCGTAATTACTATATTATTTATAGGGGACAAGCTAATGGTTTGTGTTGTGACCCAGTTCTCTGATATGCCAAACCACAGCCAGAAGGATTTTACGTCACCCAGGGTTAGTACTTTATTATCATTGAATCCAATATCAAAATTATGAACGGGCAAACATAAAATAATGATAATATGGTCGTCGTAACACGATTGTTATGATGTTAATAAAATAAATATAATTATATCGGTCCGGCAGCGGTCCTCGGGCCTCGTGTTCGTGTGTCCGGCTGTCCGGTTGGACCGACTGTCTGTGTGAAATTCGATTATTGGATCACTCGTTAATTAACTCTTGTGCATACAATCACGCTACAGCTTGTTATGGATTTACTATTTACATCATCCATTGCTATATATCAGTGTGAGTATGTAATCGTATGTGTTTGCATTTATTTTGGTTAGTTAATTTATCATTAATTAAAGTGTAAAGGTGCGTACATAAAATTGATCGTGGCAGTTATAATAGTTAGGTTATTAGCTTCTTTGGAACATAATTTTTGTATAGATATAGAACGTTTATTATTGTAATTAGTAGTAATTCACTACCTGCCCAAGTATATAGAAGAGGTAGGATCAGATTAGCTCACTTAGTTAAGTAAACTTGCTTAGAATTAGCAAGTTAATGTTAAGGCGTCTGGCAACATAACGGGTAATGAAAACATTATTACCGGTTCGACACGTTATAGAATAACGACAATATTTTTACGACAACATCTCTAAAACCCCGTACACAAATTAGACGACACTCATAAAATATTTTACGTACACACCTATCTATACGCCATAAGAACTTAACCCTCCAAAAGCGAGCGCCAAGAAAAGGCATATTCACGTTGCGTGCAGTCCATAATTTCCATAGTCAAGTAAACACCTGCCGTAAACACATAGTCATTATAACGAACTCCAAGTCGCACGGACTCGCGAACTCGTACGAACTTCCTTTCATTAACCCTACACTGGCTTGGATGTATATGTGTGTAATTAAGGCGCCTAGATATCTTGGTTTGAGTAGGTACTTTAGGCCCCGTTCTGACGATAAGGTTGTTAAATTGGAACTAGTTAGCAGTACAGGGTTGAGTAATGACTTCTGTATTATGTTTGTGTGATTGTTACGTCTTCTGTAATTATAATGTTCGTAGATGAAGGTTTAATATTGATAGGTGTACCTGCTTGATTGTTGGGGAGTTATTACTGAAATTAATTTAGGTAATCAATATAACCACCACGTTGTCGAGCCGTAGGGGACGTAAGAGTGCTCAGAGCGCTGAACCAAATAAAGGGGATGGAACTAGCTCTATTTTTGCGAAAATGGACGGACTTGTGTCTGGTTAAACTATTTACCATACTAATAGGAAGGCAAAGATAATGGTTTAGTTATACGCTGCGGTACAATCTTTGCAGATGCATTAGAATACTATAGATAGATGAACGTGGCTACCCTCATGCTATCCACGATAGCCTACCGTGGTTGCCGGAAATGAATTATCCACACATAAAAAGTTAAATGCAAGCCAATGATGCGTTTGTCAGTTCAAAATGCATTAAACCAATTGTCAAACCCACATTTGGCAATTACTCACATTAATTTCCAGAATCCAGATTCAGATCATTCCAGATTTGCCTTAGTCTTAGCTAAAACTTATGATAAGTGGAAGTGCGAAGTCTGCTAATACAAGCCATTCCTTGCCTAAAAGGAAACGCCCTTTGTAATTGAAATAAACATTTTAATTTAATTAAAGCAAGTCTTTAGATACTCCCTGAAACTTGACTTAAGCTAACGGAAGTATGCCGTTCATATTGTTTTGTTGGAATAATTACACTCCGTCCGGCCTATTATTTTATGTTTGACAGGTCAAAAACTAATCATTAAGTGATGAACTAATGCGGTACCGATTTGAATTATTATAACAATCAACTTTATCAATTAAGAAATTTTAATCGAATTTACACATTGTTATGTATAATTTGTGCAATCGAGAATTGATAATTAATGTTACGAAGGATTCAAGTGGTGATTCCAGTTTATATGGAGAAGAATCTAACGATTCTTTATAATAAAATCGTAAGTATTTTAGTAATTCTATTTGCTTTTTTTATAATTTTAAATCCAAAATCACAGTATTTTACACTGCGGTATTTATTGCTACGCTATATTTTTTTAATACTTTGTAGACTCGCGCTTGATCACTGTCTCACCTGATGGTAAGTGATGATGTGGTCGACGATGAATCACGCTTCCCTAGAAAAATCCTATTCACTCTTGACTTAAAGACCCTTAAACCCTCCCCCCCTCTGTAAAATCGATTTGTACTCTGTAAAATGAATTTTAATTTATGCGGAGCGAATAAGCGCGTCGCTTCACTACTGAAAGCTTCCATGAAGTATTGGATTTTATTGTCTGTGGTTGCCTGTTAATAATTATGAAACTTATTAAGCGTGCATCTGTTAATTGTAAAATAACAAGCTGGACGGAGAGTAAAAGTAAAAATCCTTTTAAAGCAAGCATTTTTTTGACTAAAAAGTACGAAATATAATATCGCTAGTCAATACATATCCAATTAGCTACTTTCCGGTTCATATATAGACCAGCTCAATACCATATTATAAAATGTTTTCAAACTTACATAATTACAGCTTAATCGGATGCCTGAGTTAAAATGTCGGTCAATAAATATGACCTATGTGCCATTGAATTACCGGGACTTAACACTGTACTCATAACTTTATATTGGAATAATAGACAGCCTGATATATTTTATAAACAGTTAAAGTTGATAGTAGAACGATTCTCAAAGAAATATAGTAAGAATAAAATCATATTTGGAGGTGATTTCAATATTAATATCTTGGAAAATAGTTTGCAAACAAATATACTACTTAATCAAATGTTAGAATATAACTTCATTCAATGTATAAAAAGCCCTACACGAGTGACTAAGACCACTTCTACCTGTCTTGATCTAGTTTTTATAAAATTTGACTCAAAATTAATTACTACTCACGTGAACGATTTCGGTTTCTCTAATCATAAAGGAACAATAGTACGTTTAAAACAGTCACACGAAAAAAACACTTCATGTTAAGATTGGAAAACCAAAAAAATAATTTTTAATAGTATAAATATAGAAAAATTTAGATTAGCATTCCTACAAATTGATTGGCATCTGATTATAAGCTCGAAAAAAAACATAAATGCAAATTACAACTCGTTCCTTCATTTATTTAAAATATTAAATGACTGACTGACCCCTAAAAACTATAAAACTGAATAACAACAAAAGAAAAAAATGGCTGACAAGAGGCATCAAAATATCATGCAAAAATAAGCGATTATTCAGAATTCTCATTTCATATTCTAATGATCCAATATTAAAAAAAACAATATAAAATCTATGAAAATACTTTAAAAATCAAAAAAACTAGAGTGTATTCGGGAAATTATAAATTCATCTAACAAAACAAAGTCTATGTGGAAAATTATTAAAGAACATACAAATAAAACCTGCAAAAAACACAACAAAACATTACATTTATGATCCATGATAAACTTACGTCGGACCAAAAACAAGTTTCAAACTCATTCAATGATTTCTTCGCTTCAGTGGGGCAAACAAGGCAGAGTGGGGACACAGAGCCGTGCGGACGACCTGTACTACGACCAACTGATAACACTATGTTTCTACATCCACCTACACCGCAAGAAATAAAAAATATTATAAAAAATCTCAAACCCAAATACAGTCACGGATTAGATGATTTTCCTCCTATATACTTATAAAAACGTGTGCTGAAGAGCTTACACTACCGTTTTATATATAAATTAAGCAATCATTTTCTGAAGGAATATTTCCAGACGCGTTAAAAAAATCTTTAATAAAACCCATTCATAAGGAAAACTCAAAATCAGATCCAAACAACTACCAACCAATTGCACTTTTACCAACATCATCTAAGATATTTGAAAAAGCAATGTGCAAACGCGTTTACAACTTTTGCGAAATGTTTAATATTTTTGATGATTGCCAGAACGGTTTTCGGAAAAACCGCTCCACGGTTTTGGCAACGTATAAATTTACACAGGAAATATTGAACGTTTTTAATAATAAAAAATATGCGATTGGGATCCTACTAGATATGAGTAAGGCATACGATAAAGTGCTATATAAAATCTTATTACAGAAATTACATGGTATCGGTGTACGAGGAATAACCCTTGAATGGTTCGCATCATACTTAAAAAACCGAGAACAATTTGTGGTAATAGATCACTGGGATCACAACACCGGAGAATTTAGTCTAGTACGCTCTAATGGGATTTGCATAGGACATTCTATTCCGCAAGGCGGTGTTATCGGGTGCTTATTGTTTTTGATCTACATCAACGATCTCCTTAAAATTATAACGGAGTCGTGCGTATTGTTTGCCGACGACATTTCTATAATTACTTCCTGTACGGACTCTGAACACCTACATGTGAATCTAAATAATATAATGCTTAATATACAAAACTGGATGAAAGATCATAATCTGTAAATCAACTTTTCGAAAACAAAAATTATGCAATTTAGGCCTTATCAGAAAAAACCTTTGACGATTAATTTTACGTTTAATGATATAAATTTAGAATTAATAAATTGAGACTTTTACTTTGTTAGGTTTGGACTTAGACGTCCATATGACGTGGAAAACACATATCCAGAAAATTAAATCTAAATTATCCAGCTTAATTTACGTATTACGTGAGCTCAAAAAAACAACCGACTTGAAAACAGCACTATCGACATACTATGCATACGTATATTCATGGCTGACGTACGGAATAATTCTCTGGGTAATAGTGTAGATAGCAACGAATTGTTTATTTTACAAAAAAAATGTATCAGAATATTGGTTTACATTGCTAACGATGAAACTTGTAGACCGCATTTCAGGCAACTAGAAATTCTAACTCTGCCATCAATCTATATTCTAGAAAGCTGCAAATTTGTGAGACAGAACCAAACTTCTACCAGAAACCAGAAACTTCTACCAAAAAATTACTGAACAAGATCGCTGATATGCACCACGTTCACGATTTGAAAACACGCTCGTAATGCCATCATCAAAGTTAAAACTACATAGCACGAGTCCTAACATAATGTCTATAAAAATATATAATAAAATACCGAACGGCATCAAAATTGAGAAAAACGACAAAATATTTATTAAACGCCTCATAAAATGGTTGGTTGATGACATAGATGCTATTATACATTGAATGAATTTTTTAATGATGACTTTCGTACATGACTATCAGACACGTTCACATTTTGATTTGCCATGCCAACTATTTAATTCTGTTTTGACATATTGTATTTAGTTTTCTTTTATTTGTGACATTACCATTTATTTTTATTTTTATGGACTTTTCACCATTTTATTTTATTTGACTTGTACCTCGCCATATATCAATTTTACAATTTATTCTGTGCCATCATAATTAAAATGACAGTTAAAACTTAAGTAAAATTAATCAAAATTATATTATCTGAACTTTATGCTATGTATTTATTAGATGCTATTTTAAATTGCTGTGCATGACGTATTGACATATTGTATTTTGTTTTATTTTATTTTGTTGACATTGCCATTTTTATCTTAATTTTTTATTGAAATACCATTTATTTTTGTTATTTTATTTCACTTTTATCTAAACTTTAATTGAAATTAATCTTTTTATAATTGTTATTCTGTAGTATCCTCCATGTAGTAGCTTCCATTGTAATTTTTCAGTTACATTAATTAATTTATAATAAGCTAGGTATTCATTCCTCTAATATATTGCTGTTCCCGACAGGGTCCATGTGAATTATACTACTGCTATAAGATCTTTGTTATACACATGTGATATGCAATAAAGAATTTAATTGAATTGAATTTAATTCAGGAAACAATCTCTTCTTCTTATTCGCTTTCTTTATTTTTGGAGGTTGTGCCCGTCTTGGAACGCTTTGACGGAGGCTCTGACGAACTGTCCACGCCACTCTGTCTTCAGCTCTTCTCAGGGCAGTGGTCACCGTCAGTCTGTAATCGTCCTTATCTAGTCTGATCAGCGAGTAGGTAAACGACCACGCGGTTTCTTTTCAGTCACCATCTCCACCACAACCAGTTTCACCAGGCTTTCCGGCTATCTATGAGCGATATGACGAAAGTAGCTCAGAACTCGTTGGTAGCAGATCGTGGAGAGTCTGGATCCGAAGTTGAGCTGGTCGAGAATGGACTTATTCATGCTCTTTGCTGTCCTTGGTATGCGCAACATTCTTCTCCAACACCACATCTCAAAGGCCTCAATACTTCTCCGATCTACAGTGCTAATTGCCCAGGATTCTGAGCCGTACAGAAATATCGAAAATACCAGACTTCTCACGAGTCTCTTCTTGGTGGTGTTGCAGAGTTATTGCCTGAAACAATACGAAAATTGAAATTGTGAGATTCTTGCTAGATTGTTAGCAAACTGCTAGCCTGAAATACGAAAACTTAAAGATTAAATGTATTCTCTCTCCAAATTCCAGGATCTCAATACCTATATACACGAACACATAATTAATCTCAGAAAACGGTACATACTTAACCATTCCTCGAAATATCAACCTGATGGGTTTTTTAATAGAAAGCAATTCATAAGGCAGCGGTAGATTGCGCCTCAAGTGTACATCATACACTGTGTTGCATACAGGCTGTGTGAAACGAGATTCTTTTGAATAGAATGGAGCTGGCTCGTATTCATTGGTGGAAATGTATTGTTACTTCTTCGAGTAGGTGTGCTATTATAGGATCTATTCAGACTTGATCCGTTGCAGAGTGTAAAATAGAGGTAATTCTTGTAGCGTGGGCAAATTTATGGTTTAGAGCGTTAGTACCGAACTCACATTTCACGATCAGTTTAGGGTCTATAACTATACACTAAAAAAGGAGCTTAGAATATTCATTTCATAAACCCACAAAAATGATATAGAAAAACATTTTGAACGACATATTTCAAGGAGTCTGTCACCTTTATGTAGGTACATTATGGAGACAGGCACAACATACAGTATCTTCTTGAGCCTTATCGATCCCAGTTGATATGTTATTCCACAAACTACGTCAGATACGTCTGGCTATTCCAAGGCTTTGTCTCAGGCCCACTTAAGTAGTTCATGTCCAGATTTTGATATACTCTTAGGGCATACAATAGCTAAGGTAATATTGATCTGCCTGTTTTAGCGCTAAACATTGGACCAAATAAAGATAAAAGGAGAAGAGAAACATAATTTTCCTTAGATAGATGTCAGGAAATAGTAAGCAGTGGTAATTCCGGCGACGCGGTAGTTACAACTCTATGGAGCCTGCTCTGATAAGCCCTGCCCACAATTCCCATAGTGCCCAATATACCGACACTATCGCTATTTTGCCACTAATTGTTACTTACGACAAATTAGTCTATCATATTTGGCATTAAAACTATTCAAGTCCGGATAATGAAAGTTGCAAGAAGTTTTAAGTAAGTAAGTGGTTTGTTTTGCAAATACAGGTACAATACATTCCTGTGCATAAATATGCCCACTATGCAAAATAATTCGAAAGCGATATTCTACTAAAATATTGATAATATTACCAATATTGTTATTTTGGAACCAAACTATTATGAAATACATAGTCATTTCTCAAAGTCATGATCTTTACTTCAAATTTAGCGTTAGTATAGGATGCTGGTGATTGTAAACGTTGACTAAATGAGAAATTGTACAAAGTTCAGGCGTATTTTACCAGTAGCCAAGCAAAATTTACATAATTTAACACATTTTTTTGAGAAAAGTACAAACATTAAATACTTATATCTAGATCACCGCATTGAAAATTCTTTCTTATTTAGAAATTCAATTACTATTTTTCATTTATTGAGAAAACTTATTCACATTACTTTTTTTAATAAATGGCTACCAACTGATGATGCCAGAAAAGTAAATACATATTCGCTAACTAAACATAAACTCAAGAAAGTATTTATTACAAATAAACCGGTACTATTTAATTGTCAAGGTAGGTCAATCAAAGAGATTAAGTTTGCATATTCAAAAACGTAGGCAGATCTCTATGGAGAAGAAATTGCAAAAACTCTACGATATAATACACACAAAATAAGTGAAAGTATTTTGGCACATTGTCTCAACTACAAATAAACATACCTCTTTCTTCCTTTGGAGATCACAAAGTATGGCTGTGTAAATATCATAATTGAAAACCTTGACATGTTAGGAATAAGTTATTGTTTTGAAGAATTAAATCTTAAATAAACATAAAGTCATGCTGGTGTAGGTACCATGCCATTTTCTGAATGGACAAACTCAATACTTAATCCCCAACTCGGGGATCGAATCTATTGCTAACTTGTGACACCAAAAACAATAAAGTGAAATACACACAAAATAAGTGAAAGTATTTTGGCACATTGTCTCAACTACAAATAAACATACCTCTTTCTTCCTTTGGAGATCACAAAGTATGGCTGTGTAAATATCATAATTGAAAACCTTGACATGTTAGGAATAAGTTATTGTTTTGAAGAATTAAATCTTAAATAAACATAAAGTCATGCTGGTGTAGGTACCATGCCATTTTCTGAATGGACAAACTCAATACTTAATCCCCAACTCGGGGATCGAATCTATTGCTAACTTGTGACACCAAAAACAATAAAGTGAAAGAAAAAAAAAAAAAAGTATTAATGGCATAATTTTTGAATGCACTTCAGTTGCTTCTAAAACAAATTGTTTACGGTACTATCCGATTGCAAATGTTGCCTGTCGTGTGAAATGCCGACGGCAAATTGACGATGTTTCTAATCGAATGCATTTCATCAACAGCATGTTAGGGTACAACCATCATTTAGATATAGATACCTAAATAATAAAATATTGGGAAAGGCTTATGTTGATGAGCCAGCAACGACTCATTCAGCTGAAATTACTAAAATATCAGAGCAAATTCGTCTGCTTTATTGTTGTTTATTAACAAGAGAATAAGTTTCTTTTTTACCTAGGGAATGTCACTTTAAACACTGACCAAAACTTTACAAAAGCATCGAAGCCGAAATATATTTTTATACAATCTCAAACAACGAGCTGACTGAAGAAGCTCTCAGGTATCGAATTAAAAGTAACAAAATGCCGAGAACCCACAACACTATCGTAAGGACAATTCACATTTAGCATTATCCCGGATTTCCGGCTTTAAGACCACCTAATGCTGAAGACGTCTTTACAATGGTTAAGTGTAACTTGGATGTGTGTGAGGATAAGGGGAGACGTTGAATGTGCAAAGAAATATTCACGAAGAAATGTGTAATGTGAATGATTCTTAAGTAGAAAGTTTCTTAAGTAGAAAGTACATGGTGGACATCTCACCCATACGCATAGAACGTTTTGGGAATAGTTTTATTATGCGTACAGCTAAGGAGTGGAATTCCCTGCCGGTGTCTGTATTTCTTGATAGCTACAACCTGGAATACTTAAAGTCAAGAGTGAAAAGGTTTCTTCTAGGCAAGCGTGCTGCATCGTCGACCACATCATCGCTTACCATCAGGTGAGATAGTGGTCAAGCGCGAGCCTATCAATAATAAAAAATAATAAAGTTTAGAAAGGAAAATTTATTTCTGTAAGTAAAGATAATTTTATAGGCATTATTTTTATTATAGTCTATTCTTAGATAAACTGAGCTTATTTTTCTGTTAATTTATGTGTGTTCATTGCGTGTCTTAATCTGGGTCAAATACATTAATTTTCTGCTTGTATTCTTCTTCTGAATTCGTAACATTTTCACTTGTCATGCTAAGTTTTATAAATAGGCTTTGGTTACAACTGAAACTGAAGCTTTCTTATCTTTACATATAACATCACGCTTGTATTCCCCAAAGGGTTGGGGAAGTGTACCTAACACCCACATTTTGCCAGTTATGTCAAAACCGAATGTGGAGGCAAGCTTATTGTCGTCAACCGGGCACAAACCCAGATTCCGGCCCATTACTGAGAAATTTCAAATGGAAAAATCCCAAAACCACTTTACCTGATCCGGGAATCGAAACCAAGAAAAGAAAGAAGAAATGAAGAAGAAAGAAATAAAGAAGAAAATAGTGCTCGGTGCTATGGTGACATAAAACACATTCCTCGTAATGATAGGATATGGTAAAAGTTAAAGTCTTGAATTATAAGGGCAACAACTATATTGAATCACTATATCACACTTAGATACACGAAATGGCAAACTATGGTAAACCATGTATCTAAATTAATGGTAAAAAGTATGGTAAAAATGGTTATTACTTTGGTTACGAGTACGTGTTGTCTCTGACCAGATCTAAAATCGAACTCGCATGAACTTGCACTATTAGCCCAACGAGACATTATACTAACCTACTTGATAATATCAAAGTAAAGTGTTCATAACTTAACATAAGAGATGAGAGCTTCCAAAGCTTTTACAGGAAGGAAGAAAATAGGCTTTAGATACTTTGAAAGGAAGTAAGTAAAACAATGCTTTTTATACATAAGAGTGAGTCCAAAGTGGGCGAACACAATAAACTTATAAGGTTAAGACACAATTTCAACAACCTTTTCTTTTCGTTATAAAATGCCTAATGTCGCTCATGTGATGTCGTGTTGAAAATAAACATGTAAAGGTCAAACTGAATATCTTACAGAACCTAAATTTTCTCCCTTATATTTTTCGGATATTCCAAAGTTTCAAAAGACGTCATGGAACATCGTTAACCTTGTATCACAAGACACTTATATGATACCACATAAAAAATATACTTAATATCAGCCAAAATGTGAACAATTTTAAAACAAACTAATGTATCCAGAGCCATTTTCACGTAATAAAATACCTAAAATAACTTGTTTAATCGCAGTAAAACTGTGCACAAAATGTACAACAATGGTTTTAAAGGCTATATTGGATTACCGCAGATTCGGCTCCCAACTAACAAATAGGTGAGCTAATCCGCGCAGCACAATTCAAACTGCACACGAATGTACATTTGAAATAATTAAATGTATTTGTTCATTAGCTTTTACCCGCGGCTTCGGTCCCGTGGTATATCCCAAAGGAATTCTTGCTTTTTCCGGTATAAATATAAGCAGTGATGGGGACTGCCGATAGAAGTCAAAACCTGAAAACTTCATAAGTTTTGCCCCTACAAAAAATTGCTCAACGCGGTAATAGTAGTTTCATTTCGATAAAACAAGCACGCGGCGATAATACCAATAGCTATAGTCTAAGTTTTCTATAAGTAAAATATGTTTATTTATTGTACATTTATTTATTTTATTAATTAGATCAGTACTTACAAATATTGCTATAAACAATTTCACCACTTTATAATAATAAAAATATAAATATATATTATTAATATAAGTTTTAATTAAAATTTCTATTTATATTACCTTGTTTAAGCAGAGATTAATTAGTGAAACTAATTTCGTCATTAGATTGATCCCGAGAATGATCGGTAAATAATCCTCCTAGCTTCTACTGCCTTTTCCGAACTAGGTTGAGGCCGACTTCGAGAATTATCAAATGAGGCTGAATATCAAAATTTTATACGGAGCGAGTTCTATTTGATCTTCTCTACACAATTACTTGGTTAATAGTCATAGTTCATGGTAAGACAAACGGTCAGATTTCCGGGTTTTTGTGAAACTGTATCGACTGATGAAAACTGGGACATATTGTTTAACGTGAAGGAGTCAATATTCATTCCTACTTAGACTTCTACTTGACTTCAATAGTTTATTAGATTTTATTTAGATAGATTTAGGATGGATCTCCATCCTAAATTAACTATTGTTAGTCAGAAATATTGCTTATTTGTCAATCTCTCCAAGGATTATTGAAAAACTATTATTTTGTTATGGTTATTGATGTTAACAAAGTTTTCGTAAATTTGGATTTTATAAACGAGTAGTCAGCCAAATGATAAGAAAAAGAAATACTTCATTAAATAACTGACTAACTTTGCCTTAAGAGTTTAGGAAAAGTAAATTTTAATTCATTTTTTATACATCACTTGCCGAGGTCGGTCTGTGGATGAGTGACGATGCATTACATACCAATGCTCCTTCGTAGCTCGGAATGCATGTTAACTCGCATTGTAGTCTTCAGTCATTGGTAGTTCTTCAGTCGTAATGGGTAGTCAGAAGCCCAAACTGTCAATATTATTGAATCGAGAGGACATTGAAATAATGCAAAACCGATGCATGCGTATATAGGTAGAGTAGGCAGCACATCTGACTTAAAACCTTCCAGGTTGTAGCTATCAAGAAATATAGACTCCGGCAGGGAATTCCACTCCTTAGCTGTACGCATAATCAAAGTATTCCCAAAACGTTTGATGCGTATGAACATTGCCGTACGAAATTATCTACTTAAGAAAGATTCACATGACACGTTTCTTGGTGAATATTTCCTTGCAAATTCAACGTCTCTCTTTATCCTCACACATATCCAAGTTACACTTAGCCAATTGTAAAGACGTCTTAATCTTAAGCATTAAGTGGTCTTAAAGCCGGCAATCCGGGATAATGCTAAATGTGAATTGTCCTTACGATAGTGTAGTGGGTTCTCGGCATTTTGTTACTTTTAATGCGATACTTAACACCTGAGAACTTCTTTAGTCAGATCGTTGTTTGAGATTGTATAAAAAATTATTTCGGCTTCGATGGTTTTTGTAAAGTTTTGGTCAGTTTTTAAAGTGACAGCACCTAGGTATAAAATAAACTTTTTCTCTAGTTAATAAACAACAATAAAGCAGACGAATTTTCTCTGATATTTTAGTAATTTCAGCTGAATGAGTCACTGCTGGACATAAGCCTTCCCCAATATTTTATTATTTAGGTACATCTAAATGATGGTTGTACCCTAAAATGCTGTTGATGACATGCCTTCGATTAGAAATTTGCCAAAAACAGATACTTTAAGAGTAGGTTCTTTCAGTAGCAACTGAAGTGCATTAAAAATTGATGCCATTAATAATTAGGTATTGTTTTTTTTTGTGGCTGTCACTTTATTGTTTTTGCTGTCACAAGTTAGTCATGGATTCGATCCCCTAGTCGGGGATTAAGTAATAAGTTTGGCCATTGAGAAAATGGCATGATACCTACACCAGCATGACTTTATGTTTATTTAAGATTCAATTCTTCAAAACAAAAACTCATTCCTAACATGACAAGGTTTTCCATTATGATATTTACATAGCTATGCTTTGTACTCAGATACATAATGCGTTATCTCTTGCTTAGTAGTACTTTATGATCCCCAAAGGAAGAAAGGGGTAGTTTATTTGTAGTTAAGACAATGTGCCAAAGAATATTTGCAAGTTCTTCTCCATAGAGATCCATCTACCTACATTTTTGAATGTGCAAACTTAACCTCTTTGATTGACCGACCTTGACAATTAAATAGAACCGTTCTAAAAAAAAAAATAGTTTCTTGAGTTTATGTTAATTAGCGAATATGCTACTGGCTTCATCAGTTCGTAGCCATTTATAAAAAAAGTGATGAATGCAACAAGAGTGAATAAGTTGCAACATCCACAAAAATCAATATGTATTATGGTATAGATTTAACAATAATTAATATTTGTTTTAATACAAACTTCCGAAACAACCGAAACGTTTTAGTAGAAATCAAGACTTATTATATTTAAATAACGCAAAAAAACTAAAAATATGTGCAATATTTTTTTTTAAATAATTAGCAAATGAATTTTCATCAAGCTAACACCAGTAACATGGTAATGTACTAAACTAAAATACTCGTAGTAACCAATTATGAATATCAATCTTCGCCCACTTTCTGCCCACGAATCTTTTGTATTTTTTAGTTGCTAAGTCATCTGAAACTCTTTTCTCTCAGTAATTTTATGTTTTTGGGGAATTTAAATATTGACTAAGAAAATTAACATAACTAAAGCTTTTTACTTTGTTTTATTTTTGTTTCTCTGTAGCGGTTTTCTGTCGTCGACAAGTCAAGTTATTACAAAACAGTATAATTCAACATTTCTTTTAAAGTTAGAAATGAAAAGATAATACTTAATCCTCAAGATGTGAGAGCATTAAAATCTTATGAAAGTATTGTTCAGTTTTTTTATTAGCATTGGGGCAATGCTTACAATATAATTACATAAAAGTCATAGCTTCAACATCACGGTCGTGAGGATGCTGTGCTGTCAATAATTATTGCGAAGATAACAAAGACCTCATTAATTGCATAAGATGCAACAAGTCATTCCATTTCACGAGCTTGTCTATCCCGGGCATGCCTGCTGATGCCGAGGCTTATGGTAAATGGAAATCTTCGTGTTGTAATACAAACACCAGCAAGACTGCGGGCACACCAAATCGGAACATGTCAGCAACCAGAGGCAATAATAAATATAAAAGACCAGCCTTGAACTCTCCTCCTCAAGCGACAACAGTAACCACTGAGGAAGTCCGTGCCATTGTCCAAGAGGTTATGAAAGCGGAATTCCATTCCATGCTTCAGCAAATCAATATCACCATACTCAACGTCGCCAACAAGGAACTTGAACCTTACAACTTATACCTTACTTACAGCTTACAACTTCTATAAATTTTCACACAAAGGAGTTTGAAGAGTTTAAATCTGAACACAAGGCATTAAACAATGCTATGAAAAATTTAACGGAAGAGAATATAATAATCGCAAAAGCTCAATGGCGGACCTATGCCACCGCATAAATTACTTGGATAAATTATTCAGTACGATTTTTACTTAATAATTTACGGTCATGTACACAGCATGCATCCACATGTCTTCTTCTTTGTCTTCTTTGTCCAACACTCTGCCCAGTTCAGCTGGGTTCGGGCCCCTTGTACGTCTGCGCCAGAGAGCTCTGTTCTGGGTTGTCTGAGTGCTCAGGTTCTCCTTCAGGACCTCTTTCTGCATTAATATTAACATTATAAGCATGACATGTGCATGGCATGTTAGTGACCATGACATTTTAAAAACTCTTTCTGCATGTTTGACCACCAGGTGGCGGATAGTCTTTCCCTTCCTCGCGGTCGATCGGGGATATTTAGGGCCTTTTTGATAGGGTTGTCATCTCCACGTCTCAGGATGTGGCCGTACCAACGCAATCTGCTTTCTTTGACCTTCTCGCTAATCGGTGCTACTTTGAACGAACCCCTGACATACTCGTTTCGCACTTTGTCCAGACGGGTTACTCTTCCTGCCCATCGGAGCATTTTCATTTCACTTGTATGCAGTTGTTGTTCGTGTGCTTTCTTGAAGGTCCAGCACTCCGCATCGTAAGTCATAGCTGGTGTGCTACCGTTTTGTATACCTTGTCCTTAACACGTATGGGCATTTTGCGGTCACAAAGAACACCTGACAACGATCTTCACTTGAGCCAGGCGGTTTTGATGCGGTGGTCTACATCCTTATTCACATTTGCGTCAGAGGTAAGCACCGAACCTAAGTACTTGAAGTGGTTTATAAAATATCGCAACCCGTTTCTGCTGTCCCTTCGTAGTCATACTCCAAATACTCAGTTTTATTTCGATTTATGCGTAACCCATGTTTTTCTAACTGTTTCACCCAGTGACTGAGTGTTTCCTGCAGATCTGGTGCATTTTTAGGTAATAGGACTATATCGTCCGAATAAAGCATACACTCCGGTGCCGGCTTTTGTATGTCCCGTGTGATATAGTCTATGCACAAGTTAAATATTAGTGGGCTCAGGACTGATCCCTGATGGACTCCCACCTCCACGCCGAATGGCTCACTGAGGCCCGCTGGACTCTTGACGCGCGTTTTAGTGCCTGTGTACATATCCTAAAGTATGCATCTACATCTAGCTACGGTTAAAAACTACGCTCGCTACGAGATGTAGCAATGGTTACGTTTGTTACGAGACGTCAGATTAGCTTCAATTGGTACGTTATACGACAGGCTGCGTACGTACGATATGTAGAATTGGCTATGCTTGCAGCGGTGATATGTAGCAAAAGCTGCGCTTGCTACGAGATGGTGGATTAGCTACGATGGCCACGTAATACTGTACATGGTACGCTTGCTGCGATATATCGGATTGGCTACGCTTGCTGTGACTTTTAGCAAAATTTACGCCTGCTACGAACTGATATTGGATTAGCTAGATTAGATTAGATTAGATTAAGACGGGCTGGTGTCCGCAACTCCACGTCTAAGCGCGTGTTTTGCGTACGGGTGGGATTCGTCTTTCTCACTCAATCTAACCCAGCTCCTCGAGGAAAGCCAGCAGCGCCTTGGTGTTGCCAACCATCCCCTGCACGGTACCTGGGTCACCGAGGAATTTGGCCCTGTAGCCAGCGATCACTGGGCAGCTTAGGAGCAGATGTGCTGCTGTCTCGTCCTCCTCCATGCACGCCCTGCACAGTGGGCTGTCTGTGATCCCTAAGACAAAAAGATGTTTGTTAAAAGTCCCGTGGCCAGTTGTTACGGCTGTGACTGCACGTAACTGTGTTTTAGTCAGTCTCAGGACTTTCTGCGTAAACCGGCCATCTAAAGAGGGAAGTGCCTCCTTGGCTTGTCTGCACTCGCAGTGGTCATTCCACAATTTGTGGTGCTGTTCTCTGGTGCGCTTCCTTACCAGATTGCGGAGGTAACCGTAGGGTAGTGGTACGACGGGTTCTGGTCCCACCGCCGCCATGCTAGAGCCCCTTCGGGCCAGCTCATCTGCTGCATCATTACCTCGAGAATCGCTGTGCCCCTTGATCCATTGAATGGTTACTTTATTATATGTACCGACCTGGTTCAGGCGATGATGACACTCGAGTATCAGCCCAGAGTTGACCGTGTGGCTACTCAGTGCCTGCAGGACGGCCATGCTGTCCGAGAGAATGCGTATAGGGAAGTCCTTCACCTCCCTGGCTAAGATGGCTGAGGCTGCCAGGGTGATGCCCAAGCACTCGGCTTGGAACACCGTGTTATGAGCCCCAAGCGGCGTGGCTAGGTGGATGTTGAGGTCCTCCGAGAACACCCCTGCACCTGTGCCAGTACCTGTTTTGGATCCGTCTGTGAAGATCCTTAGCTCGTCAGCCCTTCTTCTTCTTAGATCCATAGCCCTTCGCAGCGATGGTCCTCGTGCAGTTGAATCCTGTATTTCTTGTCAAAGATGAATTGCTTGGGTATTCGATCGTTGATTGCTTTTGTTAGGGGAAATTCGTTGTTGAGTTCCTCAAGCAGAGCGGTGTGTTGTGTCTCTCTCTTACCCCATAGATCCAGTGCCTTAAGGCATACTGCTGCCATCGTTGCCTCTTGTTGTATAAACAGGTGGAGTGGGGGGAGTCCAAGCATGGCCTCGATCGCAGCTGTCGGGGTAGTCCTCATGCAGCCCGTCACTGCCATGCAGGCCAGTCTTTGCATACGTTGTAGTCTATTCACGGCTGTACTTAGCTTAGTGCGAGGCCACCACACCACGGCCCCATAGGTGACCATGGGCCGAATCACCGCGCTGTACAGCCAGAGTATAATTTTGGGGGAGAGTCCCCACTTTTTGCCTATCATTTTCTTGCATTGCCAAAAGGTGATACAAGCCTTGCTCAGTTTGGTGTCTAAATGTCTGCTCCAGTTTAACTTACTGTCAAGTATGACTCCCAGATACTTAACCTCGTTGGACAACTGTAGTTCCGTGTTGAACAGCTTGGGTAGGCGGAAAGGGCCTAGAGCTCTTTTCTGAGTAAACATGACTAGTTCAGTTTTAGTGGGGTTTACTGATAGGTCATACTCCCTGCACCACCGCTCCACTATACGCAGAGCTTGCTGAGTGAGATTGCAGATGGTTCCAGTCACCTTCATAGGTACGAGGATTGCTAAATCGTCTGCATAACCTATTGTGAAGTACCGGTGATCGTTGAGCCTGGTGATGAGATCGTTGATCACCAGATTCCACAGTAGGGGGGAAAGCACTCCTCCCTGCGGGCAGCCCCTGGCTATTAAGGCCAGCTGCTGTTCCCCCTCCAGACGAACTGCTCGTTTGCTTAGCATGTTGGTTATCCAGTCAATTAGTACCTGATTTACTCCGTGCTTGGAGAGTGCAGCACCGATGCTGGAGAAGTTTGTCTTGTCGAAGGCCCCTTCGATGTCTATGAAGGTGCCCAGGCAGGTACCTTTCTGATGAATTGTTTCCTGGCTGGCTTACCACCAAATGAAGAGCGGACTCAGTAGACTTACCCGAGCTGTAAGCATGTTGGTTACCGTGTAGAGGTAATGCCATTAGGGCGCCGTCGCGTAGTTCCCTCTCGCACAGCCTTTCCATGGTCTTAAGTAGAAACGAGGTCAGGCTGATTGGTCTGTAGGATTTGGCGTTTGTATAGTCTCCCTTGCCTGGCTTTGGGATGAATATTGTTTAACTTCCCTCCATCCTTTTGGGACGTGTCTAAATGCCAGGCATGCTCTCATTAGTGGCACAAGTCTTTCTGCTACAGACTTACCTCCCCACTGCAGTAGCGCAGGGAAAACTCTATCTGGACCTGGCGCCTTGAAAGGATGGAAGCTTTTGATGGCCCACTGGAGTTTCTCCAGCGTGATCACCCTGTGTGCGTAGAGCCAGTCATCGTGAGTTGGTATCTGCGTAGTATCTTCCCAGTTTGTTACCTGGACGAAGACGCTTCCTGGGAAGTGTGTTTCTACTAGGACTCGTCTTGCTTCTTCAGGTGTCGTGGTGAGTGTGTTGTCGGGTTTGCGGAGTGTGGTGAGCTCAGGTGTTATCTGCTGTGCCAGTACTTTCCTTACCCTATTTGCTTGTTGGCAGGATTCAATGCTACCACAGTATTTTCGCCATCCAGCGGTACGCCTGAATCTGATGCATTTTTTATAGCTGGATTTGGCCTCGTAGTAGGCGTCCCAGTCCTCATCCGCGCATGTGTTCATAGCTCTGTTTAGGGCCTTTCTTACCTTCCTGCGTTTGCGTTCCAACTCCGCGCCCCACCAGGGTTGTTTGCCCGGTGATTTCCGTGGCATTGTTTCCGGGCAGGCGGTATGGTAGCTGCTTATCATTGTTTCGGTAAGTTCACTTACCTGCAAGTCTATCTGCGTTGTGCTCGCAGTAGTCAGTGCCCCGTGTGCGGGCGCTAGCTTTGAGTCGAGTGTGCGAGTGTAGACAGTTTTATCAGTGTTGCGCGGATTGCGCCGAGGCGGTGCTGGTGCTACACAGGTCTGCATGTCAAAGCGGATCCATCTGTGATCCGAGCAGGAGGCCTCGTTTGAGACCTGCCACCCAGTGATGATTTCCGCTGCGCCTTCTGTCGCCAGAGTCAGGTCGATAATTGTGCGACTGCGTCTAGTAACAAACGTCGGTGCCGCGCCTGTGTTTAGCAGGAATAGGTTAGTCGTGAACAAATAGTCCACCAATGCCTTACCTCTTTCATTTTGCGTATCCATTCCCCACAGAGGGTGATGTGCGTTTGCGTCAGTCCCAATGATTATCTCCTCGCCGCTGGTCTCGCATTGGGTTACGAGGCGGACAAGCTCATGCGGAGGTGGAGTCTCCGCCTCAGGCATATAGGCAGAGGCGAAGACGATCGACATCAATGAGTTGCCATGCTGCATTGCCAGCCTAGCAGCAGAGATATCTCTGCAACAGAAATCAGTTAGAAGCTGTGTTCTGAGGTTACCTGTAACATAAATACACGCTCTAGGGTGATCATGGTTAGAGGTAACAAGGAGCTTACCACCTAGGTTTGATAATCCTTTGATTAGGCCGCCCCTAATCCACGCCTCCTGAATCAGGGCAATGGCCGTGTGTTGAACCTGCAACCACTTGCGCAATTGGGCCGTCGCTGTCTGGCTATTGGATTGGCTAAGCTTGCTACATGATTTTGGATTGGCTACGCTTGCTACACGATTATGGATTGGCTACGCTTGCTACACGATTTTGGATTGGCTACGCTTGCTACGACTACGCGTGATACGAAACGTATTTAAAGCTACGCTTGCTCCGAGAAAACAGATTGGCTACGGTTTCTGCGATATGCAGTAAAGAGTGCGCTTGCTACGAAAATATTTTTAAGCTACGTTTGCTACGATATGTCCGATTGGCTACGCTTGCTACGATATGCAGTAAAGGCCGCAATTGTTACGAAAATAATTAAAGCTACGCTTGCTACGAGATGTCTGATTGGCTTCGCTTATTATAGCAAGTAGCAACGACTACGCCTGCTACGAATCGTAGCAACCGCTACACTCGCTACAAGATGTCAGATTGGCTTCGCTTATTATAGGAAGTAGCAACGACTACGCCTGCTACGAAACGTAGGAACCGGTACACTCGCTACAAGATGTCAGATTGGCTTAGCTTACTATATGAAGTAGCAACGACTCCACCTGCTACGAGGCGTAGCAACCGCTACACTCACTACGAGATGTAAGATTGGCTTCGCTTATTATAGGAGGTAGCAATGACTACGCCTGCTACGAAACGTAACAACCGCTACACTCGCTACAAGATAGCAGTTTGGTTTCACTTACTATGTGAAGTAGACACGACTACGCCTGCTATGAGACAGCAACCGCTACACTTTCTACACCAACATATTAGTAGATGGCGTTCTGTAGTTTATAACTGAGGTAACAGTGAGAGTCAATCAATCTGCCTAGCCTTTTCCCAACTATATTGGGGTCGGCTTCCAGTCTAACCGGATTCAGCTGAGTAACAGTGTTTTACATGTTTTATTATGACTTTTTTATCAGACTGTATCAAGCATTCACCTAATGTATATAATGAAGTTATTCTTGAATTAATAACAGAACTATAAACTATGGCCGTTTCTAAGATCGTGTAGTTAAATGCACTGTTTTGCAGTCATATACTATTAGCTATCCTTGGATTTACAGTTAGGGCATGTACTCTAGCACCCACTTCTCGAACGTGTCGTAAAATGCAATCAGGTAAATCTATCAAGATTTTGTAGAAAATTGTTCTTCTATATTATAAACTCATGATTTCTATACGTCAGCTCGTTAATTTATACTTGGGCATGTTAGGTACTATTTGTTTACTCATTTCATAATCTTGAATGGGCAATTAAATTGTAATAAGCGAGCTCGAAATAGAATTTAGAGTTCTAGATGATGTTCTCATTAAAATTCAGTATTGCTCATTTATCAAATGACGATGAGATGAGATTCGCCCACATCTTTGATAAGTAAACGAAACCCGTCACTCAAAACGCTTTCCAAACGGAGTTGTATCAAGTCCCTTAAGCTAAACCCAACATCTCAGAGATACTTGAGCAAAACGAAAACAGATGTTCAACTCTCGTATTTTACCAGCCACGCTAATTTACTAATTTCACAACTAATTATTTAATTTAAATGTCTCGTGTACTTGCGAACCTGCTCTTACAACGCTAGCTCGATTTTATACACAATACATGGTAAAGTATAACTGATTTGCCTAATTGCAATATTGCAAAAAGGTACAGTACAACTATTTTCTTAGTGTCCCTCACTAATCATCTCATTTCCGAATATCGTGATTTATCGTGTATAAAAATTTGAATTCAGAACGAAGTACTTTATTGTTGTTTAGTTTTGATTTACGTGTGAACTATATAGAACTGTAAAACTATTTTCCTTTTTAACCGCAGCAGCTTTTCTCCCAATAAAAAAATAAATTAGATTAAGTTAAAAGAGTATTAACAATTCTATTTACTTCCAAGTTGACTGAAAGTGTCCGGTCTTCACAGAGTGCAAAAGGCAATTGATAGAAAGCCGACGACTGATAAAACACGAAATTGGTCGCGGGACATTCAGAAAATTGTTGTACTGTATTTGTTTACGTTTTACGCTTCCAATCTGATTAATTTCGCGTAAAATCGTTGATATTCGTTATTCGGCTGAAAAGGTCCCTGCCCCTGTGTATACCTTTGTACAGAATTTTAAATTGATTATCCTTTACTACGTTAATTGCTATCGTATCGTTTATTTCAGAGATGGAATATGAGAAGATTTTGATCGTATGTCGCCTAGCCGCGATAATTTATAATTTGAACTATGGTGTATTTGGAAAGGCCGTCCACTTGTGAGTGCTTAAATAATTAATGACTGTTTTCAATAGTAAACCCTCATTTTGCTAATAGCCCTCTGTTGATATAGGGCTGTCCCAAATTACGCCTCATGATCCGGGTAGGCGCCCTCATGTAACTACTTAGTTTTAGATAGACCACCATGTTCAGATTGTCGATTCGTTTACAGATTTTATTTCTATGAAACTTGTAGACTATAATTTTCATTTAAAGCTATGCAGACAAATTCATAGATGCCTAAGTTCTCTTGTTATGTATTCCCTCTAAACATCCATCTCACAGGGTCATAGTCCATATCATTAGGTTATTTACTTATCATTATTCATAGTCCATATTATTAGTTAATGTATCAACCATTATCCTTTTCACTAAGTGTTTGTTTACTTTTCCCACTAGCTGTTAACTAATTAGTTTTCCTCATTATTCTAACGATGTGTATCTGTCTCATGTCCTTTTAGTATATAAGCTTAGCTCATTGTACATTTAAGACATTACTATTGCCGAATTCCTCCGTGTCAAACCGTAGCAGTTGTAATATTATATTATCATTGTAAAACTCCCATTAAGTATTTTTATAATCAGTGAGTTGTTTACTGCGTTACAAATTTGGCGCTGTCGGTAGGATTTGCTTAGGGCAGTCAGACAGGGATAACGTACCTGTTAGGTCGCGTGAAGACAGCAGCTGCGGTACCCGAAGGGTTTTGAAGAATCCCTGCCGAACCTGATGGCTCTCTGCATTTACATATTGTTACTGTGGTAAGTGGCTCAAACTGATACGCTCTATTTTCCATTTCCTTACTATATCGCCTCACTCCTATTTTTGTCTCAATCCCATATTTCTATTTCTAAATCTTAATAACTAACTTATAAATTCCAAAAACTACTATATTATCGTCATGCCTAATTCAGAGTCCAAAGTAGCTGTAGGAGCTAGATCCGAAATCGATCTAGGTACCTTGCTCTAAAACTCATTCCAGATTTTGACACAACACAGCCTGTTCAAGTATACCGATTCATTCGTTCGTGTGACTCCGCGTTCCAAATTGCGTCTATACCACAACAATCTATTTTAAATACATTCGCGTTAAACAAAATCACAGGGCCTGGATCTTCCGACGTCCATTCCAAACAATTCTCTTTATGGACAGATTTAAAAACATTTTTAATACAGAAGTTTTCACAAACCAAAACTCTAGGACATCTTAACCTAGAATTGCAGTCAATGTTCCAAAAACCAAACGAATCCATAACAGACTATTATCTAAGAGTTGACCTTTGCAGAAGCAAAATATTAGAAAAACTTGCAGCTGAAGTAAGCGACGTAACTCTAGAAGGTCGTAAAGCTAACACTGAAGAGACGGCATTAAACGTTTTTATCAACGGGCTTAGTTCAGACATAGGTTCAATGCTACTCGTTCACACTTTTAAAAATTTGCAGGAGGCTGGCAACCTTGCAATACAAGTAGAGAAAATACGTAATATGAATTCTGCTAGACAACGACTCTACAAAAACATTATTAATGCCCCCATTGTCCAACCACGTAGACTCGCGACTCCACCTCTCACAAACCAGCCCCATCAGCCAAAACACAATACTTCTCAAAGTTACACTAATAAATTCTGTAATTATTGTAAAAATCCAGGTCATGAAATTTCGGAATGTAGAAAGAGAACTTATAATAATAATCGCTTCAAAAATGTAAATAATAGTTATCGATCGAATCAGACATCTCGACATCCCGTTCCAAATCAAAGTGCAACAGATCAACCAAAAAGTATCAATAATTTAAACTCACAAGCGGCCGAAGACCTGAGCACCTCTTCGGAAACCGCTTTGGCGTATTGCTCAATTCCCTCGACACACACGATGAACCTTACGAATCATCACCTAAACATAGATCCAGACAACCTACAACTCCAATAACGAGTCCACCCAATAAAAACCAACTATGTAGAAATCTAAAAGGCACGTTAAATCCAGTCCATCGGGGACAAGTAGCCTCACTACCTAAACCAAGAACCAAATGCGACGCCAGCACACAAACACACACATTCTATGGGAGACAATGATGTGATATTGGCACGCAGACAGATATTCTAATTCCTACAAAATCCTTACAAATTCCTAAATCTACTATATCATTACAACATCATAATTCTAATTCTACTATTTCAACGCAAAATCGCAACTCTAATTCTACAAAATCCCTACAAATTACTAATTCTACTATATCATTACAAAATCATAATTCTAACGCCACTAATTCAATGCAAAATCACAACTCTAATTCTACAAAATCCTTACAAATTCTTGAATCTACTATATCGACACAAAATCATCGTCATTCTAAATCCACCAATTCGTCACCAACTCTCAACTCTACAAGTCCCATATCTTCCAAACAAACTAATTCAAGAAATAAGTCTAAACCTAAAACTAAAAAGGTTAAACCCAAGAAAACCGAATCCTATAACATTACCTCGTTGAATATACCTCCTGAAAATCTCTTACACTGCAAATTCCACGTCGATGGCCAACCCATAATCTTATTAGTTGATACAGGTGCAGCTATCTCCGTAATAAAAAAGGAGAAGATCGGCAATAACGATATTAATTCTTCTAACAAAGTATCAATCATAGGCGTTTCTAATTCAAATTCAACAATTGAAACCTACGGAACCTCTGAATTAATTCAATTCTTTAAACATAAATTCCACGTAGCTAACCTCAATATCGCCTCAGACGGTATTTTAGGCAATGACTTTATGTCAAGATTCAATGTAAGCATTTATGTGCAGTCAAAAACTATGCGAATCCGCGATAGAACTTACAAACTATTCTTTCTCAACGAAATTAACGAGTTCGACGTTAGTAAACAGTTTGTTGGTCAAAGATCGGAGACTGTGATATCCTGCTTTACTAACGACATAATAAACGGTTCCGCTATTATCAATAAACAAATTATTTTTGAAGACGTCACCATCCCTAATGCTATTGTAAACGTTAAAAATAATAAATTCCTTGTAACATGTGTGAATTCTAGTAATAAAGATAAAAATATTCCAATGCCTATAGTTCATGCCAACATGTTTACAGAACCAACAAACATAATTAGTCATCCGATCAGCTCCGTAAACTCAACCGAAAACCAAAACACATTCGATAAAATAAGTAGCCTTATTCGACGAGATCATTTAAATAAAGAAGAGTGCGAATCCCTCGATAAAATAATTTATGAATTTTCCGACATATTTTATAAAGAATCTGACAAACTCGCATTCACTAACCACACGAAACATTCGATTCCAACGACATCAGATACACCCATTAACACAAAAACTTATAGATTCCCTTACATTCATCAGCAAGAAGTAAAGACGCAAATCGATAAAATGCTTAGCCAAAATATTATACGACCTAGTACTTCACCATGGAGTAGTCCAATTTGGGTAGTACCTAAGAAATTAGATGCCTACGGAAAACAAAAACGGAGAGTTGTCATCGATTACCGTAAACTCAACGATATCACAATAGGAGATAGCTATCCCTTACCTAACATCACAGATATTTTAGATAAATTAGGTCATTCAGTATATTTCACAACACTCGATCTTGCATCTGGTTTCCATCAAATAGAATTAGAACCTAAAGACATACCCAAAACTGCTTTTAACACCCAATATGGTCACTTTGAATTCCTTAGAATGCCTTTTGGTCTCAAAAATGCACCAGCTACTTTCCAACGTGCGATGGATAGCGTCCTTTATGGTCTTCAGGGTGAACGATGTTTTGTCTACCTTGACGACATAGTCGTATTTGCTTCAAGCCTTCAAGAACACGAATCAAAACTTATAGAAGTATTCAGTCGCCTCAAGAAATATGGACTTAAGGTCCAACCAGACAAGTGCGAATTTTTAAGAAAAGAAGTAGCATATTTAGGTCATATAATATCCAATGAAGGAGTGAAATCCAATCCAGAAAAGGTAAAAGCCGTTAGAGAATTCCCAACCCCTAAATCCTGTAAGGATATCAAGTCATTTTTAGGCTTAGCAGGTTATTACCGTAGGTTCATCGCAAATTTCAGTAAAATAACAAAGCCCCTTACTAGTCTTTTAAAAAAGGATGTCCCATTTGAATGGGGCAGGGCACAACAATTAGCTTTCGATACCTGTAAAGATATTCTGACTACCACTCCTCTCTTACAATATCCTGATTTCAACAAAGAATTTGTTTTAACCACCGATGCCTCTATTCATGCTATAGGAGCAATATTGTCCCAGGGCGAAATCGGAAAGGATTTGCCCATCGCGTACGCTTCTCGCACACTAAACAAAGCCGAATCAAACTACTCAACTATAGAACGCGAGCTCCTAGCAATCGTATGGGCCGTAAAACATTTCCGCCCGTACCTATTTGGAAGAAAATTCAAAATCGTAACTGATCATAAACCACTTACGTGGCTATTTTCAATTAAAGATCCTGGTAGTCGTCTTGTTCGATGGAGACTAAAACTAGAAGAATATGATTATGAAATCATATATAAAGCAGGGAAAACAAACACAAACGCTGATGCCCTGTCTCGCCCACCTATAATGAACTCCAACATAATTGACCTAACTTCAGATGAACCAACTTCCCCCAAGCACGATGATTACTTACAATTGAACTACGAACATTATCTTTCTCAAGAACGATCATTTGATTCCCCCAAGCTTAAATCAGTACCAGACAGATTACTAGATCCACGAAATAAAAACATATTCATTCCTACTTCATGTCATCATCAAGATCAAAATAATATTTTCAATGAAGCTATAGAGTCATGCTCTCAAACTAGGCCTTATATAGAGAAACCTAAAATAGTTTACGACGTAGATCTTCTAGTTTCTAATTCCAACCAAAACCTTTACTTTTGTTGCACTAGACCTACACACTTTGATCCATGGGATTCAGAAAGCTACTTTAAGTCCCTTTTAACTTGCCTCCAACAGAATAAAGTAAATGAACTTTATGTACCCGACTTCAAACATGATCAAACTTGCCAAATGAAAGGCAACGAACAGTTACGAGTTACTGCATATTTAGCAGAGTTATACGACTGTATTATAACTATATGTGCTAATAGAGTAAAATATCCCAAACCCGAAGAGATTCCCAATATATTAAAAGCATATCACGACGAACCGCTTTCCGGACATCGTGGTATAGCGGAAACCACCAGGAAAATTCGTGAAGAATTTTTCTGGAAAGGAATGACTAACGATATAAAGAATTATATAGATTCATGCGTCGTTTGCCAAAGAAACAAAATACAAAGAAAGTCATTCCAAGCCCCTATGGTTATCACATCGCAGTCTACTGAGCCTTTCGAACGAGTGTCTATCGATTTAGTTTCCTACTCCGACATAAGCGATAATAGTAACAAATATGTTCTAACTTTACAAGACGAACTCACTAGGTATGTTCAAGCTTACCCTATACCAAACAAAGAAACCCTAACGGTTGCTTCTCAATTATTAAGTTTCTGTCAACACTTCTGCGTACCAAAACGTTTTCATTCTGATCAAGGCAAAGAATTCATGAATAATATCATGAAACAATTTGTCAAATTCCTAGGTACTAATCAATCATTCAATACAGCATACCACCCGCAAACAAATGGCGCGCTCGAACGTTTCCATGCAACACTACGAGATCACATACGCATGTATCACAATCGGCGTCTCAAAAATTGGGATAAAATAATACCATTTGCCGTTATGTGCCATAACACATCTAACAACAGCTCTACAGGATATACACCACATGAACTACTTTTCGGCTTTAAACCACGCCCTTTTTACACAATGAAAATTATTCCGGATTATACCGCTTGCGACTATTTGAAAGATCTAAATGAACGTCTTAGAATAGCTAGAGACGCCGCGTTACGAAATGTAGAAATGATGAAAGAAAAAGCAAAAGAAAGATACGATTCCAAAATAAGGAATATCGCAGATTTCTCTTTAGGTGACAAAGTCATGTTACGAATCCCTACACCTACCTTTAGTTTCCCACCTTAAAATTATCGGCGAATTAATGTGACAAATTGTCAAGCACGCGTTATCTGCTGTGATTGGTTGAATGAATTTTCAACAGCCAATCACAGAAGATAACGCGTGTTTGACAATTTGTCACATTAATTCTCCGATAATTCTAAGGTGGGAAACTGAGGGCTAATAATTTAGATCCAAAATGGGACGGCCCCTATGAAGTAGTCCGTGTCGGATTTAATGAAAACTATTTAATTCGAAAAGCTGGGAAAAATCAATTAGTGCATGCAAATCGCCTTAGACCTTTCAATTTAGATTAGTATATGTCTTAGAGTTTCCCCTAATTCAAAACAACCCCTTAACCTTATATCACTTATACTCGATCCCCATTCAACATCCTAATTCCTCTTTCCACACCACCATCCTACCGGAGCATATCTACCTAGCCACTGATCCCAGTGGGCAACATTACGTATCAACGAGTTCGCTGGAAAAGTGCACCATCTTCACACCAAAGAGAAGAGTCTGCAGAGATCTTATAGTCTACGATTCTTCAATACGACCCACCTGCGAAGTAGACATCTTATTCAGCAAGAAGTCAACAGTACCCAAGACCTGCACAACAACAACGTTTCCTGCCGAAATCAGCACATTTCAACCTCTGGGACAGAATCAATGGCTCTACATCCTTACTGATGAACAAAAATCAGTTCTCCAATGCAACAATGAATTGGTAAACTACAAACTTCAAGGTGCCGGCATCCTCACTCTACCTCAAGATTGTAAGCTATATACAGGATATAGCACTCTATCCGCTTTCCAGTCAACAGAAGACAATGTCACCTTCCCGATAACTATTCCTGACATCAGAAATGAAGATTGCTTCGAAATCTCCAAAGATCCAGAGACAAAACATTTAATACCAATAACCATAAATGAAACACCGCTAGATGCCCTTAAAAACATAAAATCCAACCTTGGGAAATACTCCGAAGATTTGAAGAAAATAATAGAATCCAGAAACCAATCATTGATCGAGAAGTATCAACCCAAATTCACATGGATATATTTCTCTATCGGTATGATTATGCTTACATATCTGTTACTGAAAATCTGTAACCGATGCCCAAATGGCTTTATACGTCGTCGCAACCATTCTGAAGAAAGAAACTGCATCCTGATCTTCAACAACTGTTTCGACAATTCATCAAGACGTCGTCGAAACATACAAGTCGCCATCCCGATGAGAAACTTACATCCAGATACATCATGCATTTCCGAAGATGAAGACAACGAGCTGCCTCCGACTCCTCACAGCCAAAGATCGGACGCTAACGCCCAATCTTTATTCTAAGGGGGGAGGTGTTATGTATTCCCTCTACACATCCATCTCACAGGGTCATAGTCCATATCATTAGGTTATTTACTTATCATTATTCATAGTCCATATTATTAGTTAATGTATCAACCATTATCCTTTTCACTAAGTGTTTGTTTACTTTTCCCACTAGCTGTTAACTAATTAGTTTTCCTCATTATTCTAACGATGTGTATCTTTCTCATGTCCTTTTAGTATATAAGCTTAGCTCATTGTACATTTAAGACATTACTATTTCCGAATTCCTCCGTGTCAAACCTATTATAACTTAGTTGTAATATTATATTATCATTGTAAAACTCCAATAAAGTATTTTTATAATCAGTGAGTTGTTTACTGCGTAACACTCTCACCCCCCCCTTTTATACCTGCTTCTACATAAATTATTATTATTAGCTTGTATAATACCATCTGAAATCTGAATTACTAACTAGACTGCACTTCCATCAGACCATACTTTAATACATTTCTTCAAAACTCTTCACAATTTCCACAATTCATAATAAAATAAACTTTGTAGCAGGTTAAAGATAGTTCAAATCAATATTTTGCAATGCCACGAGTAAAATTTAGTATCAAAGTTATCGGCGAGAAAATTGCCTGTAAATACAACAAATATTCTTATTTTAAATTATACAATAAACAAAAGCACTCTGGTAGTTCAGAAAATAGAAATAATGCAGAAAATAGAAATCATAAAACTGAACAAGAACAAGGTACGTCGAGAAAGCGCAGGAATCAGCTACACAAATACGTCTGGCTCTCAAGAAATATAAACTCAAACTAAAGATTGTTTCTCGGTATTAGATGTTGTTCCAACATTGCATGATCCATCTGTATTATGTGCAGTACTACCCTCCGTTTTGTTTCAGATAAACTTCTTTGTTGTGTATCTATTATCTTTTGGCACGGAGCGTTTAAAACAGTTTTGGATCTACAGCTGCCTTAGGTCGTATTGTAATAATCAGCCTTTTAGTTGTGTATGTTGCTAACTAACTTTTTCCCATGGCTTCGCTTCCCTGGCTTATCTCACTGTAAAAATAATGTTTATTTTAAATCAAAGTAAACTGCAGCATTCAGCGAAAGATAACTGGATCAGTACTTCCAGAGGTTATTTAACTTGTATAAACATTTGGCTTTAGCTCTTTATAATATTAGTTTAGATAATATTATGTAGTAGTAGAATTGTGTATCATATGTCACTTATACAACAACGGAGTAATCCGGCTTTGAAGGAAGGATGGCATATCTCTATCCGTTTAAGATGCTCCGAGAACACGGAAAACTTTGTAGGGAAGGAAGCAATATAAATGTATAGGAGTTGTCTTGCCTCTGGCGTTTTAGAACTAACTGTCCCGTCTAGCGTTCAAAGAAGATCCTTTGAAGTTATCAGAGTATTCAGAAGCAATACATAACTTGTCGATGAATTAAGTAGTAGATACACATGACAAATGATCACCAAGGTCACAGGTACATAGGTCTACCTACATTTATTATGTTTTATTTATGTATTTGTATTATACTTACACATAATTATACATACTTTGACTCACCTTCTGTGTTTATTCATTTTTTTTTGTTATTTATATATTCTATTTTATTATTTAAGTATTTTCCGTTTCCGTAAGTGTCTCCGTGGCATCAACAGTGGGCCCTATCAGAATATCAGCGCAGCGATATTTCTTTTTTGGATATCGCACATGCAAACATTTTTTTGATCAATGTTATCAAGTTTTTTTCTCAGTGTAAGTTCAACCAAGGGGTCTTTAAGTCAAGAGTGAATACTAATGAGAGTGAGTACTTCTAGGCAAGCGTACTTCACACTCGACCCATCGTTAATTGAGATAGTGAGCAAGTGCAAGTCTACCAAGTATATAAAAAAAGAATATTCTATGCTTAGCTAGTACGAGTCTGGGCAGTTCAAAAAAAAGTTGCCTCTGAGGATAAAATATGTCAATATATAATAGGAGCCTTTTTGGTCTCGCATGGGGTTTTTTATTTTTATTATTGTTTAATTTTATGCTTATTTCTCGTGTCGCCTGTGCGGGTCGTAAATAAATATTTTCTTTTCTTTGTTTCTTTCTTTTACATACTTAATGTGGAATAACGCATGGCCAATTACAATACTACTGCCTTTCTAACATTACACTTTCAAAAATTTAATGTTGGCATGAGTAGACATGTCCTGTATTAAGACATAGGTACTTTCAAGTGGGCGATAGCTGATTGCATGAGCTAGTAAATTTCATAATTAAACTCAATTCGGCATTTTTGCTATGTTTGTTGATCTACACAAGATATTGTAAATGATTGCATGTGAATTACAATTACCTATAGGTAGGTACAGTCTAGAGGTATATTTACATTTGCGAAAGTGTAAGTTTGGAATCTGTTTTGTTTGGCAACATACGAAAGTAGGACACACGTGCATGTTCGGTACTTGGACCGGTGTGTAAACCCTCCCTTATACCCATACATATAGAAGGTTATATAGTCTAATGAATGAGGTAATTTTCTTTCTTTACCTACCCCATGAAATATAAAGTATATTCGTTTGTTTGTTCACCGTTAGAAGTGGTTCCTACGTATTCATCGTGACGCAACCTAAATATCATTTGGTGAATTTTTCATGATCTAGAAAGGTCTCAGCTAGCCGAATATGCCAGAGGTTAATAAATCTATATGACTAATTTATTATGAATCCATAAAATGTCGGTTTAATGTTACAAGAAATGTTTGACGTCACAATTCTACTCTATTTATGAACCGAGAAAAATAAGTCGTCACTTAACTAGACGCGTTATTTACTGAATGAAATTCTTGCTTGCAAAGAAACGAGAAAGAAAATGGTTTTCTTTTTATATTTGTAGAAGCTAGAAGTCAGTTTGTATGACAGTTGTCTCGCCAAACAGCGACGTTTCTAGGAAAATATGAGGCACCAATATTTCAGTCGGTCGCTACAAAATAAAGAAAATAAACGAAACACGTCATGCGACAAGGCGGTTGTTTTTTGCAAACATAACGTTAATGAAGTTTTCCTATTATGAAATGTTTGGATTAACTTCAAAACAACCGTTAGATATTCATTCATAATAATGATAACATACTTCTACTCCACGATAAACAAACACGCTTCACTCAGCCTCAAACTTCAGACAACTGATAACCGCCGAACATGTAATTACTTTCTTCCCATCAAAAGAAGCCGATAAGGCTGACAAAGGAAATAAACTCACACAGAACTCGCAGAAGCAACGGTCATTATCTCATGTTGTACACAAAAGCCAAATCTGAAGTGCCATTGGTACAAGACGGCGCGCACTTGACGCGAGAGCAGTTAGGCCGAAGTTATCGCGGACCAGTTTAACTGGAGCACCCTCTGTCAGCAAGGTGCTACGTGCCTCGGATGCCCGCCAACTACCGAGTACCTACTACAACTTACACTAAAATTATATCCAACTATTATCTCTCGGGTTAACGGGGCGGCGGTGTATCGGTTCCTATATGTATGGAATGTACATCGGAGCTGACGTATTCATGGTATTTATTAATAGTTCCAGACTTTGGTTCTGTTTCTGGAACGAAATTAATTTTGCCATAAGTAATTTGTCGCAAAATTAATGTGACAAATTGTCAAACGCGCGTTAGATGATGTGATGAATTTTCAACAGCCAATCACATCACTTAACCTGCGCTTGAGTTGGTATTATTACTTATCATAAACAAGAGGTTAGACTAAAACATGTGTTTTATTTTAGGAAACTATTGAGTGGATTTCCCTGCCGGAGTCTTTGTTCACTGATAGCTACAACCTGGGGGTCTATAAGTTAAGAGTGAATAGGTTACTTCTAGGCAAACGTGCTTCATCGTCGACCACATCATCGCTTACCATCAGGCGAGATAGTGGTCAAACGCGAGCCTATAGATTATAAAAAAAAACTATACTGGAACGGCTATATTATATCCTAGTAATAATACCAGCCAGTAACTGTCCCACTGCAGGGCAAAGATCATGTCGAATCATCGAAGGCACGAGCATTGATCACCACGCTCGCTTAATGCGGGTTGGCGTTTTCAGACTTGTATTAACTATAATCAAAGCCCCAGAGCCTCGAACATCGACGCCGAGTTGCCAGCCTGTCGGTTTGTTATCAGTTACATTTCGGGGAGTGTGCGACGGAACTGCACAATTTGATTCCGCCTAGCCCTTTCCATCATCGGCCTACAAGAAGTACGGCCATGCGCCATCGGTACATGGTGGACATCCCTCCCATACGCACAAAGCGTTTTGCTAATGCTTTCATTGTGCGCACAGCTAAGGAGTGGAATTCCCTTTAAGAGTCTTTGTTTTCTGATAGCTACAACCTTGGGGTTATTAAAAAAAATATATATAAGTCCAGGTTTCCGCAAGATGTTTTCCTTCACCGTTGTCTGTGATATCCAAGATAAACTTAGAAAGTATATATGTTGTTTTTTTTGTAATATTGTAAAATTTTAACGCACGACCTCTAGCACGTGAGGTGAGATGTTTAAAATAAGCTTTTAACGATTTTCACTAGCGTAAAATAATAAGAAACGTAAAAAAATCGTAGCCAATTTACGGGAATTACGTAGTAACCAGCGATAAAAGTTCAGATGGCAACTATGTACATTACTAAAATAAACATACCTATACCACCTTTTTCACCAAAAGAAAATGCGGGTGAGTTTAACCCGTAAATAAAATCTTGTCACACTTCTCCCATCCCGTTTTTCATAGCGAAACTACGGTACATTTATTGCTAACACCGACCAAAAATAAAATAGTTACGAGAGCAACTAAATAGTCGGAAACTTGAAAGATACAAAGAGACCGCTGCGCCGAGTTTCTTCCGGTTTTTTCACACTAAAGGAAGAAGCTCTTTTTCCAAACTGTTGGTTTCGCGACTTTTATATTTTATTCGCGAGGGAATTAAATCGTGTGATTTATATCTCCATTTACTTTAATGAAATATCAATTTAGAGCCAAGAGCTTTGGAAAGGTCACTTTGTGGATCATATTTTTAATAGCGTGGTTAGCAACTACTTGTATTGAGCAGTAATAAATCAACTTTTGGTTTTTAGGGTTCCGTACCCAAAGGGTAAAAATGGGACCCTGTTACTAAGACTCCACTGTCTGTCTTTCTATGTCTGTCACCAGGCTGTATCTCATGAAACGTGATAGCTAGACAGTTGAAATGTTTGCAGATAATGTAGGTATTTCTTGCCGCTATAACAACAAATACAAAAAACATTATAAAATAAATATTTAAATAGGGCTTCCATACAGCAAACGTGTTTTTTTTTGCCGTTTTGCGATAATTTTACAAAAGCCTTAGTGCGCGAGTCCGACTCGCACTTAGCCGGTTTTCAATCTTAATTTTACCTTAACCATTATTCTACGAATATTAATCATAATCATCGTGAATTAAGACGTCAATAACTTTACTAAAATCACTCATAGTTACCAAGCTACATTGTCAAATAAATTAAATAATCAAATTAGAATTCATAACACCCATCAAAAACTGAAATTCCGGAATAAATCCTTTGTCTTATCAGATTGCTAATCCTACATCCTGCCAGCTATTCAATAAATCTGGCGGATACACCGTAAAACACGCTTCACATTTATTCAGTTAAGCAAAGTAAACTCCTTTGTCTCACACCTCAAGCTAAGATTAATTGCGCTAACAACATCACCCTCTTAGCTCGCGGCTTGATGAAGCACCGTATTCATGTTAGTGCTTTAAAATTACACCATTCCTCGGGACCCCTCCAGGTAATGAGGGCCACACTCCGGACAGATACTGCTTTGTCATTGGAATTACTCTATCTGAACAAAATGGCAGCCAAGTATTAAATTGCTCCATGCCATCGTTCACCTGTCACCCGGATAGTGCCGCCATCAACCCGCCTGAAGCCAAATTGAACTATTACAAGTTTTGGCATTAACCTTTATATTTACATGTAGCTACGCGAGAGAATTACTTAATATTAAACTAAAGTCATTAGGTAGAGGAGGTTTTTCGTCGCTAATTTATGCGCAGTCGTAATGTTTACACACACTCTGAAACGTTTAATTATCTACAAGCTGTTAACTTAGTTAAGCAAGCTTTATATGCTTTAAGGGGTAGAGGATTAAGAAAAAAATTAACTCAACCTTCACATTATTAAAAGTCACAAATCTGTATTACAGTGAACGCAAAGCTAACAAAAACTAGTGCATTTAATTAAAATCGTAAAAGATTAGCGGAAAACAAAAGGAATGTTCTCTTTATGTTGAGCTCCGCCACGCCGCCATGCCGGGAGTAATGTCTCCTCGCGCGACTCATGCACGACTCTATTTGTTTGAGTAAAATAAAACTAATTAAAAGTGCTGTAAATTGTTGTAACACGGAGCGAGCGCCGCCGTCGGTAAACACATGCTTTATAATTGAGTGCCGGCTAATTATAGTCCGCAATACTAACGGGGACTTGATTTATTATCTTTCTTTGAATTTTCCCACAGCGGAACACGTTTGTTTCACAGTGAAGAATTGCTTTTCTACTACCCGAGCGCGGAAAGTATTGAATTCACTTCGCTCCAATCTTTACAAATTCACCGCTGATAAAGCCACGAAAACTTGTATGAATAACGAAAAATCTGCTACTTGTGGAAAGGTTGAATCAATTTCAATGTTATTTTTACTTTACTTATACCGCTTTCCATTATCATATCATAGAGGGAAAAATACAGTTCTATTTTAAGATACTTCAGATTTATTTTGGGCAAAGTATATGAATATCGTTCATCCCAAGGGTTTAAACATACTTTACTCCGTAAAAAAGATGTATCAAAACCTCGTAATATAAAGCCATTTCGTATAATGTGGGTTGTGTCCATCGTAATCGAGTAATTTACGCCAATTTCGTCGACGAAGTTTCGTTAGCATTTTTACCAAAGTGGCGTAATGTAAATAAGAATAAGCGCCTTCACTTTCCTTATTTGCGTCTATGGTTTGTTTATCCCACAAAATGCTTTTTGTTCGTGAGCTTAATATATTTCCACGTAATTTCCACGACGGCACAGATGTGACCTCAGTGCTTAACGCTTTGATGTCAGCGTCACTTGCTTAGATTTCTTAACACATGAGAATTTCATTAAGAGAAGTACACACGCACCGCGACTATGTCTGACAGTGGTTGTCTTCGTAATAAATTGTTGTTGTTCTAACATAATGAATTATTATCTTGATGAGGAGACTTCCTGTTACACATGAATCTTTCTTAATTTTCATAGAAATGTTACATGTTTTTTGTACGAGTAAGGATAATATTGATATTTAATTTGCAATGCTATATAATATTGATTGTGGCAATTTATGGATTCTAAGCTTGTGAATATGAGATTAAAATAGGCAATACAAGATTCAGTGCAAAGCGTACGGTGACTGTCGTAGGTAGTAATGAAATTAATTAATGTTACTTGAAAAAGACGGTTGACATTTATTTGATTGCCATTGCTTAAATTACCCGTTTCAATTAAGCTAATAAAACAAAAACGAAAGAGTTTAACTTTATTTTTGGCTTACAATTGGATAATTTTAATAACCTTGTTCGGTTGTCGCTAAGCTCTATAATTAGGTGCGATATTAATATAAATACGACACGACAAAATAAAAGAATATAAACTCCAAGGACACGTTCGCCTTTTGGTTATACGAAACAATAAAAAACTTTGGCAGTTTCTCGAACACGCAATAGTGAGCATGTTGTGTTTCTGTCGTTACGTCTATATTTGCATGTACGACATTGACGTTTGGCGTGTCCGGATTGCGTGGCCTAGGGTGGCCTCTGATGGTTGTCCTTGGCCGGGGCTGGTCGCCGCCGAACTGTCATAACTCCACCAAACAGAAAGTTTTTATGACCGCTGTATAATGTGACTGTACCTTAATAATTAGCTTCGTGCATCTATTTGCTTTAATTAAGAGGGTTAGACGGTCAAGGCCGTGACGTACGGAGACATCGCCGCTAGTCCTTGTTTTGGAATATTTAAATACTTTATTTATGGTAACGCCGCGGGCATCAAACTGCCAGACATTAGCATACAAACGGGAGCTTTGTTTAACTTATTTAAGTTTATAGAATGGCATAATAGCACGTTGGATAAAGGTATAATTATCATTATTCTAGTATTGATTGAATTAAATTTGCCTGAAAATGGTGTATAATTTTGTGATTGCATAATACATGTGGGGGCATTTTGGCGCGTTGGCATAGCAAATGTTTATAAAACTTTGGTCTTGGATGAAACGTTGTTATTAAATGGCGACACAACACATTCAACTTAGTTGCGAACTGGGGTATTAGTAGAGAACGTGCAGGGTTGTTTCAAACCAAGAGAGTCGAATATGTAATTTTATTTGTATTTCAACAGTTACTTAGTTATTTGTTGTTGCTACACTTGGCACTTGTTAATGCCCCCAGAATTTTGCCCGAAACTTAAACCTAGATAGTAACGCACGCTTTACAGTATCTTGCTGTGTTATTTATCTAGAACAAACGTATCCATCTTGCTCTAGTAGATATAAAAGTTGAGTTCCCATAAGGATTGAAAAGGTGAGATATAAGAAGCTTTTGTTGCTTATAGCAGTACCCTGGAGAGCCGGCCAGAAAAACATGAGTTATTTTAAACTGATCAATCATTACAACGACAACTGTCAACGCTTCATGCTTACATAAACTATAAAAATATCTTCAACTGCAAACAAAAGCAAATGAACACCATTAGTACATTCGATTCGTGAATTAATTACCTCCACATTACGTCCGGTGGCTGGGCCAGGACAATAATTATACGAATTAAATGGAGCCGGGTCGAATTATTCTTCTATTTGGAGGCGAGTGAGGAAACCGGGGAAGTTAACAAATTGTTGGGGCGAATTAGTGAGTCTGCAGGTTGTTAGATACCTTTGTCTGAAGCTTTGTGTGCGAAAGAATCGGTCCTTTTTTGTATTTTCTTGGTTTCTGTTGTTTCATTAGGTTTAACTGTGTATTTATTGTTTGAGTTGATCTGTAGATTTCTGAAATTAGTATTTAGGCTTGTTTTGTTTAAAAATAAGCGGTCGGCGTTGATCGAGATTATTAATTTAAAGTCACGTGAGCTTTTTAGTTTTTTTGCAAAAAGTTTGCATTTGGGTTTGTTTAATGGGTGCAGAGCTCGCTACAACACAAATAAAATAACTTGAATAATACCGTTTATTGATAGGTAAATAACACGGCAATTTTGTTATACAAAAGGCATATTTTTTTTGATTTTGAAAGACGATTATTATCATTGTTTAGTTTCAGAAACTGATTAACTTATTAAAATCCTTATATACTGAACATCTAGCATAGAAAACTTGGTAAGTAAAAACATGTAACTAGGTTCAACGTGCCCAATTTCATTGAAGAACTGTCAAGGTTCCTCAATTGACGATTAATTGAGCCACACAACTGTCTTGTTAAATGAATGTGAAGTACATTTCTTCTTGTGAAGAAATGTACTTTCACCTACTAGCCTGGCTTACTTCCAGCGTGGAAACTAACGAAGTGGCAAGAAGTTTATTACCATAAAATATTGTTCTATTGCACACTTACTTACATCGCCTCCCCGAACCATGTATTTAATAAAAAAAAAAACAAACTTGCTTGGAAATGTGAGCATTATTTTGACAAACTTCTTTGAGATAATCGAAATTGCTGTACTGGCCATATACATGCGAGCGGCGGCCGGCAAAAGTTGTATGAAAATCCATATCTGTCGTGTTCAGCGACCAAATAAATTACATACTAAACTCATATCTGTCGTGTAATTTAAAAATGGAACGATCTTTTACTCCGAAACATGGCGACCAAGAAGGTAAATTATCAAAGGTTTTTTTTTTTTCTCAAACATGCTTGGAAATGTGAGCATTATTTTGACAACCTTCTTCGAGATAAATCGCAATTGCTGTACTGGCCATATACATGCGCGCAGCGGCCGGCAAAAGTTGTATGAAAATCCATATCTGTCGTGTGTAGCGGCCAAATAAATTACATAGTAAACTCATATCTGTCGTGTTATTTAAAAATGGAACGATCTTTAACTCCGAAACATGGCAACCAAGGAGGAAACTTCCAAAGGTTTTATTTAAATTTTGAACTGGCTTGCAAATAGAACGCTGTTTATTAGGAAAAAAAACAAAAGAACACTAACGCGGGAACGATTATTTTTGTTCGTCATTGATTTTGACAAAATGAGTTCTAGGTGGTTCTAGGTATTATTATACTAATTTAGTTTAATTTCCGTGCATTGTTTGAGAAAAGCACTATACAAGCCTTGGCCACAACTAGGCATTGATGGACTTACATATGTGTGCCTCGGCTTCGCCTCGGCCCACATTTACACGTTCGTCCATCAATGCCTCTTTTGCTGGCCGCTGCAGTAATGTACTAATTTCGAACTGGCTTGCAAATAGAAAAACAAAAGAGTACTTTAACGCGGGAACAATTCTTGTTAATCATTATTGATTTTGACAAAATGAGTTCTAGGTAATACTTAGTTTTAATTTCCGCGCATTATTTGAGAAAAGCACTATACAAGCCTTGGTCACAACTAGGCATTGATGGACTTACGTATGTGACTTACATTTACACGTTCGTCCATCAATGCCTCTTTTGCTGGCCGCTGCAGTAATGTACTATAAGAGGCTTCTTTTGTTATCTGCTTGGTAGAATATGGACCTGTTAAGAGTATACAAACGTTAGTGAAATTATTTAGCTTGTGAGTGCATAAGTGTTGAGTCTTTAGTCACATTTACGCAGGGAAGCAGCCAATCTAACCTCCTCCTCCTCCTCGCGTCGTGTTCCTCATTACTGAGGGTCGTGATTCCCCTGTTGTCGTGGAAGTAACTTTTCCTTCACTAATTTGCGCCACCTATGCCTGTCTTTTGCGTCGTGGAGAGCATCGTGCAGTTTGGTGTTCAACGATGTGCGGACTTGGTCTGACCATCTTATTGGACTGCGACCTCTAGAACGTTTCCCTTCAATCTTGCCAGTAACCATCAGTTTTTCTAGGTTGTTTCCATCCTTTCCGGCGATGTGACCAAAGAACTCCAATATCTTACGAAGGCAGATCGTGGACAGTCTGATCTTGATATTCAGTTCGCGGAGGATGGAGTCGTTGGTGCGAAAGACGGTCCAAGGGATTTTCATCATCTTTCTCCAGCACCACATCTCAAACGCATCTATGCGGTCACGGTCAGCTTTCTTTAAAGTCCACGTTTCGGCCCCGTAACTGAAGATTGAGAACACTAGGGAATTGACCAATTTCACTTTCGTCTTACGTGAAATATTTTGGTCTCTCCATATTTTCTGCAATTGGGACATTGTATTTTTGGCCATCCCTATACGCCTCCTTATATCCTTCTCACTGGACCCCATGTTGCTGATGCTTGCACTTAGGTTGATGAAGTCGCTTGCTGTTTCCAGCGCCAGAGCACCTGTAAACTGGAGAAGGTTTGCGCGATCCACCACCATAAGTTTGGTTTTGGCATGATTTATTCTTAGGCCCAGCTCCAAACTGATTGTTTCCATTATGTTAAGGAGGTCTACCATCTCGGTTTCATTCGAAGCTAGAAGTGTAGTCTCATCTGCATAACGCAGGTTAGTTAATTTGGTGCCACCGATTGTGACCCCACCCTCCCAGTCTTCACAAGTTCGTCTGATGATGTACTCTCCATAAATATTAAAAAGAATAGGAGACAGAATGCAACCCTGCCTTACACCCTTGCCGAAGTTAATAGGCCCAGATATTGTTTTGTCAACCTTTACCACACCCTGATTGGACCGATAAAGAGATTGGATGAGAGCCACCAGATGTTTGGGTACTCCAAGTTCTTCCAGGATCTTCCACAGAGCCGACCAAATCACGCAGTCAAAAGCCTTGCTGTAGTCAATAAAACACATGATGATAGGGGTGTTAAATTCGTAGGACTTCTCAATTAGTTGGCGAATGTTCAGAATTTGTTCTCGAGTCCCTTTACCTTTGACGAAACCAGCCTGTTCTTGTGGAATTTGCCAGTCTAAGTTTTATTTGTCTAAAATAGTTCTAAATAAAAGTACGCGATAGCATATCTACCTTTTATGTGGAAGCCACGTACTAAAATAGTGAACCTTAAATACAATTAAATTTGATACTTTTTTACAATGTACATTTTAGAATTTTATCAAACTCTTTTGAAAATCGACATATTTGTTTCAATATTTAATGCAGATAAACTGTGTCTTTCACACTAAGTAATTTGAACGCATAGTTTAAAAGTTATCACGATAAGATTGACTTGAATGGAGCTCGAGCGACATAAATACGCGCGGTGGGTAAAGCGGGGGAGCGGAGGCGGGGTGTTGTGATCCAAGCAATGACGTGTCGGAATCCATCAATTCTGAAGTTAGATATCTGAAATTTCGAAAAAGAGTAGAACGTACAGATAAAAAAAAAATTAAAAAAAAAGATTTGTCACGAAACTTTATATGGTAGACCAAATTCCACGCGAGCGAAGCCGCGGGCAAAATCTAGTTATATATAAATTTCGCCTATACCATTACGAAATATAAGTATAGAAGATAAAAATACATATACAAAATTACAAGATGGTTGAGAGATAATATGTTCTTTGACTTGTTTTTTGTACTGAGATACATTTTGAGAGTCACGGATTTTAAGTATCGTACTGCATGGACAGAGAAGGGAGTGGGAAACGAAAAGAGTTTTATAAGATGGGATGAAGTTTAAGGCTTCTTAGTTTAAAGATTAAAACGAACCTCGAGTAAATAGAATTTTTAGATAGTTCTATTGATTGTTAAGTTAACTAGTAAGTAGAGTGGGCATTGGACCGAACGTCTGATAAACCCTATAATTCTACATGTATTTCCGAAATGATTGTATATACCAACACTTAAACATGAACTAAACTGATGATAAATACACGTTTCAATCTTTGAATTCACTGTGAAGGACTTTGACCGGACGTAGAGAAATATAACTCCATTTTCACAATTTTATTTAGATATTAAAAATAGGATAAGTTTTTGAAAATAATCTAGAAGCTATTTTAAAATAATCTTGAAGCTATTTTAAACAGGGAAAAACCTCACAATAGTTATTTCTTGTTCAAATCAGAATAAACTGCCCGGAGTTGAAAAATAAATCATAGCTATTTTTACTAGTCTATACGAGTAAAAGAAACAACTGTGGGAGTACAAACAAATTCCGGTTGTTCTAGCCAATAATACAAAAGATAAAACAAGAATGAAATATTCAAAAGGTCTTTTGCTGAACTTAAAGAAAAAGTAGCCGTTTAAGGGAGGTTAGTACAAGAAGACGAAGTAGGTTGTAAAGTGAAATAATTCCGAGTCTTCCCCGTTGATAGAAGTTTTATCTTTCGTGTACTCTCGGAGGCTTTGAGTGTTAAAGCTCAATGGAGAAGATTGCTCTAATTTTAAAATTATGTCAATCTTTAGTAAAGCTTCAATAAAGTATATTATGACTGAATTCAGGAATCAGTTCTCACTATGCAAGCAATGTCGTTTGGTAAATAAATAGAAAAGCATCGCCGGATGCAAATGTAAGTTAAAACTGTTCTTTGATAAATAGTAACGAAAAATATTCATGTCGTTTATCATTTTCAGTGCAATCAGTGTAATTAGAGATGATAACTTAACCTAAATAAGTTTATTTCAGTCGTTTACATTGTTTAATTAGACTCATTGAAATTCCACATGGAGTAGTAAAAAATCGAATCACAGTTCGTCAGTGGATTCATCGCTAAACTAAAAAAAACATGCACATCGGTTTTTGTTCTTTACCTGTTGGTGTGGCGTGTAAATAGCCAACACCTTTTTTGTACTTGCGTACTAAAAAACTAATTTTCGAAAATGCCTATAAAATGGCTACCCCTACCTGTGAACCTATATGTTTCCAACAAGAAACATCAGTATTCCCATCGTGCAGTATTAAATTCGCTCACTCACCTTGTCATCGAACCAGTGTCGCTCCCAATACTCCTCGAGAGAAGACCACGAGGATGAGCAGGACTCAGGAGTTGCGTGAAATCGCCGGCGAACAGTCCAAATGACGCGTAGCAGAGAAAGTTCACAACCACCAGCAATGTCCACTAAATTAAACTCACAAGGCACGGCCGCGCTATCAATAAGAGCAATAGAACAGTTTATAATGTCTCTTGTACATAGGATTATAGGATTTGTCCATTTTTTACAGCAAAAGGTTCTCGTCGTTCAAATAGAACCAGACTCGACTCGTATCTCCAATTCACAGACAGCACCACAGATCACAGAGCGAAGCACTCGCGACCAATCACGTAGCAGATAACTTCATCAAAACGCGACTGCTAACGCCATCTCTGAGCTCGATGGTTACAACTCTTGAACGAATCCAATGATAAGTGAGCGTTGCACAGTACTAAAGTTTTCTTGTTGGATACGTATTTATGGATGTAAATTAAATAAACACAATCTGATAAAAATATTATTATTATGTAAATTACTATATTAATTTTAAAGAAGCCATGGCGCTTCTCCATGCACCCCGCCTTGGAAGGTCGCAAGACTTTCCAACACGAGCAGAACAGTCACACAGTTAAACAATGTTGAGTAAAGAAGTCTTTTCTATACTATATATTATATTAAACAATATTTATATTACAGATAATATGATCCTACTTCAGTCACTGAACTATAAGAGAACATGGACTTACTTTATTTTAACAGTTACTTTACAATCTAAAAGATCTCAAATCATCGTATTATTGGTTTATTTAACATTATAATAATTGTCTGTCAGTAAATCTACGGTTTAAGATTTGAAGAATTTTCTTATATGGTTAGGTTATTGATTGGGTAACGGATATAGTTTGACGACTGGACGTTTAAAGGAGCTATGCCTAGTCTTGACAGTTGCCACCCGAACAATACCATCAATCCCAGGGAAGATTTCAGTAATAACTCCCAGAGGCCACGATAATGGAGGAGCATCATCTTGTCCAATCAATACGATGGTTCCCAGTTGAATGGGACAATCATTGTTTTGCCACTTTTGTCTGACTTGCAAGGTGTGCAAATACTCAGTACGCCATCTCTTCCAATAGGAGGCCACTATATTATCCAATAAATGTTTACGCTTTACGAGATTGATGCGCGAGTCAGATAAATCTGAAGCTGGTAAATATGTCAGAGGGGTGGACACATAAAATGTTTCCACTTCTTCATCCGGATGGCCCGACGTTGGAGCGTATACTTGAATTATCTTCATGGAGTATCGTTCGTTAAGTTTAACTGTCATAAAGCAGACGCGTGTTGATACACTTTTGATGTTTGTCATTGCTGCAGCAATAGTTTTTCCAATCAGAAATCCAACACCTCCATAAGTGGAGTCGTCATGACCCTTGTAGAAGAAGAGGTCACCTGAAGCTAATTTAACGAGATCTCCGCCTTTCCTTCTTACCTCAGATAAGCCTATAATATCCCATTTAATATTTTCTAATTCATTCTGCAATTCGAATAATCGGTCGTCCGTACGTAGCGTCCTAGCGTTGTAACACGCCAGGGTCAAGGTCGTTGACTTGTGACGGCTGGGCGACATCCAGAGATTCTTCGCACCCTCCACCCCGCCGTTACCAGAGCCGCCGTCAGAACCCGGCATAGCGGGGCTGCTGGGTACTGAGGGCCATGGTTTATTGGTACTATTCATGAAAAGAGGGGTTTAGCCTTAAAACGCCACGCTGGCCAGTGCGTCTTGGTGAGTTTGTCGTCAGAGCCTTGTTCGTTAATCAGCAGGGGCACCACGTGCAGGAGAGGTTGACTTGGGTGATTAGATGTTATGCCACCCCTTTACCCCTATGCCGCTCTGCAGTATTAAACAGAATAACCTTTTAAATACATCGTCTAGTACTGCTGAGCGTGCGCTTCTGCTGGCTGTGGGGGAATGGGAGTCGGGTTTGTGGCTTCAAGAACTCCCGTCATCCACCATAGGCACTATGATGGATGACTCTTCATTTCGGCTCGCAACTTGTCTACGCTTAGGCGCACCTTGTGTTGCTCCACATCGGTGCCATTGTGGTGAAGCTGTCGGCAGCAGAGCGCAGGACGCATAGTACGGCACGCCAGTATCAATGACATTATTCGTCGAGCCCTTAACACCGCCAGCGTACCAGCTGTATTAGAACCTAACGGCTTGGTACGTGACGATGGGAAGAGACCAGATGGCATGACTTTGGAGCCGTGGAAGGTGGGTAGGCCTCTGGTGTGGGACGCAACCTGTGTCGACACCCTTGCGCCATATAATGTTCCTAGTTCGGCGGGCTGTGCTGGCACTGCTGCTGCGGCTGCTGAGGCCCTCAAGCGGCGCAAATACTGTAACCTAATTAGTAATTACAGTTTTGAGCCGTTCGGGGTCGAAACGCTTGGGTCATGGGGCCCGAGTGCACTTCTCCTTTTTAAAGCGATCTCTCGCCGACTGATCGACACTGTGCGTGACCAAAGGGCTGGCTCTTTCTTTGCTCAAAGAATCAGCATTGCCATTCAACGTGGCAATGCTGTCAGTCTTCTGGCCACGTTCCCGGATGACAGCGATGTGGAGGAGTACTTCGACGCCTAAGTGTACCTGTCTTTTGTATATAGTGTAAGTAGTTAGGTTTAGTATAAGTTTGTATAGTTTAATTTTGTTTAGTGTTTAGGTATGTACATATTTACACTTTTGTTTTACAAATAAAAGTTACCAAACTAAATAGTACTAGCATAACATAAAAATATTTAAATTACAAATACGTCATATTATAATAATACCTATATATACAAAATATACAGATATACATTTATAATAATAATTAGTATTATGAAAAGAAAAAAATTAGATAATACATACATTGGATATGGTTAATTCACAAAATATTAATATTATATATAAACTAGATCAATGATAGTTATCAAAAATCATCATTAAGATATAAATAAAAAGAATAGATATAATCATGGGCGATATATATACATTAGAAATATTAAGTTCAACAGTATATACTCAAATTTTTTTTGTTTGTTAGAAATAAAAGGCTTTTTATTTTTTTTATACTAATGTCACGCCTAAACCCAGCCAATCCCTCATATGATTCACGAAACTAATTTAAAACTTAGTAGGTTTTCAAAGGAACGTGTAGGAGTATCGTTACACAGGCATTTCTAGTAATCTCTACATTGCAGGGAACCCAAATCTTATGTAAATACAAAATCACTTAAAGTAAGTAGGGGGTAACAGTATATCTTGTGCCTAATTCAATAATTAATTACCAGAACATGAATTTACTTGGAAACCTGGCACTTTGTGTCTACAAGTATCTACTTAGGTATCGGTATATAATTAGGTGAGGACTTTTGAGATAAAATTAGGTAGACTCTAGTGTATTTGTTTTCGGGAAATTAATTTTCAGTCTGTCTTCAGTTTTGTTTATTATTTCTAATTATTGTACGTTGAAAAAAATGGTCTGCCTGGTTGGTCTAGTCGCCGCAAGCGCTGCATGGGTTCCTGTGTTTGATTCCCGGGACTGGTAAAATTTTGTTGGGTTTACCATCTGGAATTTCTGATTCAGCAACCGTTCTTTCTCAGTTACATCCCGAAGTCTGGACTCTTGTGTCCGGTTATGGCAATAGACTCCCGAACTATTACGTAAGAAATAAATTGGCGAAATGGGGATGGTGCATCTCTACCGAATTCTTCATGGAATACAAGCGTTATGTTATTTAGTTTTGTGGAGTGTAGTGTAGTCATCAGCATATGACTAAAAAATAAATATAAAGTATATGACTGAATTTAGCCATCTGTTTTCACCATGCAAGCAAAGTCGTTTGGGAAATGTAAGTATCGTCGGATGCAAATGTAAGTTTATACTGTTCTTTGATAAATAGTAATGAAAAATTACTTTGTAAGGAATTCAAAAACTGTGAATTTATAGACTTAAGTATAGGAAATGGGTATGAGAGAGATAATATTACCACAAATTATGATTATTATGGCAAGGTGGACCTCAATAAACTATGTAAACAAATTAATTTAGCAATTGACTATAGTGACTACAAGCAAAAATATTTGACATATAATAGTAAAAATCCTAAAAATGTACATACTATGGTGCCGGTATCCACCATAAACTATGAAAAGAAATATCAAATTAATATTCCAAAGAAGGGGACAATACCCTATTATTTTCAATTAAAATCTCAGCAGGATAAACACACGAGTTTACAAGCTTCTAGAACATCATTGGAAAATAAACCAAAAAAGGGCACAATCCCCTATTATTTTGTAAAAAATACTAAAACCACACTAGTAAGCGAACCAAATACTAATACTTTTTTTCGTTCCTAATAAAAACATTACTTCGTTTTTCCATATTTTTCACCAGAATATAGCAGGATTATTATGCAAAAGAGATATTCTTGAAATTACTCTCACTAATTTACAGATAACAAAAATCATCCCGCATGTACTGTGTTTTAGTGAAACATTCTTAATAAAAAGTGATATAAAAAATGCAAAAATTAATGGTTATTACCTAGCATCCATATATTGTAGAGGTAAAAAGCGAGGTGGTACTTGTATATACGTTATGAACGGGATAAAGTACAACGAATTAAATATTATACAAAAATTTGCTCGGGAAATGGTCTTCGAATGCTGCGGGATTGAGGTGCCAACTTTAAAGATTGTAATAATATGTATTTATCGTACACCTCAATCAAATGTTGAGTTATTTTTGAAGTATTTTGACACGCTATTATATAAATTATTGTTTAACAGTAAATACAGCAGACACAAGATTGTACTCGCGGGCGATTTTAATATTAACACACTTAAGAAATGCAAAACTGTAAATTGTTTTTATGACATTATACAAAATTATGATCTGACATTACATATTAATGAGCCAACAAGACTAAATACCTGCATAGATCATGTAATTAGTAACGATAAGAAAGCATCTGGTAAAATATTGAAACTGGGACTATCCGATCACGACACAGCACAGATGTTGGACTTGACGATAAAAACCAAAATATTTCAGTCGTCAAAATATTATATAATGAGGAGAGATTTTAGTCAGGATAATATTCGGAAATTTCGGGAAAGTTTGGAAAGCTTAACATTTGATACTGTGTACAAAGAATCTAATCTGAATTTAGCCTTTAATATTTTTCATGATGAGTTATGTTTGTTTTTTGAATTATGTTTCCCACTGATTAAAAAAATGATTACCACAAAGTATCGTGATATAAAGTGGATTACTAAAGGATTACGACTTAGCTGTAAAACCAAAAGACATCTAAGATTTAAATTTTACCACAAACGAACAAAAGATCATAAAGCTACGTATCACACTTATTCGAATTTGTTGCGGCGCTGTATATTAAAGTCACAAAGAATTACTAATGACAATTTTATAACCAAATCAAACAATGTCTGCAAAGCGGCCTGGAAAGTTATAAACGATGATACAGGAAGTAATACCCGTCAAGAATTTGTAGAGAATATAAAAACTGACAATGGTACGATAACTAGTCCGTATGAAATAGCAAACAAATTTAATAACTACTTAATACAACTATCAAACAGCGATAATGGTAACTTGCAAAACACAAATAAAAACCGTACAAACAATAGTATATTTCTCACACCAGTAGAAGACATTGAAGTTGCAAATATAATTATGTCCTTAAATAATACCAGTTCTGTTGGTTATGATAGTATCACAACTAACGTTTTGAAAAAAAGCATCGTTAGTATTGTTCCCGTGTTAGGATACCTAATAAATTTATCCTTCGAGCAAGGGAGTTTTCCTAGCCGATTAAAGAAATCAGTAGTAAAGCCATTGCATAAAAAAGGAGATAAAACAGAAATGAGCAACTATAGACCCATAACTCTAATTCCTATCATCTCTAAAATATTTGAAAAGGCCATGCATAGAAGATTATCATCGTATATAGATAAGTTTCAAATAATAAAAAAGGAACAATATGGCTTTCAAAAACGAAAATCAACTACACTTGCCGCATTTGATCTAGTGCACAATATATTAGTAAATGTTGATAAGAAAAAGCAGACAATGGTGATATTTTTTGACATGTCAAAGGCATTTGACTTCGTTTCTCATGACCTGCTTCTAGATAAATTGGAGAATTATGGTATTAGAGGCCCAGCGTTGGGATGGATAGAACAATACTTAGACAATCGTGAACAATGTGTCGAAATATCTTGTGAACAAAATGCAATGGTAAAACAAGAGAGGTCTAAGTATCTTGTTAATGGTTACGGCGTTCCGCAAGGAAGTATCCTCGGACCGCCTCTTTTTATTATCTATATTAATGACCTACCTGACATTATTACCAATAAATGTATATTATTCGCAGATGACATATCTATCATATTGACAAATGACAATTTAATTAATAATGATTTTGACATTGAAATTAATAACACTATAGACTTGGTTATAGGGTGGTTGGTAAGGAACAATTTACACGTAAATATTAGTAAGACGACTTTTATGCAATTTCAAACCCGTGGATCTAAGATCATTCCTAGGCATGTCTCATATGACGGTACACAAATCAATGAAACTACCAATGTAAGATTTCTAGGATTCACCATGGACAAGTACCTAGATTGGAAAGCACATGTTGATGAAGTCTGCAAGAAAGTTAACTCTTTTGTATATGTTTTAAATAAACTTAGAACTACATCAGCTCAACATACGGTATTGTTAGCATATCATGGTTATGTAGCTTCCGTGTTACGATATGGGTTGATATTATGGGGAAACTCAACAGACTCCCAGCGGGCATTTTTATCTCAAAAACGCTGCATAAGAGCCATTGTTGGCATTCCTCCATATGAGTCCTGTAAACCGTACTTTAAAAAACTCAAAATATTACCCTTACCAAGCATGTATATTTTTGAAATTTGTGTATTTGTAAAATCTAATCCTAACCTATTTGTGAAAGCTTGTGACATTTATGCACGTGATAATAAATACCCACGTAGTTCAAGACATGGTCAGCGACTGGTGTTAGAATTTGTACCAAAGACTGCTGTGTTTAATAAAAATTGTTCAGCTATGTGTGTTAAAATTTATAATAGGTTACAAACAATCATACAAGATCTTCCTCTACCAAAGTTTAAAAAAGTGCTTAAAGAGATACTCCTAAAAAAAATGATTTACTCTATAAATGAATGGTTTCAAGAATAATATATGCACATGCAATGATGAGTTTGTGTGTAAAAGTGTGTCATCGAACCTAATATTTTTATTTGACTGTTAAATAATATATTATATAAATGACACTATTTAACGTTATAATATAACTGACTAATAATCTATATCGCACTGTATTTAACCAAGTAATATTTAATTGACATTATGCACGCCGAATTTCAGAGACAATAGGACTGAATTATTATTGTTAATTACCCACGATTTTTATATATCTTTGCATGAATAAATAATTTCACATGCCATACATAGGCTAAATAGAATATAAGATTCAATGATGTAACATAACAAACCAACGTATGTAATTACTCTATTTATATGTGAATAAATGAATTATGAATTATGAATTATGAATTATGAATTATGAATTATGAATTATGAATTATGAATTATGAATTATTATGAAAAATATTCATGTCGTTTACCATTTTCAGTGCAATCAGTGTAATTAGATATGATAACTTAATCTAAATAAGTTTATTTCAGTCGTTTACATTGTTTAATTAGACTCATTAAAATGCCACATGGAGTAGTAGAAAATCGAATCACGGTTCGTCAGTGGATTCATCGCTAAACTAGAAAAAAAAATCACATCGGTTTTTGTTCTGTACGTGTTCAAATATCAAAACTGCCATGAATAGTTTTGCTGAACTCTCGTATTCTGACAAGTACGTCAAGGATCATTCGTAAATAAAATGGCTCAGACACAAAAAGGCACGGCCTCAATCTACTAATTGCATTACGGAATATTCAATTAAATTAATCTTCTCATATGCTTCGCAAGTAATAAATCCACGTAAGCTTTATCTTATAAAGTTATTAACCCCGGAAATATTCGTGAGCAAAACCAACGCACCAAAAAGGTTGTGTATCCCAAAGATTTATGCTACGGAATGGCAACACTGTAGAATTAGTTGGTCCGCGGTCGGCGAAACGTTAGATCGTGCAGGGGTATTATATTTAAAGGGATCTGCCGGAGCCTATTCGTCACGTTATGTCATATGAGGCCCGGGAGACTAGTAGCTTTGTTTTAGCCCTGGCGAGATTAAACCGTGTATTTGCCGAGATGTGCGTAATACTGCCGTGTCGATAGTCTGGCGTGGGTGATTTTTGATATTAGTATGAGATGACGAAATTGGTTGGAGCAGTTTGTTTCAGGGTTTTAGTTTCTACTTACATAAGTACTAGTTTGTCAGACTAAAACAGCTCTGGAGTTAAAACACTTTGGATAAGTCTATTTGTACGAATCATAAACAATTATTTTGTTACTTAGTTTCATAGTTGAGTGAGCTTAGAAGTTAATTAACGTGTAGCATGAGAGCGATTAATACAAAAGAAAGACCAATACTATCATATTTCAACGGTTTAATAATGTGGTTGCTATTTAAGTGTTTGTTCACGCTGCATACCACACAGTCAAGTTCAAAATAAATGTAATATAATAACATTATCTCGGGACTAAGACAACAAAGCGAATTTAAGTACCTAATTTACTTTTTAAATACATATTTATGTTCCAAGTAAGTGTCGTTAATATTCATAAAGAAAGTTTGTTAACTTTGTATTTTTACGGCGACGCGCGAAGACACAAGTGAGTTATTACTTCCTAGGGGTTGTCAAGCTAATACGAGTGTAAAATTTTATTTTAAACAAAAGTACGTAGGTATAACCTCGTTTTATGAGTCGTGGGACTCCTAAACAAGGCTATATCATTCATTCATGTTGTCCTGTTCAATGGTAAGTGAGTATGTAGTAAACTGTAGTATTATTATGTAGTACGTATTTACTTATTTATTTGTTTCAAAATCCATTTACAAATCCAGACTTGGGGCTGATGAAAAACCAAATGCCTCACTAACACTTGTAAGTAACTGAAAAGTTAGTTACTTAAATAACACACAGAAGACATTAATCTAAACTAACATAATATTAAAGATGTTTGTTTACAGGAAGTAATCCCGCACGCATCGGGCGCATTGTTGGCGCAGTGGTTGAGCGATCGCCTGCTGCGCTGCGTGTGGCGGGTTCGATTCCCGCACGGAACAAATATTTGTATGACCTACAGATAGTTGTTCCTGCTCTGGGTGTTTGTGTATGTGAGTTTATATGTTTGTAAACGCACCCACGATACAGCAGAAATTCCTAGTTTAAAAAATCTTTGGCAGTACTTATCTGATTACTAAAATTGCTTAACAGATAGACTGTATTGCCGATTGGGATAGGATACTTACTTATAATACTTTCATTATAAATAGGAAAAATAATATTGGACTAAAACAGCGGTTGCACCCCCTCCCCCACAAAGTGCACCTCACCAACATTCGATGTCTGCACTCAAATCTCTCTGCAGTCCACTACCACCTGGAGGCTGAGAAACCAGCGCGGTTTTTCCTTACGGAGAAGCAGATAGCGAGTCCGTCAGACGTCTCGTAATTATCTCACTCAGGGTTTACCCTGGAGCACAATTTTAAACCGCGCGCGGGTGTGTGTTTGTACGCCCGTGACGATACTTGCTATCGGCGTCTCCGTAACCTTGAGGACCCATGATTCTCAACGCTGTAGGTCTGGATAAAATTGTATACGCCCGTGTCTACCGTTTGCACGGCGGAGATCAGGAGACAAGCAGGCTACCTCAACAGAGAACCTCAGTGAGGCTGCTGGCACAGAAAAGCAGCGGTACCCTTCGGCCCAATTAGTGCTACTGGGGGACTTAAATGCCCACCACCAGGAGTGGTTCTTCCCATACCAGTGCACTGATCATGCTAGACGGGAGATGCGTAAGCTTTCACTTGCGCTAAACCTAAGCCAGCTGGTCCAGGGAGTAACGAGGGTACCGGACGTTGACTCGCACACGGCTAATTACTTGGACCATCTGCTGACAACAGATCCAGACCAATACTGTCTGGTGAAGTCTGTGTCCATCTACTCCCCACCCTATCCCAGCCCAAGAGGCACCCGGCGGGTTTGGCGGTACAGGTCAGCAGATTGGGATGGATGGGATCTTTCTTCGCATGCTATCCTTGGCAGCCTACTTGTTCTTCTTCAGCTGATCCTTCGACGTGCGCGGACGCCGTGACGGATGTGTTGCGTCAGGGAATGGAGTACTACATTCCGTTCTCTGACGTAACAATGTCCAGCGTTGACCGGCCATGGTTCGGCGCCGAATATCATCGTGCCGACGCGCTTAAGCATGAGGCGTACCTGGCATGGGTCGACGCTCGATCGCGCAAAGCGAGTGATGTGGATCAGAAGGAGAGGGCCTTCAACAGGGCTGCCAAGTCCCGCAAGATGGTTTTGCGAAGGGCTCGGTTCAACCACATTGGCCGAATAGAGGCCAAACTTGCTTCTTACCCAGCAGGTAGTAAAGCGTTTTGGTCCCTGGCTAAGTCAGTCGAGTCGAACTTCTGCCGTCCCTCACTACCACCACAGCTGAAACCCGACGGGTCGCTGGCCCAATAGGAGAAAACCGCGGGAAAAACCTTAGTTAAAACTTTCTTTTTTATTTCTGAGTTCATTAATCATATATGATACTTCTTGATTGATACTGATTGATCACACAGCAGGTGGTCCCCTGCTGTTCTTACTAAGTTTTTCAACAAACTAGCCGAAATTTGAGTATAAAGTCAATCCTCATATTTGAGGGTATTACAACTTTCTTATGATGAATATTATTCATCTGGGGGCAAATTCCAGTTTTTTTTAAGAACATTCGCATTCCAGTCGCTTCTTCAATCTGTCCAAATTTTAAATTTGCCTTCATTTTCGACATTGACCCCCGATTTCTTAAAGAATTTGACGTTGAGCATTCAGCAAACTCAAGCCTAAAAATCTGTCAAATTCTGTCATGAAAGTAGTGTCTGACACGTTCTTATTTCCAAAATTTGAATTCTGAAACTGTTTCTGAATGTTTCTGAGAAAAGATTGATATTTAGCGTTTTAAGTACGACAAATGGCTGCCTGTTTTGTTGGTACAAAACAAGATGTATTTTTCTTTTGTTACGAATCGGTTACTGTAGCATTCTTTGTAAATGAAAACGTCTTTGAACGCTTGAATAATACTAAGTTATTTTTGGGACGTCTGTTTAAGACCGTGATGTTAGGAACAGACCTCAGGGGGTGACGTAGCGGTTGATGTTGGGATTACTAGGGGATACTTCCAAGATATTGTGGTTCGTAAAGGTCTGGCTAGGGAAACTTAGATAGAGAATATTAATATAATTTTATCAAACTGTTACTGTTCCACTGCAGGGCAAAGGCCTCTTCTCATACAGAGAAGGTGTGGGTTTTGATAAAATGATTTATAAAAATACATCTTAGGTTGTCATATAGATATATACCACTATAGTACCCATAGAAATCTCAAAATTGTAAAAGAGCTGTATTACAATTTTGGTGTACAAATAAAACATATTCTATTTATTTCTGTCTATCTATCTATTACAAACATTATTAGATATACACTCTACCGTACCCTTCGCGGATTCATGCGTGATGTTATGTTATTTGAGTTACTATACAAAAACAGGAAATTAAGGAAGAAATGTTTTACGTCTCACCTACTTGTTTTATTAAACGAATACGCTACTGTTTGCTGAAAAGTAACACAACTACAAGTATCGGCAGGTTAGTATAACTAACGCTGGATTAAACGAAAAAAAAAACCTAGAATCTTGGTCCTAGAGTTGTTCAGTTTAACTTATTCCGAGAAGCTGCAAACGATCAATTAGTAGAATGACTCTTATCCACTTCACTTTATCTAATTTTCCACAAATAAAGAAAAATAGAAGAGAAAGAAAAAGCGTTTATTTTCATTTATTTTTTATTTCAAATGCCTTAATTTTGGACTCCAGAGCTTAAATATAAAAAGAAATAAAACAAACACCATTACAATTTGTTACGTTTATTTGTCCCTTCCATAAAAATGGGATGTAATAAGGCCTGCATATGTAGCCTGGCCAATGGCGGACGGAAAAAATGTGCGGCTTCGATGGCATGCGTTACCCCTGACAAAGCGATGCCGCTGCCAATGCCGACCTACTTCGTGATCCCCATTGTTTAATGTGAACATTTGTTTCTTAGTTTGTTGATTTTGAGATAAGAATCTATAACTGCTAATTGGTATTTATTTTGTAAACTGGTTTACAATAACACTTTTAAATGAAAATCTATTTTTTCAATTTAAACTACTTGAAACCCTTGTAAAGGTATATTGTTATTTATTGTTAATAAGGCCAGTGTTTCCTAGCTAAAAACTCCGAGAAGGATCACCGAAACAAACTCGGTGGTCAAAATCTCTATTAAATATTATACTATCTGTAATGGCCTAATTTGGCCAATGTAATTAGTTATGGACCTAGGTGTAGGGGGCGTTAGCCCCCCCGGTGGGTTTCCGCATACACGCGTATACGCGTAGCGGCCAACATGTAAGTTGCGGTGCTGCCTAGGCGGTATCGCAATGAGGCGGGCTGCCATGTCGTATGGGGCCTTCCAAACCCATACGATATCGCGGCTGAGGGATGGAGGCCGCGGCTAGAGAGGAGTGCCGGTATTGCGGTGCGCTGCTCTCTCTACCTTCCGCGGCCTGGACGGGGTGGCCACCGTCTGATAGCGGACGCGGTGGGCCGCAGGAGAGGAGGAGTGTTGGTATAGCGTTATCCGCTCTGCCTACGAGTATACGCTGCGGCCGAAAAATGGTAGGTGGCGGGGCCATTGACCTTGACCCATCACAAGGGGACCAAGGGTGCTATACACGGGGTCGTCAATGTGCTGGTTTGGTCCCTGGGGTGGTCACAGCGCACAGCACTATGCTATCTCCCCGTGGTAGCGCAGTATGCAAGAGCATTTCTCCTGGATAAAAAAAAGATGTAGTTAACGAAATTATCTGAATCGTTAATTTGCACATGAGTGAAACTGAAGCGGCAAAATATAAACAAAATTCATAAGATTAATCTACCGTCATGAGGTTAAGTAACGTAACTTCGGTGAAAATACTGTTATTGATTTTTGTATTTATAGCTAGTGAACGGACCGTAATCAACAGGCAATATACTTCGTTTAGCCGTAAACTCAAACTTTACTTTGAAAAATGTTTATAGGTACAACAAGAAAACAATAAAATACGGGTCCCCAAAACATTTTGTGCGTATGGGTGGGATGTCCACCATGTAACCTCGGTAAAAGTACTTTTATTGATTTTTTTATTTATAGCTAGTAAACGGACCGTAATCAACAGGCAACATACCTCGTTTAACCGTAAACTCAAACAAAAATAAAATACGGGTTATTTTTCTCAATTCGGCCAGTGTTTTTACCGAAAAACCAAAGATTTATAATATACATTTGTATGAATACATGAACGTGGGCTGTAGTAATCCGGCAGCCGGGATTCTGAGATAAACTGTGCGTTTTGAAGCCGTAAATCTGACAAGATTGATGATATCTCTGACCTCTGTACCCTGTACGCCTTCCTTCCAACAAGACATTGCACCCGGTGTAACGGGGTACAATAGCACCCCACAGATATTACCGGCGATTCCGGTAGTAATTAAAAGTCTTTTCGTGATTTATTGGAAAAATAATTAATGATCAACAGCGTGCTAATGTCTACACTTATGTGTGGAAGTGAAGGGTGGGTATGGCAAAAAAGACATGAAAGTAGGATTAATGCAGTTGAAATGCGCTCCTTGCGAAGTATGTGTGGGATAACTTTAAATGATAGGTTGAGGAATGAGGTAAAAAGACAACGTTGTGGTTTAAAAGAAGATGTAGTGACTAAAATTGAAAAGAGTATGGTAAGATGGTTTGGCCATGTTGAGAGGATGAATGAAAGGCGACTAACGAAATGTATTTACAAGGCAGACGTGAATGGAAACGCCGGGAGGGGAAGCCTTAGAAAGACATACATAGACCTTATAGGTGATGTTCTTCAAAAAGGCCAGGTGCGCAGTACTCATAACCGGCGTGTGTGTATGACTAGATGTATGAATGTGAGTGAAGCAAAAGAAGTATGTAAGGATCGTAGCAGATGGCGTTCTGTAGTTTCTGCCTTCCCCCATGGGAAAAAGGCTTGAGTTTATGTATGTATGTATAATTTATTAAGTGCATCGATAGAAAATAACGTCAATTTGTAAAAAGGTGCTAGTCTTTTAGTGAAATACGAAAAGTGAATATTTTGTATTGTAGAGAATGAAAATATTTTCTTATTATTTTAATTGTTCGGGCTATTAAATTTGTGTCAAATAAAACTGACATTTTTGTCACTTAGTTAATCCAATATTTAAACTAGCTTATTCAAGCGGCTTCTCTCCTGTGGTCTATTATCCCTGAGGACCCGTTTATTTTCCGGTATAAAAAGTAGCCTATGGCAGTCAGCTATGCTGTAGAATTCTATTAGTGAATGGATTTCATAATTTGACCAAGGGGCTTTACTTTGACGTGACAAAATTATCAAGGTTCTACTATGAGAGACACATAAAATAGCTATAAGAGGCGAAGCACTATATCCCTTGTTGATAGGGGAATCACGATGGCGTTGACACGATATGGTACAGTCCAGTACTTCTAGATATTTCCTTCTCTTTCAAACATACAAACAAAATATATTCCATCTATATCTTAGTTTCGAAGCTACGACAAAACAAAAGAAATCTTCAAAAGCAATAATAAATTAGATCCACGCAACAAAATACCCAATACGGCGGCTAATTCGAACGGACTCGTGAATAATTTGTTCTTTGTTCGGCTCATACAAACGATCGAGATATCAAACGAGTCACGTTCGTCGAGTGGGGTGCGGCGGTCACCCACAAACGCACATTGTACTGGGGCACAGTACAAGAAGTACAGAAGACTTTTGAGGTGCGCAAAGGAAATGTTTGTATGATGTCGTGGAGGCGTGAACTTTCCGGTGTGATATTCTTTGGCGCTGACAGTGGCGTAGACAAAAGTAGGAAAAATAGACAAGACATTATTTTATATTGCGTAATAGCAGACGGCCACGTAAACTTAAAATAACAGATGGTGGACAAATAAAAAAATAAAGTGTTATTTTTTCAAGTTAACTTTACTATCGCTAATTCGCTTAGCAACGAATAACTGTCCGCAGTAGGTACGTATGCAAAGATATTTACGTAATCTCTTAACGAAGAGCAGTAGAGGACAAGGACTTTCAAACCACGCACTCAAAAGCCTTTGTATTAAGTGAGACTACGGCATCGTCTCATTCAAGGTTATACCGTCTGATTCGTAGGCGGGCTACGGCGTAGCGCGTAGGCGGCTACGGCGTAGCACGTAGGCGGCCATTCATCTCCATGGATCTTGGCCTTATCATTGTTGTACTAAGTTTCTCGCGCCAAATGCCTATATATTATAATTTAATTATGAATTTGTTCAACGCTATTAGTTAAAGCTGAATTGGCTTCTGATAATTTATACAGAATTATGGCTTTAAATAGGTTTGCTCTATTAGTAAGGTAGACGATGTCTGAGATTGGTTCATGTTGGAATTGGTTAATTATTTCATCCTGAAAATATCATCTAATAACTAGTAAAGTTATTAGTATATGTAGTCAAAGTCAAACCATTAATTTAAATTAATAAGCAATTAACAAAAAAATATATTTAAAAATAATAATAATTGATTCTACTGTCCATTCACAAAGATTGTTTGTTAGGTAACGGATAAAAGAAACTCCACACTCACACTTTAAAAACAATGTGTAGTCCAATGATTATTCTATTATAAACGAGGTACACCTACACGCTTACACGGCAAAAAGCACTGACCCATAAGTGTTTTCATATCGCTTAAAACTCAAACGAAAATGCAAAATATAATGACAGTGGTAGTTAACGCAAACTAAACCAATTATGTGTTCACCTTCAGAAATAGAACCGTTGGCATACCCTTTACAAGCTTTTAAGTACGTATATGTGGCCGGTAAAATTAGTGATCCATATTTCAAGTACTTCCTGTGCCCTGTTTATTAATATAACGGACAATGCGATATATGTGACAACATTGACCTTTTTACGACAAATGCTGTTTAGTAACGTTAAGATGGAATTTCGTATACTTCTGAAACTTTGGAGATAATGCAATAATATGAAACTATGAAGCTGGTCTGATGATGCAGCTGGAAAGGTGTTCATAAGAATTGATCAATCAAAAAAGATAGCACCATTATGATTGAGCTCTAGATATGTATTTACAAGGGATATTCATCAACATCATCAGGCATTTAACGTTCTCACTGCTGGGACACAGGCCTCCTTTCTGTGATAGAGGGAATGGGCCATAATCCACCACACAGGCCCAGTGTGGGTTGGTGGATGTCACATGTCTTCGATTTTGTGGTTCTAGGACATGCCGGGACAAGGGATATTACACAATACATATACTATCTTAAGTTAATTTTTAACGAACCTAATATACATTGTATGTTTTAAACTCATAATTATGCAGGTTAACTTAAAATTCAGAAAATAAATTACACATTTGCATATATTTGGTGTTAAGCAATTATGTTGAAAGTTATACAATCATAAACTCCGATTACTCTTGCTGATTGGACTCGAATTCATTAAATCCAATTATTTGTACGACTGTACAATTACAGTAACTGTGTAAAAGTTTTATTTTTATTTTTTTTATTCGTTATAGGCTCGCGTTTGACCACTATCTCGCCTGATGTTAAATGATGATATGGTCGAAGGTAGAGCACGCTTGCCTAGAAGTAACCTATTCACTTTTGACTTGAAGACCCCTAGGTTGTAGCTATCAGGAAACAAGGACGCCGGCAGGGAGTTCCACTCCTTAGCTGTACGCACAATGAAAGTATTTTCAAAACGCTTTGTGCGTATGGGTGGGATATCCACCATATACCGATGGCACATTGCCGTACGTCTTGTGGTCCGATGATGGAAAGGGCCTGTGCGGAATCAAATTGTTCAGTTCCGTCGCGCACTCCCCGAAATGTAACCGATAAAAAACCGACAGGCTGGCAACTCGGCGTCGATGTTCGAGGCTCTGGAGCTTTGAGGCGACCAGTGCATCGTTGCCAATAAGCCTTTTGGCCCGTCTGTCAATCGACTCAAGTGCATCAAGCTGGTATTTGGCAGATCGATCCCGGAGGTGAGAGCAGTACTCCATGCATGACCGAACTTGCGCTTTATACAAGTTGTTTTACACACTTGTCATGATTTAACTTGTAAACAACTTTATTTACGGAGTTGTGTTATTTTCGCTTTTGTTCGTCGTAATTTAAAATTAGGGTTTACATGACAGGACCAGTATTTGTGTTTTCAAAAATAAAGTTAAGTAATACAGTTTTTTACATTTTTTTTTTATAAATTCAAGGCAATTAATTGATGGTTCCTAGACATGATGTATTCTACTAGGCCGTATGTTTTACTGTAATGGATCTTGTTTGAAAAATATGGAAAATAATTATGAAGGCACCTACGTGTTACTATGACTCTATCATGGCAAATTATAAAAGAGGTTAACCCAAGTAATTTTGTGGTGCGAAAACCTTAGTAGACTGATTGGTATTTTTTTGTATTATATCCGTTCAACACAAAATGCTTACGGGCCGAGAATAGAATATACTTTACTGTACACCAACATAGCACACGCTGAAGATATTAGTTAATTAAGCTGCTACTGAATACCATTCATATGATATCATTCACTATAGTCACAGCTAACGGAGAGTATTCGATCACAGATACTCCGAACAATAGAACGCCTGTTCTTATAGACAATGGGGCAGATCGCCTCCTGACCGACAGCCGTCTATAGACTGATACTCACTGCAGCTTGTGCTTTGATTATATGTCAGAGTAGCGCAATTGTTGAGGGGCTAAGTTCTGCTGATGGCTATTGCAAACAATAGCTTGTCTGGTCTTACGGACAATTAGTATGTCGGTTGATAGACTCTATACACACACGTTGAACTTTGTCTTTTTGTTGTCAGTTTAGGTTCCACCCGTGGCCCCAGGCAAAGTGATATTCGATCAGGGATCACAATTGTCAAAAGTCCATAATGTTCAGGACCTACTGGCGTGTAATTTCGGAAGCGCTAATCCATCCTACATACATTATTTGCACTTTTTGAGAATTTTTATCGCTCTTTGTCTAAGCCCTTTGGTATACCCACCAAAGGGCTGTAGCAGTTTCGTTAGTATCACTAATTTACTGTAACTTTTACGTCATGATATTAGACTGCCCAGCCTTTCTTGGCCTCATAAACCCACCTAGGTGTTGGTTTTCCCTAAGATAACCATATTTTATGCGTAACAAATATTTTTGTGGAAAACTAACGATGATTATTTGATATTGTTTCTATTTTAGGGTTCCGTACCCACAGGGTAAAAACGGGACCCTATTACTAAGACTCCACTTTCCGTCTGTCGGTCTGTCACCATGCTGTATCTCATGAACTGATAGCTAGACAGTTTAAATTTTCACAGACGATGTATTTCTGTCGCCGCTATAAGAACAAATACTAAAAACAGAAATAAAAAAAATATTTAAGTGGTCCCATACAACATACGTAATTTTTTTTGCGTTTATTTTTTGCGATAATGGTACGGAACCCTTCGTGCGCGAGTCGGATTTTTTTTTTTTATTGATCTAAACCCATCTTCGCAAATGCCTTTCTAATGAAACCGGTTTAAGGCACATCGGTTGAAAGGTTTAGTATTTTTTTTTATTTAATTTTTTTAATAGGATTGTTTCGACTTCAATACTGTTTAGTAGATACTGAACTATTGTATGGTAGCTCAATATATGTATCACGTATTGTTTGCCGCAGAGCCCCGGCTTCATTGTATGCCTAGATTGCCCCGTGTAGGATGTTATTAGTCCGTATGATAATGAAGCAGATTTGATGTCTGCTGATATTGAGGTCAACAATCTTCTGGGAATTTCTGTTTATCTGGTACCTCAGTTATCGGTTTCTGAATTGAAAATTTTGAATTAAGAACGTATCAAACTCTGCTATATTTCCAAAGTTTGACAGATTTTCAGGCAAAAGTAGAATTTGATAAAGACTCAATTTTTTTTTTTTTTTTTTTTTATCTAATATAGGCTTGCGCTTGACCATTATCTCACCTGATAGTAAGCGATGATGTGGTCGACGGTGGAGCACGCTTGCCTAGAAGTAACCTATTCACTCTTGACTTAAAGACCCCTAGATTGTAGCTATCGGGAAACACAGACTCCGGCAGGGAATTCCACTCCTTAGCTGTACGCATAATAAAAGTATTCTCAAAACGTTTAGTGCGTATGGGTGGGATGTCCACCATATATCGATGACGCATCACCGTACGTCTGGTAGTCCGATGATGGAACGGGCTGGGTGGAATTAAATCATGCAATTCCATCGCACGCTCCCCGAAATGTAACCGATAAAAAACCGACAAGCTGGCAACTCGGCGACGATGTTCAAGGCTCTGGAGCTTTGACTTAACCAGTGCCTCATCGCTGATGAGCCTCTTGGCCCGCTTTTCGATCGACTCTAGTGCATCAAGCTAGTATTTGGCAGATCCGTCCCAGAGATGAGAACAGTACTCCATGCATGATCGAACTTGCGCTTGATACAAGCTGAGCAGCTGTTCTGGCGTGAAATACCTTCTCACCTTTGCAAGGATCCCCAGCTTTTTGGCAGCCAGCTGAGCCTTTGCCTCAATGTATGGCCCAAAATTTAAAGTCGATGTCAACGTAACGCCAAGAAGCTCAAGATGGTCAGCTATTGGCACGGTCACATCTCGGAAAGTTGGAGCCGGGTGAAATTAACTCTTTTTTGCGGAAAAAAGACACGCCTGGGTTTTAGCAGCATTAAACCTGACCAGATTGGCATCGCCCCATTCGGAGACTGCCTGCAAGGACAGGTTTAAGCACTCCACCATGGCCTCCCGGAGAGACTGGATCTGAGGCCCGGTAGCACGAGCGTTGGACAAGTATCTCTCAGTAACAGTGCTGTCGTCTGCATACCCAAAGGTGCCGGGTTTTAGCAGATCGTTAATGTGCAGCAAGAATAAAGTTGCCGAGAGTACCGACCCCTGAGGGACCCCGGCATTAATATCCAAGTAGTCCGACGAGCAGCCATCGATAACCACTCGAAAGGACCGATCTCTCAGGAAGTCTGCAATCCAATCACACAGACCACCGGGCAAACCGAATGAAGGAAGCTTAGCAATAAGGCTTTCGTGCCAGACTCTATCAAAAGCCTTCGAAATGTCTAGGGAGACGGCAAGCGCTTCCCCGTGCCTCTCGATTGCCTCACTCCAGATGTGAATGGCATACGCTAGAAGATCCCCAGTAGACCGATTTCGGAGGAAGCCGTATTGGCGATCACTAAGGATATCGTTTGCTTCTAGGTATGCCAGGAGCTTAGTATTGAGTACACGTTCCATACTCTTACAGAGTATGGAGGTTACAGATACGGGTCTGTAGTTGGCCGGGTCAGCTCGACTGCCCTTCTTGGGCACGGGCTGTACGTTAGCCTGCTTCCAAGCATTCGGCACTTTTCCAGCCTCATACGAAAGACGGAATTTATAATTCTTAATTCAAATATCGGTGATATGTCAGATATCTGTTTCAAGGAGTCTTTATTACATAAAATTCATAATAAATAAAAAAATAAAGGGCCGTTTTTTTGAATAAAAGAACTGGTATATAAATTAATGTAATATTATTTCAGTCGTGTATTTTAAAATAAAAATCTGAGTTAATAATAATATAATGCACCTATAATGCCTCTAATTTCTGAGAGTCTACAGAGATTATTTAAAAAAAACGAGCAAGTACAGTCAAGGGTCAAAAGTGCAGTCCCATCTCAATGTTTATAGTCACCTGCACGGTTCTGTGCATATAAATGTGTGCGTGATATTTAAACGCAAACAATAAGACATCATACAGTCTAACTACGAGGTGAAGGGGCGTGGTCAACGCCACACAAAGATAAAAATATATACTTACTCGTTTCACTTAGATATAACTACAAAAGTCCGTAGCCGAGCCGGTTCAAAACTAAGTCTTAAATTCGTCATAGCAGTTAACGTAACTCGTGGCAGATTCGTGAGAGAGTGTCACTCCAAAGCGGGACCCTAATAGACGCGAGTTCAAATCTCGGCTGCTCGAAATTTATTTTTGTATTTTTGGTAACTTATACTCATGGTAACAAATAATGACTAGTAAGTTACGCGAAAGGTATACATCTTAGAATAAGTATAAAATAAAAACAAAAGTTTTTTATGCATCTTTTGTTAATATTGCTCATGGTTTCTTTTTTAATGGTTGGGACCATTAAAAAAGAAATCATGTTGAAAATAAAGTAATTTATTGATTTAATAAATATTATAAACACTAGTTTAAATATTAGGCAGATAAAAAAAATATGATAACTATTATTATTGAGGCCATAGCTTAATTATTCGTTTTCACTAGGAAAAGTGGATTGAAGCTTAACCTCAACAATACAATGCTAAATGTTTACTATTGCCAGGACATCCTCTGTTTCAAAACTAACCCAATATTGATTTAAATAATTAATGATTTAAATAAAATATGATACAGTGATGTTTACATAGAATACCGATAATAGAAACAATCAATTTAATAGTAATAATATTGCAATACAATTAAAACTTTTTATACATAATAAATTATTTCTTAGATCGGTTTAAATATCTTTATTCACATTAAGACAAATTGTCACTTACAATACAACAATATGCTAACATTTTAGCAATAATATCCCAGTGAGGGTAAAAGAAAAACAAATGATTCTTTGTCGACTAGTTAAGAAACGAATTCAACACATTCCCGAGATAAGGCGGTGGTCTAAGTTAAAAGATTTCCAACACTGATTTTAGTTTGTAAGCCCTATAGAATAAAATATTTAAATTCAATGCAGTGTCTCGTCATTGTAAAACGAACAAAAAAAACCATAAAATTATATGATGAATAATTTGTTTAAAAGAAACGAAATGAAGTCGCTCCTTTCCTTTGGCATGGAGTGCGTGGAGAGCGGCAAACAGTGCGCAGACGTAGGGATCGAATTCACTAGCAAAACGCCTAGTCGGTATAAAACCATTGTTTTCATATTCATTCACCATAACACTTCATTGAGACTGACTTATAAGCGGTGACTGGTCTCCCACTTCATGCACGACTCTTGAGACGTCCTTGTTTCTCAAACCTCACTATCCAAAGTATCACGTTCTCCTCTAAAAAATAAAAAACATTTATTAAACATTTCAAAAAAGCGATATATTTTCTTAATTGACACAAAAATATCATCATTTTATAATATAACTTACACACAATCCGGTTTCATCAGAAATTTGTGATTGTATTTAGCCTATAAGATATGCAAGGCAACAATGTGTGCCCTAGTTTCTAAACTTATATTTGCTTGCATTATCATAATCAAATAAACACCGCTATTATTATTCGAACCAGTCTTGTAGTGGTTTATCAAGCAGTGTTAACCGCTAGACCAGATGGACACTTAAGTTTGACTATGAAATTAAATACCTCATTCTAATCCAAGTAACTCAAAGTTAAATGATTATTTATCGCACTCCCTAGGATTCTTGATGAATAGCAATATACGAGAGTAACTGCGATCGATGTTGGCGACAAAACGTGTGGGTATTGTGTTTGAAATCTACCCACAATGTTATAAAGTTTAGTTAAACGTTTGTTTTATATTATAATATCTACTAATGAGGATGGATTTGAAACACCACCACCCACATGTTTTGTGATTTTAATAAATAGTATGACGTTGCGGCCATGTCGTGTTCTCATTGGTTCATTATGAAAGAGTTCAACATACAGATGTGTGTATGTGTGTATGAGTGTGATGTGCTTATAGAAGAAGGTCGCAAGTGGGATTGATTGGCTATGCTATAGTTTCGTGAAGATAGGACTGCACTTTAGACTGTGATAGTACTTTGCTTTAGAGAATTATAAAATAGAAGAGCTGTGTTATTTTTGACGCGCTTTTCGTTTCTGTATTAGAAAAACGGTATTGTAACTATTTAAATTTCCCATGATTTATATTACTTATTATTGTCATTTTTCATGGCCATTATAAAACAACTGTGATTGCTAAGCAGAGAGTTTTCTAGTTAAATATCTTGCTTCTTCTTCTTTTCATCATCATCAGCTTATTAATGTTCCCACTTCTGGGACACAGGCCTCCTCCCTGTGAGAGGGAATGGACCGTAATCCATCACGCGGGCCCAATGTGGGATGGTGGATGCCACATGTCTTCGAATTTTTGGTTCTAGGACATGTCAGTTTCCTCACGATGTTTTACTTCACCAGTTTGAGAGCAGTGGTGATGAAATAATTTAAACAAAGTAAAGCGCCTGCCTGGGTTCGAACTCACGACCTACAACTTCTAAGTCGCAGCCGTTACCACTGGGCCACCACTGCTCTCTCTTCTTTTCTATGAAAAACTCTTTAAATATTTTGGTCCCAGTAGGTGGCCACGTTAATACCAGCCTAACAGGAGTTTATTAGGTCTTCTGAAGTGTATGGGCACTTTGGGCACTTTAACAAGTGTGTCACAGGGGTGTACCGCAGGCACACTAGGTATGAGACTGGTCTATAGAACCCCATTTTGCAAAATTGTGTTTGCTTTCTATAAAGGCCACAGAACTTCACATCCAGGTGGCCGGTGTTCCTGGAGTTTCAAATGTGCAGGTCTGTTTGAAAAGATGATCTATCTATATTTTATGGTATAACTCACAAACTCATAAAAAGTAAATTCCTATCGTTATTAAAAGTGACAATTTATGATCAGATATATGTTATCCTGTTACAAAATGTTGATAACTAGTACGGGGTTGATAGTTCGATACTCGCGCCACCAGGTGTCGCCCGCGGCCGGATACCTACTCGCTAATTAAACTGTCGCGTACCGCACTAACTAACCGTCGATATAGCGCTCATTGATAAAGTCCGCATAACACGCATCACGATATAATTAGATGATTTACAAGTGAAATGGTTATTGAATATCTGATTTACGATTGCTTTCAATCCCATTAATGAATCAATGTGAAATTAGGTACCTAAGTTTGGATGTTTGTAGGTCAATCAAGTATGAAAGGATGAATTTTGGACAAATGTAGGCCATGTATGCCATGACCTGGACTAGGATACAGGATGTGTTATCCAGGCACTACTTAAGTGCTCATAGGGTAAAATTCACGCGGGCGAAGACTTTTGTTACACTTGAAAGTACATTCATTGTTTAAACTTTAAAGTATCTACCTTCATTGTTTAACAATGTACTTGGACTACTCACCTAATGAGTAATCACATGACTACCTAATGTATTCCATAAATTTTCTACTTATCAGTACAAAAAACATTAAGTATTATAACTTATGTCGTGACAATCTAAGAAGTCGGATGAGACAGCTATAAAAATACTCAATAATAATTAAACTTGATGCTTACGAATGATACTCGTTGTTTATATTGTAAGGGTATCATTTTTTTTATAATCTATAGGCTCACGCTCGACCACTATCTCACCTGAAGGTAAGCGATGATCTGGTGACGGTGAAACGCGCTTGCCTAAAAAAAACCTATTCACTCCACACCCTTATATTGCGTAGGGGTGGGATGTACACCATGTACCGATGGCGCATACATCTGGTACGTCTGGTATTTCGATTAGGATTATGAATTTGATTTATCAATTTCTTATGAACAAAGTTATCGCGGCATATAAAATGAGAAACGTCGTCGGATTTCTCAGATTGCCTATTTATTTTATTTATTATTAAGTAAATATGAACCATTTTTCAATTGCAGATATGTTCTTTGCTAGTACATCCAAGTTTTGTGCACTTACCCGGCTTTATTCTATATCATTAAACCTACATGCATTATTCTAGAAAATATAGATATACGAAAAACTGCAAGAAATCTAGAATAAATCTCCTTTTTTATCTAGAAAAGCAAATGTCCAGGAAATTACTCACGGAAGTACTTTAGAATTCTCTGCTAAAATTGAAAATGTGGAAAACTCTCAGACATACACTCGTGTCTGACTGCATGTAGTATCTGCAATGAAAAAAGAAATGTTGTTTTATGTCTTGGGAATCTACCTACTTATGTCACAACTTGAAAAACTTTATACTGATCGAAAAAATAAAAACGTTATAAACCAGTGATAATGGACTTTAGTCACGTAAGTGTACTTTATTTATGAAATTAATTTACTGGGTGGTATATTAGTACTTCCAGAATAATTTGATTTTAGTGCTTAGCACCTAAAATATACCTATAATTTTCATTTTCCTTTCTAGTCACAGCACCTATCATGCAGAAACAGTTTCAATTATATTTACGTAACTGTAGCTGAAAAGCGAAGGCATTAAGTAGGCAAAAAGGTCAGAGATCAATATGTCAGCATTTTTTAAAGTTGGCGTACTGACCTTTAGCACTCGAGGTAAACTCGCGCTTGGCCGGCTTTTCAATTAATCTTAGGAAATCTGAGCGAAGGAAAAAGAAGGTTAAAATATGAACTAACCTTTTAAATATTAATATTTCATTTCAATTTCTTTTACAGAGCAGTTATTTCATTTTGTTGGCTTCTTTTTAATGTAAATATCTTTGAAGCACATTTAGTGAACGTTTTGAATGTTTACCCTCGGAAGTCATCTTAATAAACCATTCTTTTAATGAGTCATTCTGAAGATTCATCACCATCATCTTCATCAAACTAGCCCAACTTATCCCATTACTTCTAAGCCTTTCTTTTCTGTGCCAATGCACACGCTCCTGTACCATCTTCTCCCTGGGATAATGTTGATTTATTATTTATGTGTAAAGACTAACACATTAATTAGTCGAATTAATTCATAAAATTGACTAATTTTCAGGCAAAAATTTACAGGAAAATGCCGCTAATTTCCTAAGCATTCATTAGTTAAATACTGAATTACATATTGGCGTTCAAATTGCCCCGTGCTTTATTTAAGTAGCAATAGAGCCTACGTACCTACTTGTCGTACTTGCAAGAACATTCGTATTCGCCCTGCGTGCCTCTGCGATTATTATGACCCGTCCGACTTGCGGTCGTCTTGCCCCATATATTTTGCAGGACACTGGTACACTCTGGTGCATTACAGCGCGAGTTTGGTCTCACAGGACTTTGGTTAAACTGTACTTATTCGTAGCTTGAATGTGTCGGCTGGATTGAATGTATGTAAAAAGGATTGGTTTGGATTTGTTCTTGTGTAAAAGTAAAGTTTGAATTAAGGTTGGCTTAAAATATTTTGTTGATTTTTTTGGTGAATAATGCTAATGACTCGTAGGCATTTTATGTGTTACTAAGGCCCAGTTTTTTGATCCACAGTTGACTCAACCTCAATTGTTAGCATCACAAATGGTCACATAAATTGGAGAGTTAATTATTTGACCATTTTTAAAGTAACAACTGATGTATAAACGTGTTTTACCGAAATTTTAAACCATTGGTTAGCATATTTAACATTAACTTGGTTGAGTAAATTACGGATCAAAAAACTGGGCCTAATTTTAATTATCTGCAAGCTTACTCTATTTTTTAAGCAAGTTTGCAATATGCCTATTTATGAACTGGAGAACTACTGACGTGACAAAAATGGAGAAGCAGAATCTTCCTTTTTCTAAGCATATATTAGACCAACAACAACTGAAAAGAGAATTCTGCAATTACTGCAACAACTGTATAATTCATTGGACAGCCCTCACACCGTAAACAACACGTTTTTCCTCCTCAAGTCTCTCATTTATCCAACCCTTGTTACATAACAAATAACAAATCTGGGAAGATTTGCGTCGAATTCCTCGCATATTATAATTAGGTATACATATACAGGTGGCACAGTAAACACACACGATTGGAATACCAACTACGTCAACCTCGAGAGCTGAGTCCTTGTCGCGGAAACACAAACTTGGAATACACTGTCTCATTAGGACGAGCCCATGTAATGAATAGTGCATGTAGCGGCGCGCGGGTCCCGTGGACCGCGAGATTTTGCTTAATGACCAAACGGGACTATAGGGGACCAACTCCAGATAATTCTCACTTGGTTTCGTATAACTTTGTGGAAAAATAAACGTAACTCTTGTAACTTATTAAACGACTTTACAAAAAGGAGGATGTTTTACGTTCGACTGTACGTACTTTTTTTTATTTTTCACCGATGATTCCGTCATTAATGAACCGATATTGAAAATTATTTTTTGTTTGAAAGGGTGCCTATACCTTCGACGTGGTCCCACTGTCACCAAGTCAGGTTCTGGTGGGAGGATCCCATGGAAACCCTAGGAACTCCTCAAATTCTATAGTTAGTATAGTTTTAATGAACATTGGTCAGTGTGCTTATTCCAAGTTTTTTAACGTACTCCGTCGTGATAACGTAAACTATCTCCGAAGGCTTAGTGCGAGTTTTGTCACGCTGGCTTGCGTTAACGTAAACGTCAGTTTGTATTGAAACTGGATAAGCGCCGTCTGGTGACGGTGCTTATCCAGTTACGCGATTGAGCGTGAGTAAAAAACTCGCACTTAGGCCTCTTATGTCAAAATGAAAAAAAGAAGTTTCTCCCTACCGTCAACAGATGGCACTTATCCAGTTTAATACAATCTGTGCGTTTACATTAACGCGATTGAGCGTGAGTAAAAACTCGCACTAAGGCCTCTGGTGATGAAGCCACAAGATAGACACCGGCACTCCGTAATAAAACAATGTATCTCAGTCGTCTTTAGGCTTGTTGGAATTGTTATGAAAAGCGCTTGAACTATACAAGAAGGCTATAAATGATTTTCATGGTATTATAGAGAACTTACCAAAACAAAAAACAGGAAAATAAAAACTATTTTTTGTATTGTTACGTTACGTTTGCATATACGTAAGTAAGTAAGTAGTATATTTACAAAGTAGGGGTATTATTTTTGATATCAGAGAAGAAACTAGACAATAAATTAAACATATTATGCCAGAAAAAGTAGCAGAAAAAACTTTGAAGTCATCGAGAAAACAACACCAAATTATGGGGTCTTTTTTCGACCCCAAATTTAGTTTATTTATTTATGTACACACAAAACACTAAACAGAGAAAAGAAAGTATACAGATAGAAGATCACAATGGTACTGCTTATTTTAAAAGAAATTTCTTGCAGGAGCCCTGCGACAGGAAAGTTGCATGATAGAGGAAGTTGTTAGTTGAGTACGTTAGGTATTTTGAGTGAGATTTAGTGTGTAAATAGTAAATTATCGTTAATGAATGTAATTTGTTTTTAATATGAAATAACAAACTATTGTTTCATTCAGTTTCACAAGTTTTTTTTTTTAATTCAAGTTTTTTTTTATTAATTAGGTGGGTTATACTAATGTCAACTCATGATCCATCAGTTGAACGAAGTCAGTAAACAAGTCGGTTTATAGATGAACCTGTCAAAAACAATGTTAATGACGAATAGTACAGAAACCCAAATATCAGTAGACAACGATGTACTTACCTACACAGAAAAGTACATCTACCTGGGTAAACAAATGTGTTTTGACAGGAAAAACAATGAGTTGGAAGCAGAAAGAAGAATACAAAGTTCTTGGAATAAATACTGGAGCTTCAAGGAAATATTTAAAAGCAATATGAATGTAAAAATAAAAACTAGAGTGATGAACACATGTCTCCTACCATGCCTAACCTATGCCTGTCAGGCCTGATACTCTAGCAAGCTAAAGAACAAAATCATCAGCTGCCAACGCGCTATGGAACGCAGTATGCTAAACATCAGGAAAAGTAAAAAAATAAGACACACGAAGATAAGAAATATTTCAAAGGCTACAGATGCTCTAACCCACGCTCAAAGACTTAAATGGAAATGGGCGGGGCATGTAGCGCGATTACAAGATGAGAGATGGACTAAAAAAATTACTTCATGGATCGGTCCAAAAGGGAAACGCTACAGAGGAAGACCTCATCAAGGCAAGATGACATCACAAAGACAGCGGGCCCAAATTGATTACAAGTAGCCAAAAACAGAGACCAATGGGATTCTTTGGAGGAGGCCTTCACCCGAGAATGGGTTCTTACAAACCAAACTAAAACGTAAGTAAACTAAGTGCTTGAGAGCAATTACTCACCTTCCCGTTTAGAATCCTACACTACCCCGCCCCGGCAGATGATCTCACCTTCCCCGACCCCCCAGATCCCGAAATCAACTTATTGCATATTACAGCCCAACAACTGTGTGCGGCCGTAGGCTCCTTCCGGAGTGGATCCGCCGGCGGCTTCGACGGCCTGACACCCCAACATTTGAAAGATTTAATGTGCGCAGGCGCCGGGGAAGCTGGTGAGTCCCTTTTGAAGGAGCTGACGGCCCTCATCAATCTCATGCTCTCCGGCAATGTGAACGAAGCCGTCATTGATATTTTGTACGGGGCCAATCTATGTGGCTTGCGCAAGAAGGATGGCGGCATTCGTCCCATTGCCGTAGGGTCTACCTACAGGCGTATCGCAACCAAAATTTGCTGTGCTTTTTACAGCGAAGCACTGGCAGCAAATTCCAGCCCCTACAACTGGGCTTCGGGTCCAAAGGGGGCTGTGAGGCTGCGGTACACGCCTTATCAACATACCTCAATAGTAATGAAGGTGAGGTCATCGTTAAGGTTGACATAAAAAATGCCTTCAATTCCGTAAACAGGGATACCTTGTTGACAGAAGTTCAAAAAGAAATACCCAAAATTTACAGTTTTCTATATCAATGTTATAGGCACCCCTCTAAATTACTCTACAAGGAAAACCTTTTGGAATCAGCTGTTGGTTGTCAACTAGGTGACCCTCTGTGGCCAGTCATTTTCAGTTTGGCAATAAACCCAATCATTCGGCAACTACATTTTAAATTCAACGTATGGTATTTGGATGATGGAACCCTAGAAGGTGATGTAGATACAGTCTTGAACGATATAACTTTTTTGAAAGATAAATTTAGCTCCTAACGCTCCTAAAAGTTCTAGCCCAATGCTAGAACTTAACCTTTCGAAATGCGAAATTTAGCTCCCCCAAACTACTAACCGACAGACTACTTTAGCCAAAGTCAACGCGATAGCACCTAATATTAAAATGACTGAGAGAAATTCTCTTCACCTCATGGGTTCTTCTATTTTTGACGAATCTTTTCCAAATTTTATTGAACAGAAAATACAAAATTTTAACGATGTCTCGGAAAGACTTTTCAAAATTAACATGCATTCGGCCTACACACTTATCCGGTATTGTTGCTTTGGACCAAAATTTACTTATAGCCTTCGCTCCTCTCATTTATGGAAACACCCACAACTTTTAGAAAAAGTAGACCAAATTATAAAGAACACACTTTCATCTATCCTAAATGTGGCTTTGGACGACCGAGCATGGCAACAAGCTACGCTTCCCATTCGTTTGGGTGGCCTCGGCGTCCGCAAAATTTCAAATATAAGTTTACCAGCCTTCCTCTTCTCGGTCTACGGTACTGATAAATTAACCAGGAACATCTTATCTTCCTCACTGGTTGATTTTGAGGTACCGTGTTTGACGGATGCGCTGAACGCTTGGAAAATGGCTTGTCCCAATACGGATCTGCCCGACAACCTGTCCTCCCAGAGACGATGGGATGTGCCGCTCTGCAGTATTATACAGAATAACCTTTTAAATACATCGTCTAGTACTGCTGAGCGTGCGCGTCTGCTGGCTGTGGGGGAATGGGAGTCGGGTTTGTGGCTTCAAGCACTCCCGTCATCCACCATAGGCACTATCATGGATGACTCTTCATTTCGGCTCGCAACTTATCTACGCTTAGGCGCACCTTGTGTTGCTCCACATCGGTGCCATTGTGGTGAAGCTGTCGGCAGCAGAGCGCAGGACGCATAGTACGGCACGCCAGTATCAATGACATTATTCGTCGAGCCCTTAACACCGCCAGCGTACCAGCTGTATTAGAACCTAACGGCTTGGTACGTGACGATGGGAAGAGACCAGATGGCATGACTTTGGTGCCGTGGAAGGTGGGTAGGCCTCTGGTGTGGGACGCAACCTGTGTCGACACCCTTGCGCCATATCATGTTCCTAGTTCGGCGGGCTGTGCTGGCGCTGCTGCTGCGGCTGCTGAGGCCCTCAAGCGGCGCAAATACTGTAACCTAATTAGTAATTAAAGTTTTGAGCCGTTCGGGGTCGAAATGCTTGGGTCAAGGGGCCCGAGTGCACTTCTCCTTTTTAAGGCGATCTCTCGCCGACTGATCGACACTGTGCGTGACCTAAGGGCTGGCTCTTTCTTTGCGCAAAGAATCAGCATTGCCAATCAAAGTGGCAATGCTGTCAGTCTTCTGGGCACGTTCCCGGATGACAGCGATGTGGAGGAGTACTTCGACGCCTAAGGGTACCTGTCTTTTGTATATAGTGTAAGTAGTTAGGTGTAGTATAAGTTTGTATAGTTTAATTTTGTTTAGTGTTTAAGTATGTACATATTTACACTTTTGTTTTACAAATAAAAGTTACCAAACTAAATAGTACTAGCATAACATAAAAATATTTAAATTACAAATACGTCATATTATAATAATACCTATATATACAACATATACAGATATACATTTATAATAATAATTAGTATTATGAAAAGATAAAAATTAGATAATACATAGTTAAATTATAATATAAAGAATAGTTAGATATATGCAAAATAGATATAATCATAAGTTATAAATACATACATTGGATAAGGTTAATTCACAAAATATTAATATTATAATATATAAACTAGATCAATGACAGTTATCAAAAATCATCATTAAGATATAAATAAAAAGAATAGATATAATCATAGGCGATATATATACATTAGAAATATTAAGTTCAACAGTATATACTCAAATTTCTTTTTGTTTGTAAGAAATAAAAGGCTTTTTATTTTTTTTATACTAATGTCACGCCTAAACCCAGCCAATCCCTCATATGATTCACGAAACTAATTTAAAACTTAGTAGGTTTTCAAAGGAACGTGTAGGAGTATCGTTACACAGGCATTTCTAGTAATCTCTACATTGCAGGGAACCCAAATCTTATGTAAATACAAAATCGCTTAAAGTAAGTAGGGGGTAACAGTATATCTTGTGCCTAATTCAATAATTAATTACCAGAACATGAATTTACTTGGAAACCTGGCACTTTGTGTCTACAAGTATCTACTTAGGTATCGGTATATAATTAGGTGAGGACTTTTGGGATAAAATTAGGTAGACTCTAGTGTATTTGTTTTCGGGAAATTAATTTTCAGTCTGTCTTCAGTTTTGTTTATTATTTCTAATTATTGTACGTTGAAAAAAATGGTCTGCCTGGTTGATCTAGTCGCCGCAAGCGCTGCATGGGTTCCTGTGTTTGATTCCCGGGACTGGTAAAATTTTGTTGGGTTTACCATCTGGAATTTCTCAGTTACATCCCGAAGTCTGGACTCTTGTGTCCGGTTATGGCAATAGACTCCCCAACTATTACGTAAGAAATAAATTGGCGAAATGGGGATGGTGCATCTCTACCGAATTCTTCACGGAATACAAGGGTTATGTTATTTAGTTTTGTGGAGTGTAGTGTAGTCATCAGCATATGACTAAAAATAAATATAAAGTATATGACTGAATTTAGCCATCTGTTTTCACCATGCAAGCAAATTCGTTTGGGAAATGTAAGTATAATCGTCGGATGCAAATGTAAGTTTAAACTGTTCTTTGATAAATAGTAATAAAAATATTCATGTCGTTTACCATTTTCACTGCAATCATTGTAATTAGAGATGATAACTTAACCTCAATAAGTTTATTTCAGTCGTTTACATTGTTCAATTAGACTCATTGAAATGCCACATGGAGTAGTAGAAAATCGAATCACGGTTCGTCAGTGGATTCATCGCTAAACTAGAAAAAAAAATCACATCGGTTTTTGTTCTGTACGTGTTCAAATATCAAAACTGCCATGAATAGTTTTGCTGAACTCTCGTATTCTGACAAGTACGTCAAGGATCATTCGTAAATAAAATGGCTCAGACACAAAAAGGCACGGCCTCAATCTACTAATTGCATTACGGAATATTCAATTAATTTAATCTTCTCATATGCTTCGCAAGTAATAAATCCACGAAAGATCTAATCTTATATAAGTTATTAACCCCGGAAATATTCGTGAGCAAAACCAACGCACCAAAAAGGTTGTGTATCCCAAAGATTTATGTTACGGAATGGCAACACTGTAGAATTAGTTGGTCCGCGGTCGGCGAAACGTTAGATCGTGCAGGGGTATTAAATTATAGGGATCTGCCGGTGCCTATTCGTCACGTTATGTCATATGAGGCCCGGGAGACTAGTAGCTTTGTTTTAGCCCTGGCGAGATTAAACCGTGTATTTGCCGAGATGTGCGTAATACTGCCGTGTCGATAGCCTGGCGTGGATGAGTTTTGATATTAGTATAAGACGACGAAATTGGTCAGAGCAGTTTGTTTTAGGGTTTTAGTTTCTACTTACATAAGTACTAGTTTGTCAGAGTTAAACAGTTAGCTCTGGAGTTAAAACACTTTGGATTAGTCTATTTGTACGAATCATAAACAAATGTTAACAATTATTTTGCTACTTAGTTTCATAGATGAGTGAGCTTAGATGTTAATTATTGTGTAGCATGAGATCGATTAATACAAAAGAAAGACCAATACTATCATATTTCATCCGTTTCATAATGTGGTTGCTATTTAAGTGTTTGTTCGCGCTGCATACCACACAGTCAAGTTCAAAATAAATGTAATATATTAACATTATCTCGGGACTAAGACAACAAAGCGAATTTAAGTACCTAATTTACTTTTTATATACATATTTATGTTCCAAGTAAGTGTCGTTAATATTCATAAAGAAAATTTGTTAACTTTGTATTTTTACGGCGACGCGCGAAGACACAAGTGAGTTATTACTTCCTAGGGGTTGTCAAGCTAATACGAGTGTAAAATATTATTTTAAACAAAAGTACGTAGGTATAACCTCGTGTTATGAGTCGTGGGACTCCTAAACAAGGCTATATCATTCATTCATGTTGTCCTGTTCAATGGTAAGTGATTATGTAGTACACTGTAGTAATTATGTAGTACGTATTTACTTATTTAAGTTTAAGCTAATAATGATAAGTATTGTAGTCGTGAGTAGCATGTAACTTTATTCATACTAAATTAGCTTTTATCGCAGCTTCGCTCGCGTATTCTATAGCACTCAGTGATAAAGTCATTTTATATCAGTGACAGAATTTCAGGAACCGAATCATCAGAGATCACCTTATCATAAAAAAATACATCTTTATAATATTGGTTTAGATTATTTTGATCAGCTGGTGAAATAAAATGATGAACTGTTTAGTTTAAGTTCTATAAATAGCTATACAAGTTGCCCAAGGAGTTGAACGACATTATGGTTGACCGATTACAATGATGGGTTATAGAAATCGTCTAATGTGTTCAACTTTAAACGTCATTGAGGCTACGTAATTAGGTAATGTGATGGTTCGATTCAGCTTTTAAACACTTCAACGTGATCCGCGTGCGATTCGTATTCAATGCTCGGTTAGAGGTAATTTCGATGATTATTTTGGTAAATGAACTATATAATGACCTATGGTAATTTATCTGCATTATGCCTATAGACATTTATTTATATACACAGTACCTACAGATTTCCATGGAAGTGTATACGGTCCTGTGGCCACAATAATTCACAAAATTGTTATAAGTGCCGTGTAATTAAGGGCGTGCTTTGTTTCAAAATCCATTTACAAATCCAGACTTGGGGCTGATGAAAAACCAAATGCCTCACTAACACTTGTAAGTAACTGAAAAGTTAGTTACTTAAATAACATACAGAAGACATTAATCTAAACTAACATAATATTAAAGATGTTTGTTTACAGGAAGTAATCCCGCACGCATCGGGCGCATTGTTGGCGCAGTGGTTGAGCGATCGCCTGCTGCGCTGCGTGTGGCGGGTTCGATTCTCGCACGGAACAAATATTTGTATGACCTACAGATAGTTGTTCCTGCTCTGGGTGTTTGTGTATGTGAGTTTATATGTTTGTAAACGCACCCACAATACAGCAGAAATTCCTAGTGTGGAGCAGCACCTTTAAAAAAAACCTTTGGCAGTACTTATCTGATTACTAAAATTGCTTAACAGATAGACTGTATTGCCGATTGGGATAGGATACTTACTTATAATACTTTCATTATAAATAGGAAAAATAATATTGGACTAAAACAGCGGTTGCACCCCCTCCCCCACAAAGTGCGAGGTGCACTCAAATCTCTCTGCAGTCCACTACCACCTGGAGGCTGAGAAACCAGCGAGGTTTTTCCTTACGGAGACGCAGATAGCGAGTCCGTCAGACGTCTTGTAATTATCTCACCCAGGGTTTACCCTGGAGCACAATTTTAAACCGCGCGCGGGTGTGTGTTTGTACGCCCGTGATGATACTTGCTATCGGCGTCTCCGTAACCTTGAGGACCCATGATTCTCAACGCTGTAGGTCTGGATAAAATTATCTACGCCTGTGTCTACCTTTTGCACGACGGAGATCAGGAGACAAGCAGGCTACCTCAACAGAGAACCTCAGTGAGGCTGCTGACACAGCACAGCAGCGGTACCCTTCGGCCCAATTAGTGCTACTGGGGGACTTTAATGCCCACCACCAGGTGGGTGGTGGTGCACCACCGCTCTACCTTCCGCGGCCTGGACGGGGTCGCCACCGTCTGATAGCGGACGCGGTGGGGCCGCAGGAGAGGAGGAGTGTTGGTATAGCGTTATCCGCTCTGCCTATACGCTGCGGCCGAAAAATGGTAGGTGGCGGGGCCATTGACCTTGACCCGTCACAAGGGGACCAAGGGTGCTATACACGGGGTCGTCAATGTGCTGGTTTGGTCCCTGGGGTGGTCACAGCGCACAGCACTATGCTATCTCCCCGTGGTAGCGCAGTATGCAAGAGCATTTCTCCTGGATAAAAAAAAGATGTAGTTAACGAAATAATCTGAAGCGTTAATTTGCACATGAGTGAAACTGAAGCGGCAAAATATAAACAAAATTCATAAGATTAATCTACCGTCATGAGGTTAAGTAACGTAACTTCGGTGAAAATACTTTTATTGATTTTTGTATTTATAGCTAGTGAACGGACCGTAATCAACAGGCAATATACTTCGTTTAGCCGTAAACTCAAACTGTACTTTGAAAAACGTTTATAGGTACAACAAGAAAACAATAAAATACGGGTTCTTTTTCTCAATGCGGCCAGTGTTTTTACCGAAAAACCAAAGATTTATAATATTCATTTGTATGAATACATGAACGTGGGCTGTAGTAATCCGGCAGCCGGGATTCTGAGATAAACTGTGCGTTTTGAAGCCGTAAATCTGACAAGATTGATGATATCTCTGACCTCTGTACCCTGTACGCCTTCCTTCCAACAAGACATTGCACCCGGTGTAACGGGGTACAATAGCACCCCACAGATATTACCGGCGATTCCGGTAGTAATTAAAAGTATTTTCGTGATTTATTGGAAAGATAATTAATGATCAACAGCGTGCTAATGTCTACACTTATGTGTGGAAGTGAAGGGTGGGTATGGCAAAAAAGACATGAAAGTAGGATTAATGCAGTTGAAATGCGCTCCTTGCGAAGTATGCGTGGGGTAACTTTAAATGATAGGTTAAGGAATGAGGTAAAATACAACGTTGTGGTTTAAAAGAAGATGTAGTGACTAAAATTGAAAAGAGTATGTTAAGATGGTTTGGCCATGTTGAGAGGATGAATGAAAGGCGACTAACGAAATGTATTTACAAGGCAGACGTGAATGGAAACGCCGGGAGGGGACGCCCTAGAAAGACATACATAGACCTTATAGGTGATGTTCTTCAAAAAGGCCAGGTGCGCAGTACTCATAAGCGGCGTGTGTGTATGACTAGATGTATGAATGCGAGTGAAGCAAAAGAAGTATGTAAGGATCGTAGCAGGTGGCGTTCTGTAGTTTCTGCCTATCCCCATGGGAAAAAGGCTTGAGTTTATGTATGTATGTATAATTAATTAAGTGCATCGATAGAAAATAACGTCAATTTGTAAAAAGGTGCTAGTCTTTTAGTGAAATACGAAAATTGAATATTTTGTATTGTAGAGAATGAAAAGATTTTCTTATTATTTTAATTGTTCGGGCTATTAATTTTTTGTCAAATAAAACAGACAGTTTTGTCACTTAGTTAATCCAATATTTAAACTAGCTTATTCGAGCGGCTTCTCTCCTGTGGCCTATTATCCCTGAGGACCCGTTTATTTGCCGGTATAAAAAGTAGCCTATGGCAGTCAGCTATACTGTAGAATTCTATTAGTGAATGGATTTCATAATTTGATCAGGGGGCCTTACTTTGACGTGACAAAATTATCAAGGTTCTACTATGAGAGACACATAAAATAGCTATAAGAGGCGAAGCACTATATCCCTTGTTGATAGGGGAATCACGATGGCGTTGACACGATATGGTACAGTTCAGTACTTCTAGATATTTCCTTCTCTTTCAAACATACAAACAAAATATATTCCATCTATATCTTAGTTTCGAAGCTACGACAAAACAAAAGAAATCTTCAAAAGCAATAATAAATTATATCCACGCAACAAAATACCCAATACGGCGGCTAATTCGAACGAACTCGTGAATAATTTGTTCTTTGTTCGGCTCATACAAACGATCGAGATATCAAACGAGTCACGTTCGTCGAGTGGGTGCGGCGGTCCACCACAAACGCACATTGTACTGGGGCACAGTACAAGAAGTACAGAAGACTTTTGAGGTGCGCAAAGGAAATGTTTGTATGATGTCGTGGAGGCGTGAATTTTCCGGTGTGATATTCTTTGGCGCTGAAAGTGGCGTAGACAAAAGTAGGAAAAATAGACAAGACATTATTTTATATTGCGTAATAGCAGACGGCCACGTTAACTTAAAATAACAGATGGTGGACAAATAAAAAAATAAAGTGTTATTTTTTCAAGTTAACTTTTATCGCTAATTCGCTTAGCAACGAATAACTGTCCGCAGTAGGTACGTATGCAAAGATATTTACGTAATCTCTTAACGAAGAGCAGTAGAGGACAAGGACTTTCAATCCACGCACTCAAAAGCCTTTGTATTAAGTGAGACTACGGCATCGTCTCATTCAAGGTTATACCGTCTGATTCGTAGGCGGGCTACGGCGTAGCGCGTAGGCGGCTACGGCGTAGCACGTAGGTGGCCATTCTACTCCATGGATCTTGGCCTTATCATTGTTGTACTAAGTTTTTTGCGCCAAATGCCTATATATTATAATTTAATTATGAATTTGTTCAACGCTATTAGTTAAAGCTGAATTGGCTTCTGATAATTTATACAGAATTATGACTTTAAATAGGTTTGCTCTATTAATAAGGTAGACGATGTCTGAGATTGGTTCATGTTGGAATTGGTTAATTATTTCATCCTGAAAATATCATCTAATAACTAGTAAAGTTATTAGTATATGTAGTCAAAGTCAAACCATTAATTTAAATTAATAAGCAATTAACAAAAAAATATATTTAAAAATAATAATAATTGATTCTACTGTCCATTCACAAAGGTTGTTTGTTAGGTAACGGATAAAAGAAACTCCACACTCACACTTTAAAAACAATGTGTAGTCCAATGATTATTCTATTATAAACGAGGTACACCTACACGCTTACACGGTAAAAAGCACTGACCCATAAGTGTTTTCATATCGCTTAAAACTCAAACGAAAATGCAAAATATAATGACAGTGGTAGTTAACGCAAACTAACCCAATTATGTGTTCACCTTCAGAAATAGAACCGTTGGCATACCCTTTACAAGCTTTTAAGTACGTATATGTGGCCGGTAAAATTAGTGATCCATATTTCAAGTACTTCCTGTGCCCTGTTTATTAATATAACGGACAATGCGATATATGTGACAACATTGACCTTTTTACGACAAGTGCTGTTTAGTAACGTTAAGATGGAATTTCGTATACTTCTGAAACTTTCGAGATAATGCAATAATATGAAACTATGAAGCTGGTCTGATGATGCAGCTGGAAAGGTGTTCATAAGAATTGATCAATCAAAAAAGATAGCACCATTATGATTGAGCTCTAGATATGTATTTACAAGGGATATTCATCAACATCATCAGCCTTTTAACGTTCTCACTGCTGGGGCACAGGCCTCCTCTCTGTGATAGAGGGAATGGGCCATAATCCACCACGCAGGCCCAGTGTGGGTTGTTAGATGTGACATGTCTTCGATTTTTTGGTTCTAGGACATGCCGGGACAAGGGATATTACACAATACATATACTATCTAAAGTTAATTTTTAATGAACCTAAAATACATTGTATGTTTTAAACTCATAATTATGCAGGTTAACTTAAAATTCAGAAAATAAATTACACATTTGCATATATTTGGTGTTGAGCAATTATGTTGAAAGTTATACAATCATAAACTCCGATTACTCTTGCTGATTGGACTCGAATTCATTGAATCCAATTATTTGTACGACTGTACAATTACAGTAACTACGTAAAAGTTCTGTTTTACACACTTGTAATGATTTAACTTGTAAACAGTTTTTTTTACGGAGTTGTGTTATTTACGCTTACGAGGGGCTAAGTATTGCTGATGGCTATTGCAAACAATAGCTTGTCTGGTCTTACGGACAATTAGTATGTCGGTTGATAGACTCTATACACTCACGTTGAACCTTGTCTCTTTGTTGTCAGTTTAGGTTCCACCCGTGGCTACAGGCAAAGAGATATTCGATCAGGGATCACAACTGTCAACAGTCCAAAATGTTTAGGACCTACTGGCGTGAAATTTCGTGTGCGCTTATCAATCCTACATATACTATTTGCACTTTTTGAGAATCTTTATCGCTCTTTGTCTGAGCCCTTTGGTGGGTGTAGTTTCGTTAGTCATCTATCACCAATTTATCGTAACTCTTACGTCATGATTTTAGACTTCCCAGTCTTCCTTGACCTCATAAACCCACCTAGATGTTGGTTTTACTTTAGAAATCATATTTTATAGGTAACAAACATTTTTGCGGAAAACTAATGATGATTATTTGATATTATTTCTTTTTAGGGTTCCGTACACAAAGGGTAAAAACGGGACCCTATTACTAAGACTCCACTGTCCGTCTGTCTGTCTGTCACCAAGCTGTATCTCATGAACCGTCAGAGCTAAACAGTTTAAATTTTCACAGATATATTTTTTTTTTTTTTTTTTATTTCTTTGGCCGCTATAAGAACAAATAAATAAATAAATAAAAAACAGAATGAAATAAATATTTAAGTGGTCACATACAACAAACGTGATTTTTGCCTTTTTTTCCGATAATGGTACAGAACCCTTCATGCGCAAGTCGGATGGTCTAAAACCATCTTCGCAAATGCCTTTCTAATGAAACCGGTTTAAGGCACATCGGTTGAAAGGTATTTAATTTAATATGATTGTTTCGACTTCAACACTGTTTAGTGGATACTGAACTATTGTATGGTAGCTTGAGTCCCAATATGTGTCGCGTATTGTTTGGCGCAGAGCCCCGGCTTCATTGTATGCCTAGATTGCCTAGTGTAGGATGTTATTAGTCCGTATGATAATGAAGCAGCTGTGATATCTGCTGATATTGAGGTCAACAATCTCCTGGGAATTTCTGTTTATCTGGTACCTCAGTTATCGGTTTCTGAATTGAGAATTTTGAGTTAAGAACGTATCAAACTCTGCTATATTTCCAAAGTTTGACAGGTTTTCAGGCAAAAGTAAAATTTGATAAAGATTCAATTTATAATTCTTAATTCAAATATCGGTTATATGTGAGATATCTGTTTCAAGGAGTCTTTATTGTATAAAAAACATAATTAATAAAAAAAATAAAGGGCCGTTTTTTGAATATTACAACTGGTGTATAAATTAATGGTAATTTTAATTATCTGCAAGCTAACTCTATTTTTTAAGCAAGTTTGCAATATGCCTATTTATGAACTGACGAACTACTGACGTGACAAAAATGGAGAAGCAGAATCTTCCTTTTTCTAAACATATATTAGCCCAACAACAACTGAAAAGAGAATTCTTCAATTACTGCAACAACTGTATAATTCATTGGACAGTCCTCACACCGTAAACAACACGTTTTTCCTTCTCAAGTGTCTCATTTATCCAACCCTTGTTGCATAACAAATTCTGGGAAGATTTGCGTCGAATTCCTCGCACATTATAATTAGGTATACATATACAGGTGGCACAGTAAACACACACGATTGGAATACCAACTACATCAACCTTGAGAGCTGAGTCCTTGCCGCGGAAACACAAACTTGGAATACATTGTCTCATTAGGACGAGCCCATGTAATGAATAGTGCATGTAGCGGTGGGCCGGGTCCCGTGGACCGCGAGATATTGCATAATGACCAAACGGGACTATAAGAGACCAACTCCAGATAATTCTCACTTGGTTTCGTATAACTTTGTGGAAAAATAAACGTAACTCTTGTAACTTATTAAACGACTTTACAAAAAGGAGGATGTTCTACGTTCAACTGTACGTACTTTTTTTTATTTTTCACCGATGATTCCGTCATTAATGAACCGATATTGAAAATTCTTTTTTGTTTGAAAGGGTGCCTATACTTTCGACGTGGTCCCACTGTCACCAAGTCAGGTTCTGGTGAGAGGATCCCATGGAAACCCTGGGAACTCCTCAAATTTTATAGTTAGTATAGTTTTAATGAACATTGGTCAGTGTGCTTATTCCAAGTTTTTTAACGTACTCCGTCGTGATAACGTAAACGATCTCTGAAGGCTTAGTGCGAGTTTTGTCACGCTGGCTTAACGACGTTTTGTTAACGTAAACGTCAGTTTGTATTGAAACTGGATAAGCGCCCTCTGGTGACGGTGCTTATCCAGTTACGCGATTGGGCGTGAGTAAAAAACTCGCACTTAGGCCTCTTATGTCAAATTGAATAAAAGAAGTTTCTCCCTACCGTCAACAGATGGCACTTATCCAGTTTTAATACAATCTGACGTTTACATTAACGCGATTGAGCGTGAGTAAAAACTCGCACTAAGGCCTCTGGTGATGAAGCCAATAGGTAGGCACCGGCACTCCTTAATAAAACAATATATTCCAGTCATGTTTAGGCTTGTTGGAAAAGTTATGAGAAGCGCTCTGGCTATACATTGGCATTTCATGGTTTTATAGAGTACTTGCCAAAACTTAAAACAGAAAAATAAAAACTATTTTTTATATTGTTACGTTACTTTTGCATATACGTAAGTAAGTAAGTAGTATATTTACAAAGTAATTACGTAAACTGCAGACGGTGGATCGAAAAAAAACCAAAATGATTTTAAACTAATTTAATTAAAAAGAAATTATTACAATATAATTAGTGAAACCTATTCGATGCTAGAATATGGAATGACCATTTACTTATTAAAAATAACTTAACGCTAATGTCCAATTTTGCTGCGTCGGCGGCTCGTGGCTGGATTGACGTCATCGGTGCAGTTTCTATGCGCTTGGCGTCAACACGGAGGAATTTGCATGTCAGCGCTATTGGTTAGGGATCCGTACTTAACACCTCCACCCGCAGAACAGCAACTATTTGATCATGTTGAGTGCAAATGTTGCTGGGACTTCATCTCGTTTTCTGGTTTCTACATCTTCATATGTATGTATCTTAAGAGTTGATTTCTTCTCATTATCGTCTGCTCCAAGGTTCCAGCATTTGTATCTGCGGCTTATAACCAAGATGATAAGTATGGTTGCGCATAGTACGATGATGTAGAACGGTATGGTTGTATGATATAGGACAACCGACGGAGTCTTGTCAATCTGGATAGGGCTTTCCATCAATACTTTGTTCTGGATGCTGTGAAGTTTTTCTAAGTTGACTGACTTGAAGCCGATAATGTGAGTGGAATCAGCTGTCTGGTTCATGTCGTTGTATGGGATTTTTGATAACTTGAGTGGCTGTCCTTTTATCTCATTGTTGTCGTTAATGATAGTGAATTCTGGTGTTTCCAGATAGCAGTTCATGGGTATGGTGACGAGATAGCTTCCTTGTAGGATATTGAAGTCTTTCCTGCTGCAGGCTAGCTGTACTTTGGTAGGTTGAGGCAGAGAGATAACGTAATGTTGATCATCCAGCTTTTCTACTGCTTGCTTGGAGAGTGAGATCTTGGTGAATTGGCAGGTCTCCCTTAGGCCTTGGTTGATGATGAGCTCTTGGATGCAATCAGGCTTCGTCCGGATCTGATGACTTGTCTTCCTTTCACAGATATGAATGCTGCTGTACTTCGGGCATTCAGCCTCTATGTACACGAATGATTTCTCGTTTGTTGCTATGTAGGGAGAGGAAGGAATAAGGGCAAGTTGTTTCTTATTGGGTACAATGGATAGTCTATATAAATCATAAAGGTCTTTAGAGACTATAGGAAAACTGTATATTATTACTATTCTCTTCTCAATAAAGTAGGAACCTGGTTTTATTAGATTATAATATTCTCTTAACTCTAAGTTTAGGATTTAATCTTGGTTATATATGGATTTGAGCCTATCTATCATAGATCTTAAAACTTCTATATCAATCATAGAATGATGGGTGCTAGAAGCCCGTATAAAAGCCATTATGTTTTCTAACCTAATTATCTCTAACATTAAATCTTCTACATTGTTGGTTATAATTCCTAAAATTTGGGCAAACTTCGCGAATTTTATTAAGCTGTAATCTGTATGAGCACTCTTCTCAATAAGTAGTTCTAACGTTGAGTTAACTTTTTCTTGATTTTTTGTTATTTGGTCTAGGACGGTACCATGTTGGGACATCCATTCTTTACTAAGGCTGATGTGGTTGTTAAATTCTGATATTATTTTATTTTCATTATTTTGTAGAGTTTTAATAGCCTCATCATACTTCAAGGCATCTAGATAATCTAAGTTGCCCGTGACACTTTTTATAACGGACCCAAGGCTATCTACAAGACCTCTTTTGACTCTAACAGGTTCCAAAGATTTTACTTGTTGTAGTACCTTACTAAGTTTGTTTGCAAGATATTCAATCTGATATTCATAAACCATATAAGTCTCGTTAGTGAGTTTAGTTCTAAAAGTCTTTAGTTGCATCTGTACGGAGTTAATTTTATCTTCGATGTCGGTTAATTGAATGTACTGTATGAATGAATGGTAATGTGTAGTTAGTCTGGTCGGTCCTAATCTGTATGGTAGGAGTCCCGGTCCATCGTCTAATGTCTCAAGTCTTATCTCTTGAGGGTGTGTCGCTTGGACTGTCAGTAGTATCAGGATTCTGTAACAATTGGCTTGATTTAGGGATACGTTTCAGCCGCGATTTGGCTACGGGGCCACGTTTTTTCGAAGTGTATATGTGTATAGGCAGGTCAGCGAGTACTGTATCCTGCGTATAACGTGGTGCAGCTTTTTGGCGACTGGAAAAGGGGTTTTTAATAAAAATTTGTTGCTGAGGGGTATATTCTACTTCGGGCTCCCGAGTTTTGTTTCTACTGTTAATTAAGGCTGTACGATTTGCAAGAGATGACTCGTTAATGATTTCATAAACTTGCTTCATCTGTTGTCTATGATTCTGCGCATATTGCTGTAGTATGTGTTTAGTCAGATCTATGTCGATTGGGTCTCTAGGGTCAAAATGTCCGGTCAATAGGTCAAAAGGTCTGCACTTGGTGAAACTATGGATGGAACTGTTGTATGCTATAATGGCGTATGGCATGAGATTAATTATCGGTTCGTCTTTATTTTGTAATTTAAGAATTCTAATATGCTCCAATAACGTCGAGTGAAAACGTTCGATGTTACCATTGTCCTTTGGACTATGAGGTAGAATTTTGTGGTGAGTTATCTTATGCAACCGCACAAATTCAGAGAAAAGTTGGTTCGTGAATTCGGTGCCATTATCAGTAATGATAGTCATAGGTAGACCATGATGGGTACAGAAACGTAACAATGCATGAATAATGCTAATGGCGGTTCCGTCTCGCAAATGATATGCTTGGGCATATTTCGTGAAAACGTCCATGAACGTTATGTATTTTTCGTTCTGAACTGTAAACAGGTCCATGTGGATAATTTCAAGTGGTTTGGTAGCCGGAGGTACTATGTTGAATTTAGGTCTAATTGGGTTCCTGTCGTATTTAGCCTGACCGCAGATGGTACACTCGTTAATAAACTTGGTGATTTGTTCTTTCATCTTTGGCCAGTAATATTTCCGTGAAAGGGCTAGGTGACATTCATTTATACCACGGTGGTTCGTCTTCCCGTCATGGTAATGTCGGATAATGTCTTGTTGTCGGAGGTATTCTTTAACATTCTCGAGTTCTGTCTTGGCTAGTACTAAGTTGATTGAGGAACTTCTAAATTTGTCTTGTATGATGGGTATTATTTTGTACATGGCTAATGGTGGGTTTATCAAGATAGCTGTTTTGACTTTAGGGTTCACATATTCTTTGATAGCATTAATAGTATCACTCTCTAGGTTAGATTCTGAAATTTGGACTGCGATTCGCGTATGATTCTCAAAAGGTTTAGTTACTGTAGGTCGGCGTTTTATGTCGCCTACTATAGTAAAGTAAATCTGGCGATGAAATTTATTGAGAGGTTCATCTGTGATGGGAACTTCCAGTATAGGGTGCTCATTACTGGTATGAACAGTGTCAGTCGAGGAGTTCGTTGGTGGAAGTGGTGCCTCCGATGGGTTATTAATCATAGATCTGAGATCCTCAGTACTTTTGGTCAATGAGTTGGTGTCAGTCAAGGGGTCTGTTGGTTGAGGTGATGCCTCCAATGGGTTGTTGATCATTGATCTGAGATTTTTTATATTTTCGATCACTGAGTTTATCTCATCTGTTTCCTCATTATATATTTCTACGCGAGAGAGAGCATCAGCGTTTGTATTAAATTTACCTTTTTTGTACACTACAGTAAAGTCGTATTCACTTAGTCTGAGTCGCCATCTGGTCAGTCGTGAGTTGGGCTCTCTCAAGTTCATCATCCATTGAAGGGGTTTGTGGTCAGTCAGTACTTTGAATTTTCTACCGAACAAGTAAGGTCTAAAGTACTTGGTAGCCCAAACTATGGCTAGCAACTCCTTCTCAATGGTGCTATAATTTAGCTCACTGTCATTAAGTGTGCGTGAAGCGTAACAGACAGGTTTGTCCGATCCTACAGGTCCCTGAGATAACACGGCTCCAATAGCGACATTCGAAGCGTCTGTTGTGAGATTGAACTCCTTTTTGAAGTCTGGGTATTGTAAAATAGGGTCATTGGTTAATAAGGTCTTACAAGTTTCAAAGGCATTGACATATTCGGGGCTAAGAGTAATTTTACTACCTTTCTTTAGGCATAGGGTAAGAGGTTTAGTGATTCGAGCAAAATCGGGGATAAATTTCCGGTAATAACCTAAAAGTCCTAAAAATTGTTTGATTTCTTTAGGGGTTTTTGGGATTGGATACTTTTGAACTGCAGAAATTTTGTCGGGGTTCGGTTTTATGCCGTCTCTACTAATAATGTGTCCTAGGTAAGCAGTTTCTAGTTTTAGAAATTCTGACTTGTCCATTTGAATTTTGAAGTTGGACTCCCTAAGTCTTTGGAAGACCTTTTCCAAATTATTCATATGCTCTTGAAGAGAGGTGCTGTAGACTATGATATCGTCGAGATAAACAAGGCAGATGTTGTTTTGAAAGCCTCTTAGAACATTGTCCATTACTCGTTGAAAGGTGGACGGTGAGTTTTTGAGTCCCATGGGCATTCGGAGGAATTCAAAATGCCCGTGTTCGACATTGAACGCGGTTTTTGGGATGTCCTGAGGGTCCATCTCCACTTGGTAAAAACCACTTGCCAAATCTAAGGTCGTAAAGTATTGGCACTTGCCTAATTTGTCGAGGACATCACTAATATTTGGTATGGGGTATTTGTCGTCTAACGTTTTTTCATTCAACTTCCGAAAATCGACTACGATACGCCATTTCTGTTTCCCTGAAGCGTCAGTTTTTTTGGGCACAACCCAAATGGGTGAGCTCCATGCAGAGTCGGAAGGTCTTATTATACCTTGGTCTAGCATTTTGGTGATTTGGTCCCTAACTTCTTCCCGATGAACGAAAGGGTATCTATAGCTCTTAGTATAAGCAGGAGTTTCATCCGTTGTTCTTATGCGATGTTTGATTTTGTTGGTGAATGTCAATGGTTCTCCATCGAGGTAAAATACATCTGCGTAGCGGGAGCAAAGTGTTAGGAGGTTAGCTCTTTCCTCTGCATTAAGGTGATCCGTACGCAAACGCGATAGTACGTCATCTACGCGATTCGACTGATTCAGCTGTGTGCACTCAGCATTGAACAGTTCTCCACGAGTTGGCTGGTCTAATGAGAATATAATATCGTTAGGAGTTGGATTTTCTAACTCTACGTACCCACGGCTATTATTAACGGTGGTAAGGCACTCATGGATGATACAATTGCAGAGAACTTGTTCGTTTATTAAGACATCGCCATCCGGGGCGTTGATAGGTATTCTAATTAATTTAGAACTTTTCGCAGGGATAATATCCTCATACAGATTGACGTTGCGTGAATTATATACTTTAATTTGGTTCGTAGCAGACCGAGTTACTAATTGAAAGTCTTTTAGATCTATCTTAGCCTCCCATTTTGATAATAAGTCTAATCCTATTAGGCCATCAAAGTACTCGTGAAAACGGTAAATGAATAATTTTATACCTTCGGCCTCATTGAATTCGTTGAAGCACGGTAATGTTATAGAGTACTCGTTTCTGCTAACACCGTGTACGTTGGTGACTTCGAAAGGGTCATAGTTAAGAGGATAGTCGTAGAAGAACTTTTGCACAGCCTCGGGGCTTATGAATGATTGGTTAGCGCCAGTGTCAATGAGAAATTTTAGAGGAGGGCAAGAAATTTCTATATAGGGTAACTGTCTTTGGGTCTGTAAATTAACGTCTATCTTTGCTCTTTGGATTTCTGGTCCAACTGAAAATTTTGGTCCTGGTTCTGATCAGCGTGGTTAGGGCCTGGCTGTGGCTCTGCCACACCTGCTATTTGATTACCGGCAGCTGAACTATAGTCAGTGTCAGTCATATTGGTGTTAAAGTCGTAGTCATAGAGAACATAACAGTCATTACCGTCTGTGTAATAGTCATATACTGGCTCATAGTAACAGTCAGCAGAATAATAGGAACTATCAGGCAAAGCAAGTTCACTCAAATTTAACTCACGCGTCTTAAAATAATTATTCGGAGGTGGATTCCCGTTTCGTTGCCAATCATGTCCTGGCATCAAAGGTAATGATCTTGGGACAAAGTGTTGAACACCGCTCATAGGCCTCGGACCCGGATTATGTGGTGGATTATTCCTGGGTTGCATCTTAAAAACGTTACTTTGAGGTAATGGTGCACGGAACATTTGTTGAGTTCGAGTAGGCATACGGTTTTGATGCTGGTCAGGCGTATTGAATTTGAAAGGCTGAGGCTGAGGTTGATACCCGCGCTGTCCTACTGGAGCAGGCCAATTAGGTACTGGGGGTCGCGGAACATTAAACGCGTTAAACGGCATAGCAGGCATAACAGAAGGTTTATATAGAACCTTAGATGCGTTCTGAGCAGTTTGAGCCTTGGGGATATCGTTACGCTGCTGCAGGTATATTATGTTAAGTTCTTCCTGCACGAACTCTAGAGCTTTCTCTATAGTTTCCGGACGCATGCACCTTATACGTGAGCCTAAAGGTTCTTTTAGCCCGCGTACGAAAGCCTGCATAGTGACTTTCTTATAAAGAGTCCGTTTCGCCTCGATAGTCGTTGATACAGTCTCATGTAACGTCACATAAGTCATAATAGTACTAAACAATGTTTGACATTTATCATAAAATTCCTGTGGGGTCTTGTTACCTTGCGTTGCCAACGAGAGGTCGTTGTATAAAGCTGTCTCGTCCCTCTGGTCTGAAAAGTTGTTTATAAGAGTTGATCTAATACCTGCCCAAGTTTCAGGAATTCCATTCGAGTTGATGGTGGATGCGGCAGTCCCTGTGATCTTGTTTAGGATGCCATTTAAAAGACATAAATTCCCTAGCTCACTGCCTACCTCGGGGCTTGCATATTGAGTAACTATTCGGTCACAGATGTGAATGAATCTAGTTAAAATGTTTGGGTTACCGTCAAAATCGGGCACAAGGCGTAAGGCCTTGAAAATTACATCAGGGTCATAAGGCATTTTAATTTCAAATAAACTGTTTAAATCTAAATCTAATTCACTATCTAAATCTCTATTAATATCTACTACAAATCGGCGTGCCTGTCGTGATGCAGGTTCCCGAGGATGAGATATTTCGTGATGAAAAATCTTGGACATAAAAATAACTAGGAATAGATAGGAAGCAACACGAGAAAGATTCTGGTGCACTCACATGTGTTTCATCTCTGGTCTTCCTCCGTGAATCGATGGCTGGATTCTCCACGCGGCTCCGCAGCTTCCCGTAGATTCAGGATACTCGTGATGCGACTTGATAGTCACCGGATGACTCGCGATCGTGATGAACTGATTCTAACGCGATTCGCGAACCGGCCCGCGAGTATCCTACCGACTGCGCCAATTACGTAAACTGCAGACGGTGGATCGAAAAAAAACCAAAATGATTTTAAACTAATTTAATTAAAAAGAAATTATTACAATATAATTAGTGAAACCTATTCGATGCTAGAATATGGAATGACCATTTACTTATTAAAAATAACTTAACGCTAATGTCCAATTTTGCTGCGTCGGCGGCTCGTGGCTGGATTGACGTCATCGGTGCAGTTTCTATGCGCTTGGCGTCAACACGGAGGAATTTGCATGTCAGCGCTATTGGTTAGGGATCCGTACTTAACAAAGTAGGGGTATTATTTTTGATATCAGAGAAGAAACTAGACAACAAATTGAACATATTATGCCAGAAACAGTAGCAGAAAAAACTTTGAAGTCATCGAGAAAACAACACCAAATTATGGGGTCTTTTTTCGACCCCAAATTTTGTTTATTTATTTATGTACACACAAAACACTAAACAGAGAAAAGAAAGTATACAGATAGAAGATCACAATGGTACTGCATATTTTAAAAGAAATTTCTTCCAGGAGCCCTGCGACAGGAAAGTTGCATGATAGAGGAAGTTGTTAGTTGAGTACGTTAGGTATTTTGAGTGAGATTTAGTGTGTAAATAGTAAATTATCGTTAATGAATGTAATTTGTTTTTAATATGAAATAACAAACTATTGTTTCATTCAGTTTCACAAGTTTTTTTTTTTTTTAACTCAAATTTTGTTTAATTAATTAGGTGGGTTATACTAATGTCAACAACAAGTCGGTTTAGAGATGAACCTCTCAAAAACAATGTTAATGACGAATAGTACAGAAACCCAAATATCAGTAGACAACGATGTACTTACCTACACAGAAAACTACATCTATCTGGGTAAACAAATGTGTTTTGACAAGAAAAACAATGAGTTGGAAGCAGAAAGAAGAATACAAAGTTCTTGGAATAAATACTGGAGCTTCAAGGAAATATTTAAAAGCAATAAGAATGTAAAAATAAAAACTAGAGTGATGAACACATGTCTCCTACCATGCCTAACCTATGCCTGTCAGACCTGGCGATACTCTAGCAAGCTAAAGAACAAAATCATCAGCTGCCGACGCGCTATGGAACGCAGTATGCTAAACATCAGGAAAAGTAAAAAAATAAGACACACGAAGATAATATTTCAAAGGCTACAGACGCTCTAACCCACGCTCAAAGACTTAAACGGAAATGGGCGGGGCATGTAGCGCGACTACAAGATGAGAGATGGACTAAAAAAATTACTTCATGGATCGGTCCAAAAGGGAAACGCTACAGAGGAAGACCTCATCTAGTCAAGATGACATCACAAAGGCAGCGTGCCCAAATTGATTACAAATAGCCAAAAACAGAAACCAATGGGATTGTTTGGAGGAGGCCTTCACCCGAGAATGGGTTCTTACAAACCAAACTAAAACATAAGTAAACTAAGTGCTTGAGAGCAATTACTCACCTTCCCGTTTAGAATCCTACATTTGCAAAAGAATCTGGCAACCAAAAAAACATTAACCGCTGAAATCAAAGACAACTGTAACATTTCGGCCCAAAGTTTCGAACCAAAATTAACTTCACATCTCCCCACATGTGGAGTCTAAACTAGGTGAAGGTGACATCAGAGGTGCGGCTAGGATCATCTTCAGCAGCGATGTGGTTGCACCGTACTCTCCAGAGCACCCCCCGCCCTCCCTTGCAGCTCTGGAGAGCAAACACCCCGCCCCGGCAGATGATCTCACCTTCCCCGACCCCCCAGATCCCAAAATCAACTAATTGCATATTACAGCCCAATAACTGTGTGCGGCCGTAGGCTCCTTCTGGAGTGGATCCACCGGCGGCCTCGACGGCCTGACACCCCAACATTTGAAAGATTTAATGTGCGCAGGCGCCGGGGAAGCTGGTGAGTCCCTTTTGAAGAAGCCGGACGGCCCTCATCAACCTCATGCTCTCCGGCAATGTGAACGAAGCCGTCATTGATATTTTGTACGGGGCCAATCTATGTGCCTTGCGTAAGAAGGATGGCGGCATTCGTCCCATTGCCGTAGGGTCTACCTACAGGCGTATCGCAGCCAAAATTTGCTGTGCTTTTTACAGCGAAGCACTTGCCAGCAAATTCCAGCCCCTACAACTGGGCTTCGGGTCCAAAGGGGGCTGTGAGGCTGCGGTACACGCCTTATCAACATACCTCAACAGTAATGAAGGTGAGGTCATCGTTAAGGTTGACATAAAAAATGCCTTCAATTCCGTAAACAGGGATACCTTGTTGACAGAAGTTCAAAAAGAAATACCCAAAATTTACAGTTTTCTATATCAATGTTATAGGCACCCCTCTAAATTACTCTACAAGGAAAACCTTTTGGAATCAGCTGTTGGTTGTCAACAAGGTGACCCTCTGTGGCCAGTCATTTTCAGTTTGGCAATAAACCCAATCATTCGGCAACTACATTTTAAATTCAATGTATGGTATTTGGATGATGGAACCCTAGGAGGTGATGTAGATACAGTCTTGAACGATTTAACTTTTTTGAAAAATAAATTTAGCTCCATTGGGCTAAAACTTAACCTTTCGAAATGCGAAATTTACCTCCCACAAACTACTGACCGACAGACTACTTTAGCCAAATTCAACGCGATAGCACATCATTTTAAAATTACTGAGAAAATATCTCTTCACCTCCTGGGTTCTTCTAGTTTTGACGAATCTTTTCCAAATTTTATTGAACAGAAAATACAAAATTTTAACGATGTCTCGGAAAGACTTTTCAAAATTAACATGCATTCGGCCTACACACTTATCCGGTATTGCTGCTTTGGATCAAAATTTACTTATAGCCTTCGCTCCTCTCATTTATGGAAACACACAACTTTTAGAAAAAGTAGACCAAATTATAAAGAACACACTTTCATCTATCCTAAATGTGGCTTTGGACGACCGAGCATGGCAACAAGCCATGCTTCCCATTCGCTTGGGTGGCCTCGGCGTCCGCAAAATTTCAAGTATAAGTTTACCAGCCTTCCTCTCCTCGGTCTACGGTACTGATAAATTAACCAGGAACATCTTATCTTCCTCACTGGTTGATTTTGAGGTACCGTGTTTGACCGATGCGTTGAACGCTTGGAAAATGGCTTGTCCCAATACGGATCTGCCCGACAACATGTCCTCCCAGAGACGATGGGATGTACCGCTCTGCAGTATTATACAGAATAACCTTTTAAATACATCGTCTAGTACTGCTGAGCGTGCGCGTCTGCTGGCTGTGGGAGAATGGGAGTCGGGCTTGTGGCTTCAAGCACTCCCGTCATCCACCATAGGCACTATGATGGATGACCCTTCATTTCGGCTCGCAACTTATCTACGCTTAGGCGCACGTTGTGTTGCTCCACATCGGTGTCATTGTGGTGAAGCTGTCGGCAGCCTTGGGCACCATGGCCTGTCTTGTTGCAAGAGCGCAGGACGCATAGCACGGCACGCCAGTATCAATGACATTATTCGTCGAGCCCTTAACACCGCCAGCGTACCAGCTGTATTAGAACCTAACGGCTTGGTACGTGACGATGGGAAGAGACCAGATGGCATGACTTTGGTGCCGTGGAAGGTGGGTAGGCCTCTGGTGTGGGACGCAACCTGTGTCGACACCCTTGCGCCATATCATGTTCCTAGTTCGGCGGGCTGTGCTGGCGCTGCTGCTGCGGCTGCTGAGGCCCTCAAGCGGCGCAAATACTGTAACCTAATTAGTAATTACAGTTTTGAGCCGTTCGGGGTCGAAACGCTTGGGTCATGGGGCCCGAGTGCACTTCTCCTTTTTAAGGAGATCTCTCGCCGACTGATCGACACTGTGCGTGACCAAAGGGCTGGCTCTTTCTTTGCGCAAAGAATCAGCATTGCCATTCAACGTGGCAATGCTGTCAGTCTTCTGGGCACGTTCCCGGATGACAGCGATGTGGAGGAGTACTTCGACGCCTAAGTGTACCTGTCTTTTGTATATAGTGTAAGTAGTTAGGTTTAGTATAAGTTTGTATAGTTTAATTTTGTTTAGTGTTTAGGTATGTACATATTTACACTTTTGTTTTACAAATAAAAGTTACCAAACTAAATAGTACTAGCATAACATAAAAATATTTAAATTACAAATACGTCATATTATAATAATACCTTTATATACAAAATATACAAATATACATTTATAATTATAATAAGTATTATAAAAAGATAAAAATTAGATAATACATAGTTAAATTTTAATATATAGAATAGTTACATATATGCAAAATAGATATAATCATAAGTTATACTTACATACATTGTGGTAGCGCCATCTCTTGTAAATGTCATAAATCAATGACCAAAAACACATAGACAAACGCATTTGAGATTTCGCGGGCGATCGATATCCTAATTATCTCGTTCCTTCCTCATTCCTTTTCCCTTTATGTACGCCTTAATGACAGGTTGCCAGAACGAACCGAAACTTCAACGTGAACGGGCCTCGTATCTCAACCGCCAGCTTTCCAAGCCACAAGGCTGGAGACTGATGCATCTAATTAGTTAGATTGCTGAGAACCTTGTGAACCGTGTCTATTCACCCGCCTCGCGGATATAAAACAATTGTGTGAAGTGTGTGGATCGTGAAGGTCGCCAGTTTGGAGTAGAAGAACACCAGCTCGCTGCCACACGTGGGCTGGCATCGACCACTACAAGGTAAGGCGTACTACTTCCCTCATTTCCATACTAGATCGCCCGAATTGATCCGTGAATATTTTCCCGCTTATTTTCAACGCACTATTGCCAGAACCCTTCAAATACAGTCCACTTTTCATAATAGACACAAGGATGAATAGGTTTCTCAAACCGCTATAACATTTTTGGTCCTTCGAGCCGGATATATTACTATAATATATCCATTTTCCTTTATTTCTTACGTAGGAATCAATCATAAATTCCTACTAGGGTCGTGGCACCTAGCCGCCTACCCACATAATCAAGTTGTAAACCCAATACGTGGTTCCATCAACGCCGCTATAGCAGGTTCATAATTACGTATCTGCTATTATTAAAAATAATTCTTATTTAAAACTAACTTGTCGTATTGTAAATTTCTATATTTCAAGCGTCTTTTAGTTTAACCGCCCTTATAGGAATCACCTACCTCCAATTATAAATTGTTAGGAATAAGTTACTTTCCGAATACCGCGGGGTAGACATTCATTCTATAAGAGAAAAATAAAATAGGTGTACTACTTGTAGGTACCTACGAAGTATAAATATCATAACTTTACCGAATACTTTTCGACGATTGCGGGCTATAGGTTGCATATTTATACCTATTCATTTATCTTAAACAATATTCAAACTTAGCAATAAAACTGGTTGGGATAGTAATGCTATTAACATTTTGTACTATCTAATTACTTTGGTTAGTGGGTACTACGAAAAAACTTATTTCGTTACTACGCAAATATTGCGAAACCCGTTGTCACAGTACAGTCACAATCAGTAGTATTACTTTTCTACATATAGTTGTTCGTTTAAATAATTACCGTACATTGTTTTGTTTGTGTGGTTATTTGTAACTACATAACATAACAATGCCGCGTGATGCGAAAGCAATCGCTTCTTCGGAAGATCAACAGTTAGTGATTTTAGAAGCTAAGCGTAATATACTTTTCGAGCGTATTCAGTCAATTTATGATCGCTCTAAAGTCGCTAATACTTCCGAATCGGTGAGAGAAGGCTTTCTCAGTTCTTGTGTAACAATAGATGATATTCGAACGGACTTTTATAAATTATTGGATGATTATAATGCTAGGTTACTGGCTATATATCCCGATGCGAAGCCTAGCTATCAAGCCTACGCCTCATTCGAGGATATGTATTGTTCCGTGAAACGTGTGATGTCTCAATTGGAAGATAAGCCGTCCGGGAGGCACAGTATGAGTGATTGCGCAACATGTAGACCAAGGTTGCCGCCAATCGAACTCATGTCGTTCGACGGTGATATACGAAACTGGCCATTATTTTATGCAAGTTTTAAATCTACAGTTCATGACAATAAGTCGCTGACGGATGCAGACAGGTTGTACTATTTAATAGGTAAGCTGTCGCCGAAGGCACAGTCTGTGTTCGCGGGAGTCACACCGTGTGCTGAGAATTACCAAGTCATGTTCCAGGCACTCCTCGATAGGTACCAGGATATTCGTGTCCTCGCGTCTACCTATTTGGATCAAGCTTTAAATCTTAAATTATCCGGTCCCGCGTCTGTTTCGAATTACCAGCTATTTGTGGACAAGTTCTTCACCGCAATTAATTCCCTAAAGAATCTAAAATTTGTTGACCTTCTGGATTTCATTTTATTGCACCTCGCAATAAAAAAGTTTGACACTGAAACTATTCGCGCTTTCGAGATGACAGAACGTAATCGTAAGATTCCCACTCTAGATAGTTTTGTCACCTTCATCAATGATCAGTGTCGGATATTCCGTAATACCCAACCACCCTTAGCTAACAATAATAAGCCTAATAGTTCGGACAATTCACATAAGTCTAATAAATCGCGTAGTTTTAATAATAAAATGACCGCCCCTAATCCACAATCCTATGTAGCTTGCTCTGAGTCAAATAATTCAAACAAGTGTCTGTGCGAAGCATATATCCATGAACACTTATATAAATGTCCCGCTTTTGATAATTTGACTCCGACAGCTCGTTTCAAATGTGTGAAAGACAACAGTGCTTGTGTCAATTGTTTGAGTATTAAACATAAAACGGTTAACTGTTCTTCTAAATTAAAGTGTCGCACATGTAATCAACGTCATCATACATTGTTACATTTTAATAAAAACCCGCAATTATCAACTGTAGTGACGTCACAGCCGAATCCGGTCCCAACGCCTATGCCGACTGTACCTTCTATTACCTCACAGTCTGAGGTATCGTTGTGTACGACCTCTGTCGCTGGCGCCGCTCGATCGCGTTCGATTGACACTCGATGCGTTGCGGCGTCGCCGTCGGCGAGAGATAGCCCGCAATGTACGGCGTACACAACCGTTCTGCTCGCTACTGCTCAAGTCGTAATTTACGATGTAAATGATAAGCCGCACATAATACGTTGTTTACTAGATAGTGCATCACAAAGTAATTTTATTACTTCTGAATGTTTTAAGCGTCTAGGACTTTGGAAAAACTTTCATACTTCTAATTTAATAGTTAAAGGAATCGGTGGGTCGGAAAAACCAGTTAAAGGTTCCGTAGATATAAAAATATATTCTCGTTTTAGTAATGATATTAATTTTAACGTTTCTTCGCTTATTGTTGAACGTATAACGGAGACATTGCCGACCGCTCTCGTCGATGTCTCTAAACTTACACATCTCAAAACATTACCGCTCGCAGATTCGAAGTTTGCGGAGCCGAGCGGTATCGATGTTTTGATTGGTGCTGCTATATTCCCGCGCTTGCTTTTGCCTAACATAGTGCATAGCGAGCAATATAATATACCTCCCGCTATTGAAACTGTGTTGGGGTATGTGGTTATGGGTTCCGTACCTACGGCACATACTTCAAACTGTACGAGTACAACTTCATGTTGTTCTGTTCTTCAAGATCCCAGTTTAGATTCGCTTCTCAAACGATTCTGGGAGCTTGAAGAAATTTCCGCCTCGCCCTCGCAGAGCCGTAAGGATCTCGAGTGCGAAGAACATTTTCGCGCTACCACTGTTCGCGATGACAGTGGTAGATATATTGTGTCGCTGCCATTTTGCGACGACCCTTATTCGCTAGGCGACTCATACGCTGCCGCACTTAGGCGTTTTCATTGTTTGGAGCGCAAACTTGATGCGTCCTTAGGGTTACGCAGCGCTTACAATGACGTCATGCGGGACTACATAAATAAGGGATATTTGAGTCCGATTTTAAAAGATGACAACGTTTCTAATCTGTCATATTACATTCCGCATCACGGTGTCGTTCGCGAAGATAAGACTTCCACTAAACTTCGCGTGGTTTTAGACGCTAGTAGTCGAACTACATCGGGACAGTCGATCAATGACATTCTACATGCAGGCCCCAACCTACAGGGTGATTTATTTAATATTATAATCTACCGTTTGCACGGCGGAGATCAGGAGACAAGCAGGCTACCTCAACAGAGAACCTCAGTGAGGCTGCTGGCAAAGCACAGCAGCGGTACCGTTTGGCCCAATTAGTGCTACTGGGGGACTTTAATGCCCACCACCAGGAGTGGTTCTTCCCATACCAGTGCACTGATCATGCTAGACGGGAGATGCGTAAGCTTTCGCTTGCGCTAAACCTAAGCCAGCTGGTCCAGGGAGTAACGAGGGTACCGGACGTTGACTCGCACACGGCTAATTGCTTGGACCATCTGCTGACAACAGATCCAGACCAATACTATCTGGTGAAGGCTGTGTCCATCATCTCCCCACCCTATCCCAGCCCAAGAGGCACCCGGCGGGTTTGGCGGTACAGGTCAGCAGATTGGGATGGATGGGATCTTTCTTCGCATGCTATCCTTGGCAGCCTACTTGTTCTTCTTCAGCTGATCCTTCTACGTGCGCGGACGCCGTGACGGATGTGTTGCGTCAGGGAATGGAGTACTACATTCCATTCTCTGACGTAACAATGTCCAGCGTTGACCGGCCATGGTTCGGCGCCGAATATCATCGTGCCGACGCGCTTAAGCATGAGGCGTACCTGGCATGGTTCGACGCTCGATCGCGCAAAGCGAGTGATGTGGATCAGAAGGAGAGGGCCTTCAACAGGGCTGCCAAGTCCTGCAAGATGGTTTTGCGAAGGGCTCGGTTCAACCACATTGGCCGAATAGAGGCCAAACTTGCTTCTTACCCAGCAGGTAGTAAAGCGTTTTGGTCCCTGGCTAAGTCAGTCGAATCAAACTTCTGCCGTCCCTCACTACCACCACTGCTGAAACCCGACGGGTCGCTGGCCCAATAGGAGAAAACCGCGGGCAAAACCTTAGTTAAAACTTTATTTTTTATTTCTGAGTTCATTAATCATATATGATACTTCTTGATTGATACTGATTGATACTGATTGATCACACAGCAGGTGGTCCCCTGCTGTTATTACTAAGTTTTTCAACAAACTAGCCGAAATTTGAGTATAAAGTCAATCCTCATATTTGAGGGTATTACAACTTTCTTATGATGAATATTATTCATCTGGGGGCAAATTCCAGTATTTTTAAGAACATTCGCATTCCAGTCGCTTCGTCAATCTGTCCAAATTTTAAATTTGCCTTCATTTACGACATTGACCCCCGATTTCTTAAAGAATTTGACGTTGAGCATTCATCAAACTCAAGCCAAAAAATCTGTCAAATTCTGTCATGAAAGTAGTGTCTGACACGTTCTTATTTCCAAAATTTGAATTCTGAAACTGTTTCTGAATGTTTCTGAGAAAAGATTGTGATTGATATTTAGCGTTTTAAGTACGACAAATGGCTGCCTGTTTTGTTGGTACAAAACAAGATGTATTTTTCTTTTGTTACGAATCGGTTACTGTAGCATTCTTTGTAAATGAAAACGTCTTTGAACGCTTGAATAATACTAAGTTATTTTTGGGACGTCTGTTTAAGATTAAGACCGTGATGTTAGGAACAGATCTCAGGGGGTGACGTAGTGGTTAATGTTGGGATTACTAGGGGATACTTCCAAGATATTGTGGTTCGTAAAGGTCAGACTAGGGAAACTTAGATAGAGAATATTAATATAATTTTATCAAACTGTTACTGTTCCACTGCAGGGCAAAGGCCTCTTCTCATACAGAGAAGGTGTGCGTTTTGATAAAATGATTTATAAAAATACATCTTAGGTTGTCTTTAGATATATATCACTATAGTACCCATAGAAATCTCAATATTGTAAAAGAGCTGTGTTACAATTTTGGTGTACAAATAAAACATATTCTATTTATTTCTGTCTATCTATCTATTACAAACATTATTAGATATACACTCTACCGTACCCTTCGGGGATTCATGCGTGATGTTATGTTATTTGAGTTACTATACTAAAACATGAAATTAAGGAAGAAATGTTTTACGTCTTACCTACTTGTTTTATTAAACGAATACGCGTATTTCAAGCAACACAACTACAAGTATCGGCAGATTAGTATAACTAACGCTGGATTAAAAGAAAAAAAAACCTAGAATCTTCGTCCTACAGTTGTTCAGTTTAGCTTATTCCGAGAAGCTGCAAACGATCAATTAGTAGAATGACTCTTATCCACTTCACTTTATCTAATTTTCCACAAATAAAGAAAAATAGAAAAGAAAGAAAAAGCATTTATTTTCATTTATTTTTTATTTCAAATGTCTTTATTTTGGACACCAGGGTACCTACCCCCACCTTTTACAAAACAATACCAATTTGAGTACGCTTTGTTTCTAGCTCTTATTGAGACTTTTCATTATCGTACCCTCACCTTAGTTAAACGATATCAAATTGATGCCGATTAGTGTTGGGAATGAACGAATGATTTGAAATATTTATCTATTTCCCGATATAGAATTGCTAGCGAAGTAAAAAAAGGTTTTTAGAATGTCGTTTTTGCTATCACTAAAATTTAAAATAAAAATTATCATGAGATGTTTATTTCATATAAAAACCAAATAGAATTATATACCATACTAAACATTCATGTCAAACATTTACACTATTATTTTCTTAAGTGTATTTTACAACAATATAATAAATTTAAAGAAAAAATAAGTATTATTGAAATCAAAACCAATAGCTGACACTGTAAAGCATCTCAAAAGACTGAGTATGATATAATTTATTACCTGTGGCTTGACTTTCCATATTATTATGATAACAAATTAAAGAGTGCAACAAATCTTACCATTTTACTTTGTAAGCTTGTATTTTTAAATTGGTCGGATTATTTATAACCTCCATTTTTTGTCGTATGAGCTCTGTTTACAAGCGTACCTTATTATTTTCGTTGTTTTAAAGTTACTTACAATAAAGTTGTTGTGTGTTTGTTGTGAGTTGTGTGACAAAAGGATTGCCATATATTCTATGAACAAAGAGACGCTTACATATATCTACAAACATGTCCAATAGTTGTGACCTAAAGATTGTTATCCAAAATTGCCGCTATCACAATGTTATCACGAATTTCTGTCTTCAAAACTCTCCGTGGTGACAAGGGGATGTATTATACCCTAGACGAATTGGACGATATGGAGCCAAGTCCATGTTTTTTATAAATAATGATTTGCCTACAATTTTATTTGGATGCTGTAAATGAAAATGATTTGTTGTCCAACTACAACAGAGCGGCACGTACAAATAATGAAGAAGCTGTAAATAAGTTAATCGCAACCGGAAAACCTTGACAGAGATGATAAAGTCCTCTGGCGTGAAATATAATTAAATAACATTGTGCTCCTTTCCGCTAACTTGGCTTAAAGAAGGTAATCTATAATCTTATTCTTAAAAGATTGGTTATTTTGTAGAAAATAAAACAATATACTTACTAACTCATTAATTAAGTGCACCTGTTTTTGGTTAATACCTAACACAATATTCAAATTTTGTTATAGGATACACTCGTAGCAAAGTATGGCAGGACCAAACCATAATGATGTTCTGTTAAAGACCCCATCATAAAGACATATCCGCAGGATTAATAAATCTGCTATTACCTCCTTTTATTACATCAATGGCTATTACTGTGTATTGGTAAGTTTTAGTTAATATTATTATGCTATTCTAAATGCAAAAACTTACTTTAACCCCTTGGGTGCTAATTAGCAGACACAATAATAGACAAACAAGTGCCTTTTGGAAACTTTGGTTCCCAAGACAATCACCATAATATTTGATGTAATAGTTTACATCTTGTACCATTTAGCCTGGCCAGAGGCACAGATAATATAATACTGGTCTTGGGTTTCTTCTTCTGGGTGCCAACTGAAAACCAGTGCTGGGTGTCTGACGACCAGCAAATGCTGAGTTGGTAACCCTTTCGTTATGGCCAAGTTTATTGCAATTTGTCTCGGTATTTCATTACTGTCATTTACACTGTTGCTGGTGGGTTGTGACTGTCAAATAAACGTATCTTGTTTTTCAGCTATCACCTGCCTACTCTATAAAACTCAGGACTCATATTTCATTATTTGTCTACAGGATCAGATACTGGCTTTTTGAATGGAGGTGAGATGAAAGGAAGAAGCCATCATCTTCACCATTCACCATTGATTATCACTCAGAAATGGATACCTACAAATATGAAAAATTGTTCATCAGTTCACCACAATTTTGCCAAACAAGAGCCCAACTCTGTTGTGGTTATATACAATGAAAAACCTTACCATTACTAAAAGTAAGAAAAAGTACCATTGTCCACTGCCAAAAAAATATTATGTAATAGGCCTGGTTTCTAGAGAACAGTCATGACATCATGTATATGTCATCAAAAACCAGAAATATTCTGAAATAATCAGTAAATTATTTAAGCACCTAATAGTAAGAAATGAAGAAAGTGAGACGATGAATTTGTATGTTTTTTTTGTGGCAAATAAACACTTTTTCTTTCTTTCTAAGTTACAGTTTTATCCTAATTTGCTAAAGAACTTAATAAAACCAGCGCTTTCTATTTTGGCCCCAGAACCGCCTTGAAATAAAACAGGTTAGCATGGGGTTAGACTACTACAAATGTTCTATGTTCCTTGGAGTGTAAGAAAACAATGATATGTGTCCAGCATGGAGCTCGTTGAAATATGTTAATTTAACTATGACTTATTCCCTTTATCAGTAATGCATTTTCTGTTCAAAGTAGACCTACCTAATAAATAATTGTGTTTAAAAACAGTGTCATGTTTTATTTTATTGAAGTATTTGTAGTGTTTGATGTAATAAGACAGCATTAGTTGGTTTCGTCATGTTGACCAGATTTATTTATCAAAGGTAGTGGAGAGATAACATTAAGTAAAATGTGTACACATATATATATTGTTGCGGTGGCGGTAAGGTGCCTGGATGTTGTAAGTACCTATCCACGGTCGCCCCCGCTGGGACAGTATCCCACTTATGCTTGTCGTGCGTTCCCTACTTACTCAGCTGGTGGCACACGTCACCACGCACCCCTGAATGCGTATGTAGGGTAGTACGAGAGGACAACCCAAGGATCCACGTTTTTGACTGAAGAAAGAACCAGAAATAAAAGGCGGATTTTCTTGAGAATTGGTTCCGCGGATTTCGGCTTTTCTCCTTCCGGCTGAGCTGCGACCAGTTTATAATAGTAATCTCTGGCTGCGACTGAATTCATCTGTCCAGTGGCCCGTCTCCCTTCTTATATATGGCCCGCTCAGACCAACAAAAAAAGAATGGCCCGTCATTCCCAAATTGACGCCCGCGTGTTTATGGACCATCCTTGCGTTCATTTTGACTTAGCCGAAATCTTTGGAGCCGTGTATTTTATTCAATTTTCTACATAATCCTTACAAATTTGGTCTTAAATACTATAGGCTTTAACCACGTACATATAATTACAATAATAAAATTTAAACATTTTACCATAATTAAAAGTTTTTAGAACAAAAACGAAAAATTCTGGTTTGTTTACATTTTGATTATAATGATATGCGATTATCTTGGAAACGTGTGGACCGATTTACATGACTCAAACGGATAAAATGGTTTTAGACCCAGACCTTTCATTTGACACAAACCTCAACAAAAAATCTCCACAAACAAAAAATCATGTTTTCAAGTTCTGCGCGTAATTATTAACATGTAGGTATCTCATGACAATTATTTAAAAACTATCTTTATCATCTTTTAACATTCGAATTAGGATTATATAAGTTTGTACATGCTAATTAGATAAAAAACAAAATAATTACAACTCTAATTAATATCTAACAAGAAGTAATTACACTTAGGTACTATACTTCGACATTTACTTACAATCTGTTTAGTTATCTTAGGTACTTACTAGTCAATTTTATTAGATGTACTTAACTATCACTTTATGTACTAAGGTGCTTTCATGAGTAGGTAGGTATTACATAAACTTCGTTGTTTTATCAGCGTGCAGATGGGGTTTTTTTAAAATAGGCATACCTACGTATTACGTATAAATTAACTAAGTATAGTAAATACCTCTAAATATAGGTAGTTATATGATGAATAAAAGGCGACTAAGAAAAGATATTTACAAGGCAGATGTGAGTGAAAACGCCACCCGGTAGGGGACGTCCTAGGTCATACACGGATCTAATTAGTAATGTTCTCCAGAAAGGTCAGGTGGGCTGTCAGAGGCTGAGGGCCTCATTACCGGTGTCCTCGTATGACTAGATGTATGGATGTAAATGAAGCAAAAGTAGTATGTTAGGACCGTAGCAGGTGGCGTTGTAGTTTCTGCTTGCCCACATGGGAAAGAGGCGTGAGTTTGTTTGAATATTTTCAGGGTAAGTAGAATGGATGAGTTTGACGATAATAATAAATAATGTACAACACGTGGGGTATAAAAGTATATTGATTCTCCAGCTGCAAAAACATTTATTACCTGATTACATCACAGTAGGTGCACAAACCAACACACAATATTGTTAACGCAGTCGGGTAAGATGCAGATGGTTATCAGTTATCTACCACCATTGAGATTATGTCCATGGTTATCACACACAACAATACTAGGCAGTCATCACAAGCACATTAAGGATTAATACAGCAAAGCAGCCATAAGCAATAACGTGAGACACTAGCACACGCATCACAAAACACCAAATGCATTCTTCGTTCGTCGTACGTAGGTTTTACAGGTTTCATATATTTTAGCTCCCTCAGCTTCACGATGCGTTTGTTGGCCTCTATCAGCTTTCTTTTATTTCTTATTTATCCTCGAACTCGAACAGTTTTATACACTTAGAGCCTTTAATTATATCATGTGCTGCTGTTTTGGTTATCTATCCCAAGCATTGTGCTTATTGTCGGTAGACACAAGCTGACGGCGCGGCGGTAGTAGGTTGCGATGGCTCACGTAGCGTCTGCACTGCCCTCCATGATTTCATGGGTTTACTCGCCATTCATAATGTATTCGCCACATAGAATCAAACAAGAAATAAAGTCCACATATGTTAAAATCGCATGAGATACACAAATCAATCGACAAGTTTACCTACGTAGATAGGTAATAACATAACATGATGCCTGTAGCTCTGTAGGGATTGGCAGAGGTTATGTATCCAATAAATGCGTAAATAAATACGTTTTACTTACCGTATGATCACGGAAGTGATAATTTTTATATATATTTTGGAAAATGTTGATAAATCGAGCCCGCCAAAGCAACTTTTTTTAACTGTCAAACAAAACCAAAAATTGTAGTAAAAACGATATCGCTGGTTGTCAAAAAGCAGGCTGTGGTTTGAATTTTGAATGAACTATAAGAAAATCGGTATCCAAATATTATCAAAACCTAAACAAAAGCAAACTTCGTAGCGTTATCAAATTGAGCTTTCTTAAACGACGTCATGGTACGAAAACGTGAAACAAGGTCAAATTGATACCGCTCTAAGAGCTTGTGGTAACCCCCCTGAGCTTAAATATAAAAAGAAATAAAACAAAAACCATTACAATTTGTTACGTTTATTTGTCCGTTCCATACAAATGGGATGTAATAAGGCCTGCATATTAGTAGCCTGGCCAATGGCGGACGGAAAAAATGAGCGGCTTCGTACAGAAGACTTTTGAGGTGCGCAAAGGAAATGTTTGTATGATGTCGTGGAGGCGTGAATTTTCCGGTGTGATATTCTTTGGCGCTGACAGTGGCATAGACAAAAGTAGGAAAAATAGACAAGACATTAGTTTATATTGCGTAATAGCAGACGGCCACGTAAACTTAAAATAACAGATGGCGGACAAATAAAAAAATAAAGTCTTATTTTTTTAAGTTACTTTACTATCGCTAATTCGCTTGGCAACAAATTACTGTCAGCAGTAGGTACGTATGCTCATGACAAAGATATTTACGTCATCTCTTAACGAAGAGCATTAGAGAACAAGGACTCTCAAACCACGCACTCAAAAGCCTTTGTATTGAGTGATACTACGGTATCGTCTCATTCAAGTTTATACCGTCTGATTCGTAGGCGGGCTACGGCGTAGCACGTAGGCGGCCATTCATCTCCATGGATCTTGGCCTTATCATTGTTGTACCAAGTTTCTCGCGCCAAATGCCTATATATTATAATTTAATTATGAATTTGTTCAACGCTATTAGTTAAAGCTGAATTGGCTTCTGATAATTTATACAGAATTATGGCTTTAAATAGGTTTGCTCTATTAATAAGGTAGACGATGACTGAGATTGGTTTATGTTTGAATTGGTTAATTATTTCATCCTAAAAATATCATATAATAACTAGTAAAGTTATAAGTATATGTAGTCAAAGTCAAACCATTAATTTAAATTAATAAGCAATTAACAAAAAAAAAAAATATTGATTCTATTGTCCATTCACAAAGGTTGTTTGTTAGGTTAGGTTAGGTTAGGTATATGGGGTGCAAGTTGAAAGCCTCCACGCGGCGCACCCTGGGCAACGTCAGCTCCAGCTGCCCACCCACGTTGGGTGGACAGTTGGGGCGGGCGGCTAATTTCAACACACGAGGAAAGGTCACGGTTCCAAACACAGATCATCATCCATGATGGTCTGTGAAGGGAACCGGGCTAGAGGCGGGACGGCTAGTCCGTCGCTGCGGTGGCCATCTAACGCCTACTCCCCCCTCTGCTGACAGAGGGTAGGTCGAGTGGACGTGGAGTAGAGATGGAACCCAATCCCAAGGTCTCGCGTGCTGAGGGGATGAATGGCCGGAGGGTTGGATCCGGTCCCTAGCGCAGGGAAAGGGACCTTACCCTTAAAAAGGAACCAAAATGGAACAAGGACTATTGGCAAATAATCCTCAGGCGGGTACCCTTGCACAATGCAAGGGCCAGTCCCGCCCCTCTAGGGATTCCCTAGAGGGCAGCCCCATCGTATCTGAGGGGGGCACCACTAGTCTCGCGGGCCGGCAGACCACCGCCGACCTGCGCCAAGAGAGCCACGAGCGAGAAAAGGAGCTCCAGGAGAACCTGGAGCAACTGCGCGAAGTGGACGCACCGCTTGCCGTCGCCAATGGCAACAAGAGCCGAGGAGGCTCAAGTCCCCATGTGGATGTTCCTCTTGCCGTCGCCGACGGCAACAAGAGCCGAGGAGGCTCCGGTCCTGGGGACAACTTGTCCGACCAGGACTCACGCGGCTGCACCTCCAATTCTTGGAGGAAGCGTCCGCGCAGCAAGGACTCGGGGTCGCTGGGTCTCTCCTCGAGTGAGGAGAACCTGTCGGCCCCGAAGGTGTCAACAGGTCGGAGAGGAAGGGGTCGCGCGGTGGCGGGTGTAGCTACCGCTCGGTTTCCAGAGCGCGACTTGCGGGGTCGCTTTGTTCGACCCGATACGCCTGCCCCTACGGAATGTGTGGAGAGTGACCCTGGGCACATGAGTGCGGACCAGAGCGGTGACTCCAACGCATCCCAGCTGGGCAGAAATAAGGCGGAGGTGAATGCTGCAAAGCGGGCGCAGCGACGGGCTGTCGCGGCTGACGAGGTCAGTGAGTTAGCCCGACAGGCCCGAGAGCGGCGCTTGGCTCGGATGGATGCCGGTGGTGATATATCGGCAGTGGCGCTCAATCGCCAGGTGATGGACGGGCTAGAAGTCGTCCTGAAGGTTGCCACCAAATCGGGCAACCTGAAGGGCACATTCACCTGCGCCCTGAAGCAGGCGGTGAGCGACATCCAAGAGGCGGTAGAAGTCCTCAGCAGCCGCACAACCAGTGATGAGACGGCGAAACTGTGGGAGGAGAACCACCGGCTGCGATCCGAGTTGGAGGACCTCAAGCGGCAGTTTGCTGCCCAGAAGGATGCCTCTTCTGCCACGAGCCCATCGCCAGCCCTGTCTTCGGCCCCATCTTCGGCCCCGTCGTCGGCCCCTGCACTTGCGGATGCGGATATCGAGAGGATCGCGCGCATCTGCATGATGCAGTGCGGCCAAATGGTGAGTGCCCGGATGGAGGTCATAGAGGCGAGGTTGCCCCCAGCCGAAACCGTCCGCCCACCACTCGCTGCAGACAAGCGGAGACAGGACGGGCTCGCTAGACCGGCAGCCGCCACGGCTGAAACGAGAAGTGCTGGAAAGACGGCCACTAGGCTCACGGAGGGGCCCAGTAAGCCCGCTGAGGGTAGGTCCGTGCCCACTTCCCAATCGGCCGTTGCTACCCCGCCGACACCACCTAACCCCCTCACGGAGGCCTGGACGACGGTGGTTAAAAGAGGACGCCGTCGGAAGAAGAGGACGGCGCCACCGCCGGCAACCATTGGAGCACCCGCACCGAATAAGGCCGCGGGACCGCCTAAAGTCAGAACACCACGCTCCGCGGCTGTAGTGATCACCCTGCAGCCCGGAGCCGTCGAAAGGGGCGTCTCTTACAAGGCGGTCCTGACAGAGGCGAGGGCCAAAGTCGCGTTCCCCGACCTTGGAACACCGTCCGGCTTCAAAATGAGGCCGGCGATTACTGGGGCGCGGCTGCTCGAGGTGTCGGGTGCATCTAGCGCTGAAAAGGCGGACATTTTAGCCGCCAAGCTGCGGGAGGTCCTCAACCCTGAGGACGTCCGGGTGTCCAGGCCTATGAAGACGTCTGAGCTGCGTGTCGACGGTCTGGACGACTCGACGACCCCAGCTGAGGTCGTGGCGGCTATCGCCCAAGCCGGCGGATGTCCATCCGAGGACGTACGGACGGGCGAGATCCGCGCCGACGCTACCGGGCTTGGCATGAGTTGGGTGCGGTGCCCGGTGGCGGCGGCGCAAAAAGTCGCTAACAGTGGAAGACTGCTGGTGGGATGGGTTTCAGCGAGGGTCAAACTGCTGCAACCCAGGGCATTGCGGTGCTATCGTTGCCTGGACATTGGGCATGTCAGGGCACGATGCACCGCTGAAACAGACCGCAGCGAGCAGTGCTATCGCTGCGGTCAGCCCGGCCACAAGGCGGCCCAGTGCTCTGCGGCGCCAAACTGCAGCCTCTGTACAGCTGCAGGGAGGCCCGCTGGGCACAGAGCGGGAGGAAAGGCCTGTGGCGCACCCGCACAGCAGAAGAGGAGAAGGAGGGCCAAGGTTGCCGGGGGCTCTTTGCCCCCTCGTCAGTCTGGCTGCTCTTCGGCCGACTCCCGGCCTAGGAATGGAGTGGAGGGAATGGATTGCGCATAATGGCGCTCTACCATTTCCTCCAGGGCAATATCAACCACTCTGCCAGAGCGCAGGATCTCTTGCTCCAGAGCATGGCAGAGTGGTCGATTCACGTGGCTGTGGTCGCTGAGCCGTATTTTGTCCCACCCAGGGATAACTGGGTTGGAGACCTCGACGGTTTGGTGGCCATCATTGGCGGAGCTCTAGCCGGCCCGTCCCGAGGTCACGGCTGGGTGGCCGCCCTCGCGGACGGCGTTGGCACAGTTGGTGCGTATTTTTCGCCCAACAAGAGTCTCGCCGACTTCGAGAATTTCCTTGTCGAGTTGGGCGCCGTCGTAGGCCGACTCCACCCACACCCTGTGCTGTTGCTAGGGGATCTCAACGCCAAGTCTTCGGCGTGGGGATCTCCGGTAACTGATGCTAGGGGTGAGGTGCTGGAAGAGTGGGCAGTCGCCACCGGCCTGGTCGTACTAAACCGGGGCTCGGTACAAACGTGCTTGCGACAGCGGGGCGGTTCGATAGTGGACGTATCTTTCGCTAGCCCTGCTGTCGCGAGCCGTGTCCGTGACTGGCGTGTCGCCGTGGAGGTGGAGACGTTATCGGATCACAGATATATCCGTTTTGACGTCTCCACCCAGACCGACGGCGGCCGCGGTACGCCGGCCCCGCGAACGGACGGTCCGCGCTGGGCGCGTAAGTGCATCGACAGGGAACTTCTCGAGGAGGCTACCATTGTCCAGGCCTGGATCCGGGAGTCGGCAATGACCGGACCCGTCGACGTCGAACAGGAGGCGCTGTGGTTCCGCGGGGCGATGACGCAAATCAGCGACGCGTCCATGCCCCGGGTCCACGCACAGTCAACGAGGCGCCAGGTGTACTGGTGGTCCGCCGAGATCGCACAGTTGCGCGTTGCGTGCGTAGCGGCCAGACGCCAGTACACCCGATACCGGAGGAGACGTCGTCGGTTCCCTGACGAAGAAGCCGCGCGGTATGAGGTGTACCGCGCGGCGACGGAGACTCTGCGGCTGGCCATCGGTGAGGCGAAGAAGCGAGCCAGGGAGGAGATGTTGGAGACTCTAGACGGGGATCCGTGGGGGCGCCCTTATCGAGCGGTTCGAGGGAAACTTCGAGCCGCCGCGCCTCCGCTTACGGAGAGTCTCCAACCCGAGCTGCTGGAGGAGGTAGTCGCAGCCCTCTTCCCGGCGAGAGCGGAGCATTTCCCGCCGCCAATGGCTTTGCCCACGGCCACAGAGTCTATAGAGGAGGACGCCATCAGCGTCCCAGAGGTGACACAGGCAGAGATGGGGGCGGCCGTGATGCGGCTCCGGGCCAAGAACGTGGCTCCGGGGCCCGACGGGATCCACGGCCACGTATTAGCCCTCGCTCTGAAGGAGCTAGAGCCCTGGCTGAGAGGACTCTTCACAGCGTGCCTTGAGCGGGGCCAGTTTCCCACTTTGTGGAAATCTGGTCGTCTGGTCCTGCTCAGGAAGGCGGAGCGCCCTGCGGACTCACCGTCCGCGTACCGGCCCATAGTGCTGCTAGACGAGGTGGGTAAACTGTTCGAGCGGATAATCGCTGCTCGCCTCGTCAGCCACTTGTACAGAGAGGGGCCGGACCTGGACGAAAGCCAGTTCGGCTTTCGGCATGGGCGCTCCACCATCCACGCAATATCGCAGGTGAGAGTCCTAGCGGAGGAAGCGGTGTCCCGGGGTGGTGTGATGTTGGCGGTGTCCTTGGACATTTCCAACGCCTTCAACACCCTGCCCTGGAGTTGTGTTCGGGAGGCACTGCGGTATCACCGAGTGCCTCCCTACCTCCGCCGCATCGTCGGGGCTTATTTAGCGGAGAGGTGTGTCACCTACGTGGGACGTGATGGCGTCGCAAAACAGCACCGCATGTCGTGCGGTGTTCCACAGGGCTCAGTCTTGGGCCCTCCTCTGTGGAACATCGGGTACGACTGGGTGCTGAGGGGCGAACTCCAACCGGGCGTGGACCTGACGTGTTACGCGGACGATACGCTGGTCACCGCCCGGGGGAGTTCGTACAGGGAGGCAGCGTTGCTAGCGACGGCTGCGGTCTCACAGGTGGTGAGCCGCATACGGCGCCTTGGCCTGGAGGTGGCCCTCAACAAGTCGGAGGCCATGGTCTTTCATGGCCCCCGGCGGGTGCCACCACCCGATGCTCACATCGTGGTCGGGGGGGCTCGAATCGCTGTCGAGTCTACCATGAAGTACCTAGGATTGGTGCTCGACAGCCGGTGGGATTTCGGCCCCCACTTTCGACGGCTGGCGCCCAAGTTGTTGGGCGCGGCTGGAGCGCTGTCAACGCTGCTTCCCAATCTGGGGGGCCCGAGCGCCACCTGTAGGCGGCTCTACGTAGGGATCGTGCGATCGATGGCCCTGTATGGGGCCCCGATCTGGGCGACTGACCTGACGGCTGGCAGCATCGCTGTTTTGCGAAAGCCGCAGAGAGCGATGGCCGTCAGAGTCATCAGGGGTTATCGCACGATCTCCTACGAGGCGGCTTGTGCACTGGCCGGATCCCCGCCCTGGGACCTGGAGGCGAAGGTACTCGCGTCACTGTACCGGTGGCGCGAGGAAGCGCGGGCGCGGGGCGAAGGGCCGATGCAGCGACATATGGAGTTGCGTCGGTCTCAGCTTCGCGAGGTCCTGGTGGCGGAATGGCGGGACAGGCTTTCACGCCCTACCGCCGGCCTCATTACCATCGAGGCGGTCCGGCCAGTGCTCGAGCGCTGGCTCGGGAGGAGGCACGGCTCCTTGTCGTTTCGGGTGACGCAGGTGCTCTCGGGGCATGGCTGCTTCGGGAAGTACCTGTGTCGCATAAACAGGGAGCCGGACGCCCGGTGTCACCACTGCGTCGACTGCCGGGAGGACACGGCGCGGCATACGCTGGCAGAGTGTGCCGCTTGGGAGGAGCCACGCCGTGCCCTCATCTCTGAAGTAGGCAGTGACCTGTCGCTGCCGGCTGTAATCGAGTCTATGGTCGGCAGCGAGGAGTCCTGGGACGCGGTGGTATCCTTCTGCGAAACAGTCGTCTCGCAGAAGGAGGCTGCGGAGAGGGAGAGGGAGATTTCATCCGCTAACCCAATCCGCAGCAGACGCGCCGGGCGTAGGCGGAGGGCGGACAACGCCCTCTTCCAGCCCCCCTAAATGGGTCCAGGGGCGACGGACTCGGGGACGTCTGTCGCCCCCCACACATCCGGACCCGAGGTGGTGGCGCGTAGTGTTCCACGCGCGCCCCTCTGAGACGTCGCGGGGGGAGTCCAACACCTCACTCCCCCCCAACCCGAGATCGTGGCCCGCAGAGGCGGGCCGGCACTAGCCGGGGGTTGCGGAAGTATCGTTGTTCCCGCGACCCCCGGTGTAGGTGTGAGACGGAACACCGGGGTGGTTTTTAGTCAGTATGAGTCTGACAGACCCCCCCGCCCCCCCAAGGGCGGAGGACATCCAATGAGGATTTTCCACCCCGGAAAAAAAAAAAAAAAAAAAAAAAAAAAAAAAAAAAAAAAAAAAAAAAAAAAAAAGGTTAGGTTAGATAAAAGAAACTCCACACTCACACTTTAAAAACAATGTGTAGTCCAATGATTATTCTATTATAAACAAGGTACACCTACACGCTTACACGGCAAAAAGCACTGACCCATAAGTGTTTTCATATCGCTTAAAACTCAAACGAAAATGCAAAATATAATGACAGTGACAGTTAACGCAAACTAACCTAATTATGTGTTCACCTTCAGAAATAGAACCGATGGCATACCCTTTACAAGCTTTTAATTTCGTATATGTGGCCGGTAAACAATAGTGATCCATATTTCAAGTACTTCCTGTGCCCTGTTTATTAATATAACGGACCATGCGATATATGAGACAACATTAACCTTTTTACGACAAGTGCTGTTTAGTAACGTTAAGATGGAATTTCGTATACTTCTGAAACTTTGGAGATAATGCAATAATATGAAACTATGAAGCTGGTCTGATGATGCAGCTGGAAAGGTGTTCATAAGAATTGATCAATCAAAAAAGATAGCACCATTATGATTGAGCTCTAGATATGTATTTACAAGGGATATTCATCAACATCATAAGCCTTTTAACGTTCTCACTGCTGGGACACAGGCCTCCTCTCTGTGAGAGAGGGAATGGGCCATAATCCACCACGCAGGCCCAGTGTGGGTTGGTGGATGTCACATGTCTTCGATTTTTTGGTTCTGGGACTTGCCGGTACAAGGGATATTACACAATACACATACTATCTTAAGTAAATTTTTAATGAACCTAAAATACATTGTATGTTTTAAACTCATAATTATGCAGGTTAACTTAAAATTCAGAAAATAAATTACACATTTGCTTATATATGATGTTGAGCAATTATGTTGAATCATAAGCTCCGATTACTCTTGCTGATTGGACTCGAATTCATTGAATCCAATTATTTGTATGACTGTACAATTACAGTAACTACGTAAAAGTGTTGTTTTACGCACTTGTAATGATGTAACTTTTAAACAGTTTTATTTACGGAGTTGTGTTATTTACACTTTTGTTCGTCGTAATTTAAAATTAGGGTTTTCATGACAGGACCAGTATTTGGGTTTTCAAAAATAAAAGTTAAGTAATACCATTTTTTTTTAATTCAAGTCTGATGGTTCCTAGATATGATGTGTTCTACTAGGCTGTATGTTTTTATTGGAATGGATCTTGTTTGAAAAATATGGGAAATAACTATGAAGGCACCTATGTGTTACTATGACTCTATCATGGCAAATTACAAAACAGGTTAACTCCATTAATTTTTGTGGTGCGAAAACCTTAGTAGTCTGACTGGTTTTTTTTTGCATTATATCCGTTCAACACAAAATGTTTACAGGCAGAGAATAGAATATATAATTGTTTACCAAACTAGCACACGCTGAAAATATCAGTTAATTTAGCTGCTACTGAATACCATTCATATGATATCTTTCACTATAGTCACAGCTAACGGAGGATATTCGATCACAGATACTCCGAACAATAGAACGCCTGTTCTTATAGACAATGGGGCAGATCGCCTCATGACCGACGGCCGTCTATAGACTGATAGTCACTGCAGCTTGTGCTTTGATTATATGTCAGAGTAGCGCAATTGTTGAGGGGCTAAGTTCTGCTGATGGCTATTGCAAAAAATAGCTTGTCTGGTCTTACGGACAATTAGTATGTCGGTTGATAGACTCTATACACACACGTTGAGCTTTGTCTCTTTGTTGTCAGTTTAGGTTCCACCCGTGGCTTCAGAAAAAGTGATATTCGATCAGGGACCACAATTTTCAAAAGTCCAAAATGTTCAGGATCTACTGGCGTGAAATTTCGGGAGCGAAAAACAATCCTACATATACATTTTGTTCTTTTTGGGAATCGTTATCGCTCTTTGTCTAAGCCCTTTGGTGGGTGTAGGTTCGTTAGTCATCTGTCACCAATTTACCGTAACTCTTATGTCATGATATTAGACTTCCCAGTCTTCCTTGGCCTCATAAAGCCACCTAGATGTTGGTTTTACTTTAGAACACCATATTTTAGGGTAACAAACATTTTTTGTGGAAAACTGACGATGATTATTTGTTACTCTTTCTTTTTTAGGGTTCCGTACCCAAAGGGTAAAAACGGGACCCTATTACTAAGACTCCGACTGTCCGTCTGTCGGTCTGTCACCAGGCTGTATCTTATGAACTGTGATAGCCCGACAGTATAAATTTTCACAGACGGTGTACCTATTTCTGTCGCCGCTATAAGAACAAATACTAAAAACAGAATGAAATAAATATTTAAGTGGTCCCATACAACAAACGTGATTTTTCGCCGTTTTTTTGCGATAATGGTACGGAAAACCGAGTCGTTTTTTTTTGTTTTTTTTTTTTACTGGTCTAAACCCATCTTCGCAAATGCCATTCTAATGAAACCGGTTTAAGGCACATCGGTTGAAAGTTGTTTTATTTAATAGAATTGTTTCGACTTCAACACTGTTTAGTAGATACTGAACTATTGTATGGTAGCTTAAGACCCAATATATGTGTCGCTAATTGTTTAGCGCAGAGCCCCGGCTTCATTGTATGCCTAGATTGCCTAGTGTAGGATGTTATTAGTCCGTATGATAATGAAGCGGCTTTGATGTCTGCTGATATTGAGGTCAACAATCTCCTGGGAATTTCTGTGTATCTGGGACCTCAGTTACCGGTTTCTATTTAAATCTAATTTTGAGTTAAGACGTGACATACTGTGCTATATAGCCAAAGTATGACAGGTTTTCAGGCTAAAGTAGAATTTGACAAAATTTGAGTGATTTTAGAATTTTGATAAATTGAGTCTATAATTCTTAATGCTTAATCGAGGATATGTCCGTGACGCTGTTTCAAGCGGTCTTTATTATATAAAAAACTCATTTAATAAAAAATTGTAGCGCCGTGTTTTGAATAAAAAAACTGATAAATAAATTAATTTTAAATTATTTCAGTTGTGTAGGTATTTTAAAATAAAATCTGAGTTAATAATTTAATGTAATGTACCTATTATGCCTCGAATTTCTTAATGCGTAATTAAAAGAATATTAATGGGCTAATTATGACTTCTTTGAATTTTGTTATAAATTTTAATGAGTCTACAGAGATTATTTAATGAAAACGAGCAAGTACTTTTCTTTAGAGAATTATAAAATAGAATAGCTGTGTTAGTTTTGAGGCGCTTTTTTGTTTCTCTGTTAGAAAAACGGTATTGTACCTATTTATATTTCCTATGATTTATATTACTTCTTATTGACATTTTTCATGGCCATTATAAAACAACTGTGATTGCTAAGCAGAGAGTTTACTAGTTAAATATCTTGCTTCTTCTTCTTTTCATCATCATCAGCTTATTAATGTTACCACTGCTGGGCCACAGGCCTCCTCCCTGTGAGAGGGAATGGACCGTAATCCATCACGCGGGCTCAATGCGGGATAGTGGATGTAACATGACTTCGGATTTTTGGTTCTAGGACATGCCTGTTTACTCACGATGTTTTGCTTCACCAGTTTGAGAGCAGTAAAAACACGTCTTTAACTTCGTAGATCCCACTCAAATTGATTTCAAGAACTCAATGTATAAATAATCATTCTCATACCTATCTACATACTACTCTCCGTCCAGCTTGTAATTTTACATTTGTTAGCTCAAAAACTAATCATTAAGTGATAAAACAATGCGATACCAATAATGTCTCATCCCATACAAAGAAACTGTCCCGACGTACTCACTCACAGGTTTCTTTGTATGGGATGAGGCATCTGTATGTTAGTATTATATTATCGTAGTATTAAAACAATCGACTTTATTTTTGAAGAAATTTTATTCGGTTTAACACATTAGTATTTTATTTTTGTTCAATATTTTGTATTGTTTTATAAACATGGGTAGTTATATAAAAAAGGGTTGTTTTATAAACATGGGTGTTTTATAGCCTGGGTAGGCGTTTAAATTACTATTTTATGTGTTAAAACCTTAATGAAATGTTACATTCTGTATACGTTTTAGCATTCTAAATGTATACACTACATCCAATATTACTTTTTTTCAATGTTTAACCTTACTTACTTAACTTATGAATCAATACCTAGAATAAATCTGTATTAAATTTTTTGTACATCGATAATATTTCTAAAAAAAATTGTCAGGATGTTAAAGGATAACCAAAGGAACCCATTGCCAGCATATTTGGAATTTTGTCTGTTTATCTGTTTGTCTGTTTAGTTGTGCACGTATCACGTAAAATGTACGCAATCAATATAGATAATATAGAACTTTTATTCATAAAAATTGTGCGAAACTTGAAGTGTAACTTAGTTTTTGTAATCGTTTGACTCTATCAAAAGTTAGATGAATTTAATGTGTTCAAGAATTAAAATATCACAACACACGCAATTCACGATACTCGGACAGTTGAACTCCATATTCGATAGATGGCGTTGTGCATTTGACGTCATTTTCTGAATGGCGGTGTTAAGATTCGCAGCAAATAATTCACTTAAAGTAAAGCGCCTGCCTGGGTTAGAACCCACGACCTATAACTTGTAAGTCGCGGCCGTTACCACTGGGCCAGCACTGATCCCTCTTCTTTTCGAGTCCATGAAAAACTCTTTAAATATTTTGGTCCCAATAGGTGGCCACGTTAAGTCCAGCGTTACAGGTGTTCACGAGGTCTTCTAAAGTGTATGGGCACTTTGGGCACTTTAGCAAGTGTGTCATAGCCTGCACAGGGGTGTACCGCAGTCACACTAAATATGAGACTGGTCTATAGAACCCCATTTTGCAAAATTGTGTTTGTAGCGGCCTACCTGGATACTGGGTTGAGAGCTTTCCATAAAGGCCACAGAAGTTCACATCCAGGTGGTAGGTGTTCCTGGATCTTCTAAGGTATTTTTGAAAAGATGTTTGAGGCATAAATCACAGAAACGCATAAAAAGTAAATTCATATCGTTATTAAAAGTCACAATATATGTTCAGTTACGAGTATATGTCCTCCTGATACAAAATGTTGATAATTAATTAGTACGGGGTCGATAGTTCGATACATTATACACGTTCATTGATAAAGTCCGCATAACACGAATCACGATATCATTAGATGATTTACAAGTGGAATGGTTATTGAATATCTGATTTACGATTGTTTGAATCCCATTAATGAATTAATGTGAAATTAGGTATCTAGCTTTAGATGTTTGTAAGTCAATCAAGTATGAAAGGGTGAATTTTGGATAAATGTAGGCCATGACCTGAATTAGGATATAGGATGTTTTATCCAGGCACTACTATAGTGCTCATAGGGTAACATTCACACACTACAAAGATCATTCATTGTTTAAACTTTAAAGCATCTACATTAATAGTTTAACAATGTACTTAGACTACTAACCTGGTTAATAATTACATGACTACTACAACCATGACTATCACCTGACTTCAATAAGTTTTCTACTAATCAGTACAAAAAACATTAAGTATTAAGAAATAAGTCGTGACAATCTAATAAGTCGGATTTGACAGCTATAAAATACTCAATAATAATAATTAAACTTGATGCTTACGAATGATACTCGTTGTTATAGTGTACGGGTAACATTTTGTTATAGTCTATAGGCTCGCGCTTGACCACTATCTTACCTGAAGGTAAGCGATGAAGTGGTCGACGTTGAAAAACGTTTCCCTAGAATAAACCTATTCACTCTTGACTTAAAGACCCCCAGATTGTAGCTGTCGGGAAACACAGAAGTCGGCAGGGAATGCCATTCCTTAGCTGTACGCATAATAAAAGTATTCTCTAAACGTTTTTACGTAGGGGTGGGATGTACACCATGTACTGATGGCGCATATATCTGGTACGTCTGGTATTCCGATTAGGATTATGAACTTGATTTTTCAATTTCTTACGAACAATGTTATTGCGACATGTAAAATGAGAAACGTCATCGGACTTCTTAAATTGTCTATTTATTATTAAGTAAATGAACCAATTTCAATTGCAGATATGTTCTTTACTAGAACATCCAAGTTTTGTACACTTACCCGGCTTGATTCTATATCATAAAACGTATATGCATAGTTCTATAAAATATATATATAACGAGGCTAGTTCACCCATTTGGGGTACCTCGTCATCAGAATCCAAGTTCGACATGGTGTAGGTATGAAATAATAGTCTCAGCACTGATTAAAATTGTCTATTTGATCACTTTCGATATCAAAATAAAGAAATCTCGAACGATTAAGGCGATGGGAACAGATCAAGACTACAGAAACGCGATAAGTTCAGTACGGGCTGGCAGAACGACCTCTCATCCTCGTGTCCAACTCAAAAGTAACGTTCCTCGATTCAAATTCATTCAATGTCAAAACGAATGACAGCCGACAGCTGTCAAACAAGCCACGCCCCGTACCGACCTTATCCAAGCACACTGCTTGACGTTTCTGATAATAGATGGCGTTATTCTAAATGAACATTAATCAATAGGTAGTGAATCTAATAATTGTGCCTCTTTGCTGATTCTGCGACATATATATACGAAAAACTGCAAGAAATCTAGAATAAATCTCCTTTTCTATCTGAGAAAAGCAAATGGCCAGGAAATTACTCACGGAAGTACTTTAGAATTCTCTGCTAAAATTGAAAATGTGGATAACTCTCAGACATACACTCGTGTCTGACTGCATGTAGTATCTGCAACCCTTTATTCTTTGTTTTATGTCTTGGGAACCGACCTACTTATGTCACGACTTGAAAAACTTTATACTTTTATACTGATCTAAAAAATAAAAACATTATAAACTTAGTGACAATGGACTTTAGTCACGTAAGTGTACTTTATTTACAAAATTACTTTACTAGGCGGTATATTAGTACTTACATAATAATTTTATATTAGTACTTAGCGCCTAAAATTTACCTAAAATTGTCATTCACCGTTCTAGGCCCAGCACCAGCTGCAGAAACAGCTTCAATTATATTTACGTAACTGTAGGTGAAGAGTGAAGGCATTAAGTAGGCAAAAAGGTCAGAGGTCAATATGTCAGCATTTTTTAAGTTAAAATGGCGTACTGACCTGTAGCACTCGAGGTAAACTCGCGCTTGGCCGGATTTTAATTAATCTTAGGAAATCTGAGCGAAGGAAAAAGAAGGTTAAAAATATGAACTAACCTTTTAAATATTAATATTTCATTTCAATTATGTGCTTCTTTTACAGAGCAGTTATTTCATTTTGTTGGCTGCTATATAATGTAATAGCTATTTATGCAACTGTTACGTTATGGACGGTCTTTTAAAACGAGTGCCATTTTTCATAAATTCTAAAACACAAGCAAAGACATTCTGAACGTACAGCCAAGTGAGTACCTACCTATAATATTACTTCGAAATCGAGACAATGTAAATGATGTTTTTAAAAATGGAACAAGTTTAGAACAAAAGTATCGTATACTATTTGGCTGTTGCGGCTACAAGATTTTTGCCTTATACCTAATAAAGACTAAATAAAAATACTTATTTGTCTATATCTGTGTTTTATTCCTTCCTTAGTAGATAAAATCTTGTATGAAACTGTACGTTATTGGTCTTTTAATAACTCGTGCCCATCTATTTCGGTACGCGCTACGCTTGTACCGAAAAATGGCACTCGTATTAAAAGACCGTCCATAACGTAACAGTTGCATAAATAGCTATTAAAGCATATTTGGTAAACGTTTAGAATATTTACCCTCGGAAGTCATCTTAATAACCCATTCCTTTAATGAGTCATTATGATGATTCATCACCATAATCTTCATAACACTCAGCAAGATATATCCCACTATTTCTTAGCCACTTTTCTGTGCCAATCCACGCACTCCTGTACCATCTTCTCCCCGAGATAATGATGATTAATTATTTATGAGTTAAGACTAAGACACTAATTAGTCGAATTCCAATTCAATTAATTCATAAATTTGTCTACTTTACAGTCAAAATTTAAGAGGGAAGTTCCGCTAATTGCCTAAGCATTAATTAGACAAATTCTGAATTATTTATTGGCGTTCCAATTGCCCCGTGCTTTATTTAAGTAGCAATAGAACCTAGGTACTTGTCGTACTTGCAAGTACATTCGTTTTCGCCCCGTGTGCTTCTGCGATTATTATGGCCCGTCCGACTTGCGGTAGTCTTGCCCCATATATTTTGCAGGACACTGGTACACTCTGGTGCATTACAGAGTGAGTTTGGTCTCACAGGACTTTGGTTAAACTGTACTTATTCGTAGCTTGAATGTGTCGGGCGGATTGAATTGGGCGAGAAATGGGCGCACGGTTGGCGCAGTGGTTGAGCGATTGACTGCTGCGCTGCGTGTCGCGGGTTCGATTCCCGCACGGAACAAATATTTGTATGACCTACAGATAGTTGTTCCGGCTCTGGGTGTTATGTATGTGAGTTTATATGTTTGTAAACGCACCCACGAAACAGGAAGAAATTCCTAGAGTGGGGCAATGTTTTAAAAAAAAAAAAAAAAAAAAAATTATGTGAAAAGTATTGGTTTGGATTTGTTCTTGTGTAAAAGTAAAGTTTGAAATATGGTCGGCTTAAAAATATATTGTTGATTTATGTGGTGAATAATGCAAATGACTCGTATGAATTTTCACTAAGACCCAGTTTCTTGATCTATAGTTAGAACTGGTTAAATATTAAGCTAACCAATGATTTAAATTTTCGGTAAAAGGCGTTTATTCATCGTTTGTTAGTCTAACAAATGGCCAAATAATTAACTCTCCAACTTATGAGACTATTTGTGATGCTAAAAATTGATGTAAAAACGCATTTAAACGAAATTTGAAACCATTGGTTAGCATATTGAACACTTACTTGGTTGAGTTAATTACGGATCAAAAACTGGGCCTATGTTTAATTAACTGAAAACTAACTCTATTTTTTAAGCAACTTTGCAATACGCTTATTTATGAACTGCCGAACTATAGACATGACAAAAAATGGAGTAGTAGGAATTTCCTTTTTCTAAGCATATATTAGCCCAACTACAACCGAAAAGAAAATTCTTTAATTACTGCAACAACTGTATAATTCATTGGGCAGCCCACACACCGAAAACAACACGTTTTTCCTCCTTAAGTCTCCCATTTATCCCATTTATCCAACCCTTGTTACATAACAAATTCTGGGAAGATTTGCGTCGCATTCCTCGCACATTATAATTAGGTATACATTTACAGGTGGCACAGTAAACATACACGATTTGAATACCAACTACGTAAACCTCGAGAGCTGAGTCCTTGCCGCGGAAACAAACTTGGAATACATTGTCTCATTAGGACGAGCCCATGTAATGAATAGTGCATGTAGCGGCGCGCCGGGTCCCGTGGACCGCGAGATATTGCATAATGACCAAACAGGACTATAGCGGACCAACTCCAGATAATTCTCACTTGGTTTCGTATAACTTTGTGGAAAAATAAACGTAACTCTTGTAACTTTTTAAAAGACTTTACAAAAAAGAGGAGGTTTTAGGTTCGACTGTTTTTATTTTTTTTTATTTTCACCGATGATTCAGTCAATTAATATGGAACGATTTTGATATTTTTTGTGCTATAGGATATGCTCTCGAGGTAATCCCACTGTCACCAAGTGAAGATCTGATAAGGGGATATCATGGAAATCCTGGAAACTCCACAAATATTGGCTATTTTTAACGTGTATGTGTAATAATTACTGTTTTAAAAATAAATGTTTCTGATTCTGATTCTATAGGCAATTTTGGAATTTCCATCAACATGGTAGGCATTTGCGTTGAGAAAGTATCACTTGGTAAATTGGTACTGATGAAGAAGACCACATATGGCCACTGGAGCTTCTCAATGATAAGTATGTTTTGGGTATAAGATATCTCGAATAGTTAAACTACTGTGATAAACTGATGACACAAATTTAAATAAATGGTTTTAATGAAAATGGTACCACCGACCTGATCTGGTGATGAAGCCACAAGGTAGGCACCGGCACTCAGAAATAAAACAATGTATTTCAGTCGTGTTTGTCCTTGTTGGAATTGTTATGAGAAGCGCTCTGGCTATAAATTATTTTCATGGTATTATAGAGTACTTACCAAAACTAAAAAGAAAAATAAAACAATTTTTTGGTAAGTTTGCTTAAAGCTGTACGTAGGTATGTATGTAAGTAGTATATTTATAAAGTAAGGGAATTATTTTTGATATCAGAGAAGGAGCTAAACAATTTGTACCTATACGCTGGAAATAGTAGAAGGAAAAACTTTAAAGTCTTCGAGATGCAAGCTTCCAACACTCTTTTTTCGACTCCAAATTTTGTTAGTTGAGTAGGTTAGGTATTTTTGAGTGTATAAATAGTAACGTATCGTTAATGAAGTGTAAAATAAATATTACTTATAAAAAATAAGAAACTATTGTTTCATTCGGTATTACTAGAATTTTACATTCAAGTTTTGTTTAATTAATTATGTAGGTTATACTAATAACACGCCTAAACCCAGCCAATCCCTCATATGATTCATGAAATTAATTTAAACCTTAATAGGTTTTCAAAGGAACGTGTAGGAGTATCGTACACAGGTTTACGTTGAGAAATGGTCTATCTGGTTGGTCTAATTTCTGCAAGCGCTACATGACTTCCTGGGTTTGATGCCCGGGACTGGTTACATGTTGTTGTGGTGTTGTGTTTTCTGTTGTTGTTGTCTGTGTCCGGTTATGGCAATAAGCTCGCCACTTTATTACATAGGACTTAAACATAAATTGGCGAAATAAATGGTGGTGCAACTCTGATGAACTCTTCGGGTAATACAAGCGTTATTTTATGTAGTTTTGTAGAGTGTAGTGTAGTCATAATCATCATCAGCCTTTGTATGTATGTATGTTTGTTCCTATGTGGCTTTATAGAGACCAAACGCGTAGGCCAATTTTGAGGATTCTTCTTAACCTTGCGAGTGTGACTACTACATTTAAATTGAAAATAAATAAAAAACGCGAATCTTGGGCGCCATATTGTGGGAGCCAATTTTTTTTTCTTCCAAACCTGTCCTGTGGGATTTCAAAATAAAGGGCTTTAAAAGATGATATCAAACACATGTTCAAATGTTCCTAATTCGAAAAAAAAATGTTAACTAAAAAGATATAAATAAAAAAGTTAAAACAAAAAATCAAAATACCCGACTGCTTCAGAAGAGAACTAATAAAAAGACGTAAACAAGAGGAAAATGTATCCTAACATATTCGCGAGCTGGCTGACCATGATTTTCTTTTTATTTTATTTATAGTCTGATGGCTTGCGTTTGAGCACTATCTCGCCTGAGGTTAAGCGATGATGTGGTCTACGGTGAAGCACGCTTGCCTAGAAGATTCTTATTCACTCTTGATTTAAAGACACCAAGGTTGTAGATATCAGGGAACAAAGGTCCCGGAAGGGAGTTCCACTCCTTAGCAGTGCGCACAATGAAAGTATTAGCAAAACGCTTTGTGCGTATCGGAGGGATGTCCACCATGTACCGATGGCGCATGGCCATACGTCTTGTAGTCCGATGTTGAAAAGGGCTAGGAAGGAATCAAATTGTGCAGTTCCGTCGCACACTCCCCGAAATGCAACCGATAAAAAACCGCCAGGCTGGCAACTCGGCGTTAATATTCGAGGCCTTGGAGCTTTGACGCGACCAGTTCATTGTTGCCAATAAGCCTTTTGGCCTGTCTGTCAATCGACTCAAGTGCATCAAGCTGATATTCGGCAGATCCATCCCAGAGCTGAGAGCAGTAATCCATGCATAACCGAACTTGCGCTTTATACAAGTTGAGCAGCTTCTTTCACGTTTACGTCTTTTTAGTTCTTTTCCTAAGCAGTCGGGCTCTTTTATTTTTTTTATTAACTTTTTTATTCATGTACCTACTAGTGGGACACAGGCCTCCTCCCTGTGAGAGGGAATGGGCCAGTAATCCACCAGTATGTAGTATTTCTAATTATTGTAGGTGAAAAAAAATAAGTTGGCTGCTCAGGTGTACATCAAAAATACCAGAATTAAACTCATAGACGGGATTCTACGGAATAAAGTGGTATTACGATACCGGACTTACGGTACACCAGTCTTTATTCAAATTCATATTTTATTTTACATTTCACGCTACAAAATAAGAGTGTCATTACACGGGCTATCTGTTCGTGCGGTATCGTCCTTTACAAGCAATCCAGACTCACCGCTTCATTAGTTCACAAAGGGTAGTTGTATGCAAGTGCGCGGTTCGCCGCCGTCACGCGCCGTCTCGGTGGTCCTTTACAACTTGCAGTGCAAGGGTTATTGCCCCCTATTATTAGGTACTCCAGGAAAGGTGTTTACTGAAATTGAATTTTGTTTGATATTGACTTTCTAGGGAAATTGGTGTTGTGATAGTAACGAAGCGTTTTCAGTGATGGCTGGAAACAGAGGTTTGAATAAACCTAGTTCGGGCAGCCCGCTACCTTATGTAAATACTTATGATTCTTCCACTAGTTATAAATATTGTTTACCTTCTGTTTATGTTAAGGCACTAATAGGCTGTTTTATAGACAAGGTTCTATTACCATTCTGGCTAAATTAATATTTTTTGTATACCTACTTAAGTTTTGCAATAAGTTATTATACTTAATTTGTAGACCTTGTGGTATTCTGCTAAACAGAGCCACATCTTTTAGTCTACTTACGTTCTATAACACACTATACAAACCACACCTTCATATCTTTTGATATTGTTTCAACTTTTGTAATTCATTTTTATGTTTTCTTTGTATTGCTATCATCTGAAAAGCATACTTTTAGTTACCTCTGATTTTTTTTATATCTATAACTTAAATTATTAGCAATATAATTTAAGTTATAGATATTAATAGTAATAAAGTAAATATTTTATACTGTGACATTTTCATCTGATATGACGTCTGTCTGTATATTTTATTTTCTTAAGTCATAGACATAACATAGGTACCATGGACTACCTAGACCTTTCCTTAAGCTAGTTGCACATTATTGTAAGGGCACCGCAGACTGCCCCGCCTCTGTAAAGCCGTTTTTTATTCATTATCACATTATTCTGGTCTTATTTTTTTAAATTGATTTTTGTATTTGAAATTTAGAAGGGATGGCAGAATAAGAAAAAAAAACGGGCGTCGGCTTTTTAGTTTTGAATCGGGACTGAACGCCGAAAGTCGGTTGCCTACTAAATACTATAATACCAAGTGTAATTTCTATTCTAAAGAGTCTTTAAACCTTAAAATCTAGCTTGTGTGTTAATTCCTGAAGTGCTCTAGTTTAAATATATAATATCGAGAGTGTAATACTGTGTATAATTAGCCTACCGTGTACCTGCGTATCTACGGCGTTTAATCCCACAGTACGATTCCCCGACACACCTTACTGCTTATCCACCGCACGTGGTTTATGAGCTGTGGCAGACAAGTTGTAGACTTGACTAGACGCGCGCGGCCACAGTGCGCCCGTTTCAGCACGCGCAGATTCCTGCTGCCTACTCATCCACCTACCTGCCCGATTGCCTGCTCATTTGCCTATCTCGGGCATACGACGTCATCCTGCCCGACCTGCTGTCTGGGTGCGCACGCTGAACTCAATGGTACACATCTCGCGGTAGCGCAACATCAGCCGTCCCATCACACCGTGCCACGTCTGCCTGCCCGACCTGCTGCCTGGTTAGCTACCCACGTCGTGCGAAGCCGGACCTTAGTTTAATTTTCTATATCCTTTTTTAGTTTTTATTTCATAATTTCTCTTAATTTTACTAACGTAGCTAACGTTAGCTCGAATGAGCCTAACGTTACGCTACAAACTACTATAGTTGTATACGAGTAGGTAAAGTACCTTTTCTCAACTTTGTCGTTGCGTGCAAATTTTGATTAGTAAGTTTTTGTAAGACTAAAAGCTTTAGGACTAGAATTTATACGCACTTAACGAATATCTGGTAAATTGCATTCGTTTTATTTGATTCTTTCTTTCGCAATTAAGTACAGTAGATATGCTGACAGCTTTGATAATACTTATTTTTTCAAAGTTTTGGTCTGACAGTTATTCTATGACATAAAATAATAGACATTATAATATAAAATAGTCTTATAAAAAGGTATAATTGATTGATTATTTATTTTTAACCCGAATGCCGAAGGAGGGTAATGTGTTTTTCAGTATATGTATGTTTGTTTCTATGTGGCGTTCCAGAGACCAAATATGTGAGCCGATTTTGATGATTCGTACGTCAATCAATTCGTCTTAATATTGCGAGTGTCACTGGCTACATTAAAATTGGAAAATAGAAAATGGCGGCTTTTGGGCGCCATATTGTGGGGGCCCAATTTTTTTTTTCATCCCGTCCCATCGTGTGGGATATCAAAATAAAGGGTTTTAAGAGGAAATTTAAAAAATATATAACACTTATATGTTTAAATGAACCTAATTCGAATAATATGTTAACTAAAACTGGCAAATAAAAATAAATAATTCAAAAAATCAAAAAAGCCGTCTGCTTAAAAAGCGAACTAAGATGACGTAAACAAGAAAAAAATATGCTGTGCAGTCGGAGGATACATCTGGTTTTGGTCAGCCAGCTCGCGATTTGAGAATGACGTTTCATCTTTTAAATTTGTAATGACAATTGAACATATTTATTGGTTTTTGAGGCATAACAATCAGATTATTTTTCTGATAATAATTTTGAAAAATGATTAGGTATCTAAGGTTTCATCTTTTAGATTTGATCATAACTTATAAATAGACAGCGTCTTGTAGGTGGAAATAATTTTACATAAGTATATGCAGCTTCCAAGTACTTTATCCAACCTATACTCTTATAATATAATCTATGTACTGAATCTAATCCCGCAAACGTGCGGGATTCCACATAAGTAATGCTGCAAAAAAAAAGTTAATTCAAAAATAAAAAACTTGACTGCTTATGAAGCGAACTAAAAAGACGTAAACAAGAAGAAAATCATGCTGTGCAGTCGGAGGATACATCTGGTTTTGGTCAGCCAGCTCGCGAATGCATCCTCCGACTGCACAGCATATTTTTTTCTTGTTTACCTCTTTTTAGTTCGCTTTTTAAGCAGTCGGGTTTTCTGATTTTTTGTTTTTTTATTAACGTAATATCTGAAGTTCCTGATGGAATATAAAAAAACTCATATGTTTTATGTTAAAATCATTACTTTTACTAATACCTTGACCAAATAGTAAAATTTGCTTTATTTTTTGCTGACGTTGTGTATTTAATTAACGCATATCATCTACCTATGTTAATCATAAACATAGGTGATAGCAAAAATAGGTTGCACGTAGGGAATCCAATTAGGTATCAAAGTTGCGAATCCCGCAAGCCTGCGGGATTGAGTTTTTTTATTTGCTTGAAGTAGTTATCTTTTTTTTAAGTTATGTTGGAAATAAGAGTGCTATCTTTAATATACCCTTGGTCTTGTTGGCTTAATGTGGGTAATGCACGCGCAAAGCAGGTATTTATTCTTATGCCGTTTTAGATATAGTCCTTGGTCCAATTAACAAAGCAGCGGATTCGGTCACCAATCGTTTCGCTTTCTCTCAACAAAAACACACTTCTCAAGTTCATACACGCCACAATGCTACTTCTAGACTTATTCCGTCATAAGACCAAGACACGTTTATCATAAGCGAACAACCATGGCGGGAGACCTCACTCAGGTGGCCATTAAGGAACCCCTCGCTTTCATTGGACACTGAACTCATCCGGCAAGGAACAGCTATAACATTCAATCGAAATCAAGGACTTTGACATAAGAAAAATAAAGTGTTGTCAATCGAATAAAATCGAACTGAGATTTGAATCAGTATTAAAATGTTGCCAATGCATAAAAATTACTTTCATAAGTTTACAAGCGATATTTCTTTGCTCCTGATTATTTATCATCTACCATCCTCCGATATATATATGAAATAAAGACAAGTAAATTAAATTGTTTATTTTTATCTGCGGGATTAAGATATTTTATATATTATTTTGCTTTAAGTAGTTATTTTTTATATAAGATATGAAATAAAACAAGTACATTTTTTTAAATTATTTTTTGAAGGATTGAGATTTTGTTTATATTTTTTTTTTTAATTACCTAGTTATTTAAAAAAATAAATGATATTTGTACATTGTATTTTCTTTTTAATTTTAATATTTCTAAGTAGTTATTTCTCATTAATTAATTAATTTAATATAATGTTTTAGAAGTATAAAATATTAGCTTCTTTTAAGGAACTTTTTTATTATATAAATACATTATTTAACTTTTAGATTTGTATTCACAATTGAACATATTTATTGGTTTTTGAGGCATAGAAGTAAGATTATATTTTCTGATAATAATTTCGAAAAAATTATTAGGTATCTAACGTTTCATTTTTTAGATTTGATCTTATGGGACTCTTGCTATTTATCATTATGGTCAGTGACCTTGAGAAGGTCCTCATGACAAATGTTTACTTTGTGCTGATGATCATAAGTTAATTTTTGGCTTGGAAAAAGTAGCAGACTCAACTACTCTGCAGGGTGACTTTGACGCGGTCTATCAGTGGAGCATGGATAATAAGTTACTCTTCAATATAGCTAAATGCAGCGTTATGATTTTCAGTCGCATGCGTAATCCCTGGCATGAAGAGTACTTTTTAGGCGGTGATCTGATAGCCCGCGTTAATTCTGTAAAGGATCTCGGAGTTCTGTTCGACACGAAGCTCACCTTTCATGAGCATATGAAGACACTTGCACAGGAAGACTAGGATTTGTCCTTCGAAATATGCACGAGTTTACCAATCCACATGCCATTAAACTTGTATACATGGCTTTAGTCAGTAGTAAACTCGAATCAGCAGCAGTGATCTGGAACTCCTATGAGAGTACTTACGCCTTACTTCTAGAAAAAATCCAAAAAGCGTTTCTTCGTTTTTTTTATAATAAACTCTTCTGTGTTTTAAATTTTAATTCTCTCGAAGTAAGGCGTAAGTACTTCTTGCTTATTTCTGCCTGCCGTATTATGCGGGGAGAGTCCGATTGCCAGGAGCCCGTGGCGCTGTTTTTGAGGCTGTTTGTTCCTGTAGTACCCAAACAACATCTTTGACCACGAAGTCGCCGGCTTTTGGCCGTACCTTCAGCTCGCCTCTAGTTCGGGCGCTCACAATTCTAAAAGCCTTTCTGACATCAGCACCGAAATGTGACCTGTTTGCTGGCAGATGGATGAAAGTTAGATTAGTGAATAATTGTATACGTATTCTTTGTAATTTTTTTTCATCTGTAAGTTTTTTCTGTTATTAATTCTTTTTTGTATTTTTCTTCTATGTTTATTGATATATCGTTTTTTTTTTACTTGGTTTTTGTTGTACATATTTATTATTTTTTTAAGTTTTAATATTAGTTTGTAAATATTATTGTACATATGTAAATAAACATTTGTACACTAGCCCGGCACTAGCTCGGCTGGGCAGCGTTCGGGAAGTTGCGCGGTATCTTCACGTCCAAATTACCACAGTGTCTCAAAACGAAAGTCTATGACCAGTGTGTGTTGCCAGTTATGACCTATGGGTCTGAGACGTGGTCGCTCACAATGGGCCTCATCAGAAAGCTTACAGTCACCCAAAGGGCAATGGAGAGGGCTATGCTCGGAGTTTCCTTGCGTGATAGAATCAGAAATGTAGAGATCCGCAAGAGAACCAGGGTTACCGACATAGCCCGAAGAATTGCCAAACTTAAATGGCAGTGGGCAGGGCACATTGCTCGCAGAACGGATGGCCGATGGGGCAGAAAGGTTCTGGAGTGGCGACCGCGAACCGGAAGACGTTGCGTTGGAAGGCCTCCCACCAGGTGGACCGATGACCTGGTGAAGGTTGCGGGGATCCGCGGGATGCACGGGACCGATCAAGGTGGCGACGCTTGGGGGAGGCCTATGTCCAGCAGTGGACGTCTTTCGGCTGATATGATGATGACACTAGCCCTGTTTTTGTTGTATACAGATATATTTAATTTTTGCTTAATTCTTATATGTTTCGATTCTGTTTTTTTTCTTTATCTTTGTATTACGCCTTAGGTGTAACCTGTAAAGTTATACATGTATACTTAGTAAATAAAAATTATACTTAAATAAAAAAATATACTTATCTTGTTGCATAAATAGCCAGCGTCTTGTAGGCGGAAATAATTTTATATAAGTATAAGCAGCTTCCAAGCACTTTATCCAATCTATACTCTTATAATATAATCTTTGTAATAAATCTAATCATTATCCCGCATAATTAATGCCGCAAAAAAAAGTTAATTCAAAAATCTCGAATGCTTAAGAAGCGAACTAAAAAGAGGTAAACAAGAAGAAAATCATGCTGTGCAGTCGGAGGATACATATTCTCGAGCTGTCTGACCAAAACCAGATGTGTTATTAATTTTTTGAATTAACTTTTTAGTTAACAATGTTTTTTGTCGAATTCATCATCATCATCATCAGCCTTTTAATGTTCCCACTGCTGGGACACAGGCCTCCTCTCTGTTAGAGGGAATTGGCCGTAATCCACCACATCGCACCGCATCTGCGGGCTCTGTGAGGATTGGGTTCCCTCATTGCACTTAATATGTACTTTAATAAATAATTAAATTGATTTTGTGATTAATAAAATTAATGTTGTTTTGTTATTTATTTGTTACACTAGCTATTTATTTAAGTACGTAAGTTGTCATTAATGAGATTACCTACTATTATGATATCGCTAATCAGAATATTTATGCATGTTACCAATCAATTTTTTTAATGAGCACATGTTATAATGACCATGTTTCTTCCTACTTTAAAGGGCTGCAGCTTTATTCAACCCATGCTATTACAATAATGTCTTGTAGCGACACCAACCACTTACGAACTAATGACATGACGTCACACAAATCCTGCATCGCGCTACAAAGTTCTCGGCGCGATTTGAACACATACAACAGTTCGACAATAACCGTTGGGTAGTTACCCGGACCAGACACAACATCCGTCTAGTCGGTCATCCTCCCTTTTCTACGGAGGTGTGCTGGACTTTACTCTCTTTTTTGCATACCTCTAAACCTATATTCATCATTTCAGCCGAAAGACGTTCACTGCTGGACATAGGCCTCCCCCTAAACCTACATTATTTTAATGTATTTACTAAGCAGATGCAAAAGTAATATGTTTAGTTTTCAATACTTTACTGTTTTTCTGAAAAGAATTTCCTGAATAATTGCGTCTGAATAACAAAGACAGCAGTTATTAATAAGCCACTTAAAATAGATTTTAACTTCGACAAAATCAATGCTAAAAAGGTAAAGTTAAAATATAATAACTGTTTGTCTGTTACCGATTGGCTGCCTTTTAAATATTATACAGTCAAGTAAGACTCGACAAAGTAATAAACTAGGATATGATTGCCTTATTAGACACACCTCACATTTACAGACACCTCCATTTTAAGATTCTTTCTACTACTATAATTTTTGCACGCCAAAATGGAACAATACGGCATAGTTACGGAAAAATCTATTTGTCCATTTGTAGGATTATTGCTCAAGGCTTTATGATTGCTGATGATGGCTTGCAATGCTATGATAAGCATCCAATACCTAATAATTTCTCGACTAAAATTGTAGCTCGAAGGCCTGTGTTTTATTTCAAGCTTGGAAAAGTGTTTTGTTTTTGGCATCGGCCCGTGTTTTTGAATGTCTTGTTCGGTAATCGGTATTAGGCTTGACATGCTGTGAAAAGTTATCCATGTATTCCCCGATGGGTTAAGCAGAGGTGCAGCTACTATAGTACTATCTAGTACTACCTACTAAAGTCCGAGGCCTGTGGGGTTCCCAGAGGCGGCTTAATTAACTCTGACACCTGACCTGTCCATATTCTCACACGAAAAGAAAAAACATTTCGCACGTTATGTTTAAGTTCTTCGTAATAGCGGATGAGCCTATTTTTATTTCTCTTCTTGGTCGCGTTCTTCATTACTGAAGGTCGTGTCCCTGAAAGGCCTTCGAGGTTTTATGCACGATGTTCTGCCACTTCATTCGGTTCTCAGCTTCTCTCAGGGTGCTTGTAACAGAGAGCCCAGTGAGAGCTGTTGTGGTACACTGATGGATCCAAAATGGAATCAGGTACAGGAGCAGGAATATACGCAAAAGGTTACAAATGTAGCAAAAGCTTAGGGAAGATGGCAACTGCATTCCAAGCAAAAACATACGCCAAAATAACCTGTGCTCAAGAGTATATAGATAGAGGAACCAGAGGTAAATCTAAATTGTTAGTGACAGTCAGGCTGCAATGAAAGCCATGGCATCCTACAAAGTGAACTCCAGACTTATCCTGGATGCTATCCAAACCCTAAACAGGCTTGGGAAGCATAAGAGGGTAAGACTGATGTGGGTCTCTGGGCACAAAGGAATCCATGGTAACGAAGTGGCAGATGAGAAGATGGAAGAGAGGGCTAAGTAAATGATTTTGTGGGTCCAGCCACAAACATATGTAGCCATTTCGAGGTGTCTCGTAAAAACCACATTTAAGGAATTTGCAGATCACAGACAACGAACACATTGGCTGTCTAATACCGGTCTGCAACACTCCAAGAAATTCCTGGGCTCTACGTTCAAAGCACGGGAATGCATTTGGAATATGAGCAGGGGGCAAATCCTCTACTCGCTGGGCACTTTGGAACCAACGACATGCTCATGAAGATGGGTTTAACCTCGACACCCATGTGCAGGTTGTGTGGGGAACATAATTAACGCATGGAGCACCTTCTGTGCACATGCGATGCACTGGCTGGTAAGCGAATGAGTTTCCTAGGGGCTATATCCACCCCACCGAAAGTGTCTCCACGTCACTACGCTGACGACACGCTGGCCCTGGCGCAGGGGAGGTCGCACAAGACGGCGGCTGAATTAGCGACACGCGGGGTTGCGACAGTCGTCGATAGGATCCGGCAATTGGGACTCGAGGTGGCCCTGCACAAGTCCGAGGCCATGTGTTTTCATGGTCCTTGGAACGCGTCACCGCCGGTTTCCCAAATAACGGTAGGAGCGGTTCACATCTGCGTCGGGATGACGATGAAGTGCGTGGGACTAGTGGTGGAATTTCGTGGAGCATTTCCGACGTTTGGCGCCCAGACTGGAGCGGGGCGGGGCTGCCCTCAAGCGACTCTTGCCCAATCTGGGGGCCCAAACGCCTCCTGCCGCAGGCTCTACGCGGGGGTCGTGCGGTCCATGGCCCTTTACGGCGCACCGGTGTGGGCGCGTTCCCTGAGGCGGTAACCAGCCCGCTTGTTGAACGCGTCCCAAAGGGTCATGGCCATCTGGCTGGTCCGGGGATACCGCACGGTCTCCGGTGAGGCGGCGAGCCTCCTTTTCGGATTGCCGCCATGGGATCTGGAGGCAAAAGTCCTCGCGCACATTTGGGAGTGGCGCGAGGAGGCGAAATGCCGGGGCATAACTCGGCTGCCACGACAAATCGCAGCTCGGCGGACAGAGCTCCGGCAGGATCTCATGGCGACATGGAGAGAGCGACTGTCGATGGAGATCGTCATCTTCCGCCTGACGCAGGTCCTCACCGGACATGGCTGTTTCGGGAGGTTCCTGTTCCGGATAAGGAGGGAGGAAACGCCCGGGTGTCACCATTGTGTGGATCACCCGGAGGACACGATGGAGCATACGGTGGAAGTATGCCCCGCTTGGGCGGAGCACCGCCATGTCCTTGTGGAGGCGATCAGCGGTGGCGACCTCTCACATCCAGCCCTGGTTCTGGCCATGGTACGGAGCGAGAGGGCATAGGTAGCTGTCACCTCCTTCTGCGAAGCAGTAATGCTCACGAAGGAGGAGGTGGAACGCGTGGAGGGAGACGCAACGAAGACTCCCTTGCGCCCCTAGCCACTACAGGAGACGCCTAGGGCGTCGGAAGTCGCAAGCCGATTCCCGGCCACCGTAGGCGCGGGCTTGCGGACGGCGAGTAATGGGTACCTCGCCGTCCGATAAGGACCAGGCCTGAGTCGACGGCGCGTAGTTTACCACGCGCGCCTCAAAGAGATGTCAGCAAAAACTGACGGGGCCCGCTAGGGCCGATGTCTGTCTGGGTCCGGATAAATTTGAAAGAGAGCTACCGCGGCCCTGGTACAAGCAACTGAAGGAACACGGGTGGGTTTTAGTCAGTAAAAGTCTGACACGCCCTCCTGCTTCACCCAGAGCGGGAGAAGTCATTAGATGATTTCCGAGCCAAAAAAAAAAGGACTATATCCAAAACCAGAAGACTATAGGCTCATATCTCCTAGACTCGTTGTGAAACTCATGAAAAGAGTTTTCAACGAGATTAGGGAGGAGAAGAACTAGACTCCGATCCGTAAAGGAATATCGGGAAAACCAGTGTCTGGGCTAGTCTCATCTTGGTGACATTCGAAACCTTTCTGTCCTACCAAATACGTGTCAGCTTACTCTACGCAGCTTTGGCCATTTGAGTCCTTTACCTGATCTCTCTTTCCATTCCTCCCTGGTCAGTAAGTAGTGATCCGGCTATTTCCAACAATCAGGCACGAATCCTGACTCCTATACACTACCATATAAGATACGTTTTCATCCCGGTGGTAACAGGGATAAATTTCGACGTTCACTCGGGTTAGCCAAATTTTATACCTATGTACATAAATTACTTCAATGTCTACAAATTTAAGTAAACCCTAACTTCTATAAAACCGAATAAAACCTTTGTGACCCCTCCCTCGTCTGCATAATCTCAACAATACTTCGAGGAGATTGGACAATAAAAACTTGAAATGGAAAGCCATTACATTGAACTTATCTAGAAAGAGGGCGAAAGGTCTAAAAAGTCATGCTACCTATATTCAGAGGACAAATGCCAATTTTTGGGCACATGAGCTTTGACTTTTATAAGTACCTGCGAACTGAATTATTGTACTTTGAAATTAGTTTATTGTTTTCGAGCTGTTTTTGTTTTATAACAAACATAGCGATTTGTGTTAACTCAACGTATTAACTATGTTCCACTTACTAATTATATAGTAAGGAAACAGGTTTCCTGTCTGGACTTATTAATTTAAAGGTACGTGGTCAATATAGACTAGAGCATTACTAGTACAAAAACGTCGAAAATTCGCCGTTTTTAAGTCATTGTTCGGTTTGTAAAAGGTGACACATTAGCACGTCTCGATGTTTTGTTACAAGTAAATACTCTAAGTGTGTGTTTTTTTTTTATTTCGAAGACTAAACTGAGAACTGCCAATGACCTTATTTTTTTTTAATGTTGCAACCGCTTAATATAGTGTTGTAGGTAAGGCTCAATCATAAATTACTCAGTGAATCGATGTGACATGACTCATTAATTTAATTTTACTAATTGGTGTTAATACCTTTTTATTAAAATAAACATAATAAATTTAAGTGTTAATACACATAGTACATAAACTTTTATTGTAATAAATAAGAAATCAACAATAAAATATATATATAATGCGGTCCATAGAATGTAGTCTGACATAAATGAGTAGAAATTAAATAAGAGCCGCAAATTTCTTAACAAATGTATTTTTATTGCCGTGAAATAGTTCAATTTTCGACCTACTTAAATTTTCGATCAGCTTTTGATCAACCAGTATACGACACTATTTTTATGTAACGATAAAGTGTCAACCCCCCAAATATCAGTTTAGTCTACGAAATTAAAAAGCAGAGAGTCTGAAACGTTTTGCCGACAGTCGATTGGCCCATGAACCGTTGGTCAACAGAATCTTTAATCCATTAACTTTACATCCAAAGAAATCTTCGCTCACGAACGTTTCGCCAACATAACTTTACGTCAGTGAATGTTTAACCAACACAATATTTTGACCAATAACTTTTCACCCAACTAACGATTGGCCAACAGACACCGGGACAGGTAAAAGTGCAATGAATTAGTCCAAGAGCGAGCGAAGCGAGCTCGGGAGCTGGGTGTCTGTTGGCCAATCGTTCGTTGGGTGAATAGTTATTGGTCAAAACATTGTATAGTGTACGAGTATACTCAATTTAGGGCAAGCGTGGTGATTAATTTTTGTGCCTTTTCTGCGTAGATCTTGTATGTTGGCTGCAGTTGATCAGTCACAAGTTCATTGACCAACCTTTATCCTCGTGCATTGAATAAAACATCGTTAGGAATCATGAATCTAGATAATAGTCTTACTTAAATTCCCATTATGCGGATAGTCAATGCTCGTTCCTAATCTTTTCAAATTATGTACAGGATTTAGTAGTTAGTGCAAATTAGTTTATAAATCTTATCTAAGAGTATTCATGCTACTTCTTTATGCTTATTCTACACAATATAACATAAAACCTCTATTCTTCGAAGTTTTGGGGAGAGATTTATATATAATAGGCAGTTTAGTTAGAGACCCATGTAATAGAAGACAATAGAGCAGTGGGCCCAGTGGTAACGGCCGCAACTTACAAGTTGTGGGTCGTGGGTTCGAACCCAGGCAGGCGCTTTACTTTTTGTAAATTATTTCATCACCATAGCTCTTAAAAAGGTGAAGGAAAACATTGTGAGGAAGCCGGCATGTCTTGAACCAACAATTCGGAGACACGTGACTTTCACCAATCCGCACTGGGTTCGCGTGAATTACGGCCCATTCGCTCTCACAGGCGGAGAACAGCCCAAATGGGAGTCTATGTGTGGCAAAAGGGGTGCAGCTATCCTATCGTAGAGGGCAATCAATCAGATTTCAGGCTGTTACTGAGTAATTACAAGATAAGAAAAAACTCGACCCGGGAATGGAATCCAGGACCTCTTGCTAAGTGGAAGCGTTTGTGACTACTAGATCCACGATGCCATCATCATCATCATACAAATTTCTATAATCTTTAGAATACTGTACAAGTAAAATTTAAAAATGTATAAAACCACCGACACATTTTTATTTCATGCTTCATAATTTATTTAGCAGTAGACACGCTTTGATCGGCAATGTATTTAACACGTAATTATGACACGATATCTTTAGAAACAGCCCGATTCAGACAGTATAACGCCAATAACTTTTAAACGATTTTCCTCAAACATAGATAAGAACAATATCGATGAAGTCAACGTTCAAACAAAAAAGAACTTAATCAAAATCGCTTCATTATTGTTCGGTTTGTAAAAGGAGCTACAATACCACAGACAGACTCACAAATACATAGCAACAAACTTCAAACTTATAACACTCTCTTTTTCCGTCGGGGGTTAAAAATCAACATTTTTATTTAGAGTTCCGTACCCAAATGGGACCCTATTACTAAGACTCCGCTGTCCATCTGTCTGTCTATCACCAGGCTGTTTCTAATGAACCGTGACAGCCAGAAAGTTGAAACTTTCACAGATGATGTCTTTCTCTTGCCGCTATAACAACAAATACTAAAAACAGAATAAAATAAATATTTAAGTGGGGCTCCCATACAATAAACGTGATTTTTTGCCTTTTTTTGCGATAATGGTACGGAACCCTTCGTGTGCGAGTCTGACTCGCACTTGGCCGGTTTTTGATTTAAGTATTGTAAACAAAGATCTTAAACAAAAATTACCTACCGGTAAAACGAATAAAAAGGAGGGTATAAATTCGAAAACGACTTTATAGTCAGCATAAATAAATTAAAGAGGGACATCGCATTTACAGTTCATAACTCTCGCCGTTTGGACGTTAACGTGCACAATCCATGAGGAATGTAAGAGACTGCACGTAAATGCACTTTATTAATCGTAAATTTTATACTGGAGTGAATGACTGATTGCACAGCTAGCTTTAAAAAAAGCTTTTAAATATGGCGTGAGATACGAAAACGATTGGCTCTGTTTATGTTATGCTATTAAATATACTATAAAGTTCAATTCACAGTGACAGATAAGTTGAAAAGAAATCGTTGCTCTTGGTTTCTTGGCTAAAAGATTTAAGAATGTAAATATTATAGATGTAGATTGAAGAAGACAGGGACACCCAATAAAATATGGTAGGATTATATGAGGCATGTTACGAACGAAAGGAGTGCCAACCTCAAGTAACATGGAACAAGGGCACACATTTCGAGATCAGAGTTCAAAGTCAGTGTTTATTTTAAAATAATAATAATTGATTCTACTGTCCATTCGCCATGGTAGATTATTATGGAGAACAACGGACAATTCCACAAATAATCTTAAAAAAAAACTTACAATATACTTTACTACGTATAGATATAAATAAAGTATTATAAGCACTAACTGGTCAAATCATTCATTTGATAATTAGGAACATGATTCTCACATACTTACAAATATTGCAAACATAGGTAAATTACTCAGTTCAACACCAACGGAACATGACTTGACAATGACTCACACACTGTTCAGTAACTGTTGTGTGTTCGTAGAGCATGGTCCGTGACACTGACTTGATACGGAAGTGAGAACAAGTTCATATAAAATGTATGTAAGTACCTTACCGTTTTGCCCGTCACTGACGGTCGACGGAACACTGACAGGACCCTGACGTGGAAAGGTGTGGATGGCGCCTTACACGTATAGGTATGCTCTTACAGTACTGTTTATAAAATTATTTTATATCATGCTATTAATTAATTATGGTATGCAACGTGCTAAAAGTACCTACATATATGGTGCCATTAGTATTATTATATTAATTCCTCAATAAGCTGCACTATGTATGACGTATGTAAGTAGACCACAGAATTTCAATCAGATAGGATTTTACTAAATGCTTTTAATTGACAGTTTAGACCATCGATTTAGTATGTTTTCGCTACGGACCCAGTCTTGATTCCAAGGTTTCTTAAAGACGTCGAGTCGGGTATTTTTGTAGCATCTTTTTAGCTGGCATTTAAACATAACTGTGATCACCGATGGTGATCTGCTCGTGGTGATTTTGTATTGACATAATCACCATGTTTCACTGCTTGTTTGTTTCAGAGCTCACGAATCATCACATCGGTTAAACGTCTGTTTGTTTGAATATTTATTGAAACATCATTCAACTCGTGTTTACGCTCAAAGTGTATAATCATCAGAACTGAAAATCTGCACATTTCAAAACCAAGCTAATTTAACCTATAGTTTTGTTAAGGTAATCAACTGTTGTTGAATATTTATGATCAATATTTGGAGAGTAAGCAAACAGGCAAGGTCCAGTGAATTGCTTTTGATTGACTTTTCGAAGCTGACCTAAAATTTGTTGATATTGGGTGTATTGCCCAGGGGTAGACGAAATGAAAAAAACTAATGTTAGTTGCCAAAAGCTATTTATTTACGAACCCTGCTCAGGGTAGATATTTTTTATGTGGTCAAATATCAATCGGTAAGGGCCACTATTTGCCTTAGTCGTGGAGGGTTGAACACCTTCCGTGATTGATGCTACTCGTTGGCCAGACTAGCAATTTTAGGGTCAAGAAAAATTTATGTGTTTAACCAGACACTATGTTATGTTAGACGTGTTGCTAGTCGATTTATTTAGGCTAAAAAAATATATATTGTAATTGAATGTGCGTAGATTATAAATACTTACTTCTTCAGTTCCATGTCGACAGGTCGATGAAGTCAGTAACAACTATTACGATAACTTTGCAGCTTTGATATAGTTAGCTGTAGTCAAAGTACTTAATTGTGTCTTTCCCGGAATAGTCTTACCAATTATTCTCTAGGCCGTCGTAAAAGTTAGCTCAAGGTTTATTTCTGCAGACTTTTAAACTAATAAATATATCCCACAGGAGCTTGCTGGTAACATTATAGTGTAAACACAAAGCGATCCGATTGATATTGATCACCTCGGGAAGGCTTGATGTGTAGTAGGTGGAAGTTTATGAGTTATTATGTGTTCTGTGGGGTCCCTAGCGAGGGATATTGCATGTGAGCTGTTGTTTATGTCATCCAGTAACTCCCGTCCTCACCGCCACTGCTAAATAAAAGACGTGCGCTCAGCTAGTTATTGCGAGACTAACTTGTCTGACTTATGAACACAACAAAAGCCATGTTTGTGTTCTTTCTGTTTGTTTTCCTGTGTACTGACTAGCCAGTAGGAAGAGATGTAAAGGGAGCATAAAAAGAAAATAAAAGGTATATGTTGCTTCGTATTTTATTTATTGAAGATGTAGGTACAATGTAACTTACAGAAGGGAGATTTAGAAGATATTTACAAGGTGTTAAGGTAACATTAAAAATTTAGTTAATAATTTTAAAATGTCCGTGACTAACCGTAAAATAATCTATGAAAGTAACAATCAAAGTAAATTCAAGCAGAAATAATTAAAAAGCTAAACATAGACTTGTAATAATAGTTAACAATTTGTAGATAAATCATATTTTTAGAGATTTCTCAATGTTCCTAAATAATTATTAATAACTATAAAAATTATTGCCCTAATCAAAACTTTAACTACACCTTATGAACGTGCACAACATTTAACAGTGATTAAAGTTAGCTAACAACTAGTGAATTACCTAAATAAATAAAGATTCTTATTTATTTAAAAGATTAACTTACTGTAGATCTTATATTAATCTTAATTAGGTATATTATTGATTTATTTTGATATGTTTGATATTCTTGTTTTACGCAACTCGTTGAAATTCTTCAAGTACAATCATGTGCGAAAGGGAAATGTATGTACTTGGATGTACAAATTAAATTTTATTTACAATTTGTATATTACGTAGGTGTATAAATATGAACACTGTTTGAAAACTTTTAGTTACGGATCTAGGAAATAATTGGATTAAGTACGTTATTTTGATGCTGATGCTCGTTTATTTTAAATCGTAGGCGGTTGTGTAATGTTGTAAATTCGCGTTTATATTTTCGGTACGAAGATTGCTTTTGATTTAAAACCAATTCAATTTTCTGCAGCACTGTACTTGAAGACAAATCAACAACCTGCAATAAAATACGCAGCAAGTGCTTTAATAAATTCCATTGTAAATACATTAATTTAATTTTCATTAGGTTACTGAAATATCATCACGAATATCTTCGTAAATGCGCCAATAAAAGGGACATTAAAAACATATAAATATTCGTTGATTTTGGATTTTGGAAGCAAATATTCTACTTAAAAATAATTTCACCCTTACACCGATTGCGCCTCGATCCGACTCAACTTGGGGGTAGGTGGTCCGCCTTGCAAAGATCAAGTACCCTACGTTATAAGATATGAAACACTCAGATGTGCCGCTTTGAAATAGAATTCTTTGAAGAATTTCTTTGTAAAAACATGTATCAATTTTATGAATTTTCAAGGTATAAGTACAGGTTTTTTTAAGGCTAAATCAATTTGATTTCAATCTCTTTTCCGTGTTAATACGATATTGACGGCTTACATTCAGATTGAAACACAAAGTAAATATATTTTCCGATTTTATCACGCATATTCTCATTTGAAGTAATGTATCCGTATCCAGACTAGCATTTATGTTTTATCGAAGCAGTTCATCGATAGTTTTTTTAATTGAACGGTTTGAGTCGACAATATGGTTTGTTAAGATAAGATAAGATAAGATATATTTATTTGCTTAAACATGGGTACACATACAATATGGTTGTTGGTTAAAACTGTTTTTTTATACTTTCGATTCTTGGTGGAAGTGACCCCGATTGGCCCTGTCCTCTTTAATTAAAGGGGTTGTTTTTAGGACTAACTTTAATTATGGATAATAAGCCATTAGCTTACGAAATTGAACAATAGTACTGAATTGTATTTAGATATTTCGTTTATTACAAGGTTTTTTTTTCAGTATAAGCTATCTTACCGCGTAGCTGATAAAAGGAGTTTGAATTTCACTTCGCTACGGCCGATGCTCTGTAACTACGGCTTATCAAGCGTGCTACGAAGTGCTACGACTGTGCGATCTTAAGGTTGCCCTAGTCGATCATCCTTCCATACAAACTTAGTATGACTCCACTGTTTGATGACGTACGTTCAAAATAAAAAAAAATATATCAATTTGTCTCATCATTCCATTCATCAATCAAAAAACAGCATTTTATTTTTATTGTGTGAATTTCGAAAGTTCCATAAGGAAAATTGCAAAATAGTCACGATACAGGGATAGATTAGTAGTTCAACAACTTTTTTTTTTTTTTTTTGGTAATATTCTTTTAGTAGTTTTTTCACGATATCCATACTCCCAAAGGTCTGATTATAAAATTTCGCGCGGTCGTTTTCGTACTAAATCTAAATTTGCAAAAGTGCTAATTCGTACGCGAACTAGCTTCTTACTGCTCATCACAGCATCTGTCTCTTTCGCACGTGTTGTCGGATGAGGTAGCATGCATTTTAACCCCGCGCACATGTTAGTGCCGTCCGACTACGGCAACCTTAACGTTTTGATATGGTAAGCTTTGCAATGAGTAATATGATGTACTTCCGGATTCCCAAGATAAATTCAATGATTTTAAAATTTAACTTTAATTCCTGCATGATGAATAAGAATATAGTTATTTGCTTCATATTTTCCAATATAAAATGCATACGAAAATTTATACGTGTATAAAATTTAAATAGATATACAAATATCTGGTTACCCAAAAGGTTTTCATGCAAACGAAACATTATATTATACGTTTCCTCATAATTACGGGCAGTTTACATACAAATTAACCCTAATTATTAGGAAAGGTAATGAAAACAACAATATTATTTCTAAAGGCGTCATCGGCACGTATAGTTAATTATATCGGGCACCATTTAGATATGTAAACCCGGTGTTTCACATTTTACAAGATACTTAAAGCTTTAAAAAGCTGTGTTCAGGGCTCGCCGTCTCGCGTATTACCTATGGACATTTTATGCTAAATAGGTATTACTTAGACTTATTCAACTAACTCTTCAGTCTTGGACGTTACACTTAAATAGAATACTTCTAAAACCCGCGTCGAATTTATTCTCTCCAAAACTTGTAAATTAAGTAGAGTCTGCGTGTTTAAACTATTCCATGGCGTAACTCAACACACCAAAGATAAGTTATGATCACTACAAGCTATAGACACACAATACTGCGGAGTACTTTACTGCTCGTCTCAGTATACCGACGTATACAGACACGACTACGATTTAATTTCATTGCTGAAGTTTATTTATTTGATATAGTTTAAAAGTATCTAAGATTTGGAAAAATCACATTCACTAATAAATAAAACACATTTAGGACAACGCACGACCAAAAGTTACAACACCTAAAGTAGAAAGCGAAATATACAACACTCATCCATGAACGTAATATTACATAGTTCAGTTACATTTACTTCATATACTTACACCTATATAAAATTCATTAACTCTAACAAATCAAATTATCACAAATATTAAAAAATTCACATTCTGTATAATAAACGCTGTATAATTAATACAATACTTAATTATATATAAAAATATATTGCTCAGGGTTTCAGTGGGTCGGTCTATCAAATCAGTGCTTAAAAGTTGCCTGTGGAAAATCTATTTTTAATTTGTTTATAAAATGATAAAATTGTGAAACTAATTGAATGCCACGTAACCATAACTTCGTGTTGTTCCCCATTCTTTAGACGTTCCTTTCAATCAAACTTACATTACATTACAAACGACTGAAACAGAATCAAACTCATTGCCTAGTATCGTTTTAAAATTTAAAATGTCTAATATAATAAAATGTTGCTAGGTATAAATAAAATATATCTTCGGGTTTCTTATGCTAGTTACGCTAGATGTATACATAAACGACTTTAAAAAATTTACTGACTAGTGATATGCATCATGATATGTATTTGATATGTTGATCACAACAAAGTATTTCGGCCATCGCTGTAGGCTGATGGCCCTTATCCTTAGTTATCTAGTCCTCTGGCCAGCCGAGGTCTTCTCCGATGAGGTCGTAAAACCTTTGGTTGTGCTGGATGAAGAACTTCCTGAGCTTGGTGACGACTGCGGGGTCGACCCGCGGGTGCTTACGACCCTTCGTTTCTCTCAGACACTTATCTGTCGTGTCGTTTCGTAGGCAATAAAAGCCTTTCGTTTCGTTGAAGTAGAAATTCTTTCTTCCTGTTGGACAATACATGGGCATTTTCAAAAATGTATTTACATCAGATTGAAATAGCAAGTAACTTTCTCAACTTCTAAACTTCAGATATAAAATCTAGACCAACCAACATTGGGTACACCATAGATTGCGTCAGTCAATCATTCTTGCTAGACACTCTGAAATATTAAATACCACTTACCAATTTTATGTTCCAGACCAAGGAACTTCTCGATGCGTCGGAGCTGGGGTACCGGGTCTTCTATGAGTAGGTCGCCGTTCACCACCAGTATTTGCTCTCGAGGGAATACTTCCAGCCATCGATGGAGGTACGCGTGGTACAGGGATATGGCTATTGGCCTGTCAGGAATAGATTTCACACTTAATAATATTATGGTAATTAATTTCTCAAGATTAGATGTAACATGTCAAAATAAATGCTTTGGCAACAAACAATGCTTTTGGAGAGAATTCTAAAAGAAGAAATCAAGTTTTTTTTTATAAACGCAACTAAATCCTGCTAGAAATTACAAGTTCCGAATAAAGCTCCGGTCACATTGAAGCGGGAACCGAGGCGCGACTATGTGATTGGATTGTTATAATGATTAGCAAATCCTCCATCTAAATTAGTTGAAACAATCGACACGACCGAATTTCTCCTTGCATCTCGCGCGTAATTCGCCTGTTTGGCTAGAGCTTAGCACTTAGTTTTTCATACCTGTAAGCAATATTTATTGAACCATCAGGAGAGAGGGCGAGATGTTCGAAGGGCTTGGCCGCGTCAGGTACTGGGTGGGCAGCGATCTGAGGCTGCGCTGGCGCCGAGGGCGTGGCCCGGCTACGCAGCTGCGTGTAGTCGGAGATCGCGCGCGTTACTGGCTCCCGGACTATGAGAAGCAGTCGGACTGAGGAGTTCATTGCTCGGACACGTTCTGGTACCTTGGTGAAAGAAGATTAGGTTGAATTCGTGGAACTTTATTTGTTTTACACTAGCTCGTCGCCGCACCCTCCATCGACCAAGTAAGTACCTAATATTCTAGTCGTTTGTCAACTCAATTCGAAACCGAAGTCGACCAATTCTGTGTTAAAATGCTTCGTCTAAGAAGACGATAAATGTTCTCTAGTAAATACGCCATTAACTGTTGTTTCTTTGAAGTTCTTGATACAAAATATCGTGATGCAGAAAATATTAGATTTGAGAATTTTCACGTTTTATAAAACTAAACATTTGGGCTATTATTTTAATACCCTGGAAATTGTTTGTGGCATAAAAAACTAAAGTAAATAACAAAGCTAGATTGCACATACCTCAGGAGTAACAAAGTAGCTCGGGCTCTTTTCTATCGTGATCTGTCCCTTGAAGGACAGCGGCATCTTACTCCGGTACCACTCCAATCCCAAAGCGTAGTTCTCATCTCGGTCGAAGAAGTGCACTTCACCTGAAGCCTTCTGTACCATGGGGTGAAGGTACAGCATCTCTAGCAATGCCCGGGTACCGCATTTTCTAACGCCTATTATAAGAGCCTACAACAAGATTTTACAGTGTTATTGGGTTTTTCCTTCTGGAATTTTACAGTAGCAGTCCGGTCTGGATTTCTGTCCAGTTGATAGCAAATGGCTCGCCTCTTATAACATGGTACTTAAACATAGCTGACAACATGTAGGTGTACTACAGATGCAGCTCTACCCACCTCTTTGCGGCATACAGGCGTGCTGTTGTTTTATGTTTACAAGGTTTTATTGTTACTTTTTAGGGTTCCTTACCCAAAGGGTAAAAACGGGACTCTATTACTAAGACTGCGCGGTCCACCTGTCTGACTGTCTATCTGTCTGTCACCAGGTTGTATCTCATGAACCTAGATAGCTAGACAGTTGAAATTTTCACTCATGCTGTATTTCTGTTGCCGCTATAACAACAAAATACTAAAAACAGAATAAAATTAATATTTAAGTGTGGCTCCCACACAACAAACGTGTTTTTTTTTGCCGTATTTTGCTATAATGGTACGGAACTCTACGTGCGCGAGTCCGACTCGCACTTGGCCGGTTTTCCTCTTAGACACAAAGCAAGGATGTTAACACCTACACGTACATGTATTTTTACAGGTAAGACCCAAGCTAACAAACGTAGTCATACATTGCCATTGTTATGCGAAAGTATAGTAGATACTCGTAAATCAACTACGTTTATCAATAATATTCCTATTTATCTAGGTAGGCGTAAAACCTTCAATAAATATTAAAATTTTGAGTTATTGTTCCTTTGAGAACTGCCTCACAAACAATACCATTACAAGTACAGTACAACTACTTTTTAATGTCCCTCGTCAAACTTCATGTTTCGTCAGTCATCGGCTTTCTATCAGTTGCCCTTTGCTCTTGGCCGGACGCTCTCAATCAACTTGGAAGTATATAGAGTTGTTATACCATTTTAACTTAATGTAATTTATTTAAAAAATGGGAGAAAAACTGCTGCGGTTAAAAAGGAAATAGTTTTACAACGTTTGTTCACAAGAAAATCAAAACAAAACAACAATACAATACTTAGTTCTGAATTCAAATTATTAGACACGATAAATGTAATAATTGATAAACATGAAAATTAGCATTCGTTTGCATTCGGCAATGCGATGATTGCCAAGGGACCATTTTCTTAAATTTTTTATACTTTTAGTGAAATTAAATATTTTTATAGAGTCTTCTTTCTCTTTGCCTTATCCCATTATTTGGGGTCGGCTCTCCTCGTTCTGATGCGCCAGGATGTTCTGTCCTGGGTTGTCTGTTCTGTAAGTTGGGCTCGTTCCAAGTCGCGGGTTACTGTAGACCACCATGTGGATTGAGGTCTTCCTCTTTTCTTTCTTGTGTTCGGTAGTGCCAGGGCTTGCCAAACCTCGTAGTTTTCAGGACGTCTCATCACGTGGCCATACCAACGAAGCCTACTCATATTTTTATAGAGTATATAATAATATATTTATTCTGTTTATACAGTACTAGATTCTGCCCACGGCTTCGCCCGCGTAATAAGGGTTTTAACATCCCAAGGGAATATATCATATGTCCTTTCCAGGGTCTGAAACAATCTCTATGCCAAATTGCATCTAAATCGGTTCAGAAGATCCAGAAATTCCCACTACAACCTCACAAACTTTACCTCTTTATAATATTATAGTATATATTATAGATGGCACTAGATATTTTAGAATATACGGCATTGCACATCAGGGGATAATAAATTGACGCCATCATTCAGCAATTATTCCAACTTGCCTGCTAAGAATGGTGATCAAGACGTTATTCCCTTGGGGTCGCTCGTTGTCAGTCTATTGGGAAGGCCCATAATTGAAGATGTTTATTGGCTGGCATATATATTATATGTTTATAGTGGACTACTCTTTTGGGGTCCAATCCCTGGTATTTAAAGTGGGTCATGGGTTTGAACTGGGTGTGTTCAACAAAGTGTTCTTGGGTATTTTTATAACGAATTCTCAGTACGTAGTGGATTTAATAACTATTTGCATGATTATACACCGTGGCATTTTAGTCGTCTTACAAAAGCAGTCCACCATCCATGTATATGAAAAGCTTTCTCCCTAGAAGTCTTAGGCAAAACCCAATTTCTTTTTTTGGAATTTCCTTTCAGACATTAGTCTACATGGTCTTCACATGATCTAACCAAGATTTTGTCTGGACTTTAAAAGAGACTGTGACCTCTGAGTTTGTTTCGGCCTTTCTTCTCAGAGTAGTCAGATAGGAAACGCCGACCTCATCTAGTTTTAAAAAAATATGTTCGACATGTAAAAGTGTTTGTACAAACCAACTTACAGAAATAAAATAATTTATCATTTATCAAAGTTCTCGTCAGCTGATTAAATTTTGTATGGGAGAACACACTTACACGCTCACAAACTTTCGCCCTTATAATATTAGTGTGATGTGGTAACTTTACTCTAGTTCAGACGGAGGCGGTGGAATGATATAAAATCCTTAAACGATAATTGACCCCTGGCAGTTTTTTCCAGTGAGATGTAGAATGAGAGCTATCAGCTCGCTGTGGGGCAATACGGGATAAATAAAACTCTACTCTATGTTGTTGTGTTACCTGTGGGAGTCTGCGTGCAGGTCGTGGTTGCCGTGGCGGTCGCAACCGTTTTCGTAGTGCCATCGGATGGTTGATCGTCCTGGTGTTGCTCTCCTGGCTCTGCAGGATCTTGCGGCCTTCGCTCGCGGCCGATGCCATGCTAGCCGCCTGACAGAATATTAGGGTCATGAGAAATACGATATTTGGTGTAGTGGTCACACAGGCACGTGCTAGGCCATCAAAAACCAAAGTTCAATCTAAAAGATCAATTACATGCAATTTCCAAATTGACTGTTGATTTGGATTTTGACAGTGTATATTAATATAGACTTTGATGGGTCACTACTCTTGCTTCATAAGTAGGATTTAACAACAAACTGGAGGAATATAGGTTTCTATTCCTAAACCTCTGCGATTGATCCAGTTAAAGAGGTCTATGACCCCCTTGTGACCTTAAATAAGCCTATTATAGGCTTAAGTATACCACAACGCTTATTGTTTGGTTAGAAATTGATAACGCAACCCGATACTTATGTCGTAATAATAAGGTAGCATATCGCTGGGAATCACGAAAATATATGGCTTTGGAAATTATCAAGATTCTAGACGCCGCGTTCCAGAATATCATTACGGTGAAGACGAAAGGGCAAGGAACTCCGCGTTACCCTTTCCATATAGGCAATTTCGTATAATATTTGCATATATATTTTTTCGTGTGGTAAAGAAAAAGTGATGCTATCGAGATAAAGAATCTTTTCGAGACTGCCAATATCGTGGAACTTGTTCTGCATAAGTATAAGAGACAAGATTTTACGACGATATATGGAAATGAAAAAATAGTTTGTATTTATATATTACTTGCTTTATTTGACCACTTTTCCTTGTTTATACAACCTGATATATTTATCATTATCAAAAAAATTGACATCCACCAACCCGCACTGGGCCCGCGTGTTGGGTTACGGCCCATTCCCTCTCACAGAGAGGATGCCTGTGCCCCAGCTGTGAGAAAATTAAAAAGGCTGATGACATGTGATGTGATCCAAAAAAAATACTGGCATTATGTCACTATCTATGCAAAAACCGCTTAACTACAAAACAACTTGGTTTATCTTGTTTGTTCGTAGAATAATAGTACATTATGGTACAAGTGTGTAAAGTTGGTGATTACCGCTGAGGCGCCATTGAGACCCGAGCCGTTAGGTGAGGGTCTTAAGAGAGCCGAGGACGGTAATCATCAATATACACGTGTATCATACGACGTTTTTCAACACACTTGTGAAGAAAATAATACTAAAAAATCATTTCCAACAGTGAAAACGAGTTATGATTTTTTTTTCGCAATTGCGGCCAAAATTAATCAGTTTTCCTATGCGCGCGCGTCTAACAATAAAAATACATTATTTTTAGTTTATGGCGATCGGCCCTAGACTAAAAATAATGTTTTTTTTATGGCTTTTTGTGGATTGCGTTTTAGCCACTTTCGATGAAGGAGAGAACAAAATGGAGAATTTCAAGTTTTCTTTATTACAGACATAAATAAATAAATATTTGAGTGAAAGTTTTATTTATTAAACACGTACAAGTTGAAATTAGAGCACGACCTTTTTTGTATCGAAACTTTTTTAAGAACAAAGCAACTCAATCAATAAATTAAAAAAAAGCTCTTTATCTCACTTGTGAATTATTCAGTAATGAAAAAGTCACAGTTTGATAACAGGTGTCATTATGTGCCTAATTGCGGTGAAATTAGAGCCACTTTATGAGCAAGTGTGTTGAAAAATACATTAATTTATTAGTAGCATTTTCTCGTAAATCGACCAAAAGTAACGCTTGTCTGTGTTAAACACTATCTTGACTACTTTAACATTTGAGCCCGTGTATCGAACTAATAATGCATGTAATTATAATCTACCTTCAAAAATTAATTATACCTGCGTCTATTTTTTGTAACACGCCCAACAATATTTGATTCATGTTTAGTTTTTAATATACTCATGTAAGAGAATTAATAAATTAACTCTATAGCTGGTTTTAGGGTTCCGTACCCGAAGGGTCCAAATGGAACCACTATTCCTGTCACTCACGTGTCCGTCTGTTTGTCCGTCTATCCATCATCTGTCACACGGTTTTTACAGCCAAACGGTTGGAGCCCTATCAAAAATCACCTAAAAATTGTGTTTTTTTTGCCCTACCCCTTCTATTGGTATATCTTTGTTTAGAACTCGTTATTAGATAATTAATGTATATTTGTTTTAAAAAATATTGGAAAACAATGGAATGAGAAGCCACCAAAGCAGTTTTTTTTTAATTTTGTTCCGATGTATTTTTTTACTTCCCATTGACCTATGATCTTGAAATTTGGTGATAATGTTTATTATTACGTATATATTACTAAAAATGCCAAAATATTTGTGAATCAATATTTTTATTTGAAATTCCCCATTTTTAGGGTTCCGTACCCAAAGAGTAAAAACGGGACACTATTACTATGTCTCCGCGGTCCGTCTGTCTGTTTGTCTGTCACGAGGTTGTATCTCATGAACTGTGATAGCTAGACAGTTGTAATTTTTACAGATGTTGTATTTATGTTGCCGCCATAACAACAAATACTAAAAACAGAATAAAATAAATATTTAAGTGGGGGGCTCCCATACAACAAACGTGATTTTTCCGATAATGGTACGGAACCCTTAATGCGCGAAGTCTGACACGTACTTGGCTGGTTTTTTAACAGACGTCAAAAAGGAGGAGGTTCCTAATTCGACAGTATTTTTTTTATATGGAATACCTCAGAACTTTTTACTAGGTGAACCGATTTTGACGATTATTTTTATTTGAAAGCTGTTGCTTCTTTTATGGCAACAGGATTTTTAGAATGCCTGGAAAAATTGTTATTGATAACCAGATCTTGTTGTTGATCTTTTTGCGGAATCTTCGCGTCTGAACCCTGGTGATTCGCGGCCTTCTCCTGATGGGTGCGGGACAAGTATGTCAGACATTCGCATCCATCAAAAGGACGTCCGTAGGGTGCTGCGCGACCTCTACGTCAACAAGGCTAGCGGCCCTGACGGCATACCAGCTATAGTTCTTAGAACCTGTGCGCCTGAACTGTCTCCGATCTTGACACGCCTATTCCGCCTTTAATATGAGACTGGAAAAGTGCAGAATGCTTGAAGCAAGCCAACGTAAAGTCCGTGCCCAAGAAGGGCAGTCGGGCTGACCCGGCCAACTACAGACCCATATCTGTAACGTCCATACCCGTATAGAGTATGGAGCGTGTACTTAACACTAAGCTCCTGGCATACCTAGAAACTAACGATATCCTCGATACGACCGCCAATACGGTTCCGCCGAAATCGGTCTACTGGGGATCTTCTAGCGTATGCCATTCACATATGGAGTGAAGCCATCGAGAGGCACAGGGAAGCGCTTGCAGTCTCCCTCGACATCTCGAAGGCTTTTGATATGGTCTGGCACGAAAGCCTTATTGGTAAGCTTCCTTCTTTTAGTCTGCACGGTGGTCTGTGTGATTGGATTGCAGACTTCCTGAGAGATCGGTCCATTCGAGTGGTTATCGATGGCTGCTCGTCGGACCAATTGGATATTATTGCCGGGGCCCCTCAGGGGTCAGTACTCTCAGCAACATTGTTCTTGTTGTACATTAACGATCTGCTAAAACTTTGCTGAGAGATACTTGTCCAAAGCACGGGCTACCGGGCCGCTGATTCGGTCTCTGCGTAAGGCCATGGTGGAGCGTTTGAACTTGTCCTTGCAAGCAGTCTCCGAATGGGGCGATGCCAATCTGTTCAAGTTTAATGAATTAAAACCTAGGCGTGTCTTTTTTCCGCTAGAAAGAGCCAATTTCACCCGGCTCCAACTTTCCGTGATGTAACCGTGTCAATAACGGACCATCTTGAGCTTCTTGGCTTTACGTTGACATCGACTCTCAATTTTGCACCACACATTGAGGCAAAGGCTCTGCTGGCTGCCAAAAAGTTGGGGATCCTTACGAAGGTGAGAAGGTACTTCACGCCGGAACAGCTGCTCAACTTGTATCAAGCGCAAGTTCGATTGTGCATGGAGTACTGTTCTCATCTCTGGGACGGATCTGCCAAATACCAGCTTGATGCACTAGAGTCGATCAAAAAGCGGGCCAAGAAACTCATCGGCAATGAGGCACTGGTCAAATCAAAGCTCCAGAGCCTTGAACATCGTCGCCGAGTTGCCAGCTTGTCGGTTTTTTATCAGATACATTTCTGGGAGTGTGCGATAGAATTGCATGATTTAATTCCGTCCAGCCCGTTCCATCATCGGACTACCAGACATACGGCGATGCGTCATTGGTACACAAAACGTTTTGGGGACACTTTTATTATGCGTACAGCTAAGGAGTGGAATTCCCCGCCGGAGTCTGTGTTTCCCGATAGCTACAATCTAGGGGTCTTTAAGTCAAGAGTGAATGGGTTTTTTTAGGCAAGCGTGCTTCACCGTCGACCACATCATCGCTTACCATCACGTGAGATAGTGATCAAGCGCAAGCCTAGAGACAATAAAAAAAAGGGCCATCAAATCTCAAAAACTAACCCTGTATCGTTAAAACGTTACGATTTATGGTACTAACAACCTCACACACAATGCCACCAGTAGGTCATTGAGCCAGCTTGACATACTCGAAGTGCCAGTCAGGTTCTAGTATAATTAGAGCCGTAGTAAACGCTAGCCTAACGAACAGGCCTACGTATATTGGACACCTGAATAGGTTAAGTCAATTATGAGATACCTCTGTTACTCGGGATGTATCTGCTTGGTGGGAATTGGTGCATAATTTGGTTCATTTTCATTTAATTTATAAATAACGGCCTCTGTATCAGTATTCCCCGAAGGGCAAAGGTAAATAATATAGCTGTGGCAGTTTTGTAATTATCATGTTCATCATCTTCATCATATCAGCCGAAATACGTCCACACTCCACTGCTGGACATAATAGCCTGCCCCAAGCGTCGCCACTCTGATCGGTCCTGTGCATTTCGCATCCACCGGACTCCCGCAGCCTTGACCAGGTCGTCACTATTTTATTTTATTATCATGTTCGTTAAATATAGCACACATATATATAGTAAGCAGATGTCCGATGTATAATATTTGTAAACTGCAATAGATACGATAGGAAACAAAAATCTCAGAGATGAAGAAAGGCACTGCCTTGTCTTTTCTCGAAGCTATGCAGCGAATTTTAGATCCCTTGTGATTTAGCTTTACATATAGATCTACTTTAACAGATTTCATACCAAAATATTAAAATTCAAATATCATTTCCAGCGTGAACCCAGATACAATATCTAAAATATGCGTGCAATTGGAGAATTAGAATTTAACTCTCATTTTAGCTTAATTCTCTGCCACTCAATTTTGATCGTGAAGTTCATACATCGTACTCATGTCATTGGTATTGACAGATATTCGGTCGCTATCTATTTACCGTTAATACGTCACAATTTTAATACGCCACAGTTTCACTGACAGCACAGTTATCCTGAATACGGACGCGATTCCAACAGTTGAACGTCAGTCAATGTGTGGTACTCATCTAATGTTCTGTAATGGATTCACTTTGTCTGTTTAATTGAAAACGTAGATTGTTTAATCCTTTTGATGATTAAATAAGCGAGTTAATCATCCCTGAGGAAGCACGCCTTTGTGGTAGTGTAATGTAATATTAATATCGGTCCTTTGAACGTACTTTGTTTGAGAATGCGGAAATAAAACCAAATTAATCAAAAATGTTGTGAATTTTCTGAAAATTTTCTGTGAATTATTCATGCAAGCTTTCATTTTAACCTCGCAGCGTATTGTTTGTAATAAAAACGTACTCATGCTCAGTTATTTTTTCCTAAAAACTTCGCATGACAAAAATTTAACATTCTCCCCTTCCGGCATTGAGACCCAAGGCTATAGTCCTACTATATCGCTTTATATGTACAGAATGTACTCTCTGTCTACTCGTTACTTCCACCTACTTGTTGATGTCGTAAAACCCGGTTACATTGTAAAACAAGGGTGTCATAAAAAGGGCCGTGGTATGTTATCTGCGGCGAATGGCTCCGAACATTAATTATGATTACGACCCGGAACAGAATAGATAGATACAGAAGATCAACAGACAAGCAACTCTTCATTAAAGTTGCTAATCAATTTGCTTGTTGCTTGCTAATCTCATAATGACATGTAGAGCGATACAGGAACAGCTACTCAACTGAACTTTAATGAGTTTTGGTGAACGACAAAGAAGTCTTGTCATTAGATCTATTAGATCAGATACTTAATTAGTAACTTTAATTATGTGGTTTTGTTAGCATCGTAGTCTTTTGCTGCGGACTATACATTCAAAGAACATGGACCAAGGGAAATTATTTACAATTTTGAATGAATACTGGATATGTTTTACTTCTATGACAGTAAGAAGTAGAAACATAGTTTAACAAGCCCCAGATAGCTATGATCTCACAGTTTCTTAACCCCATGCTTATGCAATGTGCCTTCTGTATAACCTTTTTATGGGGTCAGGCAGGGTGCCCATGGGCTTGGCTACCACGCCTCGAGGCTCGGCGAGCCACGCACAGCGGAAGTCGAGCCGGCTTGAGGAAAATAAGCCGCTTACCCGAAAGGGTTGCAAGCTTACTACGTTCGATACGCTAAGCGTGTTCTTCGTACGATTTATAGTACGAAGTTACGGGCTTAAAGTACGAAGGGGCGTATTACAGTGTTCCGTCGTATCGGATGGATCTTGTATATGGTGGAGGAGCATATTTTATGGGTTTTTTTATGCTAAGCTTTTACTGAAACAAAAATGTTTGCAATAGTAACTGTAGTTGTAAGCCGCACCCAATAATATTTTTGTTCGAGATAATATTTGCTTAGTAACGCTAGTATAAAATAAATAAAACATGATTTTCAGTGCTTACCCAAATGTCAAAAATGTTAAGCCTGTGAATATTTACTGAATAAAAATATATGTATATGAAAATAAAAATTTTACCAGCAAAACAATAAGTTGGAAAAATATGTATATCGTGCAAAAGAGCAATTCATATGTTTATGGTCACTGCAGTATAGCTGGTGTCAAGGCCAACGTAGCCAGTGAGACGTTGAACACGTTTAGATAATATATTACCAACAATTTTTATAGTTTTTCATAAAAATATTTTTTACTTATTTTATTTTACATAAAAATACTTTTCACGTCCTCATCATAAGCACTGTATACTACCTATGTTAGAGCACGAGATGCTATGCTGTAGAGCACGTGGAAGGTGAGGAACAGACACCTCAGCGTGACGAACAGCAGCACCCTGGCGAGCTTGTGACGTCACACAGCATGGTGTATAGTACCTGTATGCTGTAGAGCGCGCTGTCTTACAGCACGTGGAATGTGAGGAATATAGACAATAGCGTGACGAACAGCAGCGCCCTGGAGAGCTTGTGACGTCACACAGCGTGGTTTTTAGTACCTGTATGCTGTAGAGCGCGCGTCATACAACACGTTGCAGGTAAGGAACAGAGACAGCAGCGTGACGGGCATCAGCACAGTGACGAGCTTGTGACGCCACACAATGTAGTGTGTAGTACCTGTATGCTGTAGAGCGCGCTGTCATACAGCACGTGGAAGGTGAGGAACAGAGACAGCAGCGTGACAGACAGCAGCGCCGCGGCGAGCTTGGGCCGCGACACGCCCACCACCAGCACGCAGTCTGCCAGCTCGCCCTCGGCCGGCCGGAACGACGACCGCGGCAACCATCTGGTACAGAACATTATTGTTAGACACCAGGATTTAATATTTCGGGTCTATCAGTGAACTGAATTTAAGACTTCGAGTAGTAATTCAATTGAGTAGTAATTCAGTAAGTCAATTGAATTCTAGATTTCGAGTCAGTAAGTGAACAGGATTGTGGATATCGATTCAGTAAGTGAACTGGATTCTAGACTTCAAATCAATAAGTGAACTGGATTCTAGATTCTGGGTCAGTAAGTAATTCAAGAAGATTCACCACATATCGTAGCTATTTCATGCTGCAAGATTTTATGGTGCAGGTGTTTATTTCATTCGTTGGAATAATTAAGTAACTACCCACCTACTGTCTGAGTTTCAATGCTCGAGAACATAATAAAAGTAGAGTGCTCACTATAAACTTAATAGTTGATGAGCAGGAGGATCCCAATACTTAAAAATTTAATGCTACGTGAAATTGAAAACAGTTGAGAGGGTCGGAAGTGAACCAAGTTGTTTTAAAGTTCACGGGTACACAATTTTCTAAGATAGAGAAACAAATTCGCTTCAAATAAGGAGCTTATTGACAGTGGACTCAATTCTAGACTGAAACTTGGAATTTTCTAAAAGAGAAATTGTATAACAATTGGTAATTTAACTAAGGGGCTCTAGACAAGCGAAATTCTATCATCGAAAGCGTAGCGATAGCGATAGCAAAAATAAATAAAAATACAGGATTGGCATTTCGATCATCGTCATCGCTGACATGGAATGACACTTGTCTAGGCCTAAGTGTGTTTATTCTGAGTTTTTTAACGCACTCTATCGTGATAACGTAAACGGTCTCTTATGTCAAAAAAAGAGGTTTCTCCTCATTCTTACTAGATGGCGCTTATTAAGTTTCAATACTGAATAATATTGTTTTTTGAATGAGCGTGAGTAAAATAATTAATAATTCTTTGAGGTCAAAGCACCGTCAGAAGACAGCAGGGTCATCTAACGCCTCTCAGAGAGCTTATTGTTCCAATCTATATGATGGTCTTGAAGAATGAAACTTGAAGAGACTTGGGATTTGAGGATTATTGAGTCGGGGAGGACTCTCTTCGAACTTCAGATAACCCTATAGTACTCCATCGTAAACTGCTCAATTCCTCTTCGAGTTCGGTGATATTTTCGTCGGTCCGGAGTGTGCGCGTGTTGTACGTTGCCAGGTCCAGTCGTCGGTATTTGTTGGGGTAGCCGGATCTCGTCCGGGATTCTTAGCACCCCTTGCCATACCGTAACCTCGACCGCTACCGTAGTCGAGGGTACAGGCTGCCGGGCAATAGGGGCTATGTTTTATTTGTGCTATTCATGGGGAGTGCTTTGCAGGCGGATTAGCGATCGCAGTATGGTTGTTACAAATGCACAGAGAACGCTGCTGCCCATTCTCTGGTTTTTCCCTTAGTCGCCTCTTACGACACCCACGGGCAAACATGGGATGGTGAAATTCTTTACGCCCGACACCATACGGTTAGTGATGTAGATACCAAAAAATATAAATACTTTTTTTTATTATCTATAAATTATGTAGGTTTAGGTAGCGCAGTTAGGTGGCATCAACATATCGGAATACTTAAACTATCGTTTTTACAATCAATTTGTCCCGTGTTCTGTTTGGTCATGGTCACCACATTAGAAAGAGACACACTACCAAAAGGAGCCCTCTTGCTCGGACCGGTTTTTGCGCCATAGTGCACAGTCTAGTAGTAAGAAGTATAAGGTCTTTGGTTCAGCTAAAAGTAAATAAAGTTACATCAGGTTACGTCAAGTAATAAAGTTGCATTGGGACAAGGATGAGGCCATTTTTTTACCCTAGTAATTGAACCTACATGATAAATAATAGCTTGTAAAAATTAAAAACATTTTACAAAAAATATCTAAGTCATATTATAATCATTAAAAGTTTTGCATTCTGACACTTTTGTTCTTAATAAAGTAATGTAATATAGTATTTGTACCATCGTGAATGCTGTTTTTATTATTTTTATTTTTTATGTGTCTATCAAAATAAAATGCAATATCAATGTATTGATAGTTTTTAACATTGTTGCATCAGATATACCTATTATTAATTATGTGAAATTGTAGATGTCATCGGATTATTGCAGACATCGTTAGTTTGTAATTAATCTTGCGAGATAATAATTTCTCGATTAATGTGAACAGATCATTTCAAATACAATAAATCCTATCCAAATTAGATAGGTTAAAAATATACCCGTGCCTTTTTGAAAAGAAAGATTTTACAATATCACGCGATTTATTATAAACTTACGGTGTTTACAATAATCTGGTGACGAAGATAGCAAGTAACGCCCATTTTATTTAATAAACAGTTTCTTCGATATGAGTAAAAGGAAAAAAGTATTTGTATTTGTTTTTTTTTTAAGATTTTTTTCTATTTCCCGCAAACATAAGTACAAAATAATCCTCTTATGTGAACATTTTTAAACGTAGTAATTTTGTTTCGTTTATCTTTGTGAGTGGGTTCATTCATACATATCTCACGCTTCCCACGCAAAAGCGTAGGTGTGAGCAAATTGAAAAATGTATCGAGAGCATTATTTTTAGTGTTGATAGATAACATTGATATTTTCTTTGTGAATATTTTTTCATTATCATGATATTCTCCAACACTTGAATGTATTTTTTGAACAGAAGAGTAGGTATTTTTCACTTAATTTACTAATGGACGGCGACTGAAAGTCAATTTTAATTACGTCTTTCACCTTAGTATTTTCTCAACTCGGTCTTGTAAGAAATAAAACAAATTTAAATTCTCAATGCTACATTAATTTGTTGACTAAATCAGTTATTTACCGATTACACTAATTAGGTACTCCAGATATCAAAACATTTTGCGTACTAAGACCAATAATCTCACGAACAAATAAAAACTCAGAAGTAGTCAAAAAGTCAAAAGTCCACTATTTCTTTCTGCTGCTCTATCTTTCTACTGTAATGAAGGTGATTATTGATTTGTTGTGCAAGAAAGGCCTACAGGGCCGAAAAAAGAAAGTTAAAGATTCTCAAAAAATAATAGTTAATGTAATAATACTTACAGAATATCGAGCGGCAGAGACTGCGAGCAACTCCTGTAGGTTGCCTCCGGGCGATGTTTGGTCGGCAGCGTGTGACTCATCTGCGCGCGCGACTCCATGCGGCTCCCATAATACTAACACGGCCCCATCATAATATCCTACGTCATTCCTAACTTACAAGCCATTTCGAAAATCACAGTATTAGCTTCTTAAAGTAGTGAAAGCAGCCCACAGGCTGTTTCTCATTTTCTCTTCGTAAATGGTTTTATTAGAATCTGTAACAAGACATCTGGATTGAGGTCGGAAATAGTGATCACGTTCTATCTTCTATAAAATGCTGTGCCACACTACAATGGTTCTTTTATCCTACAAATGCTCGTTACGTGCGAGAATCGAACCCGCCCGGAAAGTATCACATAAGCCAATTGCTCGGCTAAATGTAAGTCCATTTTTATTGCCTTTATCATTACACAAATCGTCCAACAATTCAAACATTACGTGTCTAAAATAAACACACAATAATACTCGGCAAATGGTTCATAATACTCGAAACGCTACGATAAATTACCGTGTAATAAAGCTTAAGTAAGTAATGACATACCATATTACATGACCTTTGGAGCGCCTCCTACACCTGTAACAACAAACGGACCACGTGAAAATGATATCACTCAAGTGCTCTCACCATGTATAAATTAGCATTCAGAAGTACAAAAGGAAAAGAACGTAAAGTAAACGAATGTGGGTGGTCAGGAAATCACAGTTGCTTCCAAATTCACAGCGGCCGACGCGAAACGGGCACCGTACATTGTGCCGCTTTACGATTTGGCGGTAAAATAAGTTCATTTTACACGTTTTCACCTTTGTACTGCCCACGGTGTATAGCACGGATTGCAGGCCGCCTAAATCTTAAGAATGGGCGTATATTTTGGTTGGAAGCACCTATTCAACTTGGAATACGGATGGCCGAATCCGTACAGGAATAATAGATAAGATTGGAATATTTTATTAGTTCTTTGTAGTCAAGCATGGTCAATGTTTGGTTTTTAACTCTAATTATGTTAAAACGTATCTATGGACCCTACTACCTAGTCATTATTGTATAGCTCAACGTTGCCTTGTTACGGTAGGTAGGTATATCATTAGGCCTAAACAATCACATTATGGAAAAATTGGTAGGTACAGGCTGTTACCTACTTTTTAGATTACCTCGCCTAACATTACTCATTATTTAAAGTGTTTATTTACGTTCACACCCCGAGTCAACATCATGGCTGTGTACACGCCACTTAAAAATGTTGTAGAAGTTAGATATAACTTCAACTCGTCACCAGTCGTTGGAAAATATTTGATGTTCAATATTTTTATATCAGCAAAAATAAAAATAATTCTTCAATAGCTAAATATACCAAAACTAAGCGCTGCGATCCAATTCGTGACACAAAGCTGAATGTGAGTCCTATTTACGGCGAACAGGAAACGATTTCGGGCATACTCTACAATCTCCACGGCTATGATTACAGACGACAGGGTTATATGTGTATTGTGTACTTCATACGCACACTATTCACCTAATATACGGTTCTTGTGCCTAAATGGAGGGAAATATTTACCTTTTTACTAATGGCTTTAGTGGCGTGTAAGCTATGTGCTTCATAAATCAGGCAGGTTATCGGCTTCATGTGCTGGAGTGGCGTCATCGCGGTAACCACTCCATCACTTTCTTAATCGTGGTAGGCGATGGGATGGGCGAGGTTCACCTATGTTTAATACCACATAAGTACCTAACATATTTAGCATCCTATCAAGTGTGATATTTAGAGGCACTTTGTAGTGACGTAGTAAGACGTTTTAGCATAATAAATTATTAAGTATAAACATAGGTTGTTCGTACATAAATGATCACTATTATTAAGTACTTAGAGAATTTACGTGATATAGAAATCAAAATTACATAATATCGAACGCTCAAATATATACTAACTCGCATAGAAATAAGTGTATCCATAAAATCAAATTGCAAGTTGAAGTTTCACATTCTCTAGTTCGCATTTGCAGTTAAATACACATTTGATGAGCGATAGATAAAGTAAGGAACATTCGCGCAACTCGATAATTGTTCTAGTTTCATCGGGTATTCAAATAGTAATTGAAGTTTAGCCGTACTTTAGCAGTTTCTGAGTACTTCGTATGTAAACGAACGGTTCCATTTATTATGCCAGGCTTCCTGAGAAATTCGTTACTTAATAATAGATGAAAAATAAAAATGTTACAAGTAAAAGATTGAAAGCAGAATTCAAGGAGAGAGTTACGACCTACATTAAAATTCATAGCGGCCACAAAAACACTTTTTTGTTACTAAAAGAAGTATTTGAGCAATTTCAAAATACTTTAATTATTTACGAATGAACAAAGAAACTGTTTTAATAGAGTTTTGAAATAAATTAAGTTTTTGACAACCTAATTGAATATGTTTGAAATATAAAATGGAATTTTATAGAACCCTAAAAATATTCATATGTTACTGAAACATGTATCTCATGTGCCATTCTAAAACATACACCTTATTTAGGTATAAACAAAGGGTTACGTCATACCGTCGGTTTTGTGGGAACATAAGTCACATTTCGGAAAGGTCAACGGGGGAGATGGTTTAATGAAATTATCCGGCTGTGTGGGGTTGAAACGGCATGTAATGCATTTTTAGTGAAACTTGTATATCTGTTTGTTATATCTGTGGGCGGTGGGGTGCGCGGGGTGAGGGGTGCTGGGGTTGAAGGCCGGGTCAAGGCTCCAATGCACCGCCGTATATATTAATAACGTACGAGCCCACGAGCCCACGATCGCGTCACCTTACTATTTCCACGTGAAGGCCATTATTGGGTCAGATTGCTAAATTTAACCCTCTGCAGGGGTCCAGCTATGAATAAACCTAGTTTGTAGCGAGATAACATCAAACTAAGCTGGGGGCTCGCGATGCTGCAAAGATGTGCGCTTACTAATGAGCAAAGTCATCAGTATCAGTTTCTGAATCAACTCGCACCTTACTTAGAACAGGGGGGTGACCACAAGCTCTTAGAGTAAGGTTATTTTGATATCGAGTAAGTGACAGATGTATACACGTCATATACAGTCATGCAAACTAACCTTTAAACATTACATACATTTGCAAGCCCTTCTCATTATCAAAAGTGTTAAATTAATACCTTAGTGAGCAATATTTTAGGCAAATAATAACAGAAAGCGAATCGTCTTTTGAAATAAAATGAGACAAAGAGGATTGCTTCCGCGGAGAGACAGTACTTGGCTTCTTAGTTTTAAGACACTTTGAAAGGACTTCACGTTTTATTTAATAAGAATTTGAGAAGAAAAAAAGGAAACAATTTAATTACAGTATGACGGACATAAATTATAACACGCTTCTGTGTGATCCTGTAGATAAATGTTAGCAGTGGAACAACAACGGGGATGAATGGGAGTTCCTCCGTGTACTGTAATGGTGATTACACATTAGTGATGTACGGTGTACGGTGTGCTGCCGTAACGCCGCCTAAGGCTAATGGATAGGCACTACTACGGCTCGATACATTCACAACAAGGTAAATAGTGTATGTACATACCCCGCTGTTCGTGTAAAACAAGAATGTTACCCTAATTAAAGAACGAAATTGGCTCGCGGAGGCTCGCTTTTTTACGACCAATCATAAAACAGGCTTTTAGAGTACAACATAAAGTAACCTACCTACTCTGAATTTTTACGGGAGTCAGACGTTTTATTTGCGAAATTAAATTCGCAGCTTCCGGATTTTGCATCATGTCAAATGACGAATTACTTGGCAATTGAGGAAACCTCTTTCATTATTCACATACTTACTCAAGTTGAGGATAAGGTAAGAAAGTCCGTAAATGGTGCCTCATCTAGTATGTTAAAATAATTTACTTTTAAAGGAAGAGAGTTATTTTGGGAACGTAAGTGAATTTCTTATGGAATTTTGAATAAGATGTATGAATATGTACTTTCTTGTTGAAGGTATGTGTGTGTAGGTAGAGTCAATCAAGTTGATTCATGATCCCATCCTAAGAGTATTTTACTAAAGACATTCTAATACAATCAGGTCGAATTTTACTTAAATATATATTTCCTTCAAAAAACATGCTATCGATATATTAAGAAAGTGACAATTAGGGCCGATTACTGAATTGATTATTTGGAGCTAAGAACGTGCCAAACCATACTTAAATGCCAAATTTTTACTGGTTTTCAGGCTTAATTAGAGATTGACAAATACTCATCGTGAGATACTTAAATCAGAAATCGGACGTTACTTTACCCATTTTGATGACATTTTAATATTTACTTGACGTTTTATTATTTGGCTTTTTCTTTTAATTATAAATAACCTTCTGTAACCGAAATAGTTCGTATATCGTTTTTAAATAAAATATTGTTCTGAACTTCTACCTACAAGCAAACAATGCTGAACGAAAGTTATTCTAAATTCAAAACATAATGTCTACTTGTAAAAAAATACTTTTTAATTTAGTTAAAAATCTATTGCAATGAGCACAATTTTCAATTTTCACTACCTCAAGCCCGCATTGATACAGTTTTTTATAATATAAAACGTCTTAAGTGCACCATGAGGGTTATACCAAGAAAACTTTAATGTTTTGAAGTTTTCGAACGAATTATCGGCCGAAAAGGTCATGGATCGACTTACATGACTGTAGGTACCACTTTTAAGACAGAAAACTCTAGCCAAAATTTTTTTTGGATTGAGAGAGTAATTTTTGTATGTCGATAGGGCTCGGAGAGAAAGGTTGAAAAGTTAAACATGATTATAGTTAACATTATTTAATATTTTTGAACTGGTAACGACCTATGTCACACACACACTACGTACCATAGTAATTAGAATATCTATACGGAAACATAACACTCGTTTAAATAAAAATAATAGGAACAAATTGCGTTGGAAAAACTTTTGCACGAACAATTAATTGGTTAGATTTCCACAATTACAAATGGAAATATTCGGGGTTATCATAAAATGAATTCTACATTTTATTAAACATTTAAATTTCTGTTTCACGAGCTACGCAAATTCGATAAAGGTCAGGCGAAATTAAATTAGAATTTAGGCTCCATTTTTATTTAGGTACAATGTTTTATTCCCTTTGTAATGTTAGAACAACACCATTTTTATTTCACCACAGTAGTTCTAATTGTAGCGTTGCCACAAATTTATTAAGACAGACGATTTATTAGAAATTCTAGAGAGTAGGTAGGTAATTCTCCAGGCAGACAGACGGTAGGTGGATACTGCTTGTAAACTTACTTGTAATATTTGTAAATAATAACAGACACCTATGAAACATAAACAAGTGCGTACCTACGTATTAGTTGAGCACCTAGGTCGATTATTGTCAATAGATAGACAGCTCTAGTTAGTGATAAATTATACCTAGTGCCGCATTAAGGCCATATTTTTGACCTTGTGTTCAAAATACTTAATATTCCATGGTGAATTTTAAACTGCCGTTTCATTAAAGTTGGTATTACAGGCGTGCATTATTTCCATAATATGCAATATCGTGCTTCGTTCCTCGCAATTTTACCTTAAGGCCAAGTGTTGTAAAGCGGTGCTTTAGAACAACAAGGCCCGTACTCGTGAAGTTAATTTTTAAGGATGTTTAAGAGAATGGGTAATAATATTTCCATCCTTATGAAGTAGCAACGGTTACTGTACTTGAGGTGAAATGACGTGGGAAATAAGCGTATATACAAACCCTGTGGGTGACGTGCGCTGAACGTTTGCATGTCACTTAACCTGTTATTCGCTGAATCCAAGGTGAAGGCCTTTAAAATAAACTGTGCAATTTCCATGAAATGTTTTTATTTTACTTGAAATTCTGGTGAAACGTTAATGTTCTAGGTTAATAGTCTACCTGTAGTAGTGGAAGTAAGTTATCCTTATGCAGATGTTTAATGATAAATTACCTACTGCTGTAATGCAATTTAAAAAATAATTAGGTATTGGATAGATTGTTGCCAGACATCATACCCACGTGTATCGATCTACCATTAGGTTCTCGTGTGTCACTCACACAAACACTTGCTACCCTTTAATTGGACAAAACCTACTCTCTAACTCTCCGATATATACACATACGCTAGCAGTATATAGCGTACTATTGTGATAACTAACAAGCAACTTTCCTGTGTCGCCAGCAACGGCTTCAGATTCGAGCCAGCTATTGTGCAGCAAAGGCCACGGAGTTCGGTGAATGAGCCCGAAAGGTCGCTTCTCTATGTTGTATCTCTATTGAGAACACCTTTGTACAATAAATAGCCGCCTTCTGCCTTTTTTACTGGCAACACAAAGCAGAGGAAATCTTTAAGATAGGTATACTTATGAATGTTTCGGTTGGGTCGATCGAAATTTCTGGGATAATGATGGATGTTTTTTTTACGTTTAATTTAAGAGGAATTTAGGGAAATTTTTGAATAATATTTGCTATCTAATCAGTTCAATACTCACGTTCTTACTATAAATTATTCATCCAAACCTCTTACTACACCCATTTGAAGTAACAGCGATCCTATCCCATCCCATTTGAGGATCACTGGGTAACAAAAAATTATACGACAAAGATCGGATCGAAATACTTTGATATCCGTATTCCGTTGTTATAACAATCGAAAGATTTGTAATAATTGCGTCAGTTCTCATAATACGTCGATAAAATCGTAAGTTATTTGTAATGTGGGCAGAGTACTGCGGAGTGCGGAACCACGGGAGGTTTGCGCCTATTACCATAAAGTACGGAAGCTATAAAACGGAGCGTCTACAGAATTTAGTTCACGACTTGACGTCGATACCGTAACACAAGAAAATATGAAAATGAATAAAACACCGTATAGCCCTGTTGAATAAATTAATAAATTACAGCCTAATGGACGTTTTCATAAATTTTTCTAAAAAATATTTCACTTAATTACTGAAGTATGGTAGTGAGAAAAAGTTATGGTTCGTTATTAACCTGTTTAATTTAATAAAAAGCCCTGCTTGGGGGTTTACGTCACTTCGCACTCTGTGTACCCACTTCACCGGCATTTTAAACCCAAGGTACACAATTTTATAAAATGTATTCATCAAGAATCTTAAGTTTTCTAAATCACGTCCCATTTCTTTTTATGTTTTACCTGGTTGAACGAAAAAAAGTGATAAAATATAAGATTATTCATAAGCAAACTGTTGCCACGCACCAGTGTTATTACTAGGTATAACGGCAGACATATTTTTTACGAGTAGGCAGACATTTGACGCCTTTAGTCATTTTTAATAATAAATTTAAGACAGAGTAAAAAAATTGCTTTCTAAATTAATTTCTGCCGATCGTAACCGTTCTTTTTCTTGTTTAAAAAGTTTATCGAATAATTAAGTCAACAAAATAAAATGGAAAACCTGTAGAAAAATTGGTAGCGCCCATAATTTATTTTACAAAATTTTCGCCAACTGGGAATTTTTTGAGTGTACACAATCCGTTAAGCCGAGGGGAATCAAAAATATTACGTTACCTGAGTAACTTCTGGTTAGCAACATGTTTTAATAACGAAATGTTTGCAATATTGTTATATATGTTCGGTTCGCTTAATATCCGCTTACGAAAGTTCGATAATTGTATATGTAACCGAATGCAAAGTAAATAGGCGTTCAATGATGATTCAAATTTATATGTTACACACTTAATACTTATTATGGTTTGATTCGTTAACCATTTCTTTACTTTCGAATATTATCAGTAATTTGAGTCGGTCAATTTTAAGTAAATAAGCAATTTTTTTTTCTTTGTATTTTTTGAGTCCTGAAGTATATTTATTGTGGGTAAAAGATACCATATAGGTACAAAACAAAACACTCCTACGACCAAGGAGTGGAGTAGTCTAAGGTTGATTTATCCTTATTTTTCTGTAGCTGCCGAGTTGACAAGGACGTTTCCAGTAAAATCTCTTAGCTAGCTCTCTAAGCCTTAAAATAACGATATAATATCGAAAAACGATTCGAATTCGGAAACACGTATATGCGTAGGAGTTCTACCTACGTAGGCACGTGAATGTTACACTTGGAAATGGGTGCAACGCTCCCCGGGTTACGGCGGTAACACAGTGAAAACGTAGGCAGTTTCCACTTTGTTACCCGTTTGCTAACACAAAAATTGTAATAATATGTATATCGGCGTATAACATGTAAATATTTAAGTGGTTTTCGATGACGTCGGCGAGAACGCAAGACACAGGTACAGATAAGCGGCTTTCCTTTTGTGCCAGGGAAATGTTTTTTCCAACGTACAGTTTGTAATGTTTTTCAGAGGCAGAATTTTAACGCCCTGGGGATGTGTTTATGCTTAGACTCAAGGAAATTGGACAAATTGAATTTTGTGTTTTGTTTGGATATATGTACTATCTACTTATAACGTTACTTCGTATGAGTGGTTGCCTTTTATGCGACCTTCATGTAATATCTGAGGCCCTAGACAAGTTTCACTCTGTCATCGAAAGCGAGGCGAGTCGATTGTTAAAAAGGCAAAATTGTACGGGATTGACAAGCGATATCGAAAACTTAAAAGTAAAAATCTTTTTAAAACAAGCTTTTTTCGTATTTTTCTTAGCAAACACTTTCATTTGATACCCATATCATGGCAGTGCACAAACAATTACTAGTCCACCATCTTGGGCCGTCCGCCATATTGGATTTAGAATGACGTCACTTAGCTAACCATGCAAACTAAATTCAACAAAACACCGTTTAAGTGAATGCAAAATATCATCTTAAACGGTGGAGGATAACTGCTTTAAAATTCAGTTGCAACATTTGAACCGAACATACTTACATACATACATTGTAAGTTAAATAAAAGCTTGTAAGGTGATCCAAGATCCTAAGATCACGTACATATTGACATTTCAACTATCGCCTACGCTAACATCGAATGCCACTTGTCTAAAGCCACGTGTCTAAACCTAGTGTAAAGTATATCCGTTGTAGAGGCAATCTGCGTGTTCATATTATATAATGGATGTTAGATATTCAGTGCTGTTTCCTTTTTGAAATAGGCAATCTTGCTGGGAATCTTCTATGCAGAGCGCCTGTGCTGAGATAATTGCATGCAGATGAATATGCATGTGTTTTATATTTCAAAGGATTTCTGCAGGTGAAAAATGAAGATAATCTGTATGTGTTATGTCGTCGGTTTGAGAAAACTCATTTAACTTTGTGCCTATTATACATTTAGGATTCTGTCAATGGTCGTTGGAAAAAGGCGGGCAATTATTCACAGAGTAACATACGGGTGATCAGTAGTATGGGGAAGAAGGAGATTGTACATCTACCCTGATGGTCAAAGCCGAATCACGTGGCGCGAAGACTGACGAGCTGGTGATTCTTCAAACTCTAAAAGGCGGCTGATGGCTTTCTGCTGACTCACGTTTCACACGACACTACACCACAGTGTTCATATCCGCGTAGCGGATAATAGACAGTTTAAATAAGTTCTATTCAATCCAAAATAATTGGATGCTTCAGTTTTCAGCCATGTGTCATGGAGAGTTAGCAGTGAGATACGAAGTCCTTTTACGGTCACGGTTTAATTCACTCTGGTATCTCTTTGGTACTGGTGTACAGGTAGATCGCCCGCGAAATGTCGAATGCGTTTTTCAATTTATTCAATCATTGGTTGATGACCTATTACAAGAGATGGCGTCACCAATAGATACTAAACTAGGTGATGTAGATTAGGTAGGCATTACAATTACCTTCGTTATAGAATTATTCCTTCGCCATTGATTTGTAACGACTGTTGTTGTTCCCAGGCACACAAGGTTATTCTCATTAGACTTTAATACATAATTAATCAACTACAATAACTACCTATAATTTTAAGGGTTCCGTACCCAAAGGGTAAAAACGGGACCCTAATACTGAGACTCCGCAGTCCGTCTGTCTGTCTGTCTGTCTGACACCAGGCTGTATCTCATGAACCGTGATAGCTAGACAGTTGAAATTTTCACAGATTATGTATTTCTGTTGCCGCTATAACAACAAATACTAAAAACTGAATAAAATAAATATTTAAGTGGGGCTCCCATACAACAAACGTGATTTTTTTGCCGTTTTTTGCGACAATGGTACGGACGAAACCTCCGTGCGCGAGTCCGACTCGCACTTGACCGGTTTTATTAATTTAAAACTTTTTATTCAAATACCTATGATGTAACAATGACAATTGAAAATTCTCGTACCTTCCTTTTCGAGAACTTTAAATGTTCTGTTAACCGCGTGTTTTTTCAACAAGAACAAGAAATTGTTTCTCAAAGAACGATAAACGATTTCAAATAAAAATTGTTCTAATATTCCCACATGACAAGGGAAAAATATGTTTCATAAGAAAGACATTTGTTAGAAGGATTGCAATATTTCTGTAATGCAGCGCAGTTCAGATGTAACAAGCGTCGGTTCACTCGGAGTCTGCGAGACATCTCGCATCTGGGACTATAACTCAAGAGTGACAATATTTGAGATCCCAGCGCACCGAGAACCTTGACCCATAATTTGTACACACGACAAAATTGATATGTATGCAGGTCACCTTAGCGACATCTGTGTTTTGACAGATACTTTATTTCAGTAAAAAAGCAAAAACGTATTTGACAAGATTCGGCGAGAGTGTCAGGATGAAAGATAGGAATCACAGCAGTATATGCTATCAATGTAAATAATAAATAAATTCTAATAAAAATCCCATCCCGTTTCTGTAATTCGTATATATAGTATAATGATGAAATAATATTTCAGTTCCAGGGACTACGATGCTTATACACACAATTAACAATTAATCTCTTTAACGTAAACAATAATATTCGTCAGCAGGTGACCTGCAAAATTAACTCGCTTTGTCGAGAGTACATTACAAAACCGCTCTTTTTCATTAAAAGCCGTCTCATTTTAAACTCATTTATAATGAAAAACAGGAATACGAGGCAATAAGGGCCCAAAGAATCTAATAACAAAGGAATCATAAAATAACGTGTATTTTGCCCTTTCATTCGCCATTTCAACTCTTCCTGTGGTATTTGTATCAGATGAAAGAGAATCTTAATTTGCCTATGAACATAACTCTCGTAATTAAATTAAGCATAATACGGTGTTTATATTAAATTTAAAACGTTTCCGTCAATGAGAACCGTCTCTGCAAGACTTCGAACAAAGTTTATTCGTCAACCGAGAATTTCCGTTTCCTGTTACATCGGTCGATAATATAATTTATAAAAAAAGTTTTTAAGATGTTATACCATCAAAGTAAACCTTAGGGCGAACATTATGGAAGAGTATCAACTTAGTCTTACTGCTATCGGGAGAAAAACAGAAAACAAGTTAATTTGTGAGAACAAAGGAAATAAGACAAAAACAAAGCGCACCTACACAACGTGGTCTCGGTCTGAAGCAAAGTAACGGAGAAAATTCCAAATTTAATCTACTTGAGCATAAGAATAAGAGAATTGCCGCAAACAGAGCCGCGGGCAGACTTAGTCAATAATAAAATAGTCAAACCTTTTTCATCCCTCAAGTGCGTTTCTACGCTCAACTCGGAACAAGTGAATTTCAATGAAGTGAAAAGAACACAATCCACCTTTTTATTTTTCACTTAATAAAGAAGTAGGCACTTCTTTCTTTCTTTCCGTATACATTTTCCATCAGATTTTTCATCAATAAGTACATTAAGAACTGTAATTTTTCTCCGTTTGTTAGTTCTATAATTTATCATAAAAAATCCATTTTAACAATAAACTTAAACGACGAAATAACAAACTGTCAGTTCGTTATTTCGTCGGTTCAACTTTTTTTTTTTAAGTTTTTCTTTCGCATTTTATTTTACTTAATTATTTATCTTTTATTTTAATTTAAAAAAAATATATCAAATTTAAATGGGACCAACTTTGAGGTATATTCTTTCCAATAAAAAAATTGAAATCGGACCACTCTATAAAAAGTTATGCGTCGGTCATACATAAAAATATACATATCGAATTGAGAACCTTCTCCTTTTTTCTTCGTCGGTTATAAAACTTCTTACTTGAGATATTGCAGTTTTCGCTTCGCATCGAAAAGTTGGGATCAAGATTATAAAGTTTGATATCCCGTGGAGCGACGATTCAAAAAGCATTAGTCAGAACGACTGAGATAACACATTCTCTTTGGAAACTTGATCCTTTAGTGGAATTAAGAAATTATTTCACTGGAACAGTTTTTATGATAGTTTAAGGTTTTCTTTTAAGATTGTAAAGATTAAATTTTTATTATTATTTTAATAATTTATTGGAGTTATATAGTGTGAGATATTATTCGATAGGTTTCTATAAGTATTGATTACGATAGCAGACGTATTTATAAATGTATACTATGTATATATATGTAGGAGAGGTGGCCCAGCGGTAACGACCGCGACATATGTTTAGTGCGTACGAACCCAGGCAGGCGCTTTACTTTGTGTAAATTATTTCATCACCACTGCTCTTAAAACGGTGAAGGAAAACATCGTGTGAACTACAACCATGACTAGACATGTGACATCCACCAACCCGCACCGGGCTCGCGTGGTGAATTACGGTCCATTCTCTCTCACAGAGAAGAGGCCTATGGCAGTTGGAACATTAAAAGCCTGATGATGACGACTATGTATATGTTAAGACTAATTGTCTGTCAGACAAAGGAAATACCAAATTGTTTTAATGTTTACTTAGAAATCAATGTTCAATAAGACTACAGATACCGCAGTTATACCATTTACCGAGCAAATGCCTACTTAAGTTCTGGGGAAAAGAACAAAGTACCTTGCGGTATGTTAGTATGACAAAATAGGTTTACGGAAAAGCGTTGAGCGATCGGATTACAACGGCCAATATTTAACTGAACAAACCGTGATTATGCATTCAATATTTTGGTTTTTATAATGTTACTCGAATAATTTATTTGCTTTAGTGATTTTACTAACGTTCGCCAGAGTTTATTGTTTACCGCTTTCGACAACAATTTAAAATATATTTTTTTTTGTTTACCCTAGCACTGGAACGCCTTGCAGCAATTACACTAATGGAACACAAACTCACAAATACTAACTACAAGTCCAGGTTTCCTTACGATGTTTTACTTCACTTCACTTCGATTGAAACTATCGAACTGACACATACACAAATAGGCTTGGTCGTCTTATGACCTGCAAGATAAACTTCGAGTGATGAACAATTTATTTCAATGACTGTACCTACCAACAAACGTATCAGTTATACAGGTAGGGGCAGACCAAAGATACGAACTGTTTGAGTACAATTTGTTATGTAAGTATAATATGGAGAATATTATGAGGTGATATGTAAGTATAGGATGATGAAGGTAGACATGCATGGTTAAGAGGACCTAGAGAAGTGACATTTTAACAGCGTTAAAGATTGTCAATAAGTCTAAAACCAATGGGATTGACATGCACCATTAAAATGTCAATCCCAAACCTTTGGCAGTTTTAACAACCGTTGTAAGGCTGTCGTTAATTGCCCAATTAGTAAAATGCCTAGCATTCTACAAATGCCTAATTCGACAAATGGCTGATTCGCAAAAGAACTAGTTCTTAAAATGGCTAATTCGCAAAAGGACTGGTTCTTAAAATAGCCAATTCGCAAAAGGACTAGTTCTTAAAAAGGCCAATTCGCAAAAGGACTTTTTAGAATGTCACTATAAGTATCTGGAGGGCCAAATGCGGTAGACGTATACCAAACATTCGGCAAACTAGAGCAGGCTGGATAAAAATAAGCTTCCAGGCTTTCAGCTGACCTGGCAGCATTACAGGCTGCAGTTTAATTTATAAATAATGCAAGATTACCCGCTATTCGGGTCTTGAGCCGCACTGCGTCGTTTCACAGCAATCCTACTCAGTTATCTTGAAAAATACTTATAGCGTGCAATACTACATAAAACCACTTTTATTCCGTATTTACTCAGAACGGTATTACCCACTTTAGCTACATAGTTTGCTCACGTGACTTCTTCGCGCATTTGATTTTTGTTCACTGATTCAAATGTCTAGACTGGTCGCGATACTTTTCATCACGACATTTTAAATTGATTGGAAGGTTGAATTAAATTGGAAAATGCCAGGCTATTTTCTGTGGGGTTAGTTTTGTTAGACAATTGCTTAGCAGAGCCGATATAGTTTTATCTGTGATTTATTTTGTGACAAAACACTATTTTTTTTAGTCGATTTTTGAGTATAGTCTGTGTCGTTTGAAGTATTCCTGCGCTATCATAGTTTTCATACAATAATAGTCTGTCTAAAGACATTATTTACAAATAGGCTTATGAACAAAAGGGAAGAATGGTTTGGCAAATTACTCTTCTAATATTATAAGTGGACCCGTCAAACCCGTCTGGTAAGTAATTATAATGTTGTTATTTTTTTAATGAATAAGGGGTCCACAAGGACTTAAAAAATCAGCTGGCTTATTTTTAGACGCAAAGGTAATAACGTCCAAAATGTTGTATGTCAGGCGGAAAAACCCGCGATAACACGACCGAGCCTGGAGCCTTTATGTCAACAAAAATGAACGAGACCGTGTTTTATAATTTATCGTCACCAGCCGACATTTTAGGACGAAACGCCAAAAATACAAGCTGAAATACTGACCCATTCGCTCCGTAACAGTTATACATTCACAAAAGAACGAACGAACGAATGAAATGAAGTAGGGGTTCCTAATGGAGCGGGTCTTATTAAATATTGAATAATGATGTCGGAAAAACAGCGGGCAAACAAGCTAATCGAATAAAATATAAGTGTTAATATTGGTTACACATTGTTTTTTTTTAATTTTAACTTTGTTTTAACTTGTAACAAAACCTAGAATGTGTGGGATATAAATACAATATTTAATGCACATACATTTGCTGTTTTTATTTATGACGTAATATCTTTTGCCAGTTTTGAGATCGCTCTTAGCCAAAAGGCTGTACATACCGACGACAAATCTTATCAAAGTACCTACTACAAATTCTAAGTTAACAAACAATATCTGCTAACTTATTAACACATGACCTCACCGACATCTCTTTAACATTTTAAATAATTCAATATACGAGGAGAAGAATCGGAGCAGACGTCTCTCGATTTATTTCAATCTGGATGCGGGATGGAATTCACTCACCATTTTCAAAGGAGAAAAGGCTTGAGAAAATTCTAAGTCTTGCATATTGGCACCGGTTTTACTGAAGTACGACGTACTTGCATGTTAATACCTATTTGCACTATTTTTAGTGCAAATAGGTATTAACTATACTATATATATACTATATATACTATATATATATACTATATACTATAAGATACTGATAAAGTAAGACAAATATCGCCAGTATTTCATCTTAACTAAAAAATAAACAGCCAAGTGCGTGTCGGACTTCGCACATTTTGGGTTCCGCTCCTAAGAAAAATTCTGATTTATCAATATATTATATTTTTAAGTTCATAGATTAATGGGAAGTTGAAAATTCTTCGGAACAAATTTGTGTGGCAGACGACAGCCTGGCGGACACATGAGTGACAGCAATAGGGCTCCGTATCCACCCTTCGGGTACGGAACCCTAAAAAAAATAGTAAATCTCTACTATTCTACTCTACTCTCGTTAATCTCTGGAAGTTTTGATATGAACATTCTTTCACCGATAGAAATCCAATAGATTGTTACTCAGCAATAGAGTTTTGATAAAATCTATCGCTGAGTACCATAGCTACTTATTATCTCAGAAAAATATATGGTTCTTGTGAGTAGGTGGAATCAGACAGTTAATTTTTCGTTCATTTTCGTCTTTCATTCGGCACTTTTCACTCAAAATGAAACGTTTGAACACAAAAGGAAACAAGAGTGCGGAATTCATTCATTATTGAACCGATCCAACGATGTTGGATATTGGAATTCGGCATCTTGCACTCCACTTCGATTGAACGAAAAAGAACAGTCTGAACACAGTTCAGTTCAGTCAAACACGTTAACTCGATTCGGCCATTTAGTCCTGAGTCCTGCAGCAGAAGGACCAGCAAGCCGTGTGAACATGACTTACTTGACTTTAGATCCTATGGCAGGGGCCATAGGATCTAAAGCCAGCTAGGGAGCTGGGGCAGAGGGCTTCCACAGTAGTCCTCCATCGAGACGGGTCTTGAGCTTCGCGCTTCACCTCGCTCCACGTCATTCCGATACTCGTCGCTTCAGGCAACTCGGTGCGTCACCAGGTTTGACGGGGACGGCCTCGCTTCCTTTTTCTTTGAGGATTCCAATCCATGGCCTGTTTAGGAATGTGATCAAAATCCCGCCGGAGCGTGTGACCAATCTAACACCATTTACGCCGCTTGATCTGGCGTTCGATCGGGGTCTCGTGGCATCTCTCTAACAGCTCTGGGCCAGTAAATGCCAAGGATGCGACGAATTGAATTTGGCATGAGATGTCCTTTGTTACCTTCCACGTTTCGCACCCGTAGAGCAGCACGAATTTGACATTAGACCCGAAGATTTTGAGTTTATCCCTTCAGGTCAGTTTCCGTGATTGCCACACAGTTCTCAGATGTGCGAAGATAGCTCGCGCTTTCCGTGAATTAATATCCTCTTCAGTTCCTCCAGTCTCTGACACGACGTTCCCGAGGTACGTGAATTTGTGGACGCTTTCCACAACCTTTTTGCCGATTTATATCGGTGAATAATACCTGTCTTCCGGATGCTCATTTTGAGCCCAGTTTTCGCCGCCTCCTGACGCAGGTCGTTCAGTTTTGCTTGCATGTCGGCGTGTGTATGTTTCAGCAGGCATAGATCATCAGCATAGTCCAGGTCTTCCAAGACGTTGGTTAATCCCCACTCTATCCCGCGACGCCTGCTATCAAATATCATATAAATGCGCAACATGATTCCGTCACACACGTTTGAGGGGCGAAAGAAGACAGCCCTGGCGGACACCAGCCTGAACTGCGATGCCCTCCAAAATGAGGCCTTCGTGAGTCATCTTACAGGAATATTTCCTGTAAATGCCCTTCAATAGGCGGACTATTTTTGGGGGCACTCCAATGTCCAACAGGCGGGAGCAGATGCTGAACCACTTCAACGTATCAAAGGCCTTTTCGAAGTCGACAAAAGTAAGATAAATTTCCCTTTGCCATTCTGCTGCCTGCTCGAAAATGATACGAAGAATGTTGATCTGGTCCGTGCATGAGTGGCTCGAACGGAAACACCGCGCAGAAGAGGTTCAACGGCCTTCGATAGCCTATCAAGTATTATCTTACAGAAAATCTTAAGGGGAGTCGACAGCAACGTAATGCCTCTCCAGTTATCACAACTACTGAGATCACCTTTCTTGGGCACGGTAATTAAAATTCCCTTGTTCCAGTCATCCGGGAATTCTTCAGCGGTCCATGTCCTTTCAATTAAAGGCGTCAGCACGTCGACGGCGGAGGCTAAGTCAGCTTGTAATATTTCCGCAGGTCGACCTGCGGAAATATTACAAGCTGACTTCAAAGAAAGAGCCGTCCAGGTGCTTTGCCTGACTTCAAAGAAAGAGCCGTCCAGGTGCTTTGCCTGACTTCAAAGAAAGGATCGCTTTAGTCACTTCAGAGGCTGTGAGAGAAGTGTGAGGAACATGGAATAGCGTCTGAGTCCATCTTTTAGCCACGGGATCAAAGCTGCGGTAAAAGGTAGTTGAAAATCAATATTTTTTGTACGTAAAATACAAATAACAAAAACTCTATTCTGATATATGACACGATAGGATAAATTGTACTTCTCGCAACACATTAGTTTTGTCAAGGCCACAAACCAAACAATCCGTGAAACAAGAAAGTTTTTCAAATCACCGAAAACAAAACAAAACAAGTTACACGGAATATCGTTACATATCCAAAAATATATTTGTTTGTGATACTTTCGCTTTGTCGTCGATTGCGTTCTCTGTGAGTGACACGCGAGCAGAAACTTTAAGGAAACTACTATCTTTTTGAGGTCACTAAAAATTACCGAAATTATTATGTTTCCTATTGAACTGTTTCTGCTTTGGAAAGGTGATACCAAGTCTTGCCAAGGAGTAATATCGTATTACCGAGTAACTGGGTTGGTAAGGAGAGTTATGGAGTATGCAAAATACTGGAAGCTGCATCTGGTTGGACTAGAAGACCCCATTACAATTGAGATAACGCTAGGCAGATGATGATTTTGAAAAGTGATTCGAGATTTCAAGGTGGCAATTTTTGTCATGGGCGTCAAATCTCCCCATGATAAACCAAATAAGATTTAAATTTATTACAAGATAACGTTAAAATGCCGGTCCTAGGTCCATCCGGTACCTAGGGTCGCTTTTCCAAGGACATGGCGAGATAGACCGAGATGTAACGCACCGGATCAACTCGGAATGTATGAAATGGTGACAGATCACTGGAACAACTTGAAACCCACGGATGCCCCTGAAGTTAAAGGGGAAAGTGACAAATTAGTATATAAGAGGAAGTTTGACAGTGGCGCTAGTGACAGAAAAGTTGAAAGGAAACCATACCAGGGTGATGAGGAATGGGCACGCCACAATTGCGGCGGTAAGGCCCCTCTTTGAGGAGTGGCTTGAGAGGCGTCACGGCGCCCTCACTTTCCGCCTAACGCAGGTCCTCACCGGACACGGTTGTTTCGGGCGGTTCCTGTTCAGGATAAGGCGGGAGGAAACGCCCGGGTGTCACCATTGTGAGGGTCGCCCGGAGAACACGGTAGATTACACGGTGGAGGTCTGCCCCGCTTGTGTGGAGCAACGCGGTGTCCTCGTGGAGGCGATCGGCGGTGGCGACCTCTCGCGTCCGGCCCTGGTCCAGACCATGGTACGGAGCAAGAGGGCATGGGAAGCTGTCACCTCCTTTTGCGAAGCAGTAATGCTCGCAAAGGAGGAGGCAAAACGCATGAGGGAGACGCAACGGAGGCGCCCTCACGCCCCAAGCCGCTGCAGGAGACGCCCTGGGCGTCGGGAGTCGCAAGCCGATTCCCGGCCACCGTAGGCGCGGGCTTGTGGACGACGAGTAATGGGTAGCTCGCCGTCCGATAAGGACCAGGCCCGAGTCGACGGCGCGTAGTGTTCTACGCGCGGCTCAAAGAGATGTCAGCAAAATTTACGGGGTCCTATAGGGCCGATGCCTGTCTGGGTCGCGGATAAATTTGAAAAAGAGTTACCGCGGCCCTGGCTCAAGCAACTGAAGGAACACGGGTGGGTTTTAGACAGTAAAAGTCTGACACGCCCTCCCGCTTCACCCAGAGCGGGAAAAGTCATAAGATGATTTCCCACCCAAAAAAGAGGGTGATGAGGAAAGATGAAACGCATGTTATTAAAAGAGTTATGAGTATAAATGTGGATGGATGGAGAGGGAGGACCAAAGAAAAGATGGATGGAATGTGTGAGGAGTGATATGAAAGAAAAGGGATTCAGTGATAGCGTGGCGTCAGGACGGTATGGAAGAAGAAAACTTGTTGTGCCGACCTCAAGTAACATGACTTGAGGTCGGCACAACAAGTTTTTGGACAAGGGCAAGAAGATGATGATGACAAGATAACGTTAAAATATGTTCAAAGTTACAGTTGTTTTAGTCACGCTAATACCTAAGTAAGAAACTGTTGTACCTAGTAAAAATTATTCCTTTTACTGAATGTTAAGATGGAAAAATAAATCCCCTCTTAATCACTTCACAATGTTAAATCCCATACAGGATGTTTTATTCCTGCTTGATTCTTTTCATTTCTCGCATAAAACGCCGTATTGAAGCACTTTGCATTGTACATTATTCCTGAACAAAAGGTGAGAAGAATAACCGGTATAAGTAATATTCCTTCGGTATTCCGTACCTATTGTTAATGTCGATTTAATTAATGTGCTTTTGTTTCTGAATGTACCACCTAGGTCTTATAAAAAGAGCTTTGTTGAGTCCCTAGCTTAGAACTTGAATGAAACTATGGTTGAATTGTTTTATTATGACAGAAGTGGTCATGCCCTTTCAAATATATCTTCGTAGGACCCGAACAAACTATACATCGTTTTTCATGAGTGAAAATCTATGAGGATCACGATAGATTCAAGAAGTATTTTTGTCTTTGACCGCTATTGCCGTGCTAAAACTTAACGGCTATATTTTAAATATTTGTAGCGTGTGTGATTGCGCCGCAACGGAAATTAATTTCAATCTATTTGACAATTACTGTTATGTATGATAAGCTCCCAGAATAATTTCTCTAATATTATTGCATTTTAAAATGAAAATCATTAGTTTTCTTTTGCATTGTCATGTAAAAAAACTCAACCATTTCAAAAATTATGACTGCAAATTACGAGATCTTTATGAAATAATTGTTAGGATATCTAAAAAAGCAGATAGTGAAAAAGTGGCTAGTCATTTTTCAAACATTAACGTCTATTTACCTTTCACCCCCGGCCAAGGGGAGAGAGTGATAAATAATTTCTAAGACGGCAAAACACGACGGTGTAGTAGAACTATCCTATGGGAGCTCATACCGGAATTAAAGTATCCTCTTTCCTAATTCAGGTCATGGTGTATCCGGTACCCGTGTGCCAAGTATTATCCAAATATGTTAAGTCTTTGAATCGTGCATGGTTATCAAAATTTCAGATTTATATTATTAGGTAAGATAGTAGATGTGATAATTCAACTAAACTAATTATCATAATGCTCCCAAAACATCAGAAATACGATACACTCTAAAGGGCACAATTACGGAAGTGTCGCTCCGTTAAGTTTTTAATTAAATAAATGGGCGAAATGTTTCTCTGCAATGATTAATGCCGCTGGAGGTAGACCGAAGGTCGCGGCTGCATCGTCCATATTTATTATTGGGCACTGTTTGTAAATAAACGAGAACCGTATTCATTGTTAAACTGTTCAGCAAACGTTCTGAATGTAGGAAACAGTGGTCGTATTAATATTATAGTGCTCTAGTTTCAAGTGTAATGGAGGTATAAATAATAAATACACGGTGCTGCGTGCTTCACAGAAAAAGTCAGCCAGTAATAGGTTATTCTTTTCAGTTTTAACCGTGACTGAAATAACTTCAAACATCGTGAAAATTATAATTAACCCGCTTCGCAAGTGCGCCGATTATAGTTGGACGTAATTCCTAGGATCCATTAATGTTGACGTTTGTTTTGACAACCTTACATGCTTCATAAACCTACTCGTATTAGCGTATTAAAACTTACTTTCATATTACTTAACCGAATTCATAACATACTACTTTTAAATTTCTACATAATTTGATACAACAAAGTCTTTTACCGAAGCAGGAAAACACTTATGAATTAAATCGAACTAGTTCAGAAAACAAATGAAAAAGACACATTAATCGAAGCTTTCAACCTTGACCTGAGTCTAGAACACGTGTTTAAGGTTAAGGTGAGGGAAAAGGCAGCGCGGGCGCCGCCGCCGGGACGGATGTGACGTACTCGTGAATAAATAACTACCCTCCGCCGAACACCGCACTGCCGATCAAGACAGAATTGATTAAGGTTGCCGATGTTAAATGTTTTGGGTTCACCTATTACCGGACTTCGGTTGGTGTGAGTCTGAGCCAAAACTTTTTTATCGAAACAATTTCATGAGATTGTGTTTTCTTTTTCTTACGTTTAATTAACAATGGGTTTAATTGAATGTATATTTATTATGTTTGCAATGGGTAATCTCATTTTATTTTTATTTATTTACTTTAATGGGTGATCTCTGTAAGTAGGTACTGTTCCGAAAACCTTTCACGTGGTAAAGATACGGACCTTCATAGGCTTACATTTTATCCGAAAAAGAATATACGGTTCCTGAGGGGCAGGTAACAGGCGTGAAGCCGCTGTGAAAAGCTAGAAGGTAAGAGTATAAAACTCGACCTTGCAGTTTAAATTGCAGACGTACCGAAATAGATACTTAAAAGCCGCAACTGTTTGTTTCAAGGCCTTTAATCCTGCGAATTTAAATTTCGAAGCAGTTATGTATACCTAAATACCTTGGGTTTAAATACCAACCCTTGCGACCCCGAACATTTGAAAATAACCACGCCGTTAGAGTGGATATGAAAACGGGTCTAATTGACACATTCAGTGGGAGTTTTCAAAACTTTCAAAGTTATTTTAAATTTAAACTAGCTTTATTTTAGTTTTGTTTGTCAATAAACTACGTGACAGTGATATTCACTTAACGAAGGTCGGAATAAAGCTTTTGTTGTGTTAATTTAGCGGAGATTTTACTTTACAAAAATAACAAGGAAAATCCTGAAAATCCCTCAACTGTGACAGGAAAACACGCACTGGTGATTGTTTTGTGCCGAATCCCGCCAATTAGATGAGGAAACTCCACATCTTGGTAATGAGGACTTAGTCTGTATATCTGAATGCATTTTGAAATTATCAGCGTTTCGAAAGCTTTCAAAAGAAATTAACAAATATATAAAAAATAGGAATGAGTCACTATGAAGTTTCTTGACCGTTCTTTTCCATAAGAATCTACCTTTGCGAATGGACGAATCACTTATTATTTTTTTTAACCCCTGACGGAAAAAGAGTGGTGTTATAAATTTGACGTGTGTATCTGTGCATTTGTGTATCTGTCTGTGGCATCATAGCTCCGAAACGGATGAACTGATTTTGTTTTGGTTTTTTTGGCTGATCAAAAGTTATGGGCGTTTTACTGTTTGAATCGGGGTGTTTTCGCAAGATATCGTTTCATAATTACGTGTTCAATAGATTTTCGATCGAAGCATGTCTACTACTAGATAAATTATGTAGCAAGAAACAAAAACCGAGGCATTATATTTTTAACTTTAGTTGTACTGTAAATTAGCCTAATTGAATTAATGACTTGACTTTAACTTTGATTGGGTATGGTCCATTTTTATTACACATCAAGAGAAAGTTCAAAAAGAAAAATATAATTAATTGACTTAATTATATTATCATATTAAAAACTTTCGGAGGTTATTCCTTTGTTGCATGTTCAAGTTTCAATATACCTCATCTAAAATGTAATATAGGTACCCTTGGTTACCAAAACAAGCAGAAAAAATAAAGCCAACAAAGATGCAGTTCAGATTATTATAATGTGGTATTTGCATGCACAACAATACTATCAAATATTGAACTATTTGAGCTCGACTGCTCGAGCAATTCTGTAGACAATGAAATATTCTGCAAGTGTCCACAGTACGGCATTTGATAATTCGAGAATCGTGATAGCATTAAATCTTCGATGTATAATTTAGTGAACTTAGTTTTGGTTCGGAGCATTCAATGTTTGCTTGGTCCAACTGCGATGTCTATTGTTAGATTTAGATATAGTTTTGAATTACATGGAGTATTGATTTGGAGTGTCCGTGAGGTTTTTTTTACGTTCTTCTCCATAGAGATCTGCGGTTTGAAACGTGGAAAGACAGCATCATCTTTTTGTCTAACTCTCTTCATCATTTGGTTTAATTGAAATAAATGCTTTGTTTTTGAGTTTCATTTATAGTGTTACTAGCTTCTGGCAGTGGTTTCGCCCGCGTGAATGTCAGAAATTATCCTGAGGGTACACATCCCCTAGATAAAAATAATCCCAGGTGCTATGCCAGACTATAATCTATCTTTGTGCCAAATTTCATCCAGATCCGTCTAACCGTTTGAGCATGAAGAAGTAACAATCACACACACACATACAAACTTTCGACTTTTTAATTTTAGTGTGATTCATCTTTTGCAATTGTTCCTAGTATAAAACTCTTGACAAAAAAAAATAGGACGTACTGCAATATATTGTTCGTACTTAGTTTAAATGTTTGTGACCATAGATAAGGGTTTGATTTGAAGTCTTCAGATAATTCCCATCAATTCTTATGTTATAAGCTGAACTCGGTGAGTACTTATCTGATTACGAACAGTTTTCCAATGACAAAAATCTACATTATAGCAGAGTGAGAAACAGATCTAAATTTTAAAATGTAACTTTTTATCAAATTATAGGGAAGAAGAGGAAAAAAAGAGAAGGAGAAGAGGAAGTTTGAAAGTGTCACCAGTGACAGAAAAGTTTAAAGGAAACCGTTCGTTCTGGTATGGTCATGTGATGAGGGGGGATGAAACGCATGTTACTAAAAGAGTTATGAATATAAATGTGGATGGATGGAGAGGGAGGGGAGGCAAAGAAAAGATGGATGGACTGTGTGAGGAGTGATATAAAAGAAAAGGGAGCCAGGACGGTATAGAAGAAGAAAACGTGTTCCACCGAACCCAAGTAATATGGAGCATGGGCAGGAAGATGATGATGATTCGGAAGTTATCAGAACATGGAGTTAAAGCCATAAAAGTACGTTCGTTACATCGTAAACTTTTGTTTATACCGATGGAAACCCGAACTTCTTTTTCTTCAGTAAGATGTCATGGCATTCCAGTTCATTTTTATCAAACCTTTTACATATAGGTATATGCAATTATTTGCTGATAGCTGATACAGCAGTTTACTGCTGATGGCTAGTGATGATGAAGGGACAAATGTTATTATTTCATAACAAAACATCACGACTGCAGCCCCCGAAGGTTTCGGCAAAGGCGTATAATAGTGGTACCCACGTTTTTCCAGTTATGGTTAGGACCTATGTTATAGGAGGAGAGACTATTTCAATCAACCATATGGAAAAACCCTATAATACATTACCCGATCAGCAATCAAACGCGGGACTGGAAGATCTTGGGTTCGATTCCGGATTGCGTAAAATACAGCGCTACTGCTGAACATATGTCTAACTAGTGCAATTGACCACCAGACCAAAAAAATAGTAGTATTATTTATTACTAGCTTCGTTCTGCCCGCGGCTTCGCCCGTGTAAATAGTGTTTTATCATCCCAAGGGATAAAAAAACTATCATATGTCCTTTCCAGGGTCTCAAAATAGGTATATCCTTGCCAAATTTCATCTAAATCGGTTCGGTAGATCTAGAGATTACCCCCTACAACCTCACAAACTTAAACTTTCTATAATATTAGTATAGAACACTGCCACAAAAACTTCAAAGCAAAACAATTCAGTGATTTAGAAACGCGTTATCAAAAATACCGATATTATAAATACAAAGAACTAGCGGACGCCTCGCGGTTTCACCCGCGTAGTTCCCGTGCCCGTAGGAATACAGGGATAAAAAGTATCCTATTTTACCCGGGGATATTGTAGCTTCCCAACGGTGAAAAAAATTGTGAAATCGGTAAATTAGTTTTTAAGTTTATTCGTTACATACAAAAATACAAAAACAAAAATCTTTCCTCGTTATATAAATATAGAAGTATAGAAGAGACAACGACACTCGTATATAAAATTTTTATACCAGACTTAATATAACACCAAGTAGATATAGATTAAAACATAATATAAACATGTATAGATACTTACTAAGCATTAAGAGGCTTTCTATTTAATTAATCAATATTTTTTAAATGCCTTTATTGGAAAGTAATGTATGTTTTTATTTATTAATCTAAAAAGTTGTTTAATTTTATTATACATAAATATTGATATAAAGTCCCTCATAAATGCACAGCAACAACAAGATAAGACTAAAGGCTGCGCTCATTAAGAAAATAATGAAGAGAGCTGTGAAATCGAATGCAAATTCTTAATTCAAGTACAACACGTCCCACAAGATAAATTAAACTTTAATGTATCCTTTTATTATTTAAATAACTTTAAGTTTTTTTTAAATTAAGTTATCCCAGTGGTATATCTTGTTTCAAAAACAGTCTTTAAAACAGATACCTACTTTTTTAAACAGTATAACGCGAAGACTTACAAAGTAACTTTGACGTTTGCTTGACAGCCCCTAAGTGGAGGATAAACACAAAGGCTTTGCTACTTATTGGATGGAACCTCGCAATCTTCCCGCAGGCATAAATAAAACGGACAATATGACACTAATTGCTACACGCTACGGTACGCTACTACGAACTTGCTACGAATTTGCTACGCCGTAGACCCCTTCGTAAACGAGCATTGTACTACAGCACAAGTAACACTTTTGCCTAACAATATTAAACATTCGATAATTTGTAACAAAGCACAATAATTTAACCTTAATCCCATTTAATATTGCCATTGTAAGTTTAAGTGCTTTGTGGAAAACATAACCATAAATATAAAGGCATTGTAATGGTTATCGTAACCTCTTATCAAAGATCAAAACTTAACATGTTTACTACCTGCACGACCTCACATGCTCCACAAAAATATACTAACGTCCACGAACGTTGACCTTCGACAAAAGTTATCTATCATTATTCAAATAAAAGTAACATCTTACCGTTTAGACAGCCGCCTGAAGATTTGCGAGCTTTAGCAGCACTCTCACATGACACAACGTTTAGTTTGGTACAATCACATCCGCGATAACGTCCGTAGCGCGGTGGGTTTTAATCAAATAGTGATTTGAGTTGTGACAGTTTATTAGTGTTTGTAACACAGCGAATTGTTGTGTGGGTTATCGGCAGCTGTCAGTGGTGGTGTAGGAGACGAGCGGGTCTGGGCGCGCGGCCGACGCGACTGAGCAGCGGCGCGCGCCCGCGGGACCGCCCGCCGGTCGATATACGCGGCAGAATAAACACGCCGTACTAGGACCAGCGTACCGCCGTACCGCCGGTGTTGCCAGCGTCTCCTCCAACGTTTGCCGCCGTTTGTATCTGCTTCCGCGGATTCTTATGCCGGTCTCGTGAACGCACGTCCTAATGAAATATGACGCCGATGTGTTCCATTCGAATGTAGCGTCCCCAACGTAGGTAACGTCTTTCTCCTTGTTTTACACTTTCACGTTCGGCTTATCGAATAGCCGAAACCCTGTCGATATGCAATAGTTATTCAGCGGCGGTCGCTGTATAATTTACTTGTAACCTTCACTTATCTGTACGTTGAGACAGGACAATTTCCATAATAGAACCATCTGTAGTCAGACAGGATCGCCCTGCAGTTTTGTCATAGAACTATCTCGGTACTTGTTATCTTTATGAGATATTGTATACGAATAGAGTTTGGGTTAACAAATCAATATAAAATTAATTTATGCGTTGTCTAAGTTCGATGAATACTACGATTCACGAATATAGAGTTCTAGACGTTAAATATTTCATTCTGTTGTACTTTTTTGGAAAATTTGTCATTCCTGTGGGTATGCTAATATATCACCGATATAATAATATTATCTATAGCATCTGTTATATTGGCAGAGGTTGTTCATATTCATGAATTCAGATTCGGTTTGCTAAGTAAACAGCGCTGCGAGGGAGACCGACTAACTGACAAACGTAACCTACATATTTAACGTGTAAAATATACTTGTTGTAAATGATAAAATTTCTACAAGAATATTTGCGTTTGGAACGTGTCTTCTTAGAAGAGCTCGAAATGTTTACACCACTCGTTGCCTTTATGACTTAGTAACTGCAGTTCTGTACGTACCGTATCTGATTAGCCGGAAAGTAATTAACTAATTACCGTGACTGAAAATTTACATTTCATTAAAAATATTTGCGACTTTATTTTAATTTAAGATTATACTTTTTATGGAGTACCTATTTCTCGCCCGACAATTTTTTTTTGAACCTTTTCGTGTTCAGTAAGAGAGAAATGCATACAAATTTATTTAATATTGTAGTTCTCATTGGAAACAAAATTATATTAAAAGTCAACATGTCCTACACTAAACCTGCGAAGATTTACTTGTCCCATTGCAGATTCGCCGTGAGCGATAAATATACAAAATAGAAAAGAAAATTGCATTATTTTTCTGCGTTGCTATTGGAATCTTTGAAATAATGCAATTCATTTCAACTGTCTTGCCCACGACTTTCACTCCTTAAGTTGTATTTAGTATTATTTTTTATTTTTTTTGAGTAGCAGAGATCTTTTTGAAATAGCTCGTCCGGGAAGTACCCTACCTATTTCTGCCACTAAGCAGCTTTGCTGTTCCTGTTTAAAGGGCTGGTGCCGGTGTAATAATAGGTTTATGACACATTCGCTTTTACCTCTAGGATGGAAAAGCATCTGCAATGCCTCTGGCATTGCTGCTTCCCATTGTCCATAGGTGGCAGTGACCACTTTGTATTAAAGGCGTGCTTGTTTTCTAACTAAATCATTAAAAAAATACGCAGAGAGCTTAAAATGCTAATCTTTGTATCTTTTGAGGTACATACAAACCTTTTTTCATATTGGGATAGGCAGAAACAACAGAACGCCATATTTATTTGTCCTAATTCAAATCGGATAAAGCGGGATCCAGGAAGCAATGTTTATAATTGACCTATTTAACGGGAATAGGGTCAAAACATTTGCTTTCCCGTCGTGTTCGTACCCCAGCAGTAGTTAAAGTCCTTTTCAAATATCCTGTAAGCATATTTTTTACAAACCATTTCTTTATGCCGGCCATTCATCGTGGCTATTCGGAGCTGCTTTATAATAATATGTTTATGTTATGTGTTAATAACAAAAATGTTTAGAGTGAAAATTCGGGCATGGTGAATGCTGAAATGATCCTTTCGTGGAAATTTGAATATTATGAAAAAGAGAAATGAAAAAGAAATACTGGAGATACGTAAATTAATTGGGTTTCTGATGTAACAAATCCTTTAGATGTAACTGTACCTATGTGCCACTTAAATGTGACTCCAGTCTCCAACTTATAAAAGAAATAAAACTTAGAAAATCCTCCGAGCTGTGGTGTATTTCAGTAACCTTTTAAAAGTTACAAGTGATTTAATTTACCGGAACGCAAAATATTGGCATAGGAAACATTCCAGTATAAAAGAACGGAGTAATTGAATTCCACGAAAGTTACTTCAAAGTGGGTTTATAAACATGAAGGACCTTTTATTTGAATACTTTCGAGTGTATTCAAATAGAGTTAAAACCACATCACAGTGTATTTGCATTGGTGCCCACGAATCGTGGTCAAAGCTGAACTGGATTATAATAAAGTTATTCAGAATATTTAAAAAATAACCGTCAGTGTATTTAATTTTCGTAGAAATTGTAATATGTTATTTCGTTTTTGTATTGGAAGCACACTGAAGCTGTTTAAAAAAAATGTGTTTTGATAATAAATGTTAAAATGTACAATAGTTCATAATACAGAACATTATGTGGTGGTGCCCTTTGGTCATATGAACGCTCCGTTTGAGAGAGTCCCTCGCCACTTGAGATATTATTTCATCTGCAAGGAAAAAGAAATGAAGCCGATCTTGACAGACAAGTGGATAGGGAAAATTCTTTATATCCGCTTTCAGGCATAAATATAAGGACTTTGTGTAGCAATTTCAAACTAACTTTCAAAATGAGGTTCTCAAGTCGAATTAATACGTGTTGTCTCCGATTTTTCTTCTTTAAAAGTAAGGCATGACATAACTAAGCTGATTTACGTACAAACTGTGTTTTTTTAATATTTACCAACTGTTTTAGTATTAACTAAATGTCAGTAGTTATTTATACAACTATTCGTCCTACTCCTCGTTTTTCTCGAGAAAGAGTGTCAGCAGATGGCCCAATTTCGGAAATCGGGACGTCTGTAAGTTTAGACGGGGCTGTAATATTGGCAAGTTGAGCTTCACTCTTACATTCACTATTCATCAGCTTGCGGATTGAGGTCTTAGACAGTTTTCTTTTTTAGCTTCAGCAATTTAGATTAGTTCGATTCTTCTTATGGCACTATTGGCTAGACTTTTACAATAGAGGAGCAGTAGTGGTCCAGTGGTAGCATCTTCGACATGTGTCTAAGTTAATGATCATGGGTTCGAACCTTATCAGATATTAAACTTTGTGTAAAAATTAGAAGACATGTGATCGTATTTTAGTTTCTGTATTCTTTCCTTTTTCTTGTGCTTTACCAAAGGTAAATATTTGCAAATATATATAAATAATCCAAGTATTGTGGAGCCCCGTCTAGTAATTTGTGTGACAGGATTTTCTAATGCACTATACCAGTCTCCCACAAAGGATTTATCAATGTTGCATATTTATGTAATAGTTTGTAAGACACCTTTGTGGAAGAGAAATATTTATGTTATGTCATGTTATGTTTACAACCAAGCCACACTGCGCCCGCGTGGTGGATTAACGCCTTCTCCCACTCACAGAGAGGAAACCTGTTTCTGAAGTGTTAACATTATAGACTGATTCTGCATATGTTATACAATACTAAGTACATTATTTTTTTGTGGTAAGATCACTTTGCTATTTATTTCTTATTTTACTTTGTTATAACGGTCGGTGGGTATTTATTTATTAATACACTTTGTCCACCAAGATTATAATGTAATACCATTTTCCTATTTCCATATTCACGAAAATTCGGCGCATTATTCAATAAGCTGCGCCTACACCATAATGATACTTTAATTTAGTTTGCCGATCTCACGTGTTTCTCCATATCCCCATGAATACTAAAATAGCTTTAATGTGGGTAGCATAACCCTGAAGCTTGTAAAACTTTGTCAGGAAATTGAGAATATGACTAAAAGACAGTTAGTGACATTGTTTTAATGTTGTTTAATAATGAGGCTTACGAAGTCGGGACACAAAGACTTTCATTTAAACCAACATTTAACGTGATGGGTGATTACAATAATTCGATTGTACATTTTTGCATGAGTAGGTCTGTTAATGAAACAATAATAGTTAATTGTGGATTTAAATTCGTTATTATTCTAATTGAAATTGGAGTTTTGAAGAGTTGATTGGCAATTGAATTTACCTTCTATGACTGTGTATTAAACCATGTAGTATTTAAAATGATTTGTTGTCTTTAACATCCATGTTCTAAGTTCATATGTCGCCTTAGCGCTGTTATTACGTCCAATTCAACTTTATGATTAGTCATAATCTCTTATCTTCTTCTTTTCAAGTCGACGGCAACTCAATAAATAGTTTGGGCCCAGTAGGTGGCCACGCCAATCAGCGTCAGTGGCGTTCATAAGTTTCTCTAAAATACAGTTGTATGACCACTTGGGACACTCTAGCATATGTGTCATATTCTGCACGGAGGCACCACACTCACATTGTATATCAGAAGGGTCTTTAAAACTCTATTCCGCCAAATTGTGTTTGCAGCGGCCTACCTGGGTACGCAATGGAGTGAGTGCTTGCCATATAAGCCATTGCAGTACTAATAATATCCATAATCTCCTATATATAACAGGTTTCTTCAACTTTTTCTGCATATTAAACAATGTTGTCGACTGCATGAATAAATATTACTTGGCTGCACATCTTGTTGAACTCTCACTCAAGGCGAGAAAATATCTAACTAAGAGATTTCAGAATCAGCAGGTTGCGAAATTTCAGACCGGGTATTCGGAGATGCTGTATTTAAAATACAATTCTCATTTACACTATAATCCATCTTCATCATGCTACTTGCATAATTTAGCAGGACAAGTGTTCACACTTAACGGCCACGCTGGCAGATGATGGTGGATGCTGGCGAGTGTTGGCCCAACTAATTGACAGTGGGTACGAGGTTCTAGTCGGATAATAGCCGGCAATGTTTACACTGCGTGGCTTTTTGTTAGACAAACATGCCAAAGCTTTTGAGCGTTCCAAAATGTTGGTGGTTTCAGTATGAAGTGTATCAATTCAAAATCTGTACATAATGCTCATCATTTTTAAGTATTAAATTGAATAACAAAGGGGAATGTGCAAAACGTTCTAATGACAAATACCTACCTTTTGTCTGGAATGTTGTTATTCGTTTGTACTGTAAGCGGAAACTTGTAATTAGCCCTCATATCATTAGAATACCACTCCTTGTTATTAGCTGCAATTTTTTCAAATAAAATAAACCCATCAAGAAGTTTAGGCTCCTGGGCGTGTCGACTAAAAAGACATACACACTCTAGACAGACACACTCTAGAGTGTACATTCACTCGAAAAATATTACCCTGCATCTGAGGCAGTCGGATAAAAAGGTATCTTATCTTTGCAACACTTTTCCTGAATATATTGAATCAGAAGATATACCTGTACCCACTCTATTTAATTGACCTGAACGAACAGATAATCTTATATGAAAAAATAAACTCAAATTATTCCCTGCAATTTTCAACAATAATAAAGAAAACATGGAAATAAATAAACATGGAAAATAAAATCACAAACTTTATAGTGTTCAAGCTGTAACCGCAAGAATAATGAAGGCTTTAGGATGTAATGAGAAACGGTTGCCGATCGGAAAAATTGTTTCCCTTCTAGATCAAATAGGTATCTCTCCCGTTGTATTAAATTTTCATTAAAACTTCACTATTCTTTAGGTTTCGCACTTTAAAGTTTGCTCTACATGTCAATAAGGTGAGGTTAGATTTTTATTTGTTTGCAGTCTATGAATTTTTATTTTACCCACTACGGAACGGAACATCCTGTCACCCCAAACGCATATACCGTCTGTATATGCGTTTAGGGTGAGAGGATATTTGTGCAAATCCATGTTGCCATTTTTTCTCCAATACTACTAGTTCGATTTTGATGCAGTTTTCAGTTATGGGTTCGGGTTTGATTGGTGCATGCTCTTAGATAGGTGTTACGGTGACAACTCACCAGGGTGCTCTGCAGCAAAGATTGTTTGTGGAAATTCATGTTGCCATTTTTCGCCAAAACTGTTAGTCCCATTTTATGTAAATCCGATTTAATAGCTATGCTCTCTAAAAAGTTAAAAAAACAAATTCAAAAATTTTGAAAAAACCTACGACGGTTAAAAAGTAATTGAAAAAGAATACAATAATTTAAAAACCCAAGTATATCCGTCGGGAGCTGCCATAACTATTTTAAATTTCATCGTATATAAAAATAAGTATCATCATCAACTTCTAAAGGTCCCCACTGTAGGAGCACGGCCTACCCATTAAGGGTGTAAGTATAGCGCTACAAAATCTTCAATTATTCACGTTATTATAAAACTGTGTTTATTTGATGGCAGCCCCCGAAGAATATTCTTCGGTTTTTAATTATTTTATCCTTTTTCAATTATTATTTCAAAACTTTCATCTATTTGATTTTAATTATTTTGCTCCACTCGACTCAGTTACCATGACTACGAAAAAAACCCTCGATTAATCGGTGGTTGTTTACTTTCATCATCATTTCAGTCGAAAGACGTCCACTACTGAACATAGGCCTCCCCCAAGTGTCACCACATTGACCGATCCCGTGTATCTCGCATCCACCGGATTCCTGCAACCCGGACCAGGTCATCGGTCCACCTAGTGCCACCGCCTTCCAACGCAGCGTCTTCGGTACGCGGTCGCCACTCCAAAACTTTTAACGTACCTAAGCCAAATAAAATACATTGTTATTTTGTCCAAATGTAGAGATAGAAGTAGAGTTTCTGTTATCCAATATTCCAGCAATATATTTTCATTCCATCTGCAACCTGTAAAAAAATCTGAATAAATGTAACATATTCCGTCTTCTAGGAATTCATAATCCTCTTGAAACCTTTGAAAACAGCAGTCTTCCATCCTTCTTGGTAAATGCTCATGTTTTTCCATAACAAACAAACAAACAAAGCTTGTTCCCTTGCATCATGACTCCGTGGAAATTCAATGAAGCTTGATTATAATAAAAATATGAAGACAGGAACATCTAACCTTAGGTAGCCCCAAGGTTAGATGCCGTGTCAAAATAACTACTTTTTATGCAACATTTTATTTACTTTTTTCCTAATTTATTTTAATAGTTGTTTATTCGTCATATTACGTTAAACTTACATGTTTTCTTACTTACTGTCTTTCAGTCTCAACTTAATACTTAACTCTATAATTCTTCTGCATATAATTAAAACAACTAAACATTTGGCAGTCTACTCAGTAGCACAACTTACTTGCAAACAATTCCAGACAAAGCCAGCCATCTGCCACGACTGCCACATTAGCCACGCTTAAAATAGTTGTTTGGCAAGTGTGCGTGCCTGCGTGACATCCCGCGTTAGCCTTACATAACTCAGCTGCTATGAAAGCCTAGTCGCGAAGATAACGTGACGAATGCCTATAGCCTGCAGGTCGAGCCACCCCCGCCCCCAAGGCCAGCCACCGAAACATTCCTCCACCCATTAGTGAGGGACACGCATTTAATTTACGTTATTTTACGAAATTTTGATTGATATGCTAATATTAAACCGCCTTCATAAACCACGTTCCGTATATTTTTGGAACAGAAATGCTAAGCGAATTAATTCTTACTAAGCGTTCGCGTCATTCTTGATTTATTACTAATTGGCGACTGTTGAAGAAATTACGTCTTATTTCGTCTGTTGAGCAAGTAATTTAATATTAATTAGTTTCTAGAGTGCGTACCCGACAGCGACAGCATTTAAGGCAAGACAGAAACAACAGTTCTCACGTGCACTGCAGATGAAATCTGGAAAACAAATGCGAATGTAACATGTTGTCAATGCGTTCAGTATCGCATGTAGGCGAATGGTTGCCGCTAACTAATAATAAATTCAACGTGTTTTCGAGGCTATTACGATAGGTATAGTAGTATGTCGGTGGTGTAAGCCATGTTGTGTGGTTTGTACTGTAACCTTGTTGCCGGGAGCTCATCATCGATGCATAAGTTCTGTGAATGCAATCAGTTCCCGCGACCTATCGCCTATTCTATTTCAGTCCTACACCCTTGAGACGGTCGACGCGTACATTTTCTTTGCTACATAATTTATTGTTTCGAAGCAACAGTATATATTACGAGAACCTATTGTTTGATAGTTGAGCTTTATCAATCACGCTGAACAAATAAATTATGAGACAGCTCAGGCACATTCTTCAAAGTCGCAGAGCTCGAACTCTTGATTGTTTCAGACACACGAAATCAATTAATTTTGAGTTTTGTATAGGTTACAGTCGATAGTGACGAGGTACATCAACCTTTTGTCTAATATATTATGTATTTACACTAGATATACCGTAATTAATTCGATCGAAATAAAACTTTTTTAAACAAAAGCTCGTTAGTAAACGATTACAATGCCTGAATATGAGAGCGGCAAATTTCTGTATTTCAGTACAGTCTGGGGAAAATTTAGTGATTACATTCTGTACTTCAAACGAAATATAATTTAGTCGATGCACTAACGAGTTAAAGTAGGTAATTACATAATAGATACCGACGTAGAGTAAATACCTTTTAAACTGTAATGTTCCAGAAACCACAATAGTTGACTTTGCCAAAGTTAGCCCAGTGTACTAGTTCTTAGTTTAATTTTTATCTGTTGACAAAGCAAACTCTCGGGTGACCCCTGACCCGTAGTGGTCGCGAATACACACGTGGAAAAACTTATGTAGGTATGTCTAGAATAGATACGTTCACATCATCCGTTCCGTAGTTTCTGCTTACCCCCATGGGAACAAAAAGGCTTGAGGTTATGTATCTATCAAACTATTACGTCCCCCATTCCGCAAAACTGTATCAGGATCCAAATCCCCCATCCCCAGACTTTGCAGACTTCTTAATAATTGCGATGAAGGTTACGTTACACGTCACTTAAAAAACTCATCCACAAAAAATAATGAATCACCATATTTCTGTTCTTTATTGTATCTACATAAAAAAAAAATATTTTCGATTGTATTGATTTCTAAAGACTTCACTGTTTATTAGTGTTATTTTTGCACTATTATTGTAATTACTGTCTGTTATATTTTTATTTTTGCATGCTGTGTCTATCGCATCATATTGTACACTTAGTTTATATTATTGCTTGTATTAAAAGGTTATTATTAGTGTAACAATTGTAGATTGGCCAAAACAATATTTAAAACAATATAAGCGGACCAAAGAATGAGATAAAAGATATCAATTGTTTTTGGCAGCAGTTAACAAAGATGTACAATAACAGTTTTCTCTGCATGACTGACCATCATTACATTAACAGGACACTACAACAACTTTCATAACATAACTTGCAAACCAAATCACTTTTCAAAGTCATCTTAAAAATTCGTAGCGAATTTCCCTGACATAAAATAGTTTTCCACAAGATTTATAAAACGTACCATTCCCAACGTAAAGTTGTTACTGCCACCACTAAAGTAGCTATTAATCTTTTTACTATGATATCTAGAAGCACGTACAGAATTACGAGATGATGCTTTCAGGAAAATTTTATTTCCATGTTGAACCCTTCACGCACTCGTGAATAATTCATAGTAGAGTTCCGCACTTAAAACGGCAATCTGTCGCCGAACCTCATAAAAATGGCTGTGGTTGTGGTGTTGTGGTGGATACGTCGCAACTGTTAACGGTTGGACGGTCTTGTATTGACAGAGAGTTTTGACCATTTATTTGCGCGTCCCCCCATTCATACGACTGCCGGAGGGCTGTCCATTACACAAATAGATTAGCTTTATTGTAGTAACGTGTTCGTAGAATATATGTAGAGGTGGAAATCTATACCAATATTATAAAGAGGAAAGATTTTTTTGTTTGTTTGTTTGTTTGTACCGAATAGGCTCCAAAACTATTGGACCGATTTCAATAATTCTTTCACCGTTGGGAAGCTACTCTATCCCCGGGTGACATAGGCTACTTTTTATCCCTGTATTCCCACGGGAACGGGAACTACGCGGGTGAAACCGCGAGGTGTCCTCTAGTACAACATAAGTTCAACGCAACTATCCAGAATAAAACTTTTGCATTCATACACCGAAAGTTTTATTAGGTCAATACTTATACATCACTCTATCAGATTGAGGTATGCCCGTTGTTTCTTGATGTCTCGATACAAAATCTACCTAAGCTTTCACGCTTGGTTACATTTTATGACACTTACCATAAGAAAAGAGTTTCCTGATTCAGGAAGTTAGGTAGATTCCTGCTTCACTTATAAGGGAGGATCATATCTGTTTACGAGATAGTTGCTACTACGGTTTTATGTAGGCCAGAGACTCACTCGTTGCTTTCATTTGCATAAATAGATTCTCAAGAATTTGAATATTTCATTCAAAACTAAAGCCGCTTTTGCTGTTAAAGGTTTGCGTATGGAGGTTGAGTAAATATATGACATTTGTAGTTCTATTATTAGGATATTGGAGCGTTATATCGTCTCTATTTCAAAACAAGAGACGAATGTACAGTCTGTTATCTGTTAGATAAGTGTTTATCAGTTGTAACATAAATCCCACTATACTAGGAGTGAGCCTATTTAAGTACCATCTATCTAGGACAATTCTCTTTAGTACGTTCGCAGAATTTGATCTCAAAAATCCCAATGAAAGCTTAACAAAGGATCAAACCCAGACCAAACTTGCGAAGGGCAGAGCACCATACAGTATAATGTTATTGTAAGCTGTTTTAGTTTTCAAAATATAAGCAAGTAATTTTTTAATAACGGTCTCGGTAAACAAAAGGACGTTAGCTAAAATATTCATGCAAAACATTCAACTGCTATTTCAAACCTTTGCACAAAACACAAACTACCATCATTAAAATTTGTAAATATTCCACTCTGCGACCATAATTCATCTGTGATTTAATTAACTTTGCGCAGATGGGTTTTAATTAAAGTATTAATTATACTTTGAAATTTTTGATACTACATTAAAGTTCTTGCCTATTGCAATATTTTCAGCGCTAGCCAAGAAAGATTATTCGGCATATAAATTTAATAAGATATTTTGTTATTTACGAGCAGAAATAAATGTAAAAATTATGATTGCTATAAATGGATGATATACGATTTTCTCGTACTTGTATCTCGTTTAATGGAAAAAGGAACGGAACACGCTTTATATGATTTCTTAAATTTGAATGGTGAAAAATGTTGCCTTGAGTTGTCCAGTTTGCCTCTTGAAAATTATTCTCATTACTTCTTGTTTGCGTTGTAAAGGAGTTTTCGGGTAATGGTGTTCATTGACGGCTATGACAATCAATGTTCTTATAGTGAACAAACTATACGACTGAAATTCATTATTATAATGAGATATTATTACAAAAATATAGAATTTATATCAGACCTTTGATCTTAGTAAGTAAAACAAATTTATTTGAGAACCTAAGTTATACATCATACTTTTCTTTGATTAAGAAAAAACGTGATCTTAAATAACAACACACAGACAATATTACGGATTACATAAAGCTGTCATAAGTTAAAGAAACCTAAGTTCTTTGTGCGGCCGCCTCCACCCCGCTTGAAGACGCTTCACGGCGACCCCGATACCCAACGCTTTTCTTTTATCTTCCAGCTGACAGGTAACTTGGCTCAAACATGGATATCCTGTATCTACTTTTAAGTCGATATGTTTGAAACAGAATAACGATAACGGATTTTCGGGGAATATTTTTCTTGAGCCCCTGTTTTTGGTATAAGTGGAGATATTCTTTGATGGTTTGGGTCGGCTAAGTCGGGATTTTTAATAAATGTTAATATTTTATCTGTGAATCGAAATTGACATTAAGAAAGGCTAAAATCGCAAAGCGTGATGTATTTTTTTACTTTTTGCCCTAAACTCATGAACCATGCGTTTTTCGGCAAACAAAATGCCGTTCTTTTATAATGTTTACAAAATTTGCAATAATTTAAGCTCTAAAAAACTTCCAGCTCTCAGCTTTCTAGCTCTTTCAATTTTTGCTCTGTACAGCTTACTAAAAAACCAGAACTACATCATGCTTTGCGATTTGAATGTCGATTTCTACTGGGCTATGAAATAATACGGAGGATTTAGGATGCTACTTAAGAAAAGCATCGAGTGTTTTCGCAAACCAATTACAAATTAAGAACAAAACTAGATCCAATCCAGCATCATCTTAGTTTATTTAGACACAAACCAAAATCAATTAATTGTCCACGGAGACTAAGAAAAAAATTATAAACCAAATTGGCAGGGGCTGTGGGAGAGCGCGAAAAACGACATTTGCTGCGGGCCCATTTAGCGAGATGGTTTTATTATGAAAATCGGTCCGCGAGGGACCCGCGCGACAGTTGCGGCCCACAGCGGGTACCCTTCGCCCTTCACCAGCTAAGCCGAACAGAACATAGGCTTGAAATCAGAAACTTTTATTGCCAATTTATATTTTTAGATGTCATTTTGTTTTTAGTATCGACTTAGTAGGTTCAGATGTGAATTAACTGGTTACATACTTTCTTTTGGCCACAGCCAAAGGAGGTGTGCAGTATTGGCGTGCGAGAAATTTAAATGTTTTAATTATAATGTTTCTGCATTGAGTAAAACCAGGATAGTTGACCCAGAGGTATAGTTGCTCCGATTGTAATTACTCTAGTTTCGCGTATGAATCGCATGCTATTTTATTAATCTATCTAAAATTTCTCCAACAACTACTAAGCTGTGTCTCATATCTCTGTACGATTGTATGGGAAGACAAAATGCGATCAGAGTTTTGCGGTCTAGATGTGTCTCTCGGCGGGGCTAAACGTAATTTACATGGATGAAACAGCTTTCCCTACATGGCATAGATGTCCCAAAATATAGAGGTCCGAAAAAAATCGCTAACTCTGGAAATATTAAAGATACTTAATGAGTAATTTTCATAAGTTTGAAGATAAAAATCCAAAGTACCGGCCATATACAAAAAAGTGTGACAACTATCCGGCTTTTACCCTAAATGAAAAATTGTAACCCGATGTTTTATCTAATTATAACATTTTCGATTGTTCACTGAAAATTAATTAACTGAAGTAATCCTGACTTGCAGTTTTAAGCATTGTATTTAATCAACAATGTCAAACGAGTTTTTTAATTAATTTCACAACGCAATGTAACGAAACATGCCGTGCAAATGCCGAGAAAGAGTTAATTAAGTGAAAAAGGCTGTTTTATTAGTAATAGTGGCAAACTTGAAGCGCGTGTACTTGCTTGAGTTAAGCACCTAGCTTGGTAAATTAATTAGGCTTAATAACGTACTTATATATAGGTTTTTGTTTTGTTTACTTTTTTGTAATAACGATTTTAAACTAATAACAGCCGCACGGGTTCCAGGACTTCAAGGTTAAGCAACGTTTGCCGAAGTTGATCCGTGGATAGGTGACCATGCCTGATACACACGAAATTCTTCCGTCCCGGCTGTCATATCTAGATCTTTGACAGTTGTTACGAGTAGCCAGAAATCTTACACTAGTCTTGCCAAGATTTTTTATATTTGTTTTTTTTTTATATTTAAGGATAGGCTCGCGTTTGACTACTATCTCGCCTGATGGTAAGCGATGATGAGGTCGAAGGTGAAGCACAGTTACCTAGAAGTAACCTATTCACTCTTGACTTAAGGGGCTGAAGTCGAACAGTTGACTATCGTCATCTGATGTTCTAAGCCACGCCCACTGTCATTGACAGTGATTAGGGGAAAACTTTAAAATGGAGCGAAAAGTATTTGAAAATTAAATACACAAGGCCGACCACAGAGGTCCACGTCATAAATGGACTCTTCCGATGGTTTTTACAAAAATATTACCGCGCAAGATTTTTATTTCAAACTGGCGGCTAACATCTGACATCAGATCGTTCACTGTCATTTTGCCTATGAATGCAACCTTATTGCTACGAAAATAAAGATAACTAAAATAGGTAATCTGGCTAGCGTCATACGAGTCTTTACCGTGCAAATTTAATAAATATTATAATTATGTCTGCTTCTATGCGACTGCCACATATAAGGACACAGTAGGTGACATTTTTTTTATAATGGTTTAATAGCCAGTTTTTTTTTTTTTTTTAAATTAGTTATACTATACCGAAATGGACTACTATAATAATATTTCTAACATAGTTTAAAAATATCAAGATATTACAGTCGCACTATAATGACGTAGCAGTTTTGTCAACATAACAAACACGGTAATTAAACACAGCTGCACCCTAAAATCTTATGACGGCTCTCTTTCCGCATAGACTCTAGATAGGTCTTGATCGCCTAAGTGTTCTTAGATAAGTGACGTTAAAAAACAAACAGCGAATTTTGGGCGCCATATTGTATGGGTGGGACCCACATAATATGGCACCCATAATTCGCAGTTTTTTTTTTTTGCATGCCTTAAGCGCGAGCGTAGGTACTCTACTCTTGCCTAAAAAATCAGACCCCGTGTTTCGTCACAATTTTTAGGGTTCCGTACCCAAAGGGTAAAAACAGGAGCCTATTACTAAGACTCCGCGGTCCGTCTGTCTGTCTGTCTGTCTGTCTGTCTGTCTGTCACCAGGCTGTAACTCATGAACCGTGATAGCTAGACAGCTGAAATTTTCACAGATTATGTATTTCTGTTGCCGCTATAACAACAAATACTAAAAACAAAATAAAATAAATATTGACAGATTGAATTGACGAGAAATAAAAAGAATATTTTTTTGTATATTGCGGAAAAAAGCGACATACGTCCTGCTAACAACGCCATAAAGCGGTCACGATGGAAAGAGAAGCACGATGGAATTTGTATAGATTTTTTTATAAAATATAATAATATGAATTACTTAAAAATAATGAATGAAACTTCAAAATATTCAACAGCGAAGTTGCGTTGCGTCCTGTTATTGTTGTTAATTGTACAAATGTACGCTGGTCAGTATTACCGGAATTTTTCTTTGAAGATCACGGTAAGAGGTTACTTTGCCATGCAATTGTATGGAGGTTTTTGTGCGTAATCGTGTTTCGGCCACAACGAAGTTTTCGGAAATATGATCAAAATTAACATATCTTTTTTGCACTGCCACATCTTCAATAGATTCGGCAAAAAAATGTTTAAAAGAATTCCTATTTTGGGAATTCAGCCCCTTAAAGACCCCAAGGTTGTAGGTGTATCGTGTTACCCAGTTACTGGTTTGCGGAGATCAGATAGTAGTTGTCGCACCATGTAAAATACTAGTACTCAGCTGAATCAGGTAAGATTGGATGTCGTCCTCAATAAAGTTGCGAAAAAGCTAGGCTGATTGAATGAACCTGCAGGATGCCGTGATATTTTAAAACCCGATTGATCAATCAATCAATCAATCAATCATTTATTTGTTAACATAGGTGTTTATAAATACAGATCTTAGTTTACATGTAATGGAGCGCTATGTTATGCCAGGAGGCGTACAAATATGGTGTTCAAATTTGATTTATTACAAGTTAAATTCAATAAAATATGTCAATTTATTAAAAAATAGTTTCGCTTAGTGTCAATTATTTAAGTCACACTTACAGTAGTTACTTATTGAAAAAGAAAAAATGAATATAATAACAATATAGTAATGTCATGTTAAATTAATTTATCATCTAAGTATTCGTCAACAGTATAATAACATTTATCAACAAGTAATAATTTAATTTTTTTCTTGAAATGTATTAAATCTAATTTTTTTATGGCATCTGGATTTTTATTGTAAATACGTGGGGCCATACCCAGAACACTCTTTGTTATTAAAGCAGTTTTACATTTGCGATTACACAAGGCATTTTTGTATTGACTACGAATTGGAACATCTCGTACAGTAGATATTTTTTCAAAAAGGTTTGGATTTGTTTTTACGAAAATACTAATTTCTAATATGTATAACGCCGGCAATGTAAGTATTTTTAAGGATTTAAAGTAAGGTGCACAGCTATCATCTGTTTTCAGACCACACATGGCTCTTATACATCTTTTTTGTGCCCTAAATATTAGTAATTTGTCTGAAGAATTGCCCCAAAATATTATTCCGAATCGTAAAATCGAAGCTACTAGACCGTGATAGGCAACCAGTAACGCATCTCTGTTTACTTTTTTCGATAATTGGAAGAGCGCATAGGCAGATTTATTTATTTTTTTACATAATTGTTCTATATGTGCTTTCCAATTAAGATGGTTGTCAATATGGATACCTAAAAACACTGTTACTTTTACCTCTTCTATTTCGTTATCGTCATAGTTAACACATATTTTCGGTGTATTTGTTTTTTGGTGAAAATGCATTACTTTAGTTTTCTTAAGGTTAATTAATAAATTATTAATATTAAGCCAATTAATTATGTCATTAAGTGTATTGTTAATTTCAAATTGATAGGTATTTAAATTTTTGCATTTTACTATGGCAGTGCTATCATCTGCAAACAAAATCATTTGTTGTTGTGTCACTCGTGGCAAATCATTAATGTAAATGAGAAATAGTGGTGGCCCAAGCACGCCTCCTTGTGGCACTCCATATTTTATAGTCCTGAATTTTGACAGATATGTTCGTTCTACTTTTGTCTCTGAGCACACTCTTGTGATTTCAGAACATTGCAATCTGTTGCATAGATATGATTCCAGTAATCTTAAAATGTTACCTCTGATGCCATAACTGTGTAATTTATCTAATAGAACTTTGTGATCCACATAGTCAAAGGCTTTGGTCATGTCTGTGTAAATAGCGCAGATGGGAGTCTTATCGTCAATTGCAGACATCACATTATTTAAAAAATCAAATATTGCCATGTTCAGTGTCTTATTTTTTCGGAAACCATTTTGTTCTTTGCATAAAATGTTAAATTTGGTAAAATATTGGTGTAATGAGTTATAAATGATTTTTTCAAAAAAATTTGAAAATACGGATATTTTGGCTATTGGTCGGTAATTTTTTATATCTATTTTGTCTTCCTTTTTGTGAAGCGGCTTTATTATAACTTTTTTCAGGTCTTCTGGATATATACCTTCGGTAATACTTAAGTTAATAAGGTGTGCTAGCACAGGTTCTATGATCTCTATAACAAATTTAATTACTTTTGTGGATATACCGTCAAACCCTACAGTACTTGTATTTTTAAGCGTTTTTGTGGCTGAAATAATATCTGAGTATAGAACAGGCTGCACAAATATTGATTGCGTTGTCAAATTACTGGGCTTATGATTTAATTGAATGTCATTAATTGTATTGCTTTCTATGTCATCAATAAAATAATCATTAAATGCATTTACTATGTCATTCGGATTTGTATAAGTCAAGTTTTTGTTTTTTATTGTCATTATTTGTTCATTAGGTAGATAATTTTTGGATCTATTAACTATTTGCCAAGTTGCTTTAGATTTGTTTTGTGAATTTCTAATGAAGTAATCATTTTGCGCTTTTTGCGTTAATTTAATAATTTTTTTGTACCGTTTATTGTAACTTTTAAAGTTACTTTTATTTTTATTTGTGGCGTGTAGTCTGTAAGCCCATAACAAACGTCTTTGGTTTTTACTACAGTATTGTTTTTGATGCAGTATCCTTCAAAGAAACATGCTCTACGAATGTGTCTGCATTTTGATTAAAATGTGAATATCCATCATCTACATTCTGCTTCAATTTATTTGGGGTCGGCGCAACAGCCTTTGAGATCGAAATAAAAACAAAATTGACATTTCGTCAAACGATGTTTCAGTTTGCAAAGGAAATTGTGTTAGGCAAAATTTTAGGTGTGTTTGGGCACAGAGAGTTCGGTAACAGTCAATGTAGATCCTGTTGTATTTTTCGATGGCATAGTTGATGGTAGACTTTGTTGCTGACCACAATGGACATAAATTTCTCCACTGCGGCACGATGTAAAAAGTTAAACAATAGCAAAGCTTCTTTGTCACAAAAAATTGACTATCTATATACTCTGATTGGCTAGGTACTTGAAAACGTGTGGATCAATGGGCAGTGAAGTGTGGCCTTTATGTTGAGGCGTCATAAAAGATTCAAAACCTTCAAAAGCCTGTGAATTTCCTCTCTAACCTAAACTTATAGCTCGACCTACTTTTAAAGAATTCTAGGCTCAATTTTAATCTTTTTGCAGACGTTATGCCGGCAGCCTCTTCGTCTTAAAAGCACTTTTATAATTAAAATGGCGTTGGGAAATAGAATTTGAGATAAAAACGTTGTACTTGGTTGATGATCAAATACAAAATAAGTAGCTTTCTAATTATAATTACTTATAGATTTATTAATACCTTTACACAAATTCTTTTGGGAAGTTTTATCTAAATTTTTGTATGCAAATTACATGATTTTCATAAATAAAATGGAAATTTTATAAACCTAACAAAATGAATAAACAAAGATTCTCTAGGCTAAAGATATACATAATGTTATTATGATAATACAAACTTTGTTACGCAAACGAAACTTAGAATTTCTAAGTTGGTCCAACTACGCAGGGGTACTCGCGAAATTGGTAGAATTATCCTGTATATTATAGAAAATATTATAGGATACTGTGAAATGATTAACTATTATGGTGATATATAACAATAAAAAAAGAATATAGGTAGAAGTCTTACAAAATGTGGTTACTAGCGAACAAAACTATAGATTTTTCAGGTTCATAGAATCTTTTAAATGATGCTTAGGGGACAGTCGTTATGGGTAGTCAAAAACCAGGCAATTTAACACCAGTCTTGCCAAGGGTTATCGTGTTACCCAGTAACAGGGTTGTGAAAGATAGGTACAGATAGGCGGTAGCTCCATCTATAATTCTGGTATTAAGCAGGTCTGGTTAGATGGAAGCTGAACCTAACATGGTTGGATGAAGGCTAGTCTAGGATTGAAAGATTCTTATGATTAACTAGATAAAACGTAAAACTATTAATCCACGATACTAGTACTTGATCTATACAATATTAAAGCACTAGTTCCACAAGATAGCAGAACTAGTTCAGTTGTAAATGTAGTGAGAAAGCGAATGCAAACTGTGTGTGGTGGTGCGGCTAAACTCTTTGCATAAATCACTATACCGCATCGGGGCTCTGCTAACTTTGTTCATTAATTGCCCACTGAAGCAGGGAATATTGCCAAGATTATACCATACCATACCTATCCTAGATGGACGGGACTTAATTACCTTATAAAATAACTGCTCGTTTTACTTAGAACTTATAACGTACGTATGTTACAAGTTCTCAGTAAATAGAGTTAGATCTGCGAGAATTCTTGGTATTTCGTAAGGAGGTGGAAAATGTTTAATAGACAGATGCGTTGCTGGGGGAAGTTTTTTGCGTCTCTTCTTCTTCTCAGTTAAAACACTAGGAAGTGGTGACGGGCGCCGTTTTGGGCTCTGTAGATGCCATGTAGAAACGTTTGTCATGTAGAAATATGATGTTCAGAAAATGCTGGCCCTCTGCATAATTTGTAAGATGCTGTACCTTGATACCTTATGTACCTTGATATTTTTACCCTTCCATTTTATAGATTACTAGTGGACGCCTCGTTCCCATGGCGCCCGCGTAGTTCCCGTTCCCGTGGGAATACAGGGATAAAAAGTAGCCTGTGTCACCCGGGGATAGTGTAGCTTCCCAACGGTGAATTTTTGAAATCGGTCCAGTAGTTTATAAGTTTATTCGTTATATACAAAAATACGAATCTTCCCTCTTTATAATATTAGTATAGAACGTTTGAGAATGCAAATAAACATGAAGTTAGTTGCAGGCAGTCATTCATCAGCGTTTAGACGTGAGACGGTTGTGAACATTTTGCTGCCGAAAAGTAAGTTATTTTTTGTCTTCTTAATAACTAAAATTAAGAAAACAAAAAATAACTTATATAAAATAATAAATAAATAATCATGTGGATAACCACATGATTTATAACTTGCTGATCTGAAAAATATACTGTTTTAGAGTTTAAACTTACTCGTACTATGCAGATTTTAGCTAAACATAGCCTATTTCTTTTAAAGTATATTCTATTCTATTCTTTTGGTGCGTGCTTAAACACATTAAGGTGGTGGTGAATACCTTGACTCAGGAAAATCTGCTGCTGTACCTTGATTATGGCACAAAATATGAAGTATACAGAAGGACCACTCCCGCGATCCTCGAAAATTGACAGCTAAACTTATTCTCCTAATTTTCGAGGATACAATAGTAGCAACCCTAATGAGTCCCGACTCATTAGGGTTGCTACTATTGTATATTGTACATTCTGAATTTAAAAAACCAGTCAACTATGAGTCGAACTCGTGCTCCGAGGGTTCCGTACCTACCCATTTTACCGCCATAATGAAATCGATAAAAAGATATGGATAAATTTAGATTTAAAAGTACCAAAATTTACCTTAATTTTTAACTTTTTGGGATTTTCTTTTATCTGTGCTGTAAGACCTTACTTTTTGCCTAACTTATATTTTTTTCGTATTACTTTTAAACATTATAAGTGGTATATATTTTTGTAATCACCACTAAAAATTCTTCATTTTAATACCCCACCCACACGATGGGTTTGGAAGCAAAATAAAAAAAAATTGTGACAAAACACGGGATCTGAATTTTTAGGCGAGAGTACCTACGCTCGCGCTAGGCATGCACTTGGGACCCACACAATATGGCGCTCAAAATTCGCTGTTTGTTTTTTTACGTCACTTATCTAAGAACACTTAGGCGGTCAAGACCTATCTAGAGTCTGTGCGGCAAGAGAGCCGTCATAAGATTTTAGGGCGCAGCTGTGTTTAATTACCGTGTTTCTTATGTTGACAAAACTGTTACGTCATTATAGTGCGACTGTAATATCTTGATATTTTTAAACTATGTTAGAAATATTATTATAATGTTTTTAAGTATTTTTTTATATTATTATGGTGTTTCAAAAAATCATAATGTTAGTTCTATTTTAAATTGCGATCTAGAATAGTGACAAGTTTCATAGCCATTCTAATTTCGTCTACAGACTTAAAATAATTTATTATTTTCTTAGATATTGAATATTTTACTTGTCATCTTGAAAAATTAAATGACATTTAGAACTTAAAATGAATGAAAGAACGAATTTAAAGTATATTCAGTCACAATTAATAAAGGAAACCCAGCCAATGCAGCCTCGTTACAGTACTTTATGAATGACGAGACACACGCAAAGCACTCGTGACATCCGCGACTGAGCTCGGTCCAATATTGCCCAAGAATCCCCGTAAAATCGCAATGTCAATGTGTGTGTACATAATTACGCTTTGTTCGTAGTGGCCTCTCTGTCTGCGGCGCGCCGCCACTTACGTACTTTATGATTATGGTCATGGTAGAGCAGAACATATCTCAAGGTATTTTCTGAGTAACATTGTATCAACATTTGATAATATCGTCATTTTCATTTAGTGCTTTTTTATACATAATGAGGGAGGAGAGGGTTTTCTTATCAAGTCCATGCAAAAAACGCTAATAAATTGGCAATGGCCGGAAAAAGATAATTTAAATTTATATCACTGGACGGATATTAATAACAAAAAAGAAACTGAAAGAATTAATTCCAAGAGGGAATTTTATTCCGTTCCTCAAATGTTTAAATTGTCTAACCACTCCAAACAGATGTCACGTGAGGTCGCAATACTGTTGAGGGTGCGTTAGTACATGTAGGGATATGATACGTCACGCGCCTACTGAACCTATAAGCCTAACAGTCCCTACGACTATAATCCCTATAAGCCCTACAGCCCTAACCTACCATATACCTAGTAGTGATATATAAATATATAAATAAGTTCAGGATGTCTGCACCATGCGACCTAAGGTTACAGACGGATAGTAGACAGGATGTCCAGGTTCGGGAAGGATAAACTCACTGCCAGCCCGCAGACTCACGAGACTGATCAGAGATGGCTAAAGGTGTCTTGGCCACAGTGAGGGGTAATGAGACAAGAATATAAAATTCAAATCTGGTTTATTTTACAAGATGTACAGCTTATATACTAATTTAACTTAATACACACTATTATACAAAGTTGTATGTGTTTCATGCGTGTAAGATGCAACTCAGTCATTATTTTAACTAGGCCGCTCGTGTAGTCGTCGCCGGGCCAAGTGCTGATTCGATGTTCAAAGGTTAACATTGAACAAAATATTGGGCGTTTAACTATTAAATTCAAGAAGCAATTATTAATTTTATAAAAGATACCATATGTTTTTGTTTTTATTTTATATATATTAGCCATACTGCCTTACTACTGGTCAAAAGCCTCCTCCAAATCCTTCCGTATTTAAGTATTCTTTCCCTAAGCCACCTCGGAACAGCCTCTGCAGTTGGCGTCTAGGTCGTTTTGCCATAACTTTCTGGGCCGGCCTCGTCGGTGCCGTCCATCCTCAGTCACCTAATTTATGGCTTCCATGTGATGTCCATGTGGTGTCCATGTTCATCCACTTCAGGTTGATAGTTCTTGTTTATAACTGGTATTTTTATTAAATTTCGGGAGCACTGTTACTGTTTTGACACCCGGAAACGTTTTGTACTAAAACGACTTTTCTACGGATTTATTATATGTATAGATAATCTCTGGTTGCCTGGAAGAGATCGTGGAAGGCCGTGCGATAAGGCCGCCCATTGTATGTGTTTCTAGTTTTAAGTTTCCTTTATAAATGTAATTTATGGTGTACAATAAAGTATATAATAAATAAATAATTAAACCTCCTTACGACCAAGGTACAAAAAAATGCAAAATGCAAAATTATCAAAATGATAAATATATCAAGGTACAGCATCTTCCCCTACTTCGTCATATTTTCACACTTTCTGCCCTAAAAATATATGAATAACCTAATTTAATTAATGTCTAGCCAGCAAGGCAAGCACAGCCTCTATGATAAGCGTGAGTCACGCATTTTATCACGGTTTTTGCTCCCAAACAGTGATAAAATGTGTGACTCAAGCCTGTCATAGTAGGCCATGCTAGCCCGCCAGGTCACAACAGAACGCATTTAAGTTCGCACCGATCTGCAAGATTTTGATACAACATGATAAATAACGGTCTCTGAATAGTGGACACAAAGTTGGGAAAAATTCAAACTTTTTAGCATGAGAACCGGTTTATGAACTGAGCATTTCTTGTTAAGAACTTGTCTATTCCTACTGTAATGCCAAATGTTGATACTTTTTCAGGCTAATATATAGTTTATCTTCGCTAGCGCTAGTCAAATAGCATTAAAATTTGTTAGTTCAAAAAAAACTACAAAGCAAAAAATTACTTTCTTTTCCGAAGTCGGTGTCTTTTGTACCCATTTTTTTCAGTTTTTCGACACCGACTTCGGAAAAGAAAGTTATTTTTTGCTTTGTAGTTTTTTGTTCTGGAAGTCGGTTTGATTTTTTGTTAAAAAGTTTTTTATTTTTCTCTTTTTAGTTTTAGTAGGTATCGCCAATTAACATGATAATCATTTATGGCCAAAGTACATCTCATGACGATTCCAATAAGCCCAAGCACGACTAGGATACATTGTTTTATTTCAGAGTTCCAGTGCCTACCTTCCGGCTTCATCATCAGAACAGTTCAATGGTACCATTTTCATCAGTACCATTCATTTATAAGTATTTGCTTCATCATAGTCGGTTAACTATTGAGATATTTTATACCCGTGACATACATAGCATTTAGGAGTTCCAGTGGCCATCTGTGGTCTTCTTCATCAGTTTCACTTCACCAAATTATACTTTTTGAGTGCAAGTGATTGCATTGTTGATTAAAATACCAAAATCACTATATGTATGCCTATAATATTTGAGGAGTTCCCTCGATTGCTCTAGGATCCCATCATCAGATCCTGACCTGATGACTATGGGACCAACTAGGAAGTATACCCTTTAAAACAAAAGAAGATTTTTTTAAATCGGTCCAGGCGTCTTTGAGTAATCGAGGAAAATACAAAAAAAAAAAAAAAGATGCCGGCGAATTGAGAACCTCCTCCTTTTTTTGAAGTCGGTTAAAAAGAGAAACTTCAGAAGCTTTCGGAAAGGTTGCCAGAAATAAAAATTGTCTGCCTTATTTCCTTAACCTATAAAGTACTTGCTAATTCTGAAAGAAAACGAATCGCTCTCAATTCTAGAACATTACAATTTCATTAATATAGTTCAGTGATGGCAGTAATCGTGACACGCGTCCCCGCAGTCTCGTCGGTCTCGTTACGCTCCGGCTCAGAGCTTCATACAACCGCGCTACGATAGGTATACTACTACAAGCATAAGGCACGTGTGTGCGTACAACTGGCGGCCTCGTCACGTACGATGATAAACCGGTTTATACCAGCTCGGCTAGTTGAATCGCTCAGAGCTGAGTGTAGGTGAGTTATAAAACAAAATATTAATAGAGTAAGTAATTTGTATTAAACATATTATATCATAAGTAATTATAAATATAAAAGTGGTGTAAGTAATTTGAAAAACATTAGTAAACCATAGTTGCTAATAAAAAGTTGATTAACATTTTGTTTATAATTTTATCCTCCTTTGCCAACCCTACCAAAATAGATATACATTTTGTATTCTGTAAAGAAGCTTACTCTGTGGTTGCACTCTGTGGCTCCAGTATGACGCGCGGCCGCGTCCGGCGCAGTGCGCACACACAGACACACCGGAGCCACTCTTTGGTAGACGGTGTGAATCGGTCACACCGTCTACACAATTTATACGCGTTGTTTTTTAATTTTTAGTTTTTACGCTAGATGATTTTAAGGTCACACCTCATTTATTACAAGCTTCTATTTAGTTTCACTTGTCCAGGTGTATGTGTGTGCGTAATCAAAGCTTGGAAGTTAAATTTGACCTACTTCCCAGTGTTCGATTTAGCAGAAATCTTACAGAAACGGTTGTTTCTCGTACCAATAAAAAAACTTATTTAAACAAAACTATTAATATAAAAGCTTGTTTATTACTAACTTCTGCCAGCGTAAAAGTCACAAATTATCGCAAGAGAACGTACAACCGACATAAAACTTACCAAGTTCCATCAAGAATACGTTTAAACGTTGAGATGATTGATATAAAAAACATTTTTGCAAAAAAATACTACCGACTTCCAAATACAAAACTACAAAAAGTAAAATAACTTTATTTTTGAAGTCGGTGTCCATAACGCAAAAAAAAATGGTACCTACGGAAGACACCGACTTCAAAAAATAAAGTTATTTTACTTTTTGTAGTTTTGTATTTGGAAGTCGGTAGTATTTTTTTGCAAAAATGTTTTTTATATCAATCATCTTTTTTTATATCAAAAAAGGTTTTTTTATTTTTCACTCTTTAGTTGTACCTACCTAATAGGCAATTTAGTAAGGTAACTTTAACGCTAAAATAGATTTCTTGAACATAACCGGTGTAATGAGAGATCTGCGTACCCCTGAAGAGCGTACTGGCGTGATGTTATGTTATGAAATTCTATAAACAATAAACAGACATGCGATTGCAGCAATCCCGAGAGATTTACCATTATTTATTGAAGAGTTCTGTTGTATATCTCCGAAGTTCTTCATCAGATCTTCACCAAATTAAAATGAGACCAATTTCGAAACATACTTTTTCAAACAAAAAAAATAATTTTCAAAATCGGTCCACAATTGACGGAGATATCGGTGAAAATACACAAAAAAAAAAGAAAACAAACATAATGTCGAACATAGAACCTCCTCCTTTTTGGGAAGTCTGTTAATAAAACATTTGAACAGCTATACATACAACAAGTATAATTTTCACATTTTCATATAATTATTAGGAAGAAAAATAGTCCTTACCTTACTACCTTGGTAGGTAATTAAACACATTAACTGAAACATAGGAAGTTACCTTGTGCTTTAATTATATCACTTCTTCTTAACAAACATGAAAAAATACTTTGTAAATTAATGTGTCAAGGATATTTCGGTCGAAACATAAATTCAAATTCAAATTTCATTTATTTCAATCATATTGATCATATAAGTTGAAATTAAGATAAAAGATTTACAAAATAATCACACTAAATATATAAAATAATAATTCATTAAGTAATATATACAAAATTAAAACATTTTCTTAAAATTAAATTTAAATCATAAAATCAGGTTAAAATAATAAAATAGAAATAAAAAATCATTAATAATACGCCTGCCTCTGAGTCATTTGTTTGTTTGTCATTACATTAATCATATAACAATGGTTAATGTACTGACAATCAAACCTGTTTGCAAATACGCTCAGGATGGTGTAAGAGGTGGTCCGGAGCCTGCGCCCCAGAGATGCGCACCGCTTTCGCATCGTCGTGTAGAAACAGTCAACACGGGCGTCGGCGAACATCCCCGACGCGCTGCAGTGCCGGGGCAGCCCCAACAGCACCCTGAACGCATTATTATACTGAACACGGAGAGCGTTGTACTGCTTCTGGGTATATGAAACCCACAGACTGGCCGTGTACAGGGACGTACAAAATGCTCTGTAAAGAGTTACTTTGACGGCCCCCGAGCAACGAACAAACCTGCGGGCGATCATATTGGCCCTCACAGACAACGCCCTCCGCTCCCTATCGATATCCGCATCGTCGTTCAGGTCAGAGGTAACGATATGCCCGAGATATTTGAACTGTTGAACTCTTTTTAACTTGACACCGTTCAGTCTAATAGGTGGAACAGAATCCGGGCAGCTGCGACCCCTGGCCCGAAAGACCATGCATTCACTCTTCTTTGCGTTATAGAGCAATCCGTGATTCAGCGCGTAACGCTCGCATATGCCCAGCAACCTGGACAGACCACACACCGAGGCGCTCAGCAGCACCATATCGTCTGCGTAACTAATATTGTTTACACAAACACCATCAATATGGCAGCCGACATGGGTGCTGCTGAGCTCCTCTATCAGCGCATTCACGTACAGGTTGAAGAGCCTCGGCGAGGTCAGCCCTCCCTGCCTTACCCCGCACTCCAGCCTGTACGGCTCCGACAGAGCACTCGACCACCGGACGACGTTGACCTGGTTAAGATACCAGTACTTGAAAAATTCTATCAGTTCGACAGGCATTGAGATGTTCTTTAATTTTTGCCATAATATGTCATAGCTAACCAGGTCGAAAGCCCTCGAGAGGTCGAGAAAACACGCATAAATAGATGTGCTCCTATCAGAGTAGCACTTGACAGTTGGCTTCAAACACAGGATAGCTGACTCAGTAGACAGTCCTGGCTTAAAACCAAATTGATTTTTGTGAGTGTTTACGTACCGGTCAAGCTGTGTATCAAGCAAACTGTCAAAAACCTTAGCAAGCACTGTGGCTAGTGAGATTGGCCTGTAGTTGCTCGTGTCACTTAGGTCACCGGTTTTACTCTTCGCAATTGGTACCACCACGGTCCTCATCATTTCTGCTGGTACGTAAGCATGTCCCATACAAAATGTATATAACATGGCAAGAACTCTGGGTAGGTGGACGCCGGCATGCTTTAGATGCTCAATGCTCAGGCTGTCATGGCCAGGAGATTTTCCACGCGACATTGACTTTATAACTCCCCGAACATCCTTCGCTGTGAATCTGATAAGACAGTTTATCTCCTGCTCATGAGACCCCTCCATACTGAATGACCGTGATGGCCCCAATGGCGATTTCACCATAAAGTGATCCTTAAATATGTCCGCAATACATTTTGGTTCACTCACACCGTTGATGCTCACGGGTAAGCCCGGCTTTTTATTTATCCTACTAGTAGTTTTCCAGAAGTTACGAAAGTCATGTTTCGAATGGTGAGGAGCAAGGATATCCATCTTTATCTGCTCCCTATTATTTTGGCACCACTTTAGTCGTGATTTAAAGATTCTACGACTCTCTCGCATCCCCTCCCAAACACTCCCTTCACCCGGCTTACCCCAGAGCACCCATTCCTTAAATTTACACCGAGCTACCCCGTGAGCGTCACGCACATGCTTATTCCACCCGATCACCGGTTGTTTTCTTCTAGGTTTAACAATAGTATGACTCTCAGAGGCGGCAACAAACAATGCATTAATAATCTTATGATACAAACTGTCAATTATTCGCATGTGGTCTCGATTTCCACAACGTTTATCACTACAGTTACTGAATTCAGGCGGAAAATCAATTTCTTTTAAACTGTCATTACATAATTTACTATATAAATATATTTGTTCGGGGTTTCTCTCTCCCCATTTTATTTTATTACATTTAAAATTTTCTTGCAAAATCTTAGGTTTTATATTATCTAAATTACATTTAATAATGAGTGGCAAGTGGTCAGACCACACCGGATCATACTTGATGTATTTATCGACTATAGTTTGAAAAGCCGACTCAGTTAGAACACAGTGGTCTAACCAACTTAGCGACCCATTAGCGTCACTTATAAAACTATACGTGTCAGACAATAAACCTAACTTAATTATATCGGCACATTTCCAATCCAAATCGTTACAAAAATTTGAAAGTTCATAATAGAATTGCTTACCCGGGGCAGCGTTGAAGTCACCGAGCATGTAAACACACTCAATACCTTCATTGGCCACTACTGCGCTCAGCGTCCCCAAACAATCCGTAAACTCGACTAGATTCACCGTGTTATCAGTCGGCATGTACACACTGAACACTAAGATTGACCTTTGCCCCATAACTACTTTAATACCGCACACTCGAGCATTATCACATCGCACTACACTAACATTATTAAAGATTTTCTTATTCCATAACAATGCAACGCCACCCCACGGTCGTCCTGAGATCATCCCCTTTGTCGTGTCCATGGGTGATACACCCGTATAAGCGAAGTCATCATCTATACAGCTCAGGAAATGAATATCGTGCGGCAGTAGCCAATGTTCTTGCAAGGCAATTATGTGGGATGTTCGACATAACTGCCTTATATCATCTACTGAGCGCTTCACATTCTTACAGTTGAAACTTATAAAGTTGTATAGTTCCTTATTTGCCATATTTATTTTGTTTCTTTGATCGGGGACACAGCGTAATTACCGTTCATACTCCTCTTTCGAAAGTTTATAAAACGTCTAAAAATTACTCCTTCAGGCCATAAATTACTATCTAAGAACATAGATATCTTTTGCTCCGGTACAAAAAAACTTATAAGCTTTATGATCCTTCTCTCGTTTTATTGTAATTTCTTCCAAAGATATCATTTCCTTTGTCTTTCTGTATACATGGTTAATTATGTCTTTATCTGTCGTATCCATGTGAATCTTTGTTATAAATATCGGAACTTTTCTGTCGGCGACTTTGAAGCCCCCTTCCATATCTCTCGAAATACCGGATTGCCCCTGGTAACGGTAATTAATTTTTTTGCGTCTAGACACGGTCTTCCAGCCTTCATTATCATTCTCGTTCGGTTTAGATTCACCTACTGTGTTTATTACACTGTGGCGCTTGACTCGTTTCTCATTTGTTATTATGCAATTAACGGCGCACTGGCCGGCCGACGCGGCAGGTAGCGGTGACGTCACCTCGGTTCGCCGCTCCACAACGCTTGCCATTGTATTCTCGCCTTCTTTGAGTACCGGTGACCGTTGTCTCGGCACAGCTGATTTACGTGCATTTTGTTTTAGGTTTACCCTCATCATTTCTCGGTATTCTGGTATTTTGTTCTTCTGGTTGTCTACAAGGTCAATTAACGAGGAGTTGTTTACAGTGGACTCGTTTATATCATTTGAGAGACTAACTGGCCCACTATCATACAGCTGCCACGCTCCGCGTCTCATATTCACGTTCTGTGGAGACACAGTTGGTAACGAATCATTTCTCAACTGTAGTAACTCAGATCTGCACTCACTCAGCTGCTCTTTTGTAACGTAGCTAGCTTTAACTACATCTAGTTCACTTTGCACTTTTAATAGGTCTTTCAGTAATTTCGTGCAATCAAGATGATCGAATAGAATAGGGGGTAGCTTCTCCAGCTCGCGAGCCACAAAAATAGGTATAATGTCGGGTTCAGTCGATTTAAAAAGGCTCAGTATATCAACTAAGTCTCTTCCTTCCTGTCCTTTATTCTTCCGATTTATCTTGATTTTGTCCGTAGGAATAGATTCAAATAATAACGATTTAGCTTTTTAATTTCTTCGCTCGTAAATGACGTTGAACATATTTGCACCAACATTTCCTCGTCTATTATCGAGATTTTATTTTGAACATAGGATAAAATCTCGTTGATCACTATATTACACGAGTTACACTTGATAATTTCCGACATTTTGATTTATATTTATCAACACGGCACACGGAGTACGCTCACCGCACCCGGCACTGTGCGACGGCACGGGCATAATCCATGTAACAACTTTACAAGATATAATATTTTGTTTGTTTACTTACGATATTGAAAATCGATAAGTAGTGAGAGGGTTCGTCATTATTTACGAACAGTATACCTTAATCTTTCAATTGGTACTCGACCGATAGAGAGGCTTCGCACAGAGATGGGAAAACGATAGCCCAGATTTAAACGGTCGACGGTCCAACAGGATCAAAGAAAGTGAAATTTTATTGATGTCCGAAAACGTTGGGACGAAAAAATATGTCTCATAGGATCCTTATGGGGATTTCGGACGGATATAATCTGGGTCATGTGGCGTATATCAGTTTCCGATTACAGAAAAATTCAGAAACACGTACAAAAAATATCAGATTACCTTGCAAGTAGTTTTCTATTCCGATTAGATCAGTGCCGTAAATAGCCTTTTCTGCGCCCTGTGCGAGCGTTCAATAACTGAGCCCTTGTTTTATTATAGATATTATAGGTACCCTAGCGCAATGCTATGTATAGGCTTACTATATTTCATTCGGGGTGATATAAAGCACAAGGAACTTGATGTTGGTGGACCAATTATCTAATATTTTGGAAGAAATATCATTTTTAAACTGATGTGGGCAAACAAGCAGACGAGCCATGTGATGTTAAGTGGACCCGTCGCCTATTATACCACCCACGTGTCTCACTCACTAAAACTTAAACGCAGGTTCACTAATGCAAATGCGTTGCCCACCCTGACGCTTAAGATTTAATTTTTGGGCCACTATGGTCTTCATACTTCTATAATAAAATAACACCATGCCACAGATAATATAATACTAACATAGTAAAGACTGACTTTGACCCTGCTAAGTTTCAGTAAACTGTAAATTAATTAAATTTTATGTACTTGGCATGGTAGAGTTTTGAATAAGGAAGGTAGCATAATATAAATTGCGTTTAAGTACAAAAATACGCTCGTGCTGTTCACAGACTACTGGAGTGTTATAAGTTTGAGGTGTGTTGCTGTGTATCTGTGTGTCTGTCTGTGGCATCATAGCGCCTCAACGGATGAACCGATTTTGATTTAGCTTTTTTTGTTTGAAAGGTGATTGTGTCGAGAGTGTTCTTAGCTATGTTTGAATAAAATCGGTTCAGCCGTTCAAGTTAGTGGCAAAGTTATGGGCGTTTTACTGTTTGAATCGGGATATTTTCGCAAGATAAATGTGTCGGGGGGTTTTTTAAATTTTGAAATTTTACTTTTTGATGATACTGGTATGTAGGTACGTATGTGTTGGAATCGAGCACTAGGGGTGCAGCGGGCACATACCAGGAGCAAACCGAAAAAATAATAGTCCTGCCTGTTCTGGCCATTATTGCGCCCCCCAGAGTCTACGCCCTGTGCCTGGGCACGGGTGGCACCGTCCTATTTACGGCACTGGATTAGATTCTAATACTTGATAGTCTCACATGACAAAACTACATTTATATGGTGCCTAGTGCCAAAGCTGGGCTATCTATGATCTTTCTTTAAGTTTAAATCAAATCAAATCATTTATTTCTTTGCAAACATGGGTATAGTACATAGGTCTATGTATTTTTCCGTCTTATGGGCATGCAAAGGCAAAAAATTTCAAAAAATTAAAAACAAAAAATAACAAAATTAAGTAGCAGGGTATTGAAATTACAATATTAAAAATATATCAGCGTGGTCATAGCAATAAAGAATAAAATAAAATAAGACAATGAGTATGCCAATGAGATAGCGAATCATCATTAAGAAAATCGTCAATCGTGTAATAAGTTTTCATAATTAAAAGTTCTTTTAGCATCCTTTTAAATTGTAATGCAGTCATATTTTTTTATAATGTTAGGTACTCTATTATACATATATGAGTGGGACATAACGAAAAAAAACTTATTTTGATTAGTTTGGTTTTACATTTGACTTGACATAATTAATTGATGTATTGAGTCCGTTTTAGATTTTTCTGACCTCTGATAGTTTTTTTAAATAGATGAGGGTTACATTTTACAAACAAAACCGTTTCCATTATATATAAACAAGCAAAGTTAAAAAAATACGATCTAGTTTTTTGTTTATTGTTTGCTATCAGTGGTCTTAAGACCACACATTGACCTGAAGCATCGCTTCTGCAGTCTAAATACTAGCTCCCTATTAGTGGACTGCCCCCAGAAAATAAAGCCATACCGCAGAACAGAGGCAACCAGTCCATGGTACGCCGTCAGAAGAGCTTGACTGTTAACTTTCTTTGAGAGTTCAAAAAGAGCATATGTGGATTTGCTAAGTTTCTTACATAGTTCTTCAACATGAGGTTTCAATGTAAGTTGGCTATCAATTATAATAACTAAAAACTTAGCCTTATCAGCTTCTTCAATATCACAGCCCTCGTAGGAAATGCTAACATTTGGGTTTTCAAGGCGTTGATAAAACTGCATGACTTTAGTTTTGCTCATGTTTATAACCAAAAAATTATTATTTAACCAATGTATGTCACTTTGGCAATAATTATTTTAATTTATATATATTTTATTGTAGCTGTACTATCATCTGCAAAAGAACCATTTTCTTGATTGTTGCTTTCGGGAGATCATTTTTATATATCAAAATGGCGAACCCAATGCACTACCTTGTTGGACGCCATATTTTACATGTCTTGGTTTTGAGACATATATGGTTTCTAATTTAGTTATAGGACATATCCAAGAAATTTCCGTGCATTGAAGAATATTACGCAGGTATGATTTTATTAACTTTAAGATGTTCTCTCTTATACCATAACTCTTTAATTTGTACAAAAGAATCTTATCGTCTACATAGTCAAAAGCCTTGGTCATGTCAGTGTAAATTGCACAGACTGTATTTCTTTTATCGACCAATGGCATGATGTTAGCTAGGAAGTCAAATAGTGGCCCATTTATCGTAGTGTTCTTACGGAAACCGTTTTGCTCTGTGCCAAATAATATATACTTTTCATCTTTCATTTCATCAATATTAAAATCTCCACCAAAGACGATTTTCTTATTTGAAGATAGACAGATTTTATTTAGAATATAATCCAATTTATCATAAAATATATCGTAGGTAGATATTTTGGGATTCTATAAATACAAAGAATAATAATTTCATAAGCTATTATTTCTAAAGGGCAGCATTCAAAGATGCCTGCAACCGATTGTTTTGCTATATCCAATATTTCTGTAAACTGCAATCCTACTCTTAGGAAAATATCTATTCCTCATCTCTTTGTATTTCTAGAAAAGAAAGCAGCTCTACAAAGATTCGGCATGTGCACTAAATTCTCAAAACCCATTTGCATGAAATGTTCTGTAACACAAAGAACATCTATTAAAGTTCCCTTGTTAATGAATTCCACTAATTTTACAATCAGCGTATCAGATTTATTAATTAAACCATACCCACCACCATTTAGACCATTTAGAGATTAGATTTTTTATGTTTTCGTGTAAGATGTTATAAGATAGTAAACGAAAAACTAAGAATTTGACAGTTATGAATTATTCGAAATATCGTGTTGACAATTATTGATTTGACGGCAGTTCATCTCTGAGTGCGTAGCATTCAGGTTGCATAGGTTTACAATCAGATCTTGTAAATCTATACTAATATAATAAAGCTGAAGAGTTTGTTTGTTTGTTTGTTTGTTTGAACGCGCTAATCTCAGAAACTACTGGTTGGAATTGAAAAATTCTTTTTGTGTTGGATAGTCCATTTATTGAGGAAGGTTATAGGATATATAACATCACGCTACGACCAACAGGAGCAGAGCATAAATGAAAAATGTTGCAAAAACGGGCAAAATTATTCCTTTTTGAGAGCTTCCGTTGCGTGCGCTGCGTAAACGGTTTAATTACACAACAATCATGTATGTAGAGTAGGTAGGGTTGATGGGTAGGTAGGTAGCCAGTTGATGGGAGCGAAGCCGCGTGGGACAGCTAGTCTGATATAACTATATTCAAACCACTGTTATTTAAGGTTCCATAGCATTTCCTGTAAGTGTCACAGTCAAAGAATAGATTCAGATTTGAGTCAAGTAAATATGCATAGTTATATTATGTGCTTATATCCAAGCATATTAGGTTATTGAATGTTTCTACGCGGTTGTTATAGATTATGTTAGCTTCAAAAACAAAGTTATCAAGACCTAATTAACAAAGATATTAAATTTTGACACTAATTTTTCTTTAACAAAATGATTCACAAAGAGCCCCACTGTAATTACGTTGTATAATTTCATAGACTCTTATTTGCAATAAGAAGCTCCATATTATTTGGTTCTAATAGTCTTCTACACAATTAATTACTGAGGCTCACTTAGGCACAAAATGTGCGCATATTACCTAGGCAATTATGGGAATCTTTTGTAGGAATAATGGATGATGTGACGCTTTTATTTAATTACCCTAGTTTACAGCAGCGATAAAAAGAACAAGACTTTGTTGACTTTTCTGTATTTGTCGATTTAATCATGGCAACCTGTTGATACGTTTTGTTTCCAACTTGGTATTTTTAATGTCGGATGGGTATCTAATATTCATGTTTGTGCTTTACGTAGACAAAGTCACTTTTTTTATTTTATTATTTAGCGTGGTGTAATGCTCATGTATACTGCGCTACCACGGGGAGATAGCACAGTTATGTGGGTCTCCAACCCACAAAAAAACCACGAAGTCCTCCTGTGCCACTTATGGCGGGAACACGGGCACGCGTTAGCACTCACTGCAAACCGCCGCGGCCAACCGTCACCGGACCCTCCTCTGGGGTGTTCCCCCTATCACCGGCGCACCAGAACACGCTGTGACCACCCTAGGGACCAAACCAGCAAATGGGTGACAGATCATATATGGCACCCTTGGTCCCCCTGTGACGGGTCAAGTCAGTGGCCCGCCACTTACCACTTTTTGACCACAAGGGGATAGGGACCTCCCCTGCGGCCCCATCACATCCGCCATCAGACGATGGCGAGTCCGTCAAGGCCGCGGAAGGTAGGGAAATCGACACAAATCCCGCCGCGGCCTCCAACCGTCAGCCGCGATATCGTCTGGGACCTGGGACGCTCCCTGCGACATGGCGGCCTACATGTTGGCCGCTACGTCGTTGGCTTAATCGGCAAAAGCTCTGACGAGCGGCCCCTCCTCGGGTTCCTCTTCGCTCCAGAATTAGTCCGTGATGTTTGACTTTTGTACACTCACAGTTTGTCCCTAACAAAGCGAGCACAAATGCTATACTTAATCAGCCAAACGTAACATCAAACATAAAGTTTCCTCAAAATTAAATTCATAACGTTTGATATTATTATTTTACGCATGAATAATGTTCTCTTTGACTACAACCATGGTAGTTGAACAATACCCAAAACTCTTTGTCTTCAACAAAAGATTTTAATTTTTCTTTCGTTGCGGAGGCAGTAAAAAAGTTTGCAGCCATCTCAGACGCGATATCTACCAGCACCTTTACAAAAAGTTTAAAATATAAAACTCAACTCTGCGAGTATAAAATAGTAAAAAATATCGTCCAAGAATACCAACGGAGACTCGTTTGTTGAATTTAAATAATTTTATTCTTTGGTTTATTAAGCAAAGTTTTTTTGTATTTTTCTTTTGCTCTAGCTACGTTCGCAACATGACAAATGGCGGTAAAACACTTCGAGCGACATATTACGACCCTGTAATATTAAATGTGACCCCACTGCCTATCGTAATTAGTAATTAGATTGTAGCAAAAACGTATGATATGTCGGAACTCGGTGCAATTACTCGTAGGTTTAGGATTCTGGGAAGTAAGCGAGACTGCAGTATGTACTGTACTGTATCATAACTTTTGGAGTTACCTAGATGAAGAAAGTTTCATAAATTAATATGCGTAAGTGTCTCATTTGTTTCAGTTGACGTAAACTTGGGCGGAATAGTAAGTTTTCTTCGACTGATAAAGTCTCTAACTCTGAAGAATAACTCATCAAACTTAGTTTTCTGAAAAGTTCTGTCCGCAGATTTTCCTGCGCCTTAACTCGTGAGGATTTTAATGGATTGTTAATTGGATATTTACCTTTTCTTCATTCATATTTTGAAGCAACTATTTAGTAATAGGTATTGTGAGAGCAAAGTGCCGTGGGGTCTCGTCCACGTGTCGAGTCGAAGTTGACGAAACTTCTCGAACTTTGTCGAAGTTTCCCGAAGTTGGCAACTCCCCGAATCACTTGGTGTTTCGCCTGATTGATACCTAATAAAATATTATTGGCTGTCATTGTTTCTTTGTTATTCTTGTTCTGATATTGAGGGCATGTGACGTGCAGGTACAGTGGGGTGTTTTTATCGTTCCGCGTTTTCTTTACGACTCACGTTCGAGGTTGGTTACCGGTACCCAACACGATTTGGCAAGCGCATATTTATATTATTTGTTTATACAGGATTTACCTTTGAGACTTGTTTACTTTTGATATAGATTTAATGGTTAAGACATAACTACAGATTCGCTCTAAAAGCCTAAAATAGTAATAAGCACACAAACAATCTCTGATCTCGCTCAACTATAATCCCATAGAAAATAATAAACCAATAATGTAAGCTCGTATGGAAGCTCTTACACTACTCATAACTCTACCGTTAACTTTGCTGTTATACAGAACCGGCGTGAGTTCTCACTCAGTCCGTGGTGTGGTGATTTCGATGAATGCAATGACAGTGATGCGCTGCCACTGCCGCGGATATACGCGGTTCAACTTACTTACTATTTTGGACATTGAAACTGCTTTGGGTGTTGTTGATAGTTCCGGAATCTTTTATATTTTTAGTGAAAGATATGCAGAGATTATTGTAGATTACGGGATTACTTTAAAATAGGAACTCTAAACATCCATTAAAATTAGCACATTCAATTGCTTTACAACTGTAATTTACCTTCATTTAAGAGTTAGCTAGTTACGAGTACTTGACGAATCCATGTATCAGCTTTTCTATCCGCGACTTATGATGCAAATTGTTCGTATCCACATCCGCGCCTCCTAAATTAAACATTCGCATCACTACTTTTCAGCTGAATTTATTACGCAAACTTTCCTTTTCATTTCCTTTTTGTGATACTGCATTCGTCTAACCACGGTGTTATTATTTTAATGCACCTTTCCTTTGTGGCATTCTACAAATTGTACTAACTCTGCAAAGTGCTAAATTGCACCTATGATTAAGTTCACTTTGCTGTGAAATCGTTTGTTTCTTTTGTGGTGCATTTTTAAAATAACTTTTATGAAGCAGCCTTTTGTTTCGATTTTCGTAGCTTTGTGCTAAAACTTTGTATAATGTTTATACTTCCGTACCTGTTGCATGATAAGTACTTTAACTATTATTGACCATGAAATGGAGAGCCCCCATTATAATTTTGTTACTATTAGTGATGAAATTTGTTTACATACACACATTCTACCTTACTCTACATTATTCTACACTGTAAATATATAAAAGCGATAAAATGAATGGAAGTCGGGAATCGGAGGAGAAAGGAGGAATCGGAGTCTATTACTGAAGTTGCACAATCAAGGTATAATTTGAGACCCAGAAAACCTAATTCTGCTGCCAATTGTGTATGCATGCAGACTGCATCCCCTCAGCTTATGGATGAATCTACAAGCTTCTCACAGGCTGTGAATGCAGAAGATAGAGACAAGTGGTATCAGGCTATGCAAGATGAATACCAGTCACTGCTTGATAAGAAAACTTGGGATCTCGTTGACAGACCAGATAAGAAGGTCATACCTTGCAAATGGATTTATAAGTTGAAGAAAAATGCTCATGGTGATATTATTAAATATAAAGCGAGACTTCTCGCTAAAGGATTTAACCAAGTTTATGGCGTTGATTACTCGGAAACTTTTTCTCCGGTGGTTCGAAATTCTTCTCTACGTATGATGTTCGTGCTGGTTGCGGAGAAGGGAATGAAAATGCACCATTTAGACGTGGATACGGCAATTTTGAGCGGAGATTTGGAGGAAGAAGTGTCTCAGCCGGAAGGTTTTTCTAAACCTGGTCAAGAAGATAAAGTATGTTTACTGAAACGTTCACTTTATGGCCTCAAGCAAGCTTCCAGAGCGTGGTATAAAAATATGACCGAAATTTTAAAATACATTGGTTTTAACCAAACTCTTTCAGAAGCATGCATTTATACCAAGAAGGTGAGTAATTGTCATTTTCTATAAAGAAAATAAAACGCTCAATACTGTCATAACGTCTCGGTAGATAGTACTATATTCCTTGGTCATAACTGACTTACGGAATTATTTTAGCCTGAAAGTGATTGGCGAATTAAGTTATTATTTAGGTTTAAATATTAATTGCAAACCTAATGAAATAAAAATTTCACAAGAAACTTTCGAGATTTACTGCAAAAGTATAATATGTCGGATTGTAAGGCCGTGCCTACGCCGTTAGAAACGAATAAGTTGCTGCTGTGTGAGAATAATAATGTGAGTGAATCTTCATCGTATCCATATCAGCAGTTGATTGGCTCTTTAAATTTCTTGGCCAAACGACCCCAATATAAATTACGGCACGTTGTTTTCAACAGTTTGCCAAGAATTCAATAAAACGTGTCCTGTAAAAACAGTTAAAGTCAACAATTCCAAATCGAAATTTAGTGAATGGGCCACTGTGGGCATAAGAAAAAGCCGAGATATCTTATATAATTTATATTACGAAAAATCTTTGACTTCCGATCAAGTTTTTCACACTTAAGTTAGAAACTATTCCAAAATATTCAAAAGAGTCTGCGCTCAAGCAAAATCTCAAATAATAATTAACAAAATTGGTGTTTCTAATAATAAAATAAAAACTGTGTGGCAATTAATTAATAAAGAAACTGGAAAGATACAACAACGCGATCAGAATGAGTTGTCTTTGAAAATAACTAATCAAACCATTTCTGATAGGCAAGAAGTCGCTAAGACATTAGAAAATTTCTTTACCAACATTCCGTTAGAGGTTACGAAGTCTCTTCCTTCCTCTTCTAAATTAGCTGAAGCTCTTCTTAGAGAAAACTTTACTAAAGACATACCAATCTTTAAATTTAAACCAATATGTATTGATTCAATTAAAAACGCGTTCAAAAGTCTCAATATAAAACATACTGAAGACTTGTGGGGGATATCCGTTAGGGTTCCTGGAGATATTATTGACTCAATTGCTCTTGTCCTAACAGGCATATTCAGTCAATGTTTGGACAGCGGCACTTTTCCTGACTTAATGAAACACAGTAAAGTAGTACCAATTTTCAAATCAGGTTGTAAGAGTGATCCTTCTAATTATAGACCTATATCCGTGCTTCCAGCATTGAGTAAAATCTTTGAAAAAATCATGCTGGAACAGATTTTGTCTCACTTCAATTCAAATGGGATACTGCATAGTCAACAGTTTGGTTTCACGAAAGGTAAGTCGACAACGGACGCGGGAGTAAAGCTCATCAGCCACATCTTGGAGGCTTGGGAGAGGTCCCAGGATGTCATTGGCATTTTCTGTGATCTCTCAAAAGCTTTCGACTGCGTCGACCACAACACACTGATCTGTAAATTACACCACTACGGAATTCGTGGAAAATCTGCTGATCTCGTGCTTTCCTATTTATCAAACAGACAGCAAAAAGTAAATTTTAATGGGACTCTACCTTCACTTTATATTTTGGAATGTATTTTGTATGTCCGTAAAAATCGGGGGCTTTTCAAAACTAGAAGCGACTTCCATAATTTAAATACACGCAGTAAGCACGAAATTGTAATACCCAAATTCAGATTAACGAAAACTAGCAAGTCTTTTCTTATAAACAGTATACGCTTTTATAACAAGTTGCCAAAGTCAGTTATAGAACTGACCGATGGAAGGTTCAAAAACTACATCAAACGTATCCTTGTTAAAAAAGCATATTATAAAATCAAGGAGTACGTTGAAGATAAAAACATTTGGCCTTAGCTCCTTCTGCGCATGCAGCTTCCCTGGTAACTTGTAAACGGCACAAATATGTGGATGTCTCTAACTATTCTCAATCTCATTTTTTCTTTCCTTCTTTTAATTAGACTTTTTACAATGGTTTTCAATCATCTTTATAGCCCTTTGCTAAGAATAGCTACAGCATTGATAACAAAATTTGTGCAATATGTTAAATTTAGTCTTGTTATACTTATTTTTATTATTTTTTACCTTTGTATAGATTCTTTTACCGATTTTTTTGTGAGTGTGTGAACATTGTAGGCCTTCTAGATGCTAGTTAACATTTGTTAACTTTTTTATATAATCTTTTTCTTTTTTTTTTAGATTCTTACGACTTATTGTCATAATTCGAGCCTACGTTGTCCCCCCATATCGAAGTACTAATGCTGTAACATGGAAATATTGTAAAACCAAACCATTTTTAAAAGAGTAACCATGGAGTTTCTTGCCGGTTCTTCTCCATAGGAAACGACCAACCCGAACCGTGCACATTTTGTCGACGTTTTATAAGTGCCCATGTAGGCCTATGTGAAATAAAAAAAAATGATTTTGATTTTGATTTCTTGGCAATAAATTGTCGACCAGACGTTGCTTTTGTGACATCGTATTTAAGCCAATTTAACACTAAGTATGATAAAACTCATTGGATATCCGCAAAACGAGTGTTACAATATTTGAAAGGCACTATGGATTTGGGCATTACTTACAGGAAAGACGGTGGATGTCTAACTGGCTACGCGGAAGCGGATTGGGCAACTTGTGCCATAGATCGTCGTTCTTACACCGGATTTTACTTCTGGTTGTCCGGTGGAGCAATTTCGTGGGAGAGTAAGAAGCAAACTACCGTTGCTCTATCATCAAGTGAAGCGGAGTATATGAGCTTGGTGAGTGCTGCTAAAGATGCTACGTTTCTAAAGCGATTGATGCTGGAACTTACTGGTGAATCAAATGTTGTCTATTTACAATGATTCACAGTCTGCTCAGAAGTTGGCAATGAATCCAGTCCACCACAATAGAACCAAGCACATAGACACTAGATTTCATTTTATACGTGATTTATTAGCTAATAATGTTATCGAAGTTGTCTATACTCCTACTTTGGAGATGTGGGCTGATGTCCTCACAAAGCCATTGGCTCGTGTAAAACATCAGCTTCTTTTACCTTTCAATGTGTTTTGAATGTTATTCGTTTGTCACTTCATTAAACTAAGTCAAAACACAACAAGTATCGATAACAATGCATGCATGGTTAGCTAAGTGATGTCATTCTATATCCAATATGGCGGATGGCTGAAGATGGCGGACTAGTTATTTTTTATGCACTGCCTTTGCCCATACAAATTAAAGGGTTTGCTGAGAAAAATACGAAAAAAGCTTGTTTCTAAAAAATATTTTGTAATGAATAATTTTATTGCCACACGCACTATCACATCGTGCATGCATTTACTTCAACTTTTTATTTTAAAGCATTTTTCTAGTCATGTATGATTTTTTCGACACAACCTTGAAATTACTTGATTTACGAGTTGAATCAAAGCAAGTAGGCAACTACCGTTACACAACGCAAGCAATACGATAACAAAGTGAGTAAAATAAGATCGAATAAAATATAATCTAACTTAAAACTCGCCACATAATTGCATTTTACGTGTAGGGTCAGAGTGGATGGCTAACTCTTTGTGGTCGCCGGACTAAGTTAGATTTTTATTTCATGTCCTCAACCTTTTTCAGAATTTGCATGAAAATTATTTGGCACTGGGAGTGTTGGATTTATTAAAACTGCTCATTGCATGAAGTGTCCTTTCGCCTGCCTAGCCAAATACTCCATTTTATGCGGAAAGGGCATTTTCATTATACCTACTGTATTTAATTACGTTTTAGCCCGCCCCTGACTACAAAGCAACATTAAAAAACCGGCCAAGTGCGAGTCGGACGTCGCGCACAAAGGTTTCATATCGCAAAAAACGGCAAAACATCACGTAATATTATAGCAGCAACAGAAATTCATCAAAACTTAAACTGTATAGCTATCACAGTTCATGAGATACAGCCTGGTGACAGACAGACAGACAGTGGTGTCATAGTAATACGGCCCCGTTTTTACCATTTGCGTACGGAACCCTAAAAAGAGTAAAGCTACACCCCTCCTCTGATTACCTTGAAATGCAAACGAACTCTCCAAGAAAACATGTTTTCTATTCCTTTGAATAATTTAAATAGAATGGCAACAGTAGAGTTCAACAACTAAGGAAGCGCGACAAAATTGCTACAATATTTTTAAATGATGATTTACTTAAAATTGCTGTTGTTTTATATACTTTATAACGCTATTTTCTCGAGTGTTATGTAAAAGGTTCCTACGGCCAATTTGCACGAGCTATAAAGGTCGATGTAAGTGCTGGGAAGGCGGTGAATTTAACTTTAATAAGTTCGCATTGCGCCTCCGTGCACACTGGCGAGCGCATGTAATTCCCATTAAAAATACAACAGTACGATACATATCGGGCATTTAAGTAGGCAAGTGTACCACGTACTTCATCGCAAATGGCCACAGAGCCGAGAAACGATAGCGTACAAGAGGCGCAGCTAATCTAAAATAAATGAAATGCTTTTCGGCTGAAAACATTTTCATATCTACCAATACGCCGAAATATCGTGAAATTACCTATATGTCAACAATATGTTTTGCATTTTTAGTGCATGAAAGTCTTTGAAACTTTTTTGAAAATAGACATATTTTTTCTAATGTAACTTTCAAGTAAAGATCAAGAGAATCATATGGATGTCAGCGAATTGTAAAAATTCGAAAGATGTGATGAAAAGCATCCACAAAAACTTTTAACAATAATATAAACGAGGGTGAATAAAAAATATCGGGTGTGGTTTACTGCTGGCTGAGAAGTAATTTTCTTTAATAGTTAAACACCGCATAAATTACTGCGGCGTCTGCACAATGCACGCCGCACGCTGTGCAAACATTTACCTTTTTTATTTAAGCCTCATCTACAACGGATTGAAACAGTGTTTGCTTTCAAGTATCGCGGGTTAAAAAATAAAATGTTCCATACGGATAGTCTTTCTTCTTCCTTCCCTTATCCCATGTTACTTGGAGTCGGTGCAACACGTTTTCACGTCGCGTCACGTCGTCATTTCATTCCGATCTATGGAATCTATTAATATATTTCAACACAACGACATCTTCGATCAGGCCTTTTCTCATGTTTAAATATTTTTTTCCAATTTTAATAAACCTTTTTTTAAACAAGCTTTTTAGTTTAGCGTTTGATCCAAACCATACATGTATGCAAAATTTCAGATCGATCGGTTGGGAATCATTGTTTTAAAACTCAGTTGCAAGATTTGACCCACACTTAGTAACTAATAAGGAAAGTATTTTTTAATTTTATATTCTTGATAGGCTTGCACTTGACCACTATCTCACCTGATGGTAAGCGATGATGTACTTGTAAAATATTCAAATTCAAGTTTCATATCATTTCTGTGACAAGCAATATTAAAAAGTCTTCAAAATTTGTGTGTGTTTGTTTTTGACAGATTGCGATTGCGATGCGAATGCAAACATTTCCCTAAAATACGGCCATTAACCATCTGAGAATTCGACATCAGCACATATTTATTTATTTGGGACCTCCAACGAAAGATAAAATAAAATACAATGTCTTATGACATAAAAAAATTATTAGTGAACTCCTTCAATTATACTTAGGAAGCTACAGCATGCTTCGAAATATTAATCAACTATATTATAGATGATGTTCTTCAAAAAGGCCAGGTGCGCAGTACTCATAACCGGCGTGTGTATATGACTAGATGCATGAATGTGAGTGAAGCAAAAGAAGTATGTAAGGATCGTAGCAGGTGGCGTTCTGTAGTTTCTGCCTACCCCCATGGGAAAGAGGCGTCAGTTTATGTATGTATGTATGTATATTAAAACTAACATTAAAATATAAACTCAAAAAAATATAATACTCAACATTTAAATATGAGATAAGAACAATCTTTCCTATGTATATTTATGTGCAGCTATATGGTTTATCAACGTAATGGTGGTATCTGACCAGAGAAAAAATCTAAGTAACTACAGGAAAATGAAGAAAATGCACTTGTCCCAATGACTGGCATTTGATGTATTCTGGGAATCCCGCAAATATAGGTAAGAGATGCAAGTATAAAACGTGTAATATCTACTGTGGCAGTAACCTCAAGATATAAGTATCAATAAAAAAAACTTCATTTATCTTCAAATTTCCTAAATTCTAGCGTTTCCTGTTAGAAAGAGGAGTTCATAGACCAGTAAGACAGAACCCAGAACATCCTCCCTCCGTATGACATGCTGCAGTATCTCAAGCAAGTTATGCCCACCTCTTCGGATCTCATGAGCGCGTTATTCGTGAACTTTAGATCGACCTAGTATCCGCGTACATTACCTAAGCGATCTGTACCTTGATCTAGGTCAGGTATAACACGCCAGTTTGGAAATATTTAATGACGTAACTTCCGTACTTTATACCTTGTGTAAGTTTGAGTATGTGGCGTAATTTATGCAAAGAGGACCTAGACAAACTGACATTCTACTAGCAATCACGACTGTCAAAAATTATTGACTTGCACTTCCAAAATATCAAATCGTAGTATGTCACTTTACATAAGGTAGACCTTACCTTACCTTGGTTTTACGTTGCAATTTTAATTAAGGTGTTGACCTTCCCAGTTAGGTGTCTCTATTCTGCAGAATTCAGTATTCATTTCTGGAAACTCGTCCAATTCTACTCCTGACTCAATCACGACACGATGAAATCCTGCGACAAGTGTTCAGAAAGTGTCAATTTGCACACTGTGCCTAAGAGCGACATATATTCCCTTTTGTCTGGCTTTTTTCAACGACCTTTACTGGAGCTTGGGCACTTTTATTTTACTGACACTTTTCAGTTATAAATTTAAAATTGTTAAAAGGTTAGAATCTTTGTTTCATAAGTAGAATACGCAACTAAGTTTACCTTCTTCAGATTGCTTAATAACTTAAATCAAATAAAAAGTTAAATAATAAAGCAATTAATAGTAAGAGCTAAGGTTTACGAGGTTCGTTAAGTGAGTAGCTGACACTCGGTCGATGTCACGCGTTTTTAAGGCCGTACACTGACTAAAAAATCAGCATGAGATATGAGCATTCCTATTGGCCTAGCGGCACTGTCGGCGCATGAATTACAGTAGTGAATACGCCCAGATTTTAGAATAAAATCGAATATTGGTCTTTTGAAAAAAATAAATCTACCAAAATGTTCGTTATCAAATTGTCTATCCATTAGTGTTAGTACATGCATGCTATCAATAATTATTTCTCATTTTTATGTATTTGTTGGAAGGAGATTAGTGAAACATATACTACATTTAAAAAAAAGAATTCTACAATTTTGGAATCAATAATATGTAGAAATTTAATGTATTTTTATTGGTATGTTTTACTTTATTTACATAGATAAAAGTATATACAGTGTATAAATTACTTAAATAACTAAGACTACAAACATATACACTTTAACCAAAAACTTCTTACTAACTAAAACTAAAAATATACACAACTAAAATATGGCGTCGAAAAACTCCTCCACATCGTTGCCCACTGGTAATGTACCCAAAAGGCTGGCAGCATTGCCACGTGGTATGGCAATGCTTAATCTCTGACCAAGATAAAAGCCAGCCCTAGGGTCACGCGAAGTGTCAACTAGGCGTTTGGACAGATCTTTAAACAAAGCGTGAGCACTCGGACCCCACGGACCAAGAGTTTCAACCCCAAACGGTTCGAAAATATAACTACCGATGAGGTTATTATATTTCCGCCGTTTGAGGTTCTCTGCTGCCGCAGCGGCAGTGCCAGCACAGCACGATGAACTCGGAAGATGGGATGGCGCAAGAGTATCGACACAAGTAGCGTCCCACACTAAAGGCCTACCCATCTTCCATGGAAACAAAGACATCCCGTCCGGTCTTTTGCCATCGTCACGTGACAGGCCATGGGGTTCTAATACGGCCGGAACGCCGACGGTGACGAGAGCACGTCGGATGATGTCGTTTAAGTTTCCGTGCCGAGCGAAGCGACCCGCACTTCGGCTGCATGAAAGACCGTGGTGACCGAGGCTGTTGACAACTTCGCCACAGTGGCAACGATGTGGAGTACAACAAGGAGCGCCAAGACGTAAGGAAGCAGCGAGGCGGAAAGTAGTGTCGTCGAACAAGGTGCCTATGTTCGACGACGGTATTGCGTGAAGCCAGAGGCCCGACTCCCACTCACCCACAGCCAGCAGGCGAGCGCGCTCGGCAGGAGTGGCTGAAGTGGCAATAAGGTGCTCCTGAACTGCTCTGCAGAGCGGCTCATCCCACCGTCTCTGGGAAGATGGGTAGTCGGGGGGATTACAGTTCGGGCAAGCGAGTCTCCAAGCATCAATAGCCTCGGTGAAGAGATCGGCCATCCTAGCCATTTTATTGGTTGATATTTCATTTTAAATAACGAGTAGATAGCTCCTAAAAACTGCACGAAAAACGGCTAGCGCACCGTTTTGCTCGGGGTAGCGCCTTAAGTAAATGGTGCATTACAAGCCTCGCTCATTGCGCGCGCCATCTTGAAGCTTTGAAATATGACTTTAATTTCGTCTCTTGTGACCAAAACTTCACGTGTATTGCGCTCTGACAAGAAAATCTGATATGAGAAATTGAAAAAAGTTCGTGAGAAAGATTTTACTTTTCGCAGAAGCCGAGATTAGGTTTACGTGCAGAATTGTAAATTCAAATAGAATTTGAGATTTCGTTTGGAACCCAAAGACATATTTTTCTAGTTTTTGAATTGAGTTGACTGTTTTCATGGAAATTACTTTGAATCTCTTATTTTTTTTTATCAAAGCATGTCTCGATTTAATATAGGTACCGTTACGGGTTATAAACTAGTTAGTTTATTGCATGTTCACTACGCACTCTCCTATTAAATTCTGGAGTTTGTATATTGTATTGTATTCGTAGATATAATAAATTCTTTCTTCAGTTACTTATTATGTACAAACGTTTGAAGTTCTTATGAATTTGAAAATAGCTAATGAGGCATTTATTTCATTTACGAAAATTTAAAGCATGTTAAGTTATTCTGTGAACCGTGGCTGTCATTGAAATGCTTTTAAAAATCTACATTTCATTGGAAAAGCAATTTGTTTATCGTATGGTTACATAAAATTTACACACATTTTTATCTGTCAGGGCCAGACAGACTAGACAAACAAACATACATAATATAAATTCAATGACTCAAAGAAATGGGTGAACCGTTGAAATAAAGAAAGCTTCAATTGTAAATAATTGATGGAATTTCTTTTGAAAGGTAAAAAAGCATTTAGAGTTCGTTTTTTTATATTTTTATTTATGTGTTAATTAGATAGCGCTGTCGTCAAACGTGATAAATTGATCAAAGTATTTTTTTAAGTATCTGCTTAAAACATGCCACTTAATTTTATTTTTAACCGAGACAAAATAAAGTCATTAAATATTTCATCATCATAATGAATTCATGAGTTAATTTTAAAATAAATAAATCTTTGCTGACTGTTGAGGCCCCAGGTGAACTGAGAGTATTTAAGTAAGATTCTACAAATCTGAACCTTAATCCATCCTCTTGACGCATCTCCTATCGTCATCAGTCTACAGCATTCCACAACTGGACATAGTCCCTCCAATCGCACGCAATTCATTTCAATTCTCGGGGACTCCCAACCAGCTGCTACGAGCCATCCTACAAAAATCGTCGTTCCACCTAGCTAGAGGGCGACTCGCCGATCTGTTCTCAGCTCAAGAGCATTCGCTATTAGACCGATAGCGCTAGGCTATTTTGATGTCATAAGTTTAAAAAATTCTAAAGTTGCTTATTTCTTGCCTGTGGATACAGTCGTACCTATGAAGGTTATTATTGCGTTTTGTGTCACATCTGATACTTGCATTTTCAGTAATTCGCTGATTTGTGGTTGATAATTTTTATTCAAATCAAAACGGGCAAAAAATATTTAAAGTTTAAAATAATTATGGTATCATATCTAGGATAGTTTGCGGAGTGTGCACACCCAATTTGTGTCATAATCGTCCAATGCAAACTGACATAGGGTCAATATGTAAAATATAGTGCAAAAAAAAAATTACAGTTTATGAAATAACTATTTCCTTTATCAGATCACTTACATATGCCTATTAAATAAATTTGTGCCTAATTAGGCCACGCAATTTTAAGATTTTAATTATTTTGTTTTTCTAAGCTACAAAAGCTTCAAAAAAATATTACAATCATTAGAGTTCACTTATTTAATATCATAAATGCATGAAAAATCAACATTGTAAATTTGTGTCATTTTCATTCACGGTAAGTATTAAAATAAATAAAACACAAAAACAATGGTTGCGGTCGAAGCGGGCGGACGCGGCGGCGGCAAACGCACGCAAACTCGTTCGTTCGGTACAATTTCTTCTTAGATGCGAAGCGTTCATAAATAAATAACATACCTATCATATTGAGTATTGATTGACTCTTATCTTCGCTACGTAATGAACAAATGTGTAACCTATATAGATAAAAATAATGAAGTGCTAATTTTATACACAGCGCGTCTGCAATCTCATTACCTACGAATGTCAATGGTCAATGCTTAGAAGACGGTCAATGTGGTCAATATTATTTTAGATTGACGCTTCGATTCGCTTCTAATTTAAACCTGAAAGCGGTAGGTTGGTAGGTATGCCGACACCTACCTACCTACCGCTTTTTCGTTATACTGCATCTCGATATCCCGCGCCCCGCTTCGGTTAGGTAGTGTACTAGGTACCGCCCTTTTTGCGTCGACCATAGCCAAATGACTTGTTTGATTTTTTGCCGTCTTTTTTTAATTACAAAAACAAGGGGCTGACAGGTACTAGAGAAACAGTCACCCGATGCTGCGATAATATTGGTTGATGAGTATGTCGGCGTTAATTTAGCGGGCGAGCCCTGCAAGCTAAAATAGTCCTTACGGTGATCAGATATAGATTTGGCCGATTGTACTACAGTCAGTAAGACAAATAATACACGAAGTAAAAAAATACTAGATATTTTTATTGTGTGGTGATAGTGATTATTGGTGTAGTTTTATTTCAGCACGGTCCTTAAAACAGTCTGCTTTTCCGTCATTCCTTACAATGCTTGATTCTATGAACTTTAATAATCCCCTTTCACAAAGGACAATCACTGTATGTAACGTCCAGTATCCACATATCAACACCCAATTTGAATAACATTATAACTTTAGTTACACATTGGAACAACTTTATGTCATATGAAATCAGCAAGGACAGACCTTTATTTGTGCCTCTTAACCGTATTTAAGAGGCAGAAATAAAGGATAAGAACTACTTTTGTAAAATGGAATAATTTCATTGTAATTAAAAATGAACAATGTTTCTACTGAAGTATACTTGTCGATCAAGTTCCAATACCAACAAAAAATTTCGGTAACAAGGGTTTCTTTGTTTTAAAGTAATTTAAATTGACATACAATGCAATACATTTTAATTTTTTTATTTTACTATATTGTAATTTAATTTGAGAGCAGTGGTGGCCCAGTGGTAGCGGCCGCGACTTACAAGTTGTAGGTCGTGGGTTCGAGCCCAAGCAGGCGCTTTACTTTGTGTAAATTATTTCATCACCACTGCTCTCAAAACGGTGAAGGAAAACATCGTGAGGAATCCGGCATGTCCTAGAACCAAAAATTCGAAGACATGTGACATCCACCAAACCGCACTGGGCCCGCGTGGTGGATTACGGCCCATCCCCTCTCACAGAGAGGAGGCCTGTGTCCCAGCAGTGGGAACATTAATAGGCTGATGATGATGATATTGTAATTTTAATTTACAATGCTTTTCTTCTTAAATCTAAACAGTTAATTTAAATGTTATCATTGTAAAGTAAGATGCAGTGTTGACATCGAGCATAGGTTTTTAGTACATCAATTGAATATAGTAGTATCAGCATAAATGGTCTTGGAGAAAAACTAAGAGTAGGAATGAAATAAACATGTTTTTAGACTCATTCAATATTACAGATATTAGATATAAGATACAGAGAATAATACAAAAAAATGTGTAGAAGTAATTGCAAACGATAGGCGTCGTAAGCATTAGGATAGGACAGGATAGATGGACCCCCTTTTCTGAACTTACACTCCCATTTGGTCTATTGTGTGTTTAGGCCTCCTCTCTGTAAGAGGTAATGGGCCGAAATCCACCACGTGGGACCAATGTGGTTTGATGGATGTTACATGTCTTAGATTTGCATTGCAATGCAATGCGTTTTTACTTCAGTGTTTTGAGAGCAATAGTGATGAAATAATTTACACAAATTAAAGCACTTGCCTGGGTTTGAGTCCACGACCATACTTGTAAATTGTGTCCGTTACCACTGGGCCATCACTGCTCTAGGATCTACTATCCACTGCGTGGTAAGCTTTGCAATAGAGGGAATGCATTTCATTTATATTTGGTAGGCTTGCGCTACACAACTTCCTCACCTGATGGTAAGCGATGTCGTGGTCGACGATTAAACACGCTTGCCTAAAAGTTACCTATTCAATCTTGACTTAAACACTCCTAAGTTGTAGCTATCGATATCCGGCCCAGAAATGATAACAGTACTCCATACATCATCTAACTAGCGCTTGACGAGCTTGACACAACTTGAGCAATTGTTCTGGCGTGAAGAACCGTCTCACTTTTGTGAGGATCCCCAATTTTATGGCAGCCAGTTGAGCCTTTGCCACAATGTATGGATCAAAATTGAGGATCGTGTTAAAAGTAACGCCAAGAAGCACAAGATGGTCCATTATCGGCACGTTTACACCTCGGAAGGAAAGAGCCGAGTAGAATTGGCGCATTTTAACAGAGAAAAACACGCCTGAGTTTTAGCAGCAAAGAACCAGACCAAATTGGCATCGCCCCATTTGGAGACTGGCTTCAAGGATAAGCTCAAACGCTCCACCACAGCCTCACGAAGGATAAGGATGGAACAGTACCTCTCAGCAACAGTGCTGTCGTCTGCATACCCAAGTTTCAAGCAGATATTTTATGTGCAGCAAAAATAATGTTGCTGAGAGTACCAACCCTTGAGGGACCCCGGTATAAATATCCAATTGGTCAGACGAGAACCTATCGATAACGACTGAAATGGACCGATCCCACAAGAAATCTGCAATCCAATCACACATACCATCAACAGGCAGACCGAATGAAGGAAGCTTACTAATAAGGCTTCCGTGCCAGACCCTATCAAAACCATTCGAGTTATCGAAGGAGATGGCAAGCACCTCCCCGCACCTCTCGATGGCCTTACTGCAGATGTGAACGGCATAAGCTAGATACCCTGTAGAACCGTATTGGCAATCACTTCAGGATGTCATTAGCTTCTAGGTATACCAGGAGCTTAATATTAAGCACACGAAGAGATGGGTATATAATTGGCAGGGTCAGCTCAACTTTCCTTCTTGGACACCGGCTGTACGTTAGCTTACTTCCAAGCATTCGACTCTTTCACAGTTTCACACGAAAGGCGAAATAGACGTGTCAAAATCGGAGACAGTTCGGGCGCACAAGTTTTAAGGACATGTGTAAGTATCCCGTCCCGTCTCGTCGGGATCACTAGCTTTGTTCAAGTCGAGGTTGCTACGAACACCCTTTTGATGGATGTGAATGTCCGACATATATGTCTCACATCCACCAGGAGAAAGAATACATCCGCGCATCACCAGAATGCTGACGCGAAGATTATGCAATAAGAGGCAAAAAAGTTTGCCTTCTCCTTAACGAAGCGGGCAGCGATCTGTCGGGTTTCAGCAGTGGTGGTAGTGAGGGATGGCAGAAGTTCGACTGAACCGACTTACTCAGGTACCAAAACGCTTTACTATGAAGAAGCAAGTTATGTCCCTGTTCGGCCAATGTGGTCGAACCGAGCCCTTTGCTTCTTGCAGTACTTGGCAGCACTGTTAAAGGCCTTTTTTCTGACATACGTCACTCGCATTCCCAAGGTGAAGTTATCGACACAGAGTATCGGCCTGGATCTATTGTCAGCAGAAGGTCCAAGCAATTGGCCGTGTGCGAATCAACATCCCCCGTTGCTGTTGCCCCCTGAACCAGCTGGCGGGTTACCGCTAACGAAAGCTTATGCATTTCCCATCCAGCATGATTACTGCACTGGTATGGGAAGAACCACGTTACTGCTGATGGTGAGCATTAAAGTCCCCCTGGATCACTAATTCGGCGGAAGGGTACCACTACTGTGCCGCATCAGCCGCTTAACTGAGGTAATCTGTGAGCCTGCTTGTCTCCTGATCGGTGCTGTGCGAACGGTAGACACGGGCATAGATAATTTTATCCAGACCTGTGTCCACCAGAGCCCAAAGCGTTGCGAATATTAATTGAATTATAATAATGATTAAAAAACGAGTTTATTAGCTCTTCCATAGTACTTTACATGTCTTTTTATCTAAATCTAACATTGACACACATTGTAATTGTTGCTTACAATAATATTTAACAAAGTTTTTTTTTTTGTCGGTATAATTCGTAATCGTACAATAATATTCACAGAAAAAATCTTTCAAATGTTTTTAAGACTCTATTGTAACCGTAGTTACAATGTTTTTCATATTAAAAATGCTAAATATCTGTAAATTGTAAAATTGCGAAAATCATACTTGCAGTGGTTTTATCAAAACTGAAAGAGCAATTAAAATGAGTAACATGAAACCTAAAATAATGCAAATAAACAATAAACTTAACAAAAAAAGAAAATAGCTGTGTTGAAAACTATGCAATGTTGAGTTACCATGTTATTCATATTGGGTGTCGACATAACACATTTATTAAATTCAATCTCCATTTTAGTCTTTCACAGCTTCATACATAACTAACTTTTAAGGCCCACTTGCGCAAAAAACTTAACTCAGTTGCTAAGACTAGGTTAAATTGACAGTTTGTTATACAATATTGTCAATTTAACCTTTGTCTTTGACCTTTGTCAATTTCATCTCGTGTTAGCAACTAATTCTAAGTTAAGTTTTTCGTGCAAGTGGGCCTTAATCAATCAAATACATCATAAATAACGCACGCACTTTTTTGTTGCAACTTGCAAAGACCGAATGTAAACAAATAAACGCGCCGCGCGTATGGCTTGCCGGCACCCGCGCCGCTTGTGCCTGCGCTTATCCCCGCGCTCGCCCTTCGTGCGAAGAAGTCTAGTTTTTTTTTTTTAGAATAATACGATTTCTTGGATAAAAACGACACAAATTATGAATGGTGTTTTGTCACACCATAATAATGAAAAACACATAAACTCTAATAACTTGTATTTTCTTTTGCGGATTTTACAGGGTGTTGTAGTAAAAAAATAAAATATCTTTAAAAGCCGTGGATGAATTCGACACAAAATATTTTAAACAACAGATATCAGTACTCTAAAACGCGTAAAACCTATTTAACCTGCTGTAATATTCTTTTAGAGCTAGTTGGCTACGTGTTAGGTACTAGTTAAGTATTAGGATTCTCGTGGACAGAGATGACACAATATGCCTATGTACATCAGTTACTACTTCATTATTATCATGAATATAAAATTTTCATCTCTAATTTTCTTTTCGTCCGATACTGGTCGAAAAGACAAACAGCTAAATTTCTACCTATGCAAATACCTAGGATGACACAAACTAAGGTATTAGGTTAGGCAAATGGTCCGGCAACTATATGCGAAAAACAAATAACTTTAATATTTTTGAAACCTTAAAACCTAGCGCTATCGGTCTATATAGGTACATATGCAATCGCCCCTACTTCGACTTAAACATAACTGGCGATATGGGGGTGTAAACATAACTGGCGCTATGGTGGTGTGGTGCTATGGTTTTTAATTATTTCAACTTTAAGTAATTTTGACTTTGTTTGATACTTTTCTGGGTGGACTGGAATTATATCTGAAAATATAAAATAAAAAAAATATCACATACATCTTTACAGGATTTCGCTCAATGCGATTCACGCGCTTATCCTAAGTTATTTCACATTATAATTACAGTAAACCTAATCTACATATACATAATTATATAACGGTATGTAAACTAATTATACATATAGATACACTTCTGCCCAGATCCCGACTGATACCAACAGGTGCGATGTTATGTAAAGTTTAAAAATGAAACCCCACATTTTCTATTCCCTAAAGTGTCGAAGCATTCATCAATAACTGTTACCTTCACGCTAATCTAGATATATTTGCCATTATAATAATATGGCAGGAGTGCTGTAGCTGCAGTCACGTCGCGTGGCGTTGCAAAGCGCTTTAATATTGCATCGATGCCGACAATGGCTTGGTTGGACACCACCGCAATATACTCCGCAAATGTGGAAAACCTCGACGATGTCAGACATTTTTATATATTTTAAAGTTTCTGTAAGATAAGTGTGAAATAAAAACAGAAAAAAATCAACTGCTTTATTACGCGCTAAAATCGTAAGAAATTGAGTATGCTGTAGCTACTTACCGTTAGATTTCATTTAATTAAAAGTGGCTGAAAAATCCTTTATCTATTTAAATTTTTACTCAAAGAAAACTAACAACTTTACGCCACTCTATGTAGGAAATATTAATTATATATATCGTGGCATTTAGACTGATATTAATTCGACTAATCTGCAACATGTCATTGACGATTCTTACCGATCAGAGGCTCTAGACCAGTGTAAATCATTGTCAGCGATGGCGATGGTCGAAATGGCAAAATGTAAGGGATTGATTACCTGACATTTCGGTAGCGTTTGACAAAGGTACATTTTTGTCATTTTCCAAGCTATCCGCATACGTATAATCTATCTCGACATTTTCATTAATAAGATGTCGCTTGTCTAGCCTCAGGTGGTAATAAAGAAGGTATTTAAATACCTTTTCTAATCTTAAACAAATCACGTCCCCGTCTCTTAAACAAAGAGCCCCAAGTGCCCTTACTAGACTTAAGGTTGCACTAGTCGATCATTCTTCCATACAAATCTAGTCTGGCGATTACTCCACTGTTTGACGGTGTAAAATTATATCAATCTGTATCTTATCTAGCCTTGTATGGAAACAAAAACGTAAAAAAAAAATATATTTGAAAGTTATGTGTGTCGAAAGTTCCATATTTCAACACAAATTTTAACGGATCTTTGGCCCCAAATAAATATCATAAGAAGAAGGTAAACGTGGCCAACAACTGGGCCCAAATCTCTAAATCACCATCATACCAGCCGATAGACGTCCACTGCTGGATATAAGCCTCTCCCAAGCGTACCCCTCGCCACATTGACCGGTCCCGTGCGTCTCGCATCCAGCGAACTCACACCACCCTCACCGGGTTATCTATCAGCCTGGTGGGAGGCATTCCAATGCAGCGTCTTCCGGTTCGCGGTCCAGAACTTTTCGGCCCCATCGACCATCCGTTCTGCGAGCGATGTGCCCTGCCCACTGCCACTTAAGTTTGGCAATTCTTCTGGCTATGTCGGTTACCCTAGTTCTCTAGCGGAATCTCTAAATAGTATGAAACAAAGCAGTTAAATCTGCCCCAGTCGGTTTCCCCGCTAACTTCCTTTAACCACACAACAGATTTTGAGACGGTTTTCATTTATAGAAATACCGATAAACATGAATGATTTGTGTAATATGGCCCGCGCGAAGCCAGGGTGAACTAGACAAGAAGGAGATATTCTATTGCCTATATTTATCCGAGTATTACACTTGGATATATACAAATATCATAGAAAAGGATTAGAATATCAATTATGTTGGGTACATATAACAATTATGTACCGAACTTTAGTCAATTCATCACATTTACTAATCATGAAAATTATCGAAATATAATGAAAATACGTGATTCCACTTTCTCAACAAAAATTAATCTCTGGAGCGTCTTCAATGATGTTCTAAAATTCAAATTCTACAGCCAAAGGGCTCAAACCCATTCAACCAGCTGATCTAAAGCCCTTTACAAAGTTTAGTTTACACAAGATTTTCCTATTTTATTTAGGTTGCTAACATTATTTGTACAATGTAGTAAAGAGCAGAAACATGACAGTCACGTAGCGATGCAGAACGGTTACAATATGGCGGCCGGCATGTTTAGATGACATCGACACCTAGTTTCTGCACGCGGGGCACGATGACACTGCGATGAATAGATATAGATCTGTCCACAATTTCAACTTATATCGAACTATGAAATACATAGTAAGTAAACATACATACATAACATTACACCTGTACCGCGAAGGTTTTGTCGGTAGAACACAGCAATATGCCGCGATTTATTTTTTCCCATGTAATATGAGGTGAGCTTATGAACCCAACATTTATCCAGACCACAAGCGTCTACTAAAAAAATTCCGGTTAGGAAAACCCAATTAAGTTGTGCCTGTTCCAAGAATCGAATCTACGTCTTCATGCACTGCAGTAGCCCCTGCAACCACCAGGCCAACGTCACTATTTAGGCACCTAAATTCTCATCAATTTTCTGCCCTTTTACAATTTATTTAAAGTTTTGTATGGTCGAATGCAGGTGGCATTTCATCATCGGACTACAAGACGTACGGCGATGCGTCATCTGTACATGGTGGACATCCCACCCATATGCACTAAACATTTTGGAAATACTTTCGTTATGCGTAAAGCTAAGGAGTGGCATTCCCGGCCGGAGTCTGTGTTTCCCCATAGCTAGAACCTCGGGGTCTTTATATCTTTCTGTCATTCGAATTCACTTAATTGCCCATGAGAATGCATGTACACATACAAGACTTGGTTTATTAAAATAATTAATGGTCTGATAATCGCAAGAGCTACTGCCAAGCATAGTCTTGGGTTCGGTTACCGGACAAAGTATCATTGGGTTTTTATGTGGAATTTATCATTACCAGCCCAGACTCTGTTTTTTTGGGCAGGGAGTCCTATCCTCCCACTACAGAACTAGCTGGAAATGTGGGAGTATACCGTAGGTACACAGTAGGTCTCGGAGAAGAAGGCGTCGTTGAGCCAACCGCTTCGATGCCGAATCCCCGCCTGAAACCCGAAACACCGAAACCCAGGCGGGACTCCGGGGTAATAGGCGATCAGATTGGGGACTCATTTCGCCCACCAAGTAACTCCAGGAAAGACGGTGACACAGTGTTCACGTGCTGCCGTGCACAGCGAGACTCAGGCGAGCTGCATTAACAGGCGTTGCACAGAGGTTCTGGGGTGGTCTTTTCAGAGGTTACGGGGTCCGTCCTATGTGTTGATGGTGATCACCGGGGTGTTTGTAGTGAGATAAAAATCTCACACCTGGTATTTTCCCCAAAATTCCAGGCGCCTTTTGAAGGTTGCCCCAACAAAACTAAAAAAAAGTACACACTTGGTACACATATGCTTAACCCTTCAGGGTATACTGGCGTGATGTTTACATTTACTAATGTATATATGTTATAATAATAGACAGGCCCTTATTCCCTAATCAACAAACGGATTGGGAACCGCCACTCCATTTCCATGTTATTACTACATTCCAAATACCTGAGCCAAAAACATACATTCCGCTTTATTTATACGTTAAGTTGTTAACAATGGGTAATGCAAAATGTGTAGTTATTTAATTGGATTTCAAGCTAATCATTGACATACTAATTAATTGATGTCAACTGCAGATGAATTTAACAACGCTATTTACATTGTATCGTCTACTACCATGCACTTGATGAAGCGTATGTGTGTACTTCGCGTGTAAAAGTGAGAGCAATGCTCAAAGAAAAAGCTTTGAGCTGTTTCATTAAGTGTTATCGGAATCGGACATCAACTGAAATCTAGAAAATGCCTAATTATGCCTTATTGAGCTGTAAAAACTGTACCAAAAAAATGTTTGCCAAACAATGGAAAAATATTCTTTCATCGGTAAATTTGTGAAAAAGTGGCACGCTTGGTTTTCATACAGACAGAGGAACTTTTGTTTTCTAGTTATATTTATGTGTTTTATATTTTACTATCAACTTTTCAACTAATGAGTGATCGTATGTGACGTGTTCCATTCAAACACTTATTATTTATATTTTTGAAAATGTAATTTAAAAAAACCGGCCAAGTGGGAGTCGGACTCGCGTACGGTTCCGTACCATCATCGTAAAAAACGGCAAAATTATCACGTTTGTTGTACGGGAGCCCCACTTAAATATTTATTTTTATCTGTTTTTAGTATTTGTTGTTATAGCAGCAACGGAAATATCATCTGTGAAAATTTCAACTGTCTAGCTATCTAGGTTTATGAGAAACAGCCTGGTGGCTGACAGACAGTGGAGTGAAAATTAACAAGCTTCTTAGCTTACCGTGCATTGTCATCCAAACCATACGTGTATGCAAAATTTCATCTTAATCGGTTGGGGATAATTGCTTTAAAATTCAGTTACAAAAATAATTATGAACCAAACATACATACATACATTGCAAGTTTATAAAAAGCTTGTAAAAGAGGTAAAATTGTTAGTTGGTTTGTAGGAGGTGATCTTTGAAGGCACCGACTCTATTGCGAAAATCTTTCACTGATATATGGCTACACTATCACTGAATGGTATATAGGTTTCTTTTTACACCCGAAAATGCACGGTTCCACTGGAGTTAATCGCGGCGCAAGGGACTAGGGACCTCACCAGCGGCCTCACCGCTTCCGCCATCAGACGGTGGCAACTCCGTCCAGGCCGCGGAAGGTAGGGAAAGCGGCGCACATAACCTATTCCGCCGCGGCCACCAACCCTCAGCAGCGATATCGTATGGGAACTGGGACGCTCCCGTCGACATCGTGGCGCGCCTCATTTGCGATGTCGCCTCTGTTACCAAGCGGCACCGCAACTTACTTATTGGTGTTAAGTCGTCGGCTTAATCAGCAAAAGCCCTGACGAGCGGGCCCTCCTCGGGTTCCTCTTTGCTTCAGAATTAGTCCCTGATGTTTGTTACACTCAAAATTTTCCCTTACAAAGCGTGCACAAATGCTATAATTAATCAGCCAGCCGTAACATCAAACATAAAGTTTCCTCAAAATTATCTTCATAACTTTGGTAAGTATTATTTTACGCATGAATAATGTTCTCTTTGACTAAACCATGGTAGTTGACCAATACCCAAAACTCTTTGTCTACAACAAAACATTTTCATTTTTCTTCCGTTGCGAAGGCAGTAACAAAGTTTGCAACCATCTCAGACGCGGTACCTACCAGCACCTTTACAAAAAGTTTAAAATATAAAACTCAACTCTGTGAGTGTAAAATAGTAAAAAATATCATCCAAGAATACCAACGGAGACTCGTTTGTTGAATTATAAAAAAAAACTTTGGTTTATTAACCAGTTGTATGTCGAAATAATGCCCGAAGTGGTATTTTTTTTTTTAGGTAAGTGCTCCCATACCACTGACCACTATCATACTAGTACGCTGGACTTCATATTATCGATGACAAAATGAAGACATTTGATTTTCGCCATTTTGGCGCTGATAGCAACGTGACTTAACGTGAGAGTACATGGAACTAATATTAGAGATGGGACACAGCTTTCGTTGAAAAATACTTTTATGGGCTTTATCGATCGTGAGAATAATTAAATACGTAAGAGAAAAAAACATCCCAGTTATTTTTATTATGATTCATTTTGAAGTAATAGAATAATTGCTGTAAAGGTTAACTGAAAAATATTTTAATTCAGATTGCAAGCTATAAACTAGTGGTGCTAGTAAAGTTATAGCGCATTACTGTCAGATCAGTGAGATTTAAATATGGGGATAGGCTAACAACTTATCCTTAAAACTAGTATATTTGAGCAAGTATCTCCTCGCTCAAGTACACTAGTTAGATTAATACTTACAATCGTTCTGATTCACTCGGCTGGCGCTCATCGGATTCGTGAAGGGAACATCATTTACACAATAATAATAATAAATGAGATGGATAATCATTTACAACGGTCGTATTTCTCGCTCTCATCGCTGAGATCCTGTCTCTGTAGTGTTAAAGTGCAAATAATAGTGACATCGCATTCCAGCAAGGTGAAGACTTATATCAGTTTTCAACTCTGTTTCACAGATAGACAATCAATGCGCGCAGATGAACTTTTTCTTACTCTTTGAAATTTACACAAACATGGCCGCCCTCCCGCCTCCGCGGTGACGCAACGTCACGAGATACAATAAAATGATAAAATATAATTAAATTAAGCGTGTTTTCAACTTACTGTTGAAAACTCACTCCTTGTCTTTTATTTATATTCCTCGAGTTGTTTGAACATTATCTCAATACACACGAAGGCATTTTATAAGAAACAAAACTAAGTACTCAAAAGTGTCACGTTGCAGCGAGCGGTTAGACTAAGTGATTTGGAGTACGCGCGCTCTAACGCGTGTTACAAACATTGAGGTAATAATGTAATGGTTACAAACAATTGAGTTGAGGAGTCTCCTCTAGTACGTAGTATATTTAACTCAATGCTCAGAAACGTGGTGATTGGTACAAGAGTGAGGCTTGAGCTCAGCGGTTGGCGAAGTCAGGCTGTGGATGAACATGATGATGATTCCAGAATTTAGTATTACACATTGCTTTTGAACATATTTTTACTGATTATTAGGCATTCATATAACATTCATCACCAATACCAATATGAGATATTTAGTTCCAACATACTACGAGAAGTCAATAGAGTAGATGACTGATACGCCTTGCCAAGTCTACTATTTGTATATTAGGGTAAGGCCGCCAAAATTGTCAAATATATCACAAAAGTAACACAACAGATTTTGTGTTACCGTTACAAAAATGTAACCCAAAAGTAACACATATTTTGGGTAAAGATGGTTTCATAATGGTGAAATAAATAACCTAAAATAAAAGATAAAATTTTTGATTGGGTGAACTGCAGTGCTATTGGAGTAATGAAATACGATTTTTAAACGATTTACTTGCGTACCTTTAATAATAAAATTGAAAAAAATAAAATAATAACAACACAAATCTATGAGTTAAAAAATAAAAAGAATACAGAATTAGTTCTATATCTTTTGAAATTTTATCAATAAATTTTCTGAGACAATTCGAATAAGGAAAAAACAAAATAAAATGAAATAGGTATTGCACCTATTCTATGGCATTAGTAAAAGCCTCCTAAAGCTAATATTTATACTTATACTTAAATAACTTGACTTTGTTTCTTCTCTTTTTATATATTTTTTTTTTACAAAATAAAATAAAAAACACTAAATATAACCTAAACGAGGTAACAAAAGCGTCATGGTTATAAATATATTTTAAATTATTGTTTTTATATTGAAGTGATGTCCTTTCACTGTTTTTTATTTTGGTCTTGAAATTTTTCAGGATTCGAACTTTTTAACGATATCTTCTCTGTCGTTCTGCGACAGTTAACAGCATGGTCTATTAAAAAAATGGACAGTTACTATACGCACATAAATAGATTTTAATTGAATAGAAGAAAACAATTGACTGCTGATTACATTAGTAAAACATAATAAATTAGTTCGGTGCTAAAGAGCCTTTCGTGCAAGTTTAAGAGGAAATGCGGTCACAGACATCCAACTGAATTTCCTAAGTAAAAAGTCATAATTCGAGGTTTGGGGCTCGCCTATTTCCTCCTCAAATATTGGACCAATTTAAAAGAATATAAAGATAAATATACTATATTCTTTTGTTTTCCTTTTTGATTATAGCGCAATTTTGAGCATTTTTTTGAGGATTCTAAACATAAAAATCTTAAGAATCCTCAAAAAATGCTCAAAATTGCGCTGTCAACAGAGACCTAGTGTACAAATTTGAAAACTATAATGAAAAATGGAAAAATAGAGGCACAGTAAATATCTTTCTTTTTCAGTTTATGGAATATTTTTTATATTGTTCCAATATTGGATGAGGAAAAGCGTGAGAGCCAAACCTCAAATTATGACTTTTACGAAATTCATTCGGAGGTCTGCAACCGCATTTCCTCTTAACTTACACTTGGCTGGTTTTCACTATTAAAAAGTATGGGTTTGTCATACCTACAAAATCACACTCAGATACATTACTTTCAAAATTCAGTTCAAATACCACTATGAATGCGGCTTTATAGATCTACTGTGTTACGTAACACATACTTTTGTGTTACAATAACACAAATGCAACACAAAAGCGACACAAATGTAACACAATCGTAATACAAATGCAACACAAAAGCAAAATTTCTACAACAATTTTAGGTTATATTTCGGTTATTTATTACAATTAGGTACTAATGGGCGATTTAAAATATACTTTTGACCTCATCTCAAACAAATATAATACAACAACATTAAAATAACTGTTTCTTACCTCAGAAATCACATTAAATCATTTTTTTTTACCACACGAACAATAACGTGACGCGCACCTTAGGCGCCTTCACTGGCGAATAAATATGCCTACCTTATTTTTTGAATTTTTTTCGATTATTGTGTTGCCATATTAATACTGCGTTTTGCACTTTGGCTCTTTAAATAGTAGCTTTGGGGTACAAAATCATCACACAAATGAATCGTAACACAAAAGCAAAAGCCATTGTTTTATTTTAAAATATCGATAAAACTAATCAGTTTCAGGTTTTTCGCAACAATCTTATTATTTTAGCAGGGGCATATCATCTACTTCTTCGACGGTAATCATATAATTTAGATATACTCTACAATTTATTGAATATTTTAACCATAAGATACTGCACAAAAAAACGACTAAAAAGTCACACAAAAAAATTTACAATTTTGGCGGCCTTACCCATTAGTGTAATTTAAAAATATCACCAATACTTATATATTAGTTACAATATTATAATATTTCCAGGCGAATATATTAGTAGTACCTAATTTTGAGAAATGTCGGTATTAACCTATCTCTAAATGTGTCAATTTTATATTAACTTTTTTTTTTAGATTATAAAGTGCATAAGCAGATGCGCTAAGTTTTTTACAGATTTCTTTTGCCTGTGTCTTCCATGTCAGTTGACTGTCAATTAAAATTCCTAGAAATTTTGTAACATCTACTCTGTCCACATTTTAACTATTATAATTAATATTTAAATCTTTGATACGTAGTCTTTGGTAAAAATGCATTATTTTTGTTTTTTGTATGTTTATTTGCAAGTTGTTAGTATTTAGCCAATTTATTATAATTTTAATTGTGTGGTTTATATCATTTTCATAATTTTCATTATTGTCACATTTCAAGAGTACTGTACTATCGTCGGCAAACAGTACTATGGGGTGGTGGATTTGGCGCGGGAGGTCGTTGATGTACATTAAAAATAACAGAGGCCCAAATACGCTTCCTTGGGGTACACCGAATTTAATTTCTCTACTGGAAGACACGTATTTTTGTTCTAATTTAGACTTGACGCATACTTTGTTAACTTCTGTCATCTGTTTGCGACCGGATAAATATGTTTTTATTAGGTTCAGTATATTACCTCGAATGCCATAGGCGTTTAGTTTTTGAAGCAGTATGTTATGGTTGACATAATCGAACGCTTTCGACATATCTGTATATATAGCACATATAGGCGTTTTAGAATCAACATTCGACATAATAATATTCAACAGGTAAAAAATTGCCATATTTATGTTCCTATTTTTCCCGAACCCGTATTGCTCATGGCACAGTATATTATATTTAGTCAGGAAAGATGATATTGCTTCATATATGACTTTTTCTATTATTTAAAAAAAAATGGATAATAAAGCTATCGGCCTATAGTTCAAAATATCATCCTTACTGTTCTTTTTATGAATTGGTTTTACAATTACCGTTTTTAATTTGTCAGGAAATTTTCCTGATGATATGCTAACGTTAATAATATGAGATAAAGGGCCAGCTATACTATTAGCAACAAACTTTATGACTTGAGTGGAAATCCCGTCATAACCAAAGCTCTTTTTATTTTTTAGTGATGTAATTATTCTCATCACATCTTGAGGTATGACCGGTGGCACAAATATTGAGTTTGGGTTATAGTCTATTTTCTTAACGTCGTGCATTGGTTTATTAAGTATATTAGTAATTTGGTCTATGAAAAAATTATTGAAAGACTCTGCTATTTCTTTCGGATTCGTTATTATCTGATTATTATTTCTTATCTGTGTAATTGGTTCCATATTCTTTTTGCTGTTATTTATTATTTGCCATGAGGTTTTTGATTTATTCTTCGAGTTTTTGATCAAGTAATTATTTTGGGCTTTCTGAGTTAATTTAATTATTTTTTTAGATCTCTTAGAGTAATTAATAAAAATATTTTTATTTTCTGGTGAAGGCCTTAGTCTATGTTTCCAAAGTAAATTTCGTTGCCTTTTACTGCATATTCTAATACCACGCGATAGCCACTTAATTGGTTTTTCTGATTTTATTGTCACTAGCTTATAAGGAAAACATAAGTCATGCATGAGCTTAAATATTTCAAAGAAATTATCATAGGCTTTATTCGAATCCTCTGTGTTATATACATCAGAAAATGATAGATTGTGCAGATAATTATTAAATTTAATGAGATTTTCTTTACAAGTATCTCGAATCTTAGTTCTCCAAGTTTTAATTATGCATGATTTATTTATTTTTATCTTAATTATTTGTGCTGTATGATCTGATAGTCCAAAGCCTATTACTTGACTATGACATTTTTGTCTGGTATTGTGTGCAAAGTTATCTAAACAGGTATTACTAATCAGACGTGTCGCTTCATTAATTTCTAAATTAAGGTTGTAACTCAGGAGAAAACTTTTAAATTCTAACGTTATTCTATTATTTTTTATAATTTCTATATTAAAATCGCCGCTTATAATTATTTTAGTGTGACGATTAGTACATATATTTTTTAGAATAGTATCTAAATTTTCATAAAATTTGGTTAAGTTAGATAGCTTAGGCGGTCTATAGATACATAATATAATTAAGTTATGTTGTGTCATTTTTATGGCGCAGCATTCTATTATTCCTGAAACCGAGTATTTCACTATGTCGGGTATTTCTATAAACTCATTACCCTTTTTGACTAAAATACAGGCTCCCCCGCGTTTCATGTTGCCTCTTGCATAACATGCAGCGAGCCTATAATTAGGTACATGAAGAAGATGTTCCTGACCCGACATTATAAAATGCTCGTTTATGCATATAACATCTATACTTATTTGTTTGCTTAACAGCTCCTGAATGTACAGGGTTAATAAATCAGATTTATTTATAAGACCTGCAATATTCTGGTGCATAACATACATGTGATCAAAGAAAAAACTCGGTATGTGTGATCGCATTTGTGTTTACATTGCTTGTCAGATCCGATTCAAGTTCAAGTGATGACATTGAGTCATTATTATTTATAAGAAACTGCAAATTTTGAAAAATATTTCTCGTACCTTGGTTATTTAATTTTCTATAAAATTTTGAAAACATAGTAAAATCATAGATTAAGTCTAAATTAGAGTCTAGTACTGTTACATAATTATTGGACAATAAATCTAAATGAAGTAGTTATTAAACGTTTCGATACGCCAGTTGAACATCGTTGAATAATCGCTTAGTTTGAATGTAGGTAGGCACAAAATAATATTTGTATGCTGAATTTTTCCAGTGTTTTTCTTAATTCTATTATGATTTCTACATAGTTTTTGGTATTTTTTAAATCTTCTTCTCCAATTAAAATTACACAGTAATCGCTAAACGAGTAATCCACAACTTTTTGATGCAAATTGGCGATTAGTTGTATCAATCCTCATTTCGGTGACACATAGTGACAGATCTGAAAGTTTTGGAATGTATCTTCTGCGATGGACAGAATTTTATTTGTTTTGTTAGCACTAACAATGGTAGATTCTATTCTTGGTAGATTTCAAATTATCCTCTATTTCTGTCCTTTGAGTTGTTTTATTTTGTTTTGTGTTTGAGGTGCATAAAGTATTTGTTTGTTGATTTCCTGATGTGGTCCGTTTGTTGTTTAGTGGTTTTATTTCAGATTTAGGTGTTGAATTTTTACTTTGATACTCGGCTTCATTACGTTTTTGAAGCAAGTAATCTTCTTCATGGGAAAAAATCAGTTTGCCTTTATTCATACTTTTGCGCTTAGTTACAGTTAAAACTCGTTTAGGTGTACTGTTACATATTTTTTTTAAGTTGTTTATAACTTTCTCATGATTAGTTATGATATTTTTTAGTGAAGTATTTTCTGTTATTAAATTTTCAATTTCACCATCCGCAGAAGCCAATTTCTCTCGCAAGGCGTTAACTAATGCCCTTATTTCTGTTATTGTTTCATTTTCATTGAGTTGTAAGTGGGGGCAACTTTTATTATGTTTGTCGTAAGACGTAATAGACGAGTATTCATTGTCATCATCCACTGATAAGGATGCAAAAGAATTTTCTATGCTTATAGTTATTTTGCTTTGCTGTTTTCTAATGGTTACATTATCAGTTTGTGGTGAATACAATTGTAAGTTAGAGTTGTTCGACATGGTAAATACGGCATCAGTTGTAGATTGCAGATAAGGATTGACACAGATCGACACAGAACGCGATACTTTCCAGCAGTCACTCACTGAGCGATACAGTGCCGGTGGGCGGGGCTTACCGCTCGGTCACCCGCCGCGGGACACGGTGAGACACAGATCGACACAGAACGCGGTCCTTTCCAATTACGCGACACTGTGTTTTTTCTTAATAGTTCGTTATTTATATTTTTGATTTGTTTTTGGGAATAACTCGATTACCACTTATTATTTTTTAGTTCTGATTTCACAATCACATAGATGGTTTCAAAAGGCTCAACACAGTATATTTCACTCTATCATTAATTAGTTTTTTACGCAAAACAGAATTTAAAATCACAGCACTCGTTAATTACACACGTAGGTCGTTGAACTCCCGAGGTGTCACTCCATACTTACTACTAGACTGTGCACTATGGCGCAAAAGCCGGTCCGAGCGAGAGGGCTCCCTTTGGTAGTGTGTCTCTTTCTAATGAGGTGACCATGATCAAACAGAACACGGGACAAATTGATTGTAAAAACGATAGTTAAAGTATTCCGACATGTTGATGCTACTTATCTGCGCTACCTAAACCTAGCTAATTTAAAGAAAATAAAAATAAAAGTTTTATAGTTTTTGGTATCTACATCACCGTATTGTGTCGGGCGTAAAGAATTTCACCATCCCATTTATGCCCGTGGGTGTCGTAAGAGGCGACTAAGGGAAAAACCAGAGAATGGGCAGCAGCGTTCTTTGTGCGTTTGTAATAATAACGCGATGGCCAAGCCGCCTGCAAAGCACTCCCCATGAATAACACAAATAAAACATAGCCCCTATTGCCCGGCAGCCTGTACCCTTGACTACGGTAGCGGTCGAGGTTACAGTATGGCAAGGGGTGCTAAGAATCCGGGACGAGATCCGGCTACCCCAACAAATACCGACGACTGGACCTGGCAACGTACAACACGCGCACACCCCGAAGCGATGAAAATATCACCGAACTCGAAGTGGAATTGAGCAATTTACGATGGAGTATTAAAGGGTTATCTGAAGTTCGAAGAGAGGGGGAGGACTCAATAATACTCAAATCCCAAGTCTCTTCAAGTTTCATTCTTCAAGACCATCATATAGATTGGAACAAAAAGCTCTCAAGCTCATGAAGGAGAGGCGTTAGATGACCCTGCAGTCTTCTGACGGTGCTTTGAAATACCGGCAGCTAAATATACCTTAAATATAAATATACCACATATTTGCCAGTTGCGTAGACAGTTGAGAAATAAAACTACACCAATTGTATTCTACTAGGAATCAATTTGCAAATAATATTAACAGCCGCTGAATTTCACTCGAACAAAGTCTGCCAAAAAATCCGCAAGCCACCATCCTACATTTAGTATTACCAGGCCAAACATTTAAAAGTACTACTCTTACTCAGTCTTAATCAGAATATTTTTTTAATACAACGAATTGATTAAAGATAGGAACCGTAGAAATATTTACATACTTTTCTAGAAATAATTAAATACGTGTCAAAGTCTATGAATTGTACGTTTTTGTTTAACATAAAAGAAAAATTAAAAAAATTCTACCATTTCTACCAAACCCAATGATTAGTTGAGCTAGCAAGAGGTCAGACAAGGACACACTACCAGCGGAAACCCACTCGCGAGGACCGCTTTTGGTTAGCTACCGCTTATAAGGAAATAGCTAACCTAGGAGTATGAAGATAGATTTCATTAAAGCTAAACAAAAAAATTTGGTACACAGTCTAGTAGTAAGAAGTATAAGGTCTTTGGTAGTTATATTTATTTCTGAAAATAGTGTTACTACGGTCGCCATTTCGTCCGCGTAAATGTTTTGTTTTTTTTTTCGTTAAATATTGTTTTATTAATTAAATTCAAGGTGATTTCTGTAGTGTGGTGTTGGAAAACATGAATCGGTAAGTGTTGAACTGTTTTTAAAAGTTTTCTTTTGTATTTGGTGTAAATTCCAGCAGAAATTTTCAAGCCACTTTTTTGCCAGCAGTTTTTTTTTATTTTTCTTTTGCTCTAGCTACGTTAGCAGCATGACAAATGGCAGTAAAACACTTCGAGCGATATATTACGACCCAATAATATTAAATGAGACCCTAATGCCTGTCGTAATTAGTAATTAGTTCCACGATGTTTGTATACTGTAGCAAAAACGTATGATACGTCGGAACTCGGTGCAATTACTCGTAGGTTTAGGATTCTGGGCAGTAAGGAATGGTATAGATTTTGTAAGCGAGTCTATGTTCGATGCCAACAACACTTGGAATAAAAAATTAAAGACTGCAGTATGTACAGTACTGCATCATAACTTTTAAAGTTACCTAGATGAAGAAAGTTTCACAAATTAATATGCGTAAGTGTCTCATTGGTTTTAGTTGACTTAAACTTGGGCGAAATAGTTAGTTTTTTTCAACTAATAAAGTCTCCAACTCTAAAGAATAATTCAACAAATTCAGTTCTCTGAAAAGTTCTGTCCGCAGATTTTCCTGCGCACTTAACTCGAGAGGAGTTTATTAGATTCTATTTGCTAATTGAATACTTACCTTTTCTTCATGCATTGCTTGAAGCAAAGTGCCCAGGTGTCTCGTCCACGCGTCGAGCCGAAGTTGACGAAACGTTGGCAACTCCCCGAGTCACTTGGTGTTTCGCCTGATTGATACCTAATAAAATATTATTGGCTGACAATGTTTCTTTGTTATTCTTGTTCTTTGTATTGAGGGCATGTGACGTGCAGGTACAGTGGGGTGTTTTTATCGTTCCGCGTTTTCTTTACGACTCTCGTTCGAGTGATGTTACCAGTACCCAACACAATTTGCCAAGCGCATATTTATATTATTTTCATCACACTTGCACGTAAAAAGTATCTAACATACAGGTTAACTTGGCCATAATGCCCCATATAAAACCCTCGGGCTTTCTTTTTTTCATGAAACCCTAGGGCGGTAAGTAATATTTTTTTTTAATTTATGACACAGGTCATGCAAGTTCAAGCAAGGAGTTTACACGCAATTGTAAAATTGTCTTAAAATGTTATCTAAACTGGAATTTCTTTGCAATCTCGCTACATGTTACTTAAATACTCAACTTATGTTCTTAATAATCGATTTTAATAGTGACAGTATGAAAACGTCGAAATTATTTAATTCTTTTTACACTCCGTCATGGCTGTATACATACGTAAGTATTTGCCTTTAAAGTTTCTGAACAAAACACTGTATAATCTGTGGTGTGGGCAAAAATTCGCCAACCGCTTTAAAAAAAAGTTCACGTATTTTGTAATAACAGCTGTGCTGACTTGTGTATTAAAGCTATAATCCATAATTATTACTCGCAAATGTGATGAAAAACATTGTATGTATCACGGGCGGTACGGGAATTACGAACCTCGACTCAGAAAGCCCTCAGTCTTCGACTTCGGGCTTCTACTAGAGCCTCGATCGTAATTCCTTACTTACCGCCCTTAATACACAATATACTATTGTTACATTGTTCGCTTCCTTGAAGTGATAATACCCTGTCTTACATTGTGGCCATTTTACATTTTACCACAGGATTTACCTTTGAGACTTGTATACTTTTGATATAGATTTAATGGCTTAGACATAACCACAGATTACTAAATAGACAGATTTGCTTTAAAAGCTTAAAATAGTAATAAACACACAAACAATCTCTGATCTCATTCAACTATAATCCCATAGAGAATAATAAACTATTGATGTGAGCTCGTAAGGAAGCTCTTACATTTACTCATACCGTTAACTTTGCTGTTTTTCTGAAACGGCGTAAGTTCTCACTCGTGCGTGGTGTGGTGATTTCGACGAATGCAATCATAGTGATATATGCGGCTCAACTTACTTACTATTTTGGTCATTGAAACTCCTTTGGGTGTTGTTGATAATGCCGGAATCTTTTAAATTTTTACTGAAAGATATGCAGAGATTGTTGTAGATTACAGGGCTCACTAATTAAATCAAATAAGTAGGTACAAAACAAAATAATTGTGTAACTACGTCATTCCGATACTAACTCATTTGACTATAAAATAGGAACTCTAAACATCAATTAAAATTAGCACATTCAATTGCTTTACAACTGTAATTTACCTTCATTTAAGAGTTAGCTAGTTACGAATACTTGACGCATCCCTTTCATATTAAGTTATGTATCAGCCACTTATGATGCAAATTGTTCGTATCCACATCCGCAGCTCCTAAATTAAACACTCACATCACTACTTTACGGCTGAATTTATTACGCAAACTTTCCTTTTCATTTCAGAACTATTTCTTTTTGTGATACCGCATTCGTCTAAACACGGTGTTATTATTTTAATGCATCTTTCCTTTGTGCCATTCTGCAAATTGTACTAACTCTGCAAAGTGCTAAATTGCACCTATGATTAAGTTCACTATGCTGTGAAATCGTTTGTTTCTTTTGTGGTGCATTTTTTAAATAACTTGTATGAAGCAGTGTTTTGTTTGGATTTTTGTGTTAGCTTTGTGCTAAAGCTTTGTATAATGTTTATACTTGCGTACCTAAGTGATAAGTACTTAAACTATTATTGACCATGAAAAGAAGAGCCCCCATTATAATTCTGTTACTATTAGTGATGTTTTGTTTTTCGCTTTTACATGGACCTACATAGTAAAGCGATAAAATGAATGTGTTATAGAAATAGCACTATCATGTCGTTCATGCTACTCATTACATTTAATAAATCTGCACCAACAGTACAACTGCTTAAAACCATCCAAAAAAGAATACATTTAAAGTTAAAAATTACATAGCAATTATATAGACTATAGGTATGCATGGCATTTACAATATTCAAAATTAAGACTACAACTAAACTAGGTAAACATTTATCACAATACATCAGTTTCATCAGAGCATTAAGAGCTTGAGTCAACTATGTTTTTTTACAAGCTTTTATTTAACTTGCAATGTGTGTATGTAAGTGTGTTCCGCATGCTTATTACGTATGAAACAGCAATTACCAATATTTGCGCAGAGATTGTACAAACATCGCGTGATTATCGCTTTACGTCAATAATTGCTCTTCAATCTTGAATCCGCATTATATATGAGCTATAGCCACACCATAATAATTTTACGACAGCACTGCTAACAATAAAAATCTGGTAACTGAAATGTGCATTTATCGCAAGGTGATCGCGATCATTTCGTATTACGTATGGTTTTTGACAGCAGAGCTATAGCGATCGTCGAGCAAATGTGGCTGTCAAATTGCGATTACTTTTTCCCTTGTTGTTGGTCGATTGCCAATCGCTCGCTGATGGCTGAGTAGGTACAGAAGTTTTTAAGTATTTGGCGGCTTTTTTCGTGTGTTATTTTGTGGCTACTTTAATTATCCGCAAATAAGAATAATAATATAAAAGTAAATATTGAAATAACAAATTCCTAGTGAATATTGTAATGACAAATTGGTGTTGTTTTGTGTCTCTAATGTCTGGACTATTTGTTGAATTATTGAAACAGAAGTGATCACGGTAAAGTGGAGAATTTTTATATACTGTAGTGTTGGCTACCTCAGCGAAGCTTGTATGTTTACCTACTAAATACTTACAAACACATTAGATTGTGATATGTACGCAATAAGTATCTTCTATTATATTCTTTTTTTATATGGCAAGCACTGATGTCGACTATTCTGCCAATGTCTTAATTAATTTGGTAAAATCAATTTTACGTTTCATAGCTCAAATGCGAGATAAAGTAGTCTATTAAGTGATGTCCTAATGCATTGTCGATTCGATTTCTTAAAAAAATCGACAATTCGAAGAAATTGTAATCAATTATACACATTGACATTTTAGTCATCCAGTTTTTCAAATTAATTATTATAATATGTAAATAAAATGAAAATATCCAATTTACACTGCCATATTTACTTTACACAAATACTTTAAATCTAAAGGAGCTAAATAGTAATCAAATTGACTATTGTAACAAAACAGCCTCCACGAAGTGTTTCTCTTTCACAAGCTGTTTAATTCATCAAATGATACATTTTATAAATCATCAGACAGATAAAATAGATTCAGTTAAAAGTGACTGTCAAAAAAAAAGACTTGACTTGAAGGCCTCAGTAGCCAGGTCACTAAATTGATCGCGCAATAATTGTACAATTATTGCTACTTGCTGTTCCTTACGTAATAAGCCCGCGGGTCAAATCTTGCAATTGAATTTAAAAGCAGTTATCCTACACCGATTATTATGAAATTTTGCATACACGTTTAGCTAGGATGATAATGCATGCATGGTTAGCTAAGTGATGTCTTTCTAAATCCTATGTGGCGGATGGCTGAAGATGGCGGACTAGTAATTTGTTGTGCTGCCTTTGTATCCGTATCAAATGAAAGGGTTTGCTGAGAAAAATACGAAAAAAGCTTGTTTAAAAAAATATTTTGTAATGAATAATTTTATTGCCACACAACCTTGAAATTACTTGATTTACAAGTAGAGTCAAAGCAAGTAGGCAACTACTATTACACAAAACAAGCTATACAATAACAAAGTGAGTAAAATAAGATCGAATAAAATATAATCTAACTTAAAACTCGCCACATAATTGCATTTTACGTGTAGGGTCAGAGTGGATGGGTAACTCTTTGTGGTCGCAGGATATAGATTTTTATTTCATGTCCTCAACCTTTTTAGAATTTGCATGAAAATTATTTGGCACTGGGAGTGTTGGATTTAATAAAACTGCTCGTTGCACGACGGGTCCTTTCGCCTGCCTAGCCAAACACTCCATTTTATGCAGAAAGGGCATTTTCATTATACTGTATTTAATCACTTTCCTACACAACAATGCTTTGAAGATGACCATTTTTTTAGCCCGCTCCTGACTACAAAGCAACCAAGTACCAACTACAAAACCGGCCAAGTGCGAGTCTGAAAAAAAATCACGTTTGTTGTATGTGGGCCCCACTTAAATATTTATTTTATTCTGTTATAGCGGCAACAGAAATACATCAAAACTTCAACTGTCTAGCTATCACAGTTCATGAGCCTGGTGAAAGACAGACAGACAGACGGACAGTGGAGTCTTAGTAATGGGTTCCCATTTTTACCCTTTGGGTACGGAACCCTAAAAAAGAGTAAAACAACGCTCCCCCATCTCTGATTACCTCGAAAGGCAAACGATCCTCTCCAAGAAAACTTGTTTTCTATTCCTTTGAATAATTTAAATAAAATGGCAACAGTAGAGTTCAGCAACTAAGGAAGCGCGACAAAATTGCTACAATATTTTTAAATGATGATTTACTTAAAATTGCTGTTGTTTTATATACTTTATGAATAAAAAAACCGTCAAATATTACTTGGATCGTAAGGCGCCTGTGTATGCGTGTTTCCTCGACTTGTCCTAGGCTTTTGACCTTGTGGTATATGCCCAGCTGTGGGACAAGTTGAAAAGTATAGACTTGCCACTGGAGATAATTATTGTGTTCCAATACTGGTATGCGCACCAGTCCAATAGTGTCAGGTGGGCGGGGGCAATGTCGGATCCGTATCAGCTCGAGTGTGAAGTAAGACAGGGTGGCTTAACATCCCCTACCTTGTTTAATTTATATTTGAACGGTCTGATCGCGGCGCTCAGCAGTCGGCATGTCGGCTGCCACATTGACGGTGTGTGCGTCCACAATTTGAGTTATGCTGACGATATGGTGCTGTTGAGTGCGTCGGTCTATGGTCTGAGGAAATTGTTGTGGACTTGCGAGGAATATGCCTGTGGCCACGGATTATTATATAATGTAAAAAAGAGCCAATGGATGGTCTTTGGGACCGCCAATGCAAAATATCCCGAGAACTTACCTCCAATTAAATTGAATGGTGCTCCTCTGGAAAGAGTTGAGCAGTTCAAATATCTTGGGCATGTATTGACTGGCGACCTCAAGGACGATGCAGATATGGAACGGGAGCGAAGGGCGTTATCTGTGAGAGCCAATATGGTTGCTCGCAGATTCGCCCGATAAAGGTTACGCTATTTAGAGCCTTTTGCACATCATTGTACTCGTGTAGACTTTGGGCTCACTACACCAAATGAAGCTTAGATGCCATACGGGTGCAATATAATAAAGCGTTTAGGGCGGTGATGGGGCTGCCCCGATATTGTAGCGCCGCAGGTATGTTCGCAGAGGCACACACCGATGGTTTTCACGCGGTTATATGCAAGCGCGCTGCTTCTATGGTGTGCAGGGTACGGGCCAGTTCCAATACCGTCCTGGCGATGATCGCGGATAGGTTGGATTGCCCTTTCCTCCGGCAATGTTCTGACAGACATGTCACTGTGCCAATGCCGGAGAGAAGGTACTAATACTTTTTAAATTATATAATTTTAATTTTGTAACGAATGTAATTTATTCTGTTTTGACTTGACATTACTTTACTTTATTTTACTTTGACTTTACTTGTGACTTGATTTGACATTACTTTTTGTTGTGAACGTTATTTATCTGTTATTATTTTTAATTTATATTATTCTGATGTTTATATTTAATGAAAAATGGGTTTTGATAAGTTACCTAAATAAAGAAATTTTATTTATTTTTATAACGCTATTTTCTCGAGTGGTATGTAAAAGGTTTCTATGGCCAATTTGCACGAGCTATAAAAATCGATGTAAGTGCTGGGAAGGTGGTGAATTTAACTTTAATAAGTTCGCATTGCACCTCCGTGCACACTGGAGAGCGCATGTAATTCCCATTAAAATACAACAGTACGATACATATCGGGCATTTAAGTAGACACGTGTACCACGTATTTGATCGTGAATAGCCACAGAGACGAGAAACGATACGTACCAGAGGCGCAGCGAATCTAAAATAAATGAAATGCTATTCGGGTGAAAAGATTTTCATATATGCCAAATAATCCGAAATATCATAAAATTACCTGCATTCCAACAATGAGTTTTAAATTTTTTGTGCATGAAGCTATCTTTGAAAACTTTTTGAAACCAAAAAAAATTTTTTAATGTAACTTTCAAGTAAAGATAAAGAGAATCTTATGGATGCCAGCGAATTGTTCTAATTCGAAAGATGTGATGAAAAATATGCACAAAACACTTTTAACAATAATATAAACGAGGGTGAATTTAAAATATCGGTTGTTGTTTTCTGCTGGCTGAGAAGTAATTTTCTTTAATAGTTAACAACCGCATAAATTACTGCGGCGTCTGCACAATGCACGCTGCCACTATGCAAACATTTAGCTGTTTTATTGAAGCCTCGTCTACAACGGATTGAACCTGTGTTTGCTTTCAAGTATCGCGGGTTAAAAAAGAAAATGTTTCATTCCGATCTTCTTTCTTCTTCCTGCCCTTATCCCATGTTACTTGGAGTCGGCCCAACACGTTTTCTTCTTCCATAACGCCCTGTCCTCCGTCACGTCGTCATTTCATACCAATCTATGGAATCTATCAACAAAACAACATCTTCGATCAAGCCTTTTCTCTTGGTTAAATATATTACCTTTTAAAAAAAACTTTTTTAATGTAACTTTGTAGCACGCCTGATATCATCCAAACCATACGTGTATGAAAAATTTCATCTTAATCAGTTGAGGATAACTGCTTAAAATTCATCATTCATCATCATTATCATTTCAGCCAAAAGACGTCCACTGACGACGGACATAGGCCTCCCTCTTTAAAATTAAGTTTAAAAAAAGTTACGATCCGAACATACATATATTGCAAATTTATAAAAAGGGGTAAAATTGATAGTTGGTTTGTAGGAGGTGATCTTTGGATGCACCGATTCTATTGCGAAAATATTTCACTGATATATATGGCTACACTACGAGCGAGTGGTAAAGGTTACTTTTTACCCCGAAAAATGCTCGGTTCCTGTGGGATATACCGCTGGAATGAATTCAAGGAAATAACTTGATATTAATTGCTAGCCTTAAGAAAACTACTTTGATGAATTGGTCATAATTTAATATCCATATTCAGCAATGATGAAGAAAAAATTTTAAGAAGCTTCCTATATTTCTTTATTATTTCTTGTAGGCTTGCTATGAGTGCTACGCAGGTAGTTACGGTCTGCGAAGATCACGGGCTACGCGGCCTACACAGACCCCAGGCTACGCGGCCCACGCAAATCCCGATGATGTAGCCCGATTGCTACGAATATTGTTACAAAGATCATCGTCATCAAAATTTTTTCCGGCCGCAAGGGGATAGGGGCCTGCCCTACGGCCCCACCGCGTCCGCCATCATACTGTGGCGACTCAGTCCAGGCGGCGGAAGGTAAGGAAAGCGGCGCACCGCAATACCGGCACACCTATCCCGTCGCAGCACCTGGGACGCTCCCTACGTAATCGCGGTCCGCCTCAGTTGCGATGTCGCCTCTGTTACCAAGCGGTACCGCAACCTACTTGTTAGTGCTACGTCGACGGCTTAATCAGCAAAAGCCCTGACGAGCGGCCCCTCCTCGGGTTAATCTTCGCTTCAGAATTAGTCCCTGATGTTTAACTTTAGTACACTCACAGTTTGTCCCTAATAAAGCGAGCAAAAATGCTATACTTAATCAGCCAGCCGTAACATCAAACATAAAGTTTCCTCAAAATTAAATTCATAACTTTTGTAAGTATTATTTTACGCATGAATAATGTTCTCTTTGACTACAACCATGGTATTTGAACAATACCCTAAACTTTTTGTCTACAACAAACAAAATATTTTTCATCCGTTGCGGAGGCAGTAAAAAGGTTTGCAACCATCTCAGACGCGATATCTACCAGCACCTTTACAAAAAGTTTTAAATATAAAACTCGAATCTGTGAGTATAAAATAGTAAAAAAATATCATCCAAGAATACCAACGGAGACTCGTTTGTTGAATTTAAATAATTTTATTCTTTGGTTTTTTAAACAAAGTTTTTTTACTTTTCTTATGCTGGTTAAGCAGTGCTCTAGCTACATTAGCAGCATGACCAATGGCAGTAAAACACTTCGAGCTAAACATTACTACTCTGTAATATTAAATGTGACCCACTGCCTGTCATAATTAGTAATTAGTTCCATGATGTTTGTTGTGTATGCAATCACGTATGATACGTCGGAACTCAGTGCAATTACTCGTAGGTATTGGATTCTGGGAAGTAAGGAATGGTATAGATTTTGTAAGCGAGTCAATGTTCGTTTCCAACAACACCTGGGATTAAAAATTAAAGACTGCAGTATGTACTACTGCATGATAACTTTTAGAGTTACCTAGATTAAGAATTTTCACAAATTAACATGCGTGTCTCATTGGTTTCAGTTGACTTAAACTTGGCCGGAATAGTAAGTTTTCTTCAACTGATAAAGTATCTAACTCTAAAGAATAATTCAACAAACCTAGTTCTCGGAAAAGTTCTATCCGCAGATTTGCCTGCGCACTTAACTCGAGAGGAGTTTATTAGATTATATTTGCTATAACATAACTAATAATATATTGGATACTTACCTGTCTTCATGCATGGCTTGAAGCAAAGTGCCCAGGTTGACGAAACTTGTCGAACTTTGTCGAATTTTCTCGAAGTTGGCATTCCCCAAATCACTTGGTGTTTCGCCTGATTGATACCTAATAAAATATTATTCGCTGACATTGTTTCTTTCTTTCTTTTTTTTCTTGTTCTGATATTAAGGGCATGTGACGTGCAGGTACAGTGGGGTGTTTTTATCGTTCCACGTTTTCTTTACGACTCTCGTTCGAGGGTGGTTGCCGGTACCCATCACGATTTAGCAAGCGCAAATTTATATTATTTGTTACATTATTCGCCTCCTTGCAGTGATAATACCCTGTCTTACATTGAGGCCATATTACATTTTACCACAGGTTTTACATTTGAGACTTGTGTACTTTTGATATAGATTTATATGTATATATTTATGGTTTCTTACTAAAGATTTATTTAACGAGGAGCTCGTGGATAAATAAATATTATATTAAATATTGTACTCCCTGTGGGTATGTTGCAGCGATCTATATTTATATTATGATAATAACCGTTTTCCACACGTGACAAACCATAAAGGAATTTGAATCTAAATAATAACCGCCGCACGGGTCGATCTTCAAGGTTAAGCAACGCTTGACGAGGTCGGTCCGTGGTTGGGTGACCATTTCAACATACCGAGTTTCCTCCCTGCCTCGGAAAGCACGTTAAGCCGTTGGTCCCGGCTGTCATTTGAAGATCTTTGACAGTCGTTACGAGTAGTCAGAAGCTTGAGATTAATTATTAATTACCATTAAATATTTTCTCCACACTATCATAATCGAGAATGAAGAGCCAGTTCTTCAACCTTAACTTGCACTCACGTAGAGACTGTGGATAAAAGTTCAGGAGTCTATTAATCTTGTTATAGAGATAGGTATACAGAAAGATAGGCATTTTGTCGCCTAGCAAAAGCCGTACGACATCCGAACGCCTCTATGACATTTGGTATTGTCCGCTTATTTTGATATTTGTTATGATCATATAGGGTACTTACGTGTTGTTTAGTTATAAGATAATAAATAGCTGTCTCACCGTAAGCACCATATAAAGTTTTTGTGAAAAATCTGTAACGCTTAAATGTCATCGTCTTCAGCAAGGAAGGGAAGGAAGGCTATAAAATAGGAACTCTAAACAACCATTAAATCAGCACATTCAATTGCTTTACAACTGTAATTTACCTTCATTTAAGAGTTAGATAGTTACTTGACGAATCCCTTTCATATTAAGTTATATATCCGCCACTTATGATGCAAATTGTTCGTATCCACGTCCTTGGCTCCTAAATTAAACACTCGCATTACTACTTTACGGCTGAATTTATAACGCATTTTTTTTGTTTTCAATTCAGAACTATTCCTCTTTGTGATACTGCATTCGTCTAACTACGGTGTTATTATTTTAATGCACCTTTCCTTTTTGGCATTCTACAAATTTTACTAACTCTGCAAAGTGCTAAATTGCACCTATGATTTCACTTTGCTGTGAAATCGTTTGATTCTTTTGAGGTGCATTTTTAAAATAACTTTTATGTAGTAGTGTTTTGTTTAGATTTTTGTCGTAGCTTTGTGCTAAAGCTTTGTATAATGTTTATACTTCTGTACCTGCACAATAGATTTAAAATGCTTGGTAAGTATCTACTTTAACTATTGACCATGAAAAGGAGAGGTTGCATTATAATTCTGTTACTGTGTGTGATGTTAGTGCTCATATTTATTTTATCGCTTTTACTTGTACCTACATAATCTTACTATATTATTATAAATGTGACAGTTTAAATAGATGTGTGTGTGGATGTATGTGTGGTACTCAATTACGCTTGAACAGCTAAACGGATCTGGATAAAATAGACATAGATTACAGTATGGATTAGCACATAGGCTACTTTTCACCCCGGTATAATATTTCCGTGGATTAAAAAAAAAACTTTCACACGGGCGAAACCTTTGGCAGAAGCTAGTAAACATATAAAGGCTTCTAAAGGCGATAAAATGAATGTGTTATATAAATAGCAAATCATGTCGTGCATGCATTTAATTCATCTGTTTGTTTCAAAAGCATTTTCTAGTCATTGTTTTTTTTTTCACACAACCTTGAAATAACTTGATTGACAAGTAGAGTCAAAGCAAGTAGTCAGCTATTGTTACATAAGCAATAAGATAACAAAGTGAGTAAAATAAGATCGAATAAAATTGAACTTAAATTAAAACTCTCCACAAAATTGCATTTTACGTATAGGGTCAGAGTGGATGGTTAACACTTTGTGGTCCCAGGACGAAGTTAGATTTTTATTTCACGTCCTCAACCTTTTTAGAATGTGTATGAACATTATTTGGCATTAGAAGTGCTGGATTTATTAAAACCGCTCATTGCACGACATGTCCTTTCGCCTGCCTAGCCAAACACTCCATTTTATGCCGAATAGGCATTTACATTATAACAATGCTTTGAAGCCGACCATTTTTGTAGACCGCCCCTGACTACAAAGCAATATTAAAAAAAAGAGTAAAACAACGCCCCTCCCTCTCTGATTACCTCGAAAGGCAAACGAAAGCTCCAAGAAAATATGTTTTCTATTCCTTTGAATAATTTAAATAAAAATAATGGTAACGTTAGAGTTCAACAATTAAGGAAGCGCGACAAAATTGCTGCAATATTTTTTAAAGATGATTTACTTAAAATTGCTGATATTATTATTATTATAACGCTACTTTCTCGAGTGGTATGTAAAAGGTTTGTACGGCCGATTTGCACGAGCTATAAAAGTTGATGTAAATGCTGGGAAGGCGGTGAATTTAACTTTAATAAGTTCGCATTGCGCCTCTGTGCACACTGGCGAGCGAATGTAATTCCCATTAAAAATACAAAAGTACGATATTATCGGGCATTTAAGTAGGCACGTGTAACACGTACTTGATCGCTAATGAACACAGAGCCGAGAAACGATAGCGTACAAGAGGCGCAGCGCAATCTAAAATGAATAAAATGCTATTCTACTGAAAAGATTTTCATATCTGGCAATACTCCGAAATATCGTGAAATTACTTACATTCCAACAATGAGTTTTAAAATTTTAGTGCAAGAAGCTGTCTTTGAGATTATTTTTGAAATTACTTTTATAATTATTGTCTATATTTATCCGAGTATTACACTTGGATATATAAGGATTAGAATAACAATTATGAACCCAAATTTAGTCCATTCATCACATTTACTAATCTTAATTTTTTTATAAATATAATGAAAATACGTGATTCCACTTTCCCATCAAAAAGTATTCTCTCGAGCGTCTTCAATGACGTTCTAAAATTCAAATTCTACATCCAAAGGTCTCGAACCCACTCAACCAGCTGATCTAACGCCCTATATAGCTTAGTTAACACAAATTTTGTCTAATTTATTTAGGTTGCTAACATTATTTGTACAATGTATTAAAGAGCAGAACACGTCAGAACGAACATGACAGTCACGTAGCGATGCTGAACGGTTGCAATATGTTTAAGTGACATCGGCACCTGGTCTCTGCACGCGGGGCACGTTTATTTTTAATTTTTTTATAATCTATAGGCTCGCGTTTGACCACAATCTCGCCTGATGTTAAGCGATGATGTGGTCTACGGTGAAGCACGTTTGCCTAAAAGAAACCTATTCACTCTTGACTTAAAGACCCCTAGGTTGTAGCTAACAAAGACCCCCGAAGGGAATTCCTCTCCTCAGCTGTGCGCACGATGATACTGCGATGAATAGATATAGATCTGTCGGCAGTTTCAACTTATATCGAACTATGAAATACATAGTAAGTGAACATACATACCATCACACCTGTACCCCGAAGATTTAGTCGGTGGAGCACAGAAACATTTCGCAATTTATGTTTTCCCATGTAATATGAGGCGAGCTTATAGCCATAAATCCGACACATTTGCAGACCACAAACTTCTACTTAGAAAATTCCAGTTAGGAAAACCCAATGAAGTTGTGCCTGATCCAAGTATCGAATCTACGTCTTCATGCTCTGCAGTAGCCCCTGCAACCACCAGGCCAACATCACTATTTAGGCACCTAAATTCTCATAATTTTTCTGCCCTTTTACAATTTATTTAGAGTTTTGTATGATCTAATGCCACCAAGCCCATTTCATCATCGGACTACAAGACGTACGGCGATGCGTCATCTGTACATGGTGGACATCCCACCCAAACGCACTAAACGTTTTCGAAATACTTTCGTTATGCGTAAAGCTAAGGAGTGGCATTCCCTGCCGGAGTCTGTGTTACCCGATAGCTACAACCTCGGGGTCTTTAAGTCAAGAGTGAATAGGTTACTTCTAGGCAAGCGTGCTCCACCGTAAACCACATCATCGCTTACCACCAGGTGAGACAGTGGTCAAGCGCAAGCCAATCTATAAAATAAAAATAATAATAAAAGTTTATACAACGTGGCTTCTCCCTTGAATAGGAACATCTCTAGGCATTGTGTTTTTCACACATCGTTCTTTCATTCGAATTCACTTAATTGTCCATGAGATTGCATGTACACATACAAGACTTGGATTATTTAAATAATATTCTGATGGTCGCAAGAGTTACTGCCAAGCATAGTCTTGGTTTCGATTACCGGGCAATGTATAGAGATAGAGTGGCATAGGTTATTTTTTACCCCGGAAAATGCTCGGTTCCTGTGGGATGTACCACTGCTAGCCTTAAGAAAACACTACTTTGATGAATTGGTCATAATTTAATACCATATTCAGCATAGATGAAGAAAAAAATTAAAAGAAGCTTCCTATATTTCTTTATTATTTTTTGTAGGCTTGCTACGTGTGCTACGCAGGTAGTTACGGCCTGCGAAGATCACGGGCTACGCGGCCTACGCAGATCTCAAGCTACGCGTCCTACGCAGATCTCAAGCTACGCGGCCTACGCAAATACCGATGATGTAGCCCGATTGCTACGAATATTTTTACAAAGATCATCGTCTTCAACATTTGGAATGATATAAATGGGAACTTTACATAAAGTTACAAAAACAAAAAATACAGCAAACAAAGCATTTCCAACTGCATTACCTAGATGTTAAAAAGTAAACGCGGTCAAACACAAAACCCAGTGATCTAAACTTTTATAAAAAATACCCCCGTCGGAATATTTTTATAAACATGTTTACTTCACAAACAGACACAAAATAAATACGAGGCTTTAGTGCTGCACAAACACCTGAAACTTAATAAGGTGGCAATACGTTCGTGACTTGCAACAAAGTGTGTGTAAGTTTTTCTCGTTAGTGGGTGCAAGTTTTCTTGTTAATCCCAAGTAAGTTATGCTAACTTATATTATGGTATGTCGTATCGTTTGTTCAAATTAATACAGCTAGTAGCAAGGATATTATATTAAAAGCTGGTGGTTCAATCCAGTCCTTCCGGTAAAAGATAAATTCGTCCCTCCATCTTAGTCTTGGTCTGCTACTATGTTGCCTAGCATTTAATGGCACCCAATAAGTGGTTATGCCACAGCTCATCTGCGGCAGACATGTCCAGCTTAATCAGATTAGCAAGTTTCCGTATAACATCTGTGATCTTGGCTTTTTCCGTGAACTAATGTTGCTTATGGGTACAGTTCGAAATTTAAAACCCAATTAGAATACTGCGCTCCATGACCCGTTGGCAAACCTCTAGCTTGAACCATTGATGGAATAAATAGTCTGATAATATAATAATATAACTTTATTTATTTAATTTCAGCATGTTCTGTCCCACTGCAAGGCAAAGGCCTCCATTTATTCCTTCCGTTCCTCTCGTTTCTGGGCGAATTGATGATGCGAGAAAAATCGAGAAATGCGAGAAATGTAAAAAAAAAGCTTTAGATATCAGGTCCTTTTGAAAACAGCTTCCTCCATTCCATTCGCTACCTATGACAAAGAAAAAACTCTCGAGCTGAGGGTGTTAATTTCAATAAATAACAAGCTATAATTACTGTCAATTTGATTGAGAGAGGCTGAGTCGAGGTGGAGTAAGGTGAGGAAAATGATTACAAATATAATGACAAACTAAAAGTACGTCCGTACCTTCAAGCAATCGTAAATAGTGCAGAACTATCTACGTTATTACTGAAGTTGTAATTACATTACGCGCTTTTGGTTGGAGGACACATGAGTTCCATTACTGTAATTGTACTGACAAGTATCTAAACAGCACATCTCTTCGGTAAATATTGCGACATTTGTGTAGGTTGTAGAATTTGGTAGGCACTGTTGCAGATAGCCGACTCAAAAAAAAGGAGGAGGTTCTTCAATTCGGTTGTATTAAGATATTTGTTACCTTAGAATTCTGTTACTTATAAACCGATATGGTATTTTTTTATTGATATACTTCCTGATTTATTTAATAAGCACCTATTGCGTAGATAATATTTTAACCACTGGACGAATTGGGATGAAATCTGGCTCACAGCTAGACTATGAGATACAAATATAAATAATTATCTTATATTTTTGGTAGAACGCGGAGAAAGACATAAAGCGAAGCCGCAGATAGATGCTAGTGTAATTTACGTTTCTCAAAATTGCGAATCAATCAAAGCTACACAGACTTACCGTCGCGACGTTTATTAATATTTGTTCAAATGCAGTTTACACATAGGTACACAAACCTTTCAAATGTCGTCTACCCAAATAATGTGAGAGGAAAGTATCTTTATGTAGTAAATACCCCATAATCTTCACCTACTTCGAGACGATACAACGTTATTTAGAACAGCAGCCTCAAAATGAATACAACTCGATTAAAATTAAGTCTTTGTTGCATAATACTAAACGGCGCGACGCCGCCGTACCAATTCTAAGTAGAGGGCGGGCTAGAAATTTCCATCCTGAACGATGCAGCTAAGTATTTTGTCGTAGCGAAAACCACTAACTACGCGGAAATTCTTGCTCCTTTACTACCGAACCCCATTTATACTACAACCACCGACGGAAGTTACTTTTAGTTCATACAATTTTCTAACCATATTCTAGCCCCAAATGACGTGTAATTATGGAGATTTTTTGTAAAGAATTATAATGGAAACGGAATCACGTACTTATACACGAAATGTAAATTAAGATTCCTACTGAGACTTCGTCACGTTTTCGTCAATTATTCAAAAGGAAATGTTATGTACTATGTTATGTATGCGCTTTTCATAATACCTATTTTTTCTGTGAAAAATGTATGCATGTAGATGTTGTATATAAAATGTTTTTTACAGGGTGTTTTTAATATTGCTGGCAATTTCATGACGTGAGTGGAACGCAGCGATATCTAAAAGTTCACAATGTATGTAATCAGTTTCTCGAGCTTGCTGCGACAAGTTTTTGTATGAAAGGTATATAATTACATACTTTAATTCATTGCCGACTATTGTGTGAACTAAACGTAATGGCAATTATTTATTTTATTCAGGTGTTCAAGCATTGAGATAGGTGCTCAGTAATTAAGATATAGACATTTAGTTAAGCTTTATTATCGTAACACAATAGGGATGATGACGGGGTACGAAACAAAAAATTCTATTTAGTCCCCCGATTAAATTATCAAAAAATATCGGACACGTATTTATTGCTTATTCAAATCAATAAAAAATCACCAAGATAAAGGGCATCAAAGTTCGGGAGTGGGAGCTTGTGACGTAACTTCTATGTAAAAAAACCGGCCAAGTGCGAGTCGGACATGCGCACGCAGTGTTCCATACCATAATCGCAAAAAACGGCAAAATAATCACGTTTGTTGTATGGGAGCCCCACTTAAATATTTATTTCATTCTGTTTTCAGCGTTTTTTGTTATAGCGGCAACAGAAATACATCATCTGTAAAAAATTCTACTGTCTAGCTATCACAGTTCATGAGATACAATCTGGTGACAGACAAACAGACAGACGGACCGCGGAGTCATAGTAATAGTGTCCCGTTTTTACTCTTTGGGTACGGAACCCTAAAAAGTGTACCAAAATATGTCGTCATGCGATACTTTAACGCACTGTATCGTCATCATTTTTATTAACGTGACAAAAGAAAAAAATACGTGTCCAATATTTAATGCAAATCTAACTGACATAATAAAAATATGTTTTTAGTATTTAGTCATTGTCCTTATTAGTAGTATTTGTTCGTTTCACTGAACTTGAGAATTTTGTTAAACTACGAATCAAAGAAAATATTGAGCTCTAAAAGCATACAATAGTGTAAAAAGATTCAACTTTTCTATTAATAATCTATCAAAACAATGATATGGGTGGCCTATTCTTGTTAATCCATATCCAAATAATTCGTATAAAACTAAAATCTCTAAACTAAAGTCATTGTTATCAAGTATATCTGCAAGTTTGTACTATCCCCGCGGAGAGGATCTTGTCCGTTTAACCCTCATGAATTATTCAAGATGGCGCAGACCAAGATCTCGACTCGATATCCTTCGTGGAACATGACCGTTCTCGTAAAAATCGCAAACGTATCAAATAATATTACGCCCATTAAATGAGTACAAAGCAAACAAAGTTTTTTATTGATCAAATAAACAAAATTCGAACCATACTTCTTACTATAAATAATAAGTACCTAGTCGATCAATGGTAACACCGTAGTTGAACAACCATGGTAGTTGAACAATACCCATACACTTTTGTCTACAACAAAATAATTTAATTTTTCTTCCGTTGCGGAGGCAGTAAAAAGTTAGCCGCCATCTCAGACGCGATATCTTCCAGCACCTTTACAAAAAGTTTAGAATATAAAACCCAACTCTGCGAGTGTGAAATAGTAAAAAATATTGTCCAAGAATACCAACGGAGACTTGATGGTTGAATTTAAATAATTTTATTCTTTGGTTTAATAAACACAGATTTTTTTATTTTTCTTTTGCTGATTAAGCAGTGCTCTAGCTACGTTAGCAGCATGACAAATGGCAGTAAAACACTTCGAGCGACATATTACGACCCTGTAATATTAAATGTGACCCCACTGCCTGTCGTAATTAGTTCCACGATGTTTGTTTACTGTAGCAAACACGTATGATACGTCGGAACTCGGTGCAATTACTCGTAGGTGTAGAATTCTGGGAAGTAAGGAATGGTATAGATTTTGTAAGCGAGTCTATGTACGTTGCCTACAACACTTGGGATTAAAAATTAAAGACTGCAGTATGTACTGTACTGCATCATAACTTTTAGAGTTATCTAGATAAAGAAAATTTCATATATTAATATGCGTAAGTGTCTCATTTGTTTCAGTTGACTTAAACTTGGGCGGTATGGTAAGTTTTCTTCAACTGATAAAGTCTCTAACTCTGAAGAATAATTCAAGAAACTTAGTTCTCTGAAAAGTTCTATCCGCTGATTTTCCTGCGCACTTAGATCGAGAGAAGCTTATCAGATTCTATTTGTTAATTGGATACTTACCTTTTCTTCATGCATAGCTTGAAGCAACTATTTAGCAAAAGGCGCATGTATTGAGAGAACAAAGTGCCCAGGTGTCTCGTCCAGGCGACGAGCCGAAGTTGACGAACTTTTGTCGAAGTTTCCCCAAGTTGGCAACTCCCCGAATCACTTTGGTGTTTCGCCTGATTGATACCTAATAAAATATTATTGGCTGACATTGTTTCTTTGTTATTCTTGTTCTGATATTGAGGGCATGTGACGTGCAGGTACTCGTATAGTGGGGTGTTTTTATCGTGCCGCGTTTTCTTTACGACTCTCGTTAGACAGCGGTTACCGGTACCCAACACGATTTGGCAAGCGCATATTTACATTGTTAGCTTCCTTGCAGTGATAATACCCTGTCTTACATTGTATCCATTTTACATTTTACCACAAGTTTTACTTTTGAGACTTGAATACTTTTAATATAGATTTAATGGTTTAGACGTAACTATTCGTACACAAATATTATACGTACACAGGATTCGCTCTAAAAGCCTAAAACAGTATTAAGCACACAAACAATCTCTGATCACACTCAACTATAATCCCATAGAGAATAATAAACCACTGATGTGAGTTCGTAAGGAAGCTCTTACATTTACTCATACCGTTAACTTTTATACAGAACCGGCGTAAGTTCTCTCAAACTAAACCTTTACAATCTAAACTTACACTCAGTCCGTGGTGTGATAATTTCAACGAATGCAATGATAGTGATGCGCTGCCACTGCCGTGGATTATATGCGGTTCAACTTACTTACTATTTCGGATATTGATACTGCTTTGGGTGTTGTTGATAGTTCCGGCATCTTTTACATTTTTAATGAAAGATAATCTATACTACACTATATTTGGGATTAAGCAGTGCCTAGGGATTGTTGTAGATTACAGGGCTCACTAATTAAATCAAATAGGTAGGTTTAAAACAAAACAAATTGTGTAACTACGTCATTCCGAAACTAACTCATTTGAATATAAATTAGGAACTCTAAACAACCATTAAAATCAGAACATTCAATTGCTTTACAACTGTAATTTACCTTCATATAAGAGTTAGGTAGTTACTTGACGAATCCCTTTCATATTAAGTTATATAGCTGCTTTTCTATACGCCACTTATGATGCAAATTGTTCGTATCCACGTCCTTGGCTCCTAAATTAAACTCTCGCATTACTACTTTACGGCTGAATTTATTACGCAAAATTTTTGTTTTCAATTCAGAACTATTCCTCTTTGTGATACTGCATTCGTCTAACTACGGTGTTATTATTTTAATGCACCTTTCCCTTGTGGCATTCAACAAATTGTACTAACTCTGCAAGTCTGTCAACTCTGAAAGTGAACTTAATCATAGGTGCTAAATTGCACCTATGATTAAGTTCACTTTCCTGTGAAATCTTTTGTTTCTTTTGTTGTGTATTTTCAAAATAACGTTTATGAAGCAGTGTTTTATTTCGATTTTTGTCGTATTCTTGTGCTAAAGCTTTGTAATAATGTTTATACTTCCGTACCTGCACAATTAATTTAAAATGCATGGTCCCATTATAATTCTAGTAATTTGTACGGACACCCTTCGGTTAAAAGCCTCCTCCAAGGAGTGCCATACTAGATAGTGGTGGATATACCAATGATATAGCAATGCGTTGGCAGAGTATGACAATTGCAAATTTACCTACATTTTTTCCACTCATATATCTACATTAAAATCACCACATATATCAAAATTTGTTCGATATTCTAACGAGTAGGTATTTTTAACGTAAATATAATGAACTTAGGTGTTTTACATGTTGACATTTTGAACATAGTTATAATGACTTTCGACATTTTGAATCAGTCGATATTTTAATCAGTCGGCATTCTAATCTTAGACATTTTATGCTTAGCTATAACAATTTTCGATAATTTTCGATGTTTTGAACAGTGATATTTTAACAGTAGGTATTTTAATATACGATATTCAAATACGTACCCATTTTATCGCTTTTACATGTACATACATAATCTTACTACAATATTAGAAATGTGAAAGTTTAAATAGTTGTGTGTGTGTGTGTGTGGTTGTATGGATGTATGTTTGTTACTCAATCTCGCTAGAACGGCTTAACGGATCTGGATGAAATTTGGCACAGACATAGAGTATAGTCTGGAATAGCACATAGGCTACTTTTCATCCCGGTATATAATTCCCTTGGGATACACTTTTCACGCGGACGAAGCCGTTGGCAGAAGCTATTAAACATATAAAAAAGATAAAATGAATGAGTTGCTTTTTTCCAGTTATTAAGCTATTGCATAGCTTTTAAGCTATTGCATAGCTTCTATCGCGGGCCTTGAGCGCGGGGACCGAATCCAGAAATTCCGTAACGAAAAAACCTCACGCTCCCCACTCCGACGGGCACGGCGGTGATACTTTGACTTTTAATAAGGTTTTTGAATTCTGTGGAATCTGAGTGGTGAGGGGCAGGGGGGCGGGGGGGGCTAGGTTTGTTGCACAGTTTTCGATTTCCGTGTTGGTATTTTTAGAATGAAAAATTTTTTTGCGGGGGTAGGTAAACGGTTAAGGGGGGGGGGGGGGTTAAATCCTATCTTGTTCTCCTGGATGAAGTAGCGAGGGCAGGGGGGCAAATTTTTTGTCTGAAATGCGCTAACTCCAACCGTTTCTGAGATATGAGGGTTTTAAAATTTTTGTTGGTCGTAATTTTTTTGCCTTTTATCGGTCTCGGCTGTTTCTGTGACAATGGTGATCAATGTGGACCTTATGCTAATGAGAATAAGGGTCACTTTTGCTTGTCAAAGAAAAGCGACCTTATTTCAATGTGAATAAGGGTATTTTTGTTTTGTTTTTTAGAGTTTTATTAATCGTAAATAAATGCGGGTTTGGCTCGCTACGTTTTCGAGTTTTTAACGTTTTTAATTTTTTTGACGCATTTTCCAGGACTGGATCTAGAATGAATGCTATGCAATAGTTTTATTTATGTTTATTTTCCACACAACCTTGAAATTACTTGATAGACAAGTAGAGCAGAAAGGTGGCAACTACTGTTACATAAGCAATACGATAACAAAGTGAGTAAAATAAGATCAAAAAAATTGAATTTAACTTAAAATTCTCCACAAAATTGCATTTGACGTGTAGGGTCAGAGTGGATGGCTAACTCTTTGTGGTCGCAGGACGAAGTTAGATTTTTATTTCATGTCCTCAACCTTTTAAAAATTTGCATGAAAATTATTTGGCACTGGGAGTGTTGGATTTATTAAAACTGCTCATTGCACGACGTGTCCTTTCGCCTGCCTAGCAAAACACTCCATTTTTTGTAGAGTGCACACTACATTTTTATTATGTTGAATTTAATTACGTTCCTACACAACAATGCTTTGAAGCAGACCATTTTTTAGACCGCCCCTGACTACAAAGCAACATTAAAAAAAACCGGCGAAGTGCGAGTAGGCATAGCTCACGAAGGGTTCCGTACCATAATCGCAAAAAACGGCAAAATAATTACGTTTGTTGTATATTTATTTTATTCTGTTTTTAGTATTTTTTGTTATAGTGGCAACATAAATGCATCATCTGTGAAAATTTCAACTATATAGCTATCACGGTTCATGAGATACAGCCTTATGACAGACAGACGGACAATGGAGTCTTAGTAATAGGGTCCCGCTATTACCCTTTGGGTACACAACCCTAAAAAAGAGTAAACAACGCCCCTCCCTCTCTGATTACCTCGAAAGGCAAACGAACGCTCCAAGAAAATATGTTTTCTATTCCTTTGAATAATTTAAATCAAAATAATGGCAACAGTAGAGTTCAACAACTAAGGAAGCGCGACAAAATGGATACAATATTTTTTAAATGATGATTTACTTAAAATTTCTGTTGTTTTATAATTTATAACGCTATTTTCTCGAGTGGTATGTAAAAGGTTCCTACGGCCAATTTGCACGAGCTATAAAGGTCGATGTAAGTGCTCGGAAGGCGGTGAGTTTAACTTTAATAAGTTCCCATTGCGCCTCCGTGCACATTGGCGAGCGCATGTAATTCCCATTAAAAATACAACAGTACGATACATATCAGGCATTTAAGTAGGCACGTGTACCACGTACTTGATCGCAAATGGCCACAGAGCCGAGAAACGATAGCGTACAAGAGTCGCAGCGAATCTAAAATGGATGAAACGCTATTCGGCTAAAAAGATTTTCATATCTGCCAATACTCCGAAATATCGTGAAATTACCTACATTCCAACAATGAGTTTTAATTGTTTAGTGCATGAAGCTATCTTTGAGAACTTTTTGAAATTGCAAATATTTTTTTAATGCAACTTTCAAGTAAAGATCAAGAGAATCATATGGATGTCAGCGAATTATAAAAATTTCGAAAGATGTGATGCAAAGCATGCACAAAAACTTTTAACAATAATATAAACGAGGGTGAATTAAAAATATCGGGTGTTGTTTACTGCTGGCTGAGAAGTGTTTTTCTTTAATAGTTAACAACTGCATAAATTACTGTGGCATGTGCACAATGCACGTCGCACGCTGCCTCTATGCAAACATTTACCTTTTCTATTTAAGCCTCGTCTACAACGGATTTAAACAGTGTTTGCTTTCAAGTATCGTGGGTTAAAAAATAATGTGTTTCATTCCGATCTTCTTTCTTCTTCCTGCCCTTATCCCATGTTACTTGGAGTCGGTGCAACACGTTTTCTTCTTCCATAATGCCTTGTCCCCCGTCACGTCGTCATTTCATTCCGATCTATGGAATCTATTAATATATTTCAATACAACGACATCTTCGATCAGGCCTTTTCTCTTGTTTAATTTTTTTTTATTGAAAAGAACCTTTTTTTAACAAGCTTTTTAGTTTACCGTTTGTTGTCATCCAAACTATACTTTTATGCAAAATTTCAGATCGTTCGGTGATCTCCAAGATCACTGTTTTTAAGTTTATTTGCAAGATTTGGCCCACACATAGTAACTAACAAGGAAATTTTATTTTTATTTTTTATTATTATAGGCTTGCACTTGACCACTATCTCACCCAATGGAAAGCGATGATGTGCTTGTAAAATGTTCAGATTCAAGTCTCATTGTCAACTCTGTGGCAAACAATGTAAAAATCTCTTCAAAATGTGTGTGTGTTTTTGACAGAATGTGATTGCGATGCGAATGCAAATGTTTCCCTAAAAGTACAGGCATAACCCCTCTGAGAATTTGACATCAGCACATATTTATTTATTTAGGACATCCAACGACAGATGTACACATAAAGTTTCGATTTGGGCACTCCTTCAATTATACATAAGAAGCCACAGGAAGCTTCTAAATATTAATCAACTATGTTAAAACTAACATTGAAATATAAACTCTAAAAAAAATATAAAAAACAAAATTAAAATAAAAACTAAAAAAAATATACTAATAATTAAAATATGACATAAGAATAATCTTTCCTATGTATATGTATGTATGTATAGCCATATGGTTTATTAACTTATTGTTGTTATCTGACCAGAGAGTACCAAAATCTAAGGTACCTACAAGAAAATAAAGAAAATGCACTTGTCCCAATAACTGATATTTGATTTATTCTGGGAATCCCGCTAATATAGGAAAGAGGTGCAAGTATAAAACGTAAAACTTGATAACGACTTCAAGAAACTCGTGAAAATACTGAATTGATAGTATGTCATTACTTACTGTGACAGTCACCTCAAGATATATCAATACAAATGCTGAATTTCTAACATGTATTTACTTACTGTGATAGTTACTTCAAGATATATCAATAAAAAAAACTTCATTTCACTTCAAATTTCCTAAATTATAGCGTCTTCTGTGAGAAAGAGGAGTTCATAGACCAGTAAGACAGAATCCAAAACAACCTCCCTCCGTATGACATGCTGCAGTTAGTTAGTTAGAGGTGGGAATAACAAGTTATTCCCACCTCTTCGGAACTCATGAGCGCGTTATTCGTGAACTTTAGATCGACCTAGTATCCACGTACATTACCTAAGCGATTGGTACCTTGATTTAGGTCAGGTATAACACCAGTTTGGAAATATTTAATGACGTAACTTCCGTTCTTTATGCCTTGTGTACGTTTGAGTATGTGGCGTAAATTGTGCTATAAGGGCCTAGACAAACTGACATTCTACCAGCAATGACGACTGTCAAAAAGTCTTGACTTGCACTACCAAAATATCACGTCGTAGTATGTCACTTCATCTAAAGGTCTAAAATTTTACGTTGCAATTTTAATTGCGGTGTTGACCTTCCCAGTTAGGAGTCTCTATTCTGCAGAATTCAGAATTCATTTCTGGAAACTTGTCCAATTCTACTCCTAACTCCATCACGACACGATGTAATCCTACGACACGTGTTCAGAGAATGTCAATTTGCACACTGTGCCTAAAAGCGGCAAACATTCTCTTTTGTCTAGCTATTTCCAATGACTTATGTTTACCTTCTCCAGATTTTTTAATAACCTAAATCAAATAAAAGATAAAAAGTTAATTAATAAAGCAATTAACAGTAAGAGCTAAAGTTTACGAGGTTCGTTAAGTGAGTAGCTGGCACTCGGTCGATGTCAGGCGTTTTTATGTAAATGGTGCATTACAAGCCTCGCTCATTGCGCGCGCCATCTTGAAGCTCTGAAACATGACTTTAATTTCTTCTCTTGTGACTAAAACTTCATGTGTATTGCGCTCTGACAGGAAAATTTTATATGAGAAATTGAAAAAAGTTCTTGAGAAACATTTTATTTTTCGCTGAAGCCGAGATAAGGTTTACGTACAGAATTGTAAATTCAAATAGAATTTGAGATTTAATTCATTTGGAACCCAAACACATATTTTTCTAGTCTTTGAATTGAGTTGACTGTTTTCATGGAAATAACTTTGAATCCCTTAGTATTTTTGTTTTATCAAAGCCTGACTCGATTTAATATAGGTACCGTTACGGGTTATATACAAGTTAGTTTATTGCATGTTCATTACATTATAATTACAGTAAACCTAATCTACTTATACATAATTATATAACGGTACAGATACCGACAGGTGCGATGTTATGTAATGTTTAAAAATAAAATCCCCACATTTTCTATTCTCTAAAGTGTCGCACCATTCACATTCACCATCAATAACTGTTACCTTCAAGATAATCTAGATTTATTTGCCGTGATAATAATATGGCAGGAGTGCTGCAGCTGCAATCATGTCGCGTGGCGTTGCAAATCGCTTTAATATTGCATCGATGCCGGCAATGGCTTGGACGGACGCCACCGGAATATACTCCGCAAATGTGGAAAACCTCGACGATGTCAGATTTTATTATATATTTTAAGTTTCTGTAAGATAAGTGTGAAATAAAAACAGAAAAAAACAACTGCTTTATTACGCGCTAAAATCGTAAGAAATTGAGTATGGTAGCTACTTACAGTTAGATTTCATTTAATTAAAAGCGGCTGAAAAATCGTTCATCTATTTAAATTTTTACTCAAAGAAAACTAACAACTTTACGCCACTTTATGTAGGAATGATTAATTATATATATCGTGGCATTTAGACTGATATTAATTCGACTAATCAGCAACAGGTCATTGACGTTTTATACCGATCAGAGGCTCTATACTCCATTTGCGATAACATTAGACGTTTGAATTAGCCCATTTTACAGCCCGTTCAAACGATTTTGACTTCTATTGCGTTGGTGATACGACAAATGGTAGCTGTAGTAAACAGTTGGTTTTGGTAACAGGTTTATGCTTTTTATGTCATCCTTATGTTTACGGGATAGAACTCAAAATCGGTTGAACGGACTGTAAAAAGATTTGGAAACATGTCTAATGTTATTTCAAATGGAGTTTAGACCAGTGTAAATCATTGTCAGCGGTGGCGATGGTCGAAATGGCAAAATGTAAGGGATTGATTACCTGACATTTAGGTAGCGTTTGACAAAGGTACATTTTTGACATTTTCCAAGCTATCCGCATACGTATAATCTATCTCGACGTTTTCATTAATAAGATGTCACTTGTCTAGCCGCAGGTGGTAATAAAGAAGGTATTTAAATACCCTTTCTTATCCTACACAAATCACGTCCCCGTATGCTTAAGTGCCCCAAGTGCCCTTACTAGACTTAAGGTTGCACTAGTCGATCATTCTTCTATACAAACGTAGTCTGGCGATTACTCCACTGGTTGACGGTGTAAAATTATATCAATTTGTCTCATCATTATCTAGCCTATTTCAACACAAATTTTAACGCGTCTTTGGGCGCAAATAAATATCATAAGAAAAAATAAATAAAAAAATAAAAACAAAAAATGCCTTCCAACGCAGTGTCTTCCGGTTCGTGGTCCAGAACTTTTCGGCCCCATCGACCATCCGTTCTGCGAGCAATGTGCCCTGCCCACTGCCACTTAAGTTTGGCAATTCTTCTGGCTATGTCAGTAGTATATTATTGGGCATTCTATACCACTATCGGCAAGTTGCTCGGCGAGTGCGCCTCGCTGCCGATAGTGGTATAGAATGCCCAATAATTGATAATCTACTCGCCTCTCCACTCGACCGAGACAGTACATTGTACTGAGAACTTGATTTGGAACGATAATTCGAGCAAATCGATACTCGACTCGCCACTCAACTCGACCGATACACTCGAACGAGACAGTTCATTTTGTCGCGTACTGGATGAGCTTTACTCGACCATTGACTAGTAACTTACTCCTTACCACTATATTCCATACGTCTGACCAGTATGCGGCGTTTCGGAGAACGATGAACTGTCAACTATCAACTCGACTCTCCGTTTACTTACTGCACTCGACTGATCACTCGAGTTTGTATTCGCTGTTAACAGAATGTCGAGCGAGAGTGATGGTGGCCGATGATTGTAACAAACCAAAGCTTGTGACTAAAGCGTTAACGGGTTGTTACTGTAAATAATAAACAACTGTAACTTAGGTACTTGGTTTAATTATCATAAAATGTTGGTTTGTCTGGAAACAAAATATCAGCCGCACGCACGAGCTCTTGTAGTTTTCGCCACTGAGGAGAGTCCGCGTCGGTCTGGAACTTGATTCGGACGAGCGCTTTCTTCCACAGCTCGGCGGAGTCGGTGAGGCGAGCGTCGTCAGCCTTGTACACCTTGCAGTCGATGTAGTACTCTCCGTCGGTGCTCGTTGCTCGGCGCTCACAGCCGTTGGCTACGCGGTTCACAAAGAATGAAGTTAGGTGATCCGATGAATGTTCTTTGTGTGGGATGTCGCGGTTTTTACTGATGCCGAATATGTCCATGTCAGTGTTGGTTTTTTTACTGAAATAATAACGAAAACTGTTATTAGTAAAAAAAAATAACATATTACAAGAAAATATTACAAGTGACTAATCAGCGAATGGAATACTTATGCAAATTGCACTATTATAATTCAATTAGTGGAAACGTACTACTTTACTATTTTAATTTAATCAGAACTAGGAGATAATAAATTCAAAATATTATTCACCTGCTACGAGTTACGGTTGTTGTTTGTGACTGCATCTTGCGTTTCCCATTGCTGTCTGCAGACGGTTTGCGACTGGCCTTCACTTTGTGTCCAGTGATCGATGCTTGCGAGTAATCACACTCAGAGTCTGACCTGAAATAAAGATAGAGGAAATGTAGTCACACAATTATTATTAATTAATCCAATGGAGTAATGTCCATTGCGCTGGGCATACTATAGGACACAAGTGTTCGGGCAAACACTGGTTCTCTAATATTTAAATGGGATAGCACTGAGACTGAGCTAACTATGTACAGATCGGGTGATCTGTGAAGTAACGCGCTCACAAACAAATATATGTAGTTATAAATGACAGGCTAATCACAAGTGTGATCCATGAAAACGAACAGACTATTTTATCAGACTTACATTATTTTCCGATCAGAAGTTCCACTCGGTTTGATGACTTGGCTGGTGATGACAGCAGCGGATGGCTATCGACAATGCCGTCACTGATATTGTAGGCGACACGGAGTGTTTGTAGACCGATTATACAAGAGCACTTCGTTGCACTTGCAGACTGCGAAAACTTTGTACCGAACAGAAAAACTTGTGGCTTATAAGTTAAAATCGAATTATAAGTTAGGAATGTTAAATCCACTACAATCAATCCGGTATTGCTTTGTTAAAGTAACTTTTTCTATAGTCGTATTATACGCGTTGGTAAAATGAAGACGAAGGAAAATTTTATACTGTATCGAATGTCGATGCAGCGAAATAAGCTAGGGCTGACCAAACGATAGCGTGAACGGAATCGCCACAAACCAGATAGATTTTATTATTTTAAAGAAGTAAATAAATGTTTCCAAGGTAATTATTTCATCATCTACATTTAGGTTTCGTGTAGAAAAAATTAACTTACTGCCGTCTACCGCGTACTTCTCTAGATTTCCTAAAATAAATAGATAATATAATTCCTGTAACTACGGTAACGGGCATGACGAAACCATGAACGTTATATGATATCGTCATCGTCATGTCGTCTATCGACATACTATGATATATTTTAATCGATTAAGTGCATTGTGTGAAATTTGTATATTTGAATGCCTACCAAGTTGTTACCAACCCTAACCAAAATAGCTGATTATTGTGATTGCGAAATAAATAATTATGTTTAGCACACGTGTAACAATTAGGCAATAACAACTTTTATGATGAAATATTTTTCTGCTTTGTAGACAAAAAAGAAAACATAAAAAAAATCCCTAAAATATTATTTATTACCTCAAAGTCTCTCGGAGCGAGCACCTTTCTAAACTGTTACAGTACAATCAAGTTAATTATTATAAATAAATATTTAATTGATCTCACACCAGAAACAACAACAATTTCAGCTACTGGAGCAACTGTGTTCGTTATATCGGGGTGCTGAAATATACATACATATTTGGATCACGCAAATACATAATCTTATGTATGAATCATTTCATATTGTGCAGGTAATTATCAAATATAACACAACAATAATACGATAACTATTTAGAACATTACAATAATTATGACTATTTTTCATTCTAGAATTTACAGCTTTTTACCTAATTCTTCATCGGTACCAATAAACCATTTTTTTTTAGTTTCAGATACATTCTGCCTAAACATAATATTAATTACTGACTTGCCTGTGAAGAATTATTAAATTACTTGAAGTATATCTACATATTTGGACCACGCAGATACACGTACTCTTATGTATACATAGTTTCATATTTTGCAGGTAATTATGAAATATATTTTTCTTCCCAGAATATACCATTATCTTACCTAATCAGATTATGTACCTAATGCATCCATCCATTTTTTTATTATTTCAGATACATCCTGCCTAAACATAATTACCGACTTGCCTGTGAAAAATTACACAAGGATCTTGAAATCAGCGTAAAATTGTCCTGACCAAGTTGTACTAATTATATAAAATATTTTGTCTGGTATACCTAAGACGGTGAATATTAGTTGTAAGTATTATCTAATCCAAATTTATTGAACTAATAATTTCAAGTGTTCTTTGATTTCAAACAATAATATAATGCCTCACTGCTCTGATTGTAAAGTATTTGTAGACAATCGTCGATGGTCTGGTCATTTACGTAGCAATGTACATAAAAACAATAGTTCTACCCCTATGTATGATAATGTTGCAATTATTAATTCTTCTTTTAAAGAACGAATCAAAAGTTACAAAATCATAGCGACAGGTGAACAAATACATAGTTTTCCTGAGGTGTTTCTCAAAAGTATTAGTACACAAGTCAAACATTTAATAGACAATTCAATAGAGAAACACACCTCTGTCAAAATAAATTTTGAACTGTTTGCTTCGTTTCTTATGTATAAAAATGATCAACAAGAAATAAAATCATTCCGTACAAACAACATTATTACACATTTTAATTACGATTTTGATTCTATTTATAAACTAACTATTGATTTACTACTAAAAAAAATTGAAGAATTTGAGGAAAGGGATAGTGGTTGGACTTTTTTATGCAATTCACATTTAGAATTAAATATTAATAAATATCAACCTCTCAGCGGATCTAAATTTTTAACTTTGCCGAAATTCATAAAAAGTAAAAGAGCTTGTTTGAATATTCGGAACAATGATGAGTATTGCTTTTTGTGGTGTGTTGTGGCGGCATTGTACCCCACAAATAGACATCCCGATAGGATTTCGTCTTATCCCCGCTTTCAGGATGTTTTGAATGTTAATAATTTGACATTTCCAATCACATTTTCGGACATAGCTATCTTTGAGAAAAATAATCCTTCTGTTAATATATATGTGTATGGTTTAAAAAACGAGAAGACAATTATTGGACCGCTTTATAAAACGTTGAATAATAAGTCTAATAAAAGTATCCATCTACTGTTTATAGAAAACAATAATAATTCTCATTACTGTCTTATCAAAGATTTATCTCGTTTAGTTAGAAATCAGATGACCAAACATCATGGTAAACTATATTTCTGTGAAACTTGTTTATTGTTTTTTCCAACGCTTAGTCAAATTGAATCCCACTTGTGTGGGGGGATCGTCACAGTTTTATCAGAACAAGGTTCATTTTTAAAATTTAAAAATTATGATAGGAAACAAAACATTCCATTCGTCATATACGCTGATTTCGAAACGTTACTTGAACCCATTTCCGGCGATGATTTCAACACCGCTAATACGTCATACTCTAAACGCCACGTGCCGGCTGCATTCGCTTACAATGTCGTGTCATCAAATAAAATTGATAGCGTTGAAGGCTATAGAAGTTATCGCGGCAATGATTGTGTTTCAAAATTTATAAATTTTCTTACTGAGGATGTAAAACAAATACATCAGATTATATCCAAAAGCGAGCCTATGATATTCACTGATGACAATTCTCTAGAGTTCAAACGTGCCGTTAGGTGTCATATTTGCGACAATTTACTCTTGACCGATAAAGTAAGAGATCATTGTCATATTACAGGCCTGTATCGAGGTGCAGCACATCGACACTGTAATTTGCAACATAAAGTACCAAAATTTATACCAATATTTTTTCACAATTTATCCGGGTACGATTGTCATTTATTTATAAAAAAGTTAGGCGAAATTCCAGGCCCAATTAAAATAATCCCTAAGACTAAAGAAAAATACGTCGCATTTACCAAATTTATTCCTATTGCTGATAATGAGTTTATTTGTATAAGATTTTTAGATTCATTCAACTTTTTAGGGACAAGTTTAGACAAGCTCGCTAAAACATTGCAGGTGGAAGATTTTGTTAATCTTCGATTTCATTTTTCTAAAGACAGACAGTTTAATTTATTGACAAGAAAAGGTATATATCCTTATGATTACATGACCAATTGGAAATGTTACGATCAAAAATCATTGCCGTCTAATTTTTATAATTATTTGACTAACGAAGACATTACAGATGAGGATTATAATCACGCACAGGCTGTTTGGGCTGAATTCAATATTAATAACCTCGGCGAGTATACGGATCTATACTTAAAAACGGATGTGCTTTTGTTAACAGACATATTTCAACATTTTCGGAAAACCTGTAAACAATATTACAGTCTTGACCCAGCGTTTTACATTACTGCACCTAGTTTATCTTTCGATGCAATGTTGCTAAAAACGGGCGTTCAGTTAGAACTCGTGTCGGACTTAGCTATCATCAGAATGATACAAAGCGGTATACGCGGCGGTTTGTGCATGTGTTCCCATCGGCATGCTAGAGCCAATCACAAATACATGCCTGAATATAATCCATCACAACCTGAGAGTTTCATAGTATATTTAGATTGTAATAATCTTTACGGTTTTAGCATGTGTCAGTATTTACCATACTCTAGTTTCAGATTTTTAAGTGATAACGAATTAGCAAATTTTAATGTTACCACTATAGAGGATAACGCAAACTGGGGCTTCATATTAGAAGTCGATCTATTGTATCCCGAGCATTTACATAATGACCATAATGACTTACCATTTTGTCCCGAAAAATGTGTACCCCCGGGAGGTAAAACAAAGAAATTAATAGCAAATTTGTATAATAAGTACAACTACGTGATTCACTACGTTCATTTAAAAAAATGTTTAGAACATGGTTTAATATTACGTAAAATTCATAGAGCAATTACTTTTAGACAGAGTCCATATTTAAAACAGTACATAGAGTTAAATACTCAATTAAGACAGAAAGCAAAAAGTTCCTTCGAACAAGACTTTTTTAAGTTATTAAATAACAGTGTTTTTGGAAAAACATTAGAAAATACTGAAAATAGAGTAACCGTACATTTAGTTAATCAATGGTGCGATCAGTCCAATCGAACTAAGAAATTTATATCCGCTGAGAAACTTATAGCCAACCCCTATTTCCACAGTGCATCTATTTTATCAGAAAATTTAGTTGCAATACAAATGAAACCTGATCAAATTATTTTAGATAAACCTATATACATAGGTTTCACTGTATTAGAACTTTCAAAAGCACACATGTATTACTTTCATTACAATATTGTAAAGCCTTTTTATAAAGATCGAGTGCAGCTATGTTACACAGATACCGATTCCTTTGTCTATAAAATATACACCAACGATTTTTACAATGATTTGAAATATAATTTTTTACAATATTTTGACAGCAGTAACTATGAAATCACAAATGATTTACAGATACCGCTAAAAAATAAAAAGGTTCCCGGTCTCTTTAAAGATGAAATGGGAGGAAAATATATTACTGATTTTGTTGGTTTGAGATCGAAACTTTACTCTATAAGAACCCCTAATAGTATCATTAAAAAAGCAAAAGGAGTAAAATCATGCGTGGTCAGGGATTTAAACTTATCAGACTATGAAACCATTTTATTTAATGGTCTCCACCATAATCCGGAGAAAAAATAATATGTTTAAATCAATAAAGCACGAAATATTTACTCGGACTGTCAACAAAGTTGCTTTATCTAGAAATGATGACAAACGATCGATATCTGTGGATCAAATATCAACCCGAGCCTGGGGGCATGCATTTATTTTTAAGAATGAATTACTTTGATCATAATTTTAAGTTAAGTGTTACCTACTCATAGTTTAGTTTTAGGAAATAATAAATGTTAATATTATACAAAAAATGAAATAAAGTGTGAATTATTATAATTATTGACTTGTTTTATTTCTGAAATCCTGTTTATTTCAAAATATCATTACACTTTTTTTTTTTTTTTTTAAATCGGTAAACAAAGTTAACACTGATTGCAGTTATCTCACTATGCACCTAAAATACCATGCATCATAAGGTTGATTTTCGAATAACTAACGTTTTACGATTAAGTAACATGCTTACAAGGCGTTGTTTGTCATTGTATAAGTGTTACCTACGTTGCAGTTCATTGGCCTTAGTCTTGAGACACAAACGCTTAGTTGACAATATTAGTATGACTTGTAATTATTTAGTTATTTTGTCATCATTTACGAAATATTATTCGGCGCGAACACCTGTTTAATATTTTTTTAACTTCCATCAAAAGTTATCATGTCGGTGAGTAAAATATTTTTAATTCGTTTTTTTATGATTGTTTTATAATTAGAGATTGTGTTCGCAGCTGTGTTGTGTTGCATTTTTCCAGAGCCTTTTGTCACTAATCTAAAGTAAATCTAGACTTTCTCGATTGAAAACCCAATTAAAACGCTATACTAGCGGAATAGTGGTATAAATTGTGTTTATATTTTGTTCCAGAATTCTGACACCGAGATTGTATTCAGCCAGTATGCTCAGGATCCTTACGAGGGATTCTCCGAGATGTTTCGCAGTGAACCCGGGCAAAGCAAACAAGTCACGAAAGATAAAAAACCAAAACAACGGTGCAGGGAAAAATCGATAAAGCAAAATCCTACAAAATCCTTCGTTATGAGTCGACTACATCGAAAAGGGATTAAGTTAATAAAAATTTCAGTGGTAGATCTGTGTAACAACAATCCTCAAACCATAGACAGTGATAGTGACAGTGAAAACGTTATTATAAACGCTCAATATATTGTTCAAGATCCCATCGACAGTGTTATGGACGAAACTGAGTCTTTAGTTAAGAAAATATAAAAATCTTTAATAGGTACTGACTTTTATTAACCGTTTTTGTAAAGTAGTTAATATTTGTATTTTCATTATGATGTTTTTATTTAATTTTGTATTAGGTTGTGTTATTTGTGGAGTAGCGTGGGGGTGTTTAACAAAATAAAAGCAAATTTACATTATTTTGATTTTTATTTAAAAACCTTAAAACCAATAATCTAAATACATTACACATATGAGTACATACATTTATACCCATTCTAAATATTTCCTTAAACAAAGCACATTTTTAAGAGCACAATGCTTTAGATGTTTATTACAATTAAAATTAGATCTTCCTTCACAGTATTTTTTATGCAAAACAGAGAAACTAAGACATTGTTCTGTACCAAGGTCTGATACTTTACAATTCACACACAGTTCCTTTATCCAATTCACCTTCTCCAAACCATTTACAATAATTTCCTTATTTTCTAGATATGGAACGATTATACGCCGAAATTCTCTATAGTCAATATATCCTTCATTCCAATAAATACCTCTATTTCTTTCCAACCATTTAACTTGTCTCTTTTCGTCACTTGTTAAGTATTTAAACAAGTATGGCGGTTTTATTAAAAATGTTTGCGTATAATCACGACTTGCAAAAGCTAATTCTTTTATTATAAAATTATTGTTCAGGTCTTTAAACCCTTGAACATCTAAAATAATAGTATTCGGATTCATGATATTTTTCTCACAGTATTACTCAATGGCTTGTACTCAATTATGCAGTCGTTCAATATAAGACAGTATGCAGAAGTTTGATCTGGTATATCGGAATCACTCTCAATTTCCACTCTTACATCCACAATAGGACCTGTCTTTACATTATCAGCTTGTCTAGAGCAATCTATGACAAATAGCGGCGCCAAATCTTTGAATTGTTTCTCACTTATTAAGGGTTCCGAGCGACGTCCGTAATAAGACTGTTGAAATCTGATGTATTGCTCGTATAATAAAGCGATTCTGTTATTCGCGAAGCTGACATTTAGGTTTTCATACGGGAAGTAAGTTGAGTTTAAGTATACTCTAACGTCACGAACATGACAGTGATCGAACTGGGACATATCAGAACTTGAATTGTTTTTTCTATTTGTTTGTAGACCCATAATTATGTATCTTGGTTTCTCTATTTGTGAGGAAGTTTTGAAAGACCAGGTATGTTTTGTAGTTTTAGGTAAAGCTGGATATTCGTACAGATCCCAATTTCTGAATATCATCTGGAGTGGTCGATCTTTTTCTAACAGTTTTAGCAAACTTATTTTTTCTTTGTCGGACACTTTAACATGCGGTACACGCCAGATGATTTTATTTATCTGAACGTCGTCTACAAATTCCCCGGTGTTAAGTTTCACAGCATTCAGATTAGTGTTACTTCGTAGCAATATCAGTTCGTGCCTACTATTTATCACGACTTTCTTGAAATCTTCTGCAAAACCGATAATGTTACAGAGGGGTATAGAAGCAGAAAAACTACCCCCATTAATATTTTTTATTCCATCGATATTCCAGCCCCATGCATTGGCTATCTTTGTTTCACCTTCACTCATTGATATTAACGATTTCATGGTGGTAGTTATGCCAGCGTTTTTTATTCTATCAATTTCCACTCCATTCAGCTCATATCTTATATCTTGGAATAAGTAGAGTAGAGCATTATTCGTAAAATTAACACTAGTGGCTTTCTCTTTCATATCCTTTTTACTTACGACAACAGTTCCTTCCAAATACAAGGTACTAGCTGAGGGAAGTATATACAAGTCCTGTTGGTTAATAGGTATGCGGATTTCATCGTTTCTATTGAAACTAGTTACGTAGGGCTTGTAAGAATGAAATTCGATTCCTTCAACAGTGTTGTCATAAGTCGGAGCAGATAAAACGTCTAAGATATTCATTTTAGCAAACCGATCGCTTTGAGAAATGCCTTGTTTTCTTTAGTTAATTTAATTTTCTTCTTAGAGCGAGCTCTTATTTGGTTGGAAGCTTGAGCGGAACTGATATTTTTGATTTGTTGATGCATATATTTACTGTAGTCAATCATTTTTTTCTTCTGAGATGCAAATACAGCTGCACTTCTTCACCGCGCAAATTGATTAAGCGGTTATTTATATCTAACAGCCTGATATGTATACAGCTAATGTTGTTTTGGTTAATTGGAAAGTATATCGCGTTTTTCGGGATTTCTATAATTCTATATCCGGGAGGCACGTTGAGAGCAAATTCGTGGATAATGTGACTGGGTTCTCCGTTTGTGTACGAGCCGCTTACAATATCACATTCGATCCTGATCACTGTTGTAGGTAAAATGTTGACTGGAAAGTGCGATACATGCCATTTATTTGCTTTTAAGATCTGCTTATTAAACCCTAACAAATTCCTAAACGTACCTTCTTTATTAAAATTTATGTCTTTTGTACAATATACAGCAGCTTTTAAAGTATTGTTATTGCACTGTAGTTTGATTGATGCATCTTTCATTTCAGATTTTAAATAATCATTAATATCTTGCAATTCATAGGTGCCGTCAGGTATTTTAACTTCGTTAGAACCATAATAGAACTTATTATTCGTTTTGTCAATGTTTGGAATAGAATTAAATGTTGCGAAATGCAATAAGGCACACTCATACTGTTCATATAGTTGCAACGTGTTAGGATAGTAAGTAGATAAAGTTGACGAGTTTCCAGTTATCGATAATGTGAGTGACATCTTGCAAATGATTCAAATAAAAGAAAAGCATAAGTTTTATACGTTTTATTTCCAAAAATTCCATAGATATTCTAAACATAAGTGTCCACAATTTACAGTGTTGAATTTCTGATATCTTGTATAATTATAAAAAACATTACAATTCTTAAAATATCGCATTAATTCCGTTGGAGGTTTTAAATCTCCAAAGCTATCAAAATATTCACAATAATTGCATACTTTTACATAAGCTACCCAATGCGTGCCTTCGTTCTTAGAGTCGTCCAAGTTAACGACACCACATTCAACCCGTTTTGGCGTCCTTGGTAACTGATCCTTCATGTATACTCCTCGAAAGTGAGGGATGTTGCGTGCATACCTTTGGATGTCTATATTAGTGAGAGGACGATTAGGTAGCTTATTTTTCAGTTTTTTGAAGACTTAATGAATAAACCATTACCATTTTTATGTGACTTAATGTACAAGCCCTGGCCTAACTTTAAAGACTCCATAGCCTTATTATGTCGTTGTGTTTCTCGCAAATTTTGCTGACCTGCTTTGTAATCGTTAACAGTTTTTGCAATACCAGCCGCACCACCAGCTAAAGTTCCTAAAGCTGATAAACCCGCAAAAATTGGGATTAAAGGTAGAATACCTCCAGTCTTTGGTAAGGGTATCACTCGCGGCACTCGAATTTTCTGAATGCATGGGATTATTTTTTTTGCTGCTGAGTAAGCAGCGTTAATTAAAGCTTTACTGTCCTTTGGATTCAGTTTCTTTATTTTTGCTTTTATTTTTGACACGAAACTTTTAAACGTTTTAATGCCAGAACCAGATTTCAGTTTGGCTTTCATAACTTTGCTCACTAACCATGAACTAAGTTTTTCACCTTTCCCAGCATCGCTCGATTTAAGTCTTTGTTTAGCCATATTTAGTAGTTGCAAATCAGCTTTGTGGCGATTGGGTAAGTCTGTATGGTTTGCATATGCAATGTCGTGATGCATACAAGCTTCGTCTAGCTTATTTACACCTCGGTCACCTCGTAATAAACGTTTCTGCAATTTAGTTCCGGGACCGCAATAATTGTAGCCGGGTAAATGAAGTTCGAACGGTAGATTATTAATTAAGGTATTAACAAGTTCACCTCCTTGCATTGTCTAATGTGTAATGAGAGAAATGATGCAAAAGTAATCGTTATATAATTATTTTAATCCACTATTGCAGTTTTCTCGATCAAACTATTTTCTTCGTTGTTTAGACCCAACCATTTCACAAACATTTTTGATCCTTTTCTTTTTAAAACCCTTTCTATCAAATAAATACCAGGATAGTAAGATTTCTGAAGTTCTTGCTCGTAAAAGGTTCCCATTATGGCTTGCTTTCGCTGATCTTGTATATGATATGTTACTGGTATGGTATGATTAATTTTTTTTATAGTAAATATTTCAGTTGACCAATTAGGTGTATAACCTTTTTCAAAATGGTGTTTGTATTTACTGATACGAACAAAGTCACCTACTTTGAACTTAGGTTTTCTACGGACGGTTACATGATTTAAGGCTTTTTTAATATTTTCTTTTATAACAGACTCGCAAGATTTATTTACTTCAATTGGTTTAAATTTAATGGTACGATGTTTTGTGTTGTTATATATCTTTAACGTAACCTCTAACGGTATACCTAACCACATATAGTTTCCGTTCAGACTAAAATATTTATATATTTTATTTTTAAGAGTTTTAATCAGTCGCTCTACGATCGAAGCTTTTTTGGTAGAAAACGTTGAGTAATGGTTAACATTGTAAGTCTTCATAAGCGTTTGAAATGAGTTGTTATAAAATTCTGTTCCCATATCAGTTTGTAAATTAACCGGTTTGCGATTGCTGTTAATCAGTATTCGTTTAAATGCATGAGTAACATCAAGTTTATTTTTTGATTTTAATGGCTCTGCCCAAGCGTACTTTGAGAAGCAGTCAATCACCACTAAAATGTAATTATGACCTTTATTATATTTTCTTAGATTTTGCATGTCCATCAGATCAGCTTGCCACAAGTCATCGATCCCCTTTAGAATGACAGGACGTCTAACGAAATTTCTTCGTGCTGCTTTATGTATTTCATTAACAATTTGCTGTTTTGCCATTACGGAGTTTTTTGTAGTAATTTATCTACCTCTGCTTTGGTATAAAACTTATCTTCCAAATGAGTTGAAATCTCAGGTATCTTTGCTTTTAAAGTAGCCTGAACTGTGTCCTTTGTGTCTTTTATGATTTGAGAGCGCAATGAACCAATCATGTTATTAAATTCTTTTAACATATTAGCATTCAATCGATCTACATAATCCTTGTTCACGGTCAGGTTATTTAATTCTTTTAACATGTTAGCATTCAATCGATCTACATAATCCTTGTTCACAGCATCGCCTGCTTCTACTGGAGATCGGACTCCTCTTAATCTTGATGTTTTTAAATCAAAATCTCCGTTTTCTAATTTTAACAATGCGTTCTCATTAAACTCAAATAACTCTGATAAACGCATTCTTTTGTGAATGTAGTGTCCGAATTTGTCTACGTTCATATTTAAGGTGTATTGTATCGAGAAGCTGATAATAAAATAAACACATTTTAAAATATTTATTTATTTATAACTTTACTTTCACGCAATTCTTCAATGATAGATATAATTTCATTATCTAATCCTGTGTTACCAGCATCTCGAGATGCAATTAGTAATTTTAACCTATCTACCAATTCATTTGGATCGTCCCAATAAACAAAATCAACATTTTTCTTCCACATTTTTGTAAAGGGTAGTCCTTTTCCTTTCGTTTGGTGGTCCTGAATTGTACTTCGTAGTTGGAATAGAGGCTTAATAATTTGCAAATATTTTTGTCCTTTATTACTTTTGATTGGTTTACCGGGCTCATAGTCCCGTCGATGTGCGTTTGTGTCAAGTAGCATCGACTTATAATGTTTCATATCACTCTCTGTAACCAAGCTTAAATCGGCATTCTTTTTCAACAGCAACTGTTTTAAACCAGGCGTATTTCGGTATTTGCGTCCAGCTACGATGATATACTCATCACTGATCGTTATACGAGCAGAACCTAACATCAATTTTCCGCCCTCTTTTCTGACACCAAACGGAATATCGGTCAGAGCTTCTGAGGACACTGACCAGGATGACGAATCAATACCTTGGTTGTTTTCAACTAATGATTTGTACGAAGAGTCACTTTCGATATCAGATTCATATTCGTCTTCATTGTCGTTATTATCATTGGTTCCTTTACTAATTGTGGGTTCTTTTTGCAAAGTTTTATCGATAAACGGAACTTCGGTTTCTTCATTTTCTATATTATGCGGAACACAAGCCTGCTTACTGACATTAGCAATTTGGTTGAGTGGTTCTGTTACCGGCTTGAAAACTGATTCCAGTACTTGCTGATTGTTAAGCTCAGCATCTCTCATCTTTCGCACCTTCTTCTTAACAGCATCTGCAGCCTCAACAATTTGTCTTTTCAGTGATTTTTCCATAGTAACAAAAAGTTCGTGATTGATTAAGCGTTGTCTGAAGAATAATAATATCGCGAGGGTAACACTCTTAAATATAAATATTTTTAATCAAAGACAACAAAAGTGTCAAATTTATTTCTATAACATCCTTTATTTTTGGAGCAATCCTTATTAATCACTACATAATTGAAAGGTTCACTCCATATTTTCGAACACATTTCACGAAATTCAATCCATGTCATATCAGTGTTGACATGTTCTTCATAAATATGCCGTAAATTAATTTCATCTTGTTTAAAAAGTATGATTAAGTTCGCATTATCTCTTACTAACTGCTTGGGGATTTTACTATATGTTTGGTTCAGATAAAAACAATCTATGCATTTGTGTCTTCCCATTGCAAAATAATCACGCATGTTATTTTGATTTTCACAAGCAACATCATCAAAAATAATCACGGAGTTGGGTTTTGCGTCCTGAACGCTTAGTACTTCCTCATTTCCCTGATATTTCTGGAGGGAAATACCGGGAACCCGTTGCAAAACTCTTTCTAAGAAAATGTACTTAGGTTGGTGCAGAGTTTTTGAATAAACATAAACATTTTCAAATCTTAATCCATTTTCGTGTATAAGAAGGCCAATTAATAAATTGGTTTTTCCACAATTGGATGGACCACAAATGATACATCGTACTGAGTTAGGTAATAATTCCCCATGACGAAAACTAGTCTTACAAATATCATCGCAGACTGTATCAACATGCAGCGATTGCGGTTGTTTTACAAATTTCATGATTACTGTTGGAAATGAACCGATTAAAAATGAGTGAATGTATATAGTACGTTAACATTTATAAACTTACCACAACCTCTTTTGCGTTACTGGTCATTGATCGAGTGGATTGTTCATTACTAAGCATTCTGTACCACCCTTCAGAGCGATAGCAAACTCGCATGATCATTGGTTGTATACAGTTATACACTAGAGAGTAAGTAAACGGAGAGTTGATGGATGATCATCGTTGCTCATCAAGTACGCAGCAAAATGTACTGTCTCGGTCGAGTTTATCGGTCGAGTGGAAAGGCGAGTCGATTATCAATTATTGGGCATTCTATACCACTATCGGCAGCGAGGCGCACTCGCCGAGCAACTTGCCGATAGTGGTATAGAATGCCCAATAATATACTACTTATGTCGGTTACCCTAGTTCTCTTGCGGAATCTCTAAATAGTATGAAACAAAGCCGTTAAATCTGCCCCAGTCAGTTTCCCCGCTAACTTCCTTTAACCACACAACAGATGTTGATACGGTTTTCATTTATAGAAATACCGATAAACATGAATGATTTGTAATATTGCCCACGCGAAGTCGGGGTGACTCGCTAGTTTTATAGAAAAAGTTAATCATTGACTCGGCAAGTATAGAAAAGAATATATATTTATCCGAGTATTACACTTGGACATATACAAATATCATAGAAAAGGATTAGAATAATAATTATGTACCCAAATTTAGTCAATTCATCATATTTACTAATCATGAAAATTATCGAAATATAATGAAAATACTTTCCCAACAAAAAGTAGTTCTCTCGAGCGTCTTCAATGACGTCCTAAAATTCAAACTCAACAGCCAAAGGTCTCGATCCCGTTCAACCAGTGGATCTAAACCCCTTTACAAAATTTATTGTACACAAGTTTTTTTCTATTTTATTAAGGTTGCTAACACTATTTTTTATTACAATATATTAATGAGCAGAAACATGACAGTCACGTAGCACGTAGCGATGCAGAACGTTTGCAATATGGCGGCATGTTTAGATGACATCGACACCCGGTATCTGCGCGCGGGGCACGATGACACTACGATGAATAGGTATAGATCTGTCGACAGTTTCAACTTATATTGAACTATGAAATACATAGTAGGTGAACGTACATTACACCTGTACCCTGAAAGTTTAGTCGGTAGAACACAGAAACATTCCGCCATTTATGTTTTCCATTGTAAAATGAGGCGAGCTTATTGCCATGAACCCGACACATTTCCAGACCACAAGCGTCTACTGACAAAATTCCAGTTAGTAAAACCCAATGATGTTGTGCCTGATCCAAGAATCGAATCTACGTCTTCATGCTCTGCAGTAGCACTGCGACCACTAGGCCAACATCACTATCTAGGCACCTTAATTCTCATAAATTTTTACCTGTTCTTTTACAATATATTTAGAGTTTTGCATGATGTAATGCCACCTAGCCCATTTCATCATCGGACTACAAGACGTACGGCGATGCGTCATCGGTACATGGTGGACATCCCACCCAAACGCACTAAACGTTTTCGAAATACTTTCATTATGCGTAATGCTAAGGAGTGGCATACCCTGCCGGAGTCTGTGTTACCCGATAGCTACAACCTTGGGGTCTTTAAGTCAAGAGTGAATAGGTTACTTCTAGGCAAACGTGCTACACCGTCGACCACAACATCGCTTACTATCAGGTGAGATAGTGGTTAAGCGCAAGCTCATCTATAATAACAAAAAATAAAAAGAAGTTGATACAACGTGGCTTCTCCATGGAATAAGAACTTCTCTAGGCATGGTGTTTTTCACACATCGTTCTTTCATTCGAATTCACTTAATTGTCCATGAGATTGCATGTACACATACAAGACTTGGATTATTAAAATAATATTCTGACGGTCGTCTGCTCTCAAAAACGGTGAAGGAAAACATCGTGAGGAAACCGGCATGTCCTAGAACCAAAAATTCGAAGATATGTGACATCCACCAACCCGCACTGGGCCCGCGTGGTGGATTATGGCCCTTCCCCTCTCACAGAGAGGAGGCCTGTGTCCCAGGAGTAGGAACATTAATAGGCTGTTGATGTGTGTGATGTGTGATGGTCGCAAGAGTTACTGCCAAGCATAGTCTTGGTTTCGATGACCGGGCAATGTATCATTGGGTTTTTATATTTAGAATTTGTCGGTACTAGCCCAGACTCTGTTCTTATGGCATCCCTATCCTCCCACTACAGAACTGGCTAAAAATGTGGGAGTATACCGTAGGTACACAGTAGATACACCTATGCTTAACCCTTCAGAGAATACTGGCGTGATGTTTTCATTTGCTAATGTATGTACGTTATAATAATAGACAGGCCCTTATTTCCTAATCAACAAATGGATTAGGCACCGCCACTCCATTTCCATATTATTACTACAATCCAAATACCTGAACCAAAAACACACATTCTGCGCTATTTATACGTTACGTTGTAAACAGTGGATAATGCAAAATGTGTAGTTATTTAATTGGATTTCAAGCTAATCATTGACATAGTAATTAATGGATGTCAACTGCAGATGAATTTAACAACGCTGTTTACATTATAACGACTGATTGTACTACCAATGAATTGATGACACGAATGTGTGTAATACGCGGTAAAAAAAACGAGTAAAAGTGAGAGCAATTCTCAAAGACAGAACTTTGAGCTGTTTCATTAAGCATCAGACATCAACCGAAATCTGAAAAAAATGCCTAATCATGCCTTATTAAGCTGTATTAATTCTACAAAAAAAGTTGGCCGAGACAATTGAAAAATATTCTTTCATCGGTAAGTTTGTGAAAAAGTGGCACGCTTGGTTTTCATACAGATAGAGAAACGTTATAGACAACGCAAGTTTCTCTGTCTGTGTGTCTGAACTAGAAGTTAGATTTATGTGTGTTTTATTTTACTATCAACGTTTCTACTAATGAATGATCGTATACATGTGACGTATGTTCCATTTAAACACTTACTAAATAGTTTTTAGAAAAAAAAAATATCAAATATTTTAGCTTACCGTGCATTGTCATCCAAACCAAACGTATATATGCATAATTTCATTTAATAGGTTGAGGATGTTTTATCCTGTTTCCAAAATTCAGTTAAAAAAAATAAGACCCGAAAATACATACATACATTGCAAGTTTATAAAAGAGGTAAAATTGTTAATTGGTTTGTAGCTCGTGATCGTTGGAGGCACCGAATCTATTGCGAAAATCTTTCACTGATATATGGCTACACTATCACTGAATGTTAAAGGTTACTTTTTTAACCCGGGAAAATGCTCGGTTCCTGTGGGATGTATCACTGCTAGCCTTAAGAAAACACTACTTTGATGAATTGGTCATAATTTAATAACCATATTCAGCACTGATGAAGAAAAATTTTAAAAAAGTTTTCTATATTTCTTTATTAATTATTGTGGGCTTGCTACGATTGCTACGCAGCTAGTTACGTTCCGCGAAGATCACGGGCTACGTGGCCTACGCAAATCCCGATGATGTAGCCCGACTTCTACGAAAATTGTTACAAAGATCATCGTCATCAACATTTTTTCCACCGCAAGGGCATAGGGACCTCCTCTCCGGCCCCACCGCGTCCGCCATCAGACGGTGGCGATTCCGTCCAGGCCGCGGACGGTACGGAAAGCGGCGCACCGCAATACCGGCCCTGACGAGCGTCCCCTCCTTGGGTTCCTCTTCGCTTCAGAATTAGTCCCTAATGTTTGATTTTTGTACACTCACAGTTTGTCCCTAACAAAGTGAGCAAAAATGCTTAATCAGCCAGCCGTAACATCAAACATAAAGTTTCCTCAAAATTAAATTCATAACTTTTGTAAGTATTATTTTACGCATGAATAATGTTCTCTTTGACTACAACCATGGTAGTTGAACAATACACAAAACTCTTTGTCTACAAAAAACATTTTCATTTTTCTTCCGTTGAAAAATGAAAATGTTTTTTAATGCCACCAGGCATTAAAAAAGTTTGGAGCCATCTCAGAAGCGATTTTTGATATAAAACTTAACTCTTTGGGTATAAAATAGTAAAAAATATCGCCCAAGAATACCGACGGAGACTCGTTTGTTGAATTTAAAAAAAACTGCTTTGGTTTATTAAGCAAAGTTTATTTTATTTTACTTTTGCTGGTTAAGCAGTACTCTAGCTACGTTAGCAGTTATTTGTTAATTGGATACTTACCTTTACTTCATGCTTAAGTTGAATCAACTATTTAGCAAAAGGTGCATATGTTGTAAGAGCAAAGTGCCCAGGTGTCTCGTCCAGGCGACGAGCCGAATTTGACGAAACATGCCGAACTTTGTCGAAGTTTCCTGAAGTTGGCAACTCCCCGAATCACCTTGGTGTTTCGCCTGATTGAAACCTAATAAAATATTATTGGCTGACATTGTTTCTTTGTTATTCTTGTTCTGATATTGAGGGCATGTGACGTGCAGGTATAGTGGGGTGTTTTTATCGTGCTGCGTTTTCTTTACGACTCTCGTTCGAGAGCGGTTACCGGTACCCAACACGATTTGGCAAGCGCATATTTACATTGTTCGCTTCCTTGCAGTGATAATACCCTGTCTTACATTGTGGCCATTTTACATTTTACCACAAGATTTACTTTTGTGACTTGAATACTTTTGATATAGATTTAATGGTTTAGACGTAACTACAGATTCGTTCTAAAAGCCTAAAACAGTAATAAGCACACAAACAATCTCTGATCACACTCAACTATAATCCCATAGAGAATAATAAACCATTGATGTGAGCTCGTAAGGAAGGTCTTACATTTACTCATACCGTTAACTTTTATACAGAACCGGCGTAAGTTCTCTCTAAATAAACCTTTACAATATAAACTTACTCTCAGTCCGTGGTGTGGTTATTTCAACGAATGCAATGATAGTGATGCGCTGCCACTGCCGTGGATTATATGCGGTTCAACTTACTTACTGTTTCGGACATTGATACTGCTTTGGGTGTTGTTGATAGTTCCGGAATCTTTTACATTTTTAATGAAAGATAATCTATACTACACTATATTTGGGATTAAGCAGTGCCTAGGGATTGTTGTAGATTACAGAGCTCACTAATTAAATCAAATAGGTAGGTATAAAACAAAATATATTGTGTAACTACATCATTCCGAAACTAACTCATTTGAATATAAATTAGGAACTCTAAACAACCATTAAAATCAGAACATTCAATTGCTTTACAACTGTAATTTACCTTCATATAAGAGTTAGGTAGTTACTTGACGAATCCCTTTCATATTAAGTTATATAGCTGCTTTTCTATCCGCCACTTATGATGCAAATTGTTCGTATCCACGTCCTTGGCTCCTAAATTAAACACACGCATTACTATTTTACGGCTGAATTTATTACGCAAATTTTTTGTTTTCAATTCAGAACTATTCCTCTTTGTGATACTGCATTCGTCTAACTACGGTGTTATTATTTTAATGCACCTTTCCTTTGTGGCATTCAACAAATTGTACTAACTCTGCAAGTCTGTCAACTCTGAAAGTGAACTTAATCATAGGTGCTAAATTGCACCTATGATTAAGTTCACTTTCCTGTGAAATCGTTTGTTTCTTTTGTGGTGTATTTTCAAAATAACGTTTATGAAGCAGTGTTTTATTTAGATTTTTGTCGTATTCTTGTGCTAAAGCTTTGTATAATGTTTATACTTCCGTACCTGCACACTAAGTTTAAAATGCATGATAAATACTTTAACAATTGACAATGAAAAGGAGAGGTCGCATTATAATTCTAGTAATTTGTACGGACACCCTTCGGTTAAAAGCCTCCTCCAAGGAGTGCCATACTAGAGAGTGGAGGATATACTAATGATATACTCGTAGCAATGCGTTGGCAGAGTATGACAATTGCAAATTTACCTACATTTTTTTCACTCATACCACATATATCAAAGTTTGTTCGATATTCTAACGAGTAGGTATTTTTAACGTCAACATAAAGAACTTAGGTGTTTTACATGTTGTCATTTTGAACATTGTTATAATGACTTTCGACATTTTGAATCAGTCGATATTTTAATCAGTTGGCATTCTAATCTTAGACATTTTATGCTTGGCTATAACAATTTTCGATAATTCAATACAATAGTTATTATAATTTTCGATGTTTTGAACAGTGATATTTTAACGGTAGGTATTTTAATATTCGATATTCAAATACGTACCCATTTTATCGCTTTTACATGTACATACATAATCTTACTACAATATTAGAAATGTGAAAGTTTAAATAGTTGTGTGTGTGTGTGGATGTATGTTTGTTACTCAATCTCGCTAGAACGGTTTAACGGATCTGGACGAAATTTGGCACAGACATAGAATATAGTCTGGAATAGCACATACGCTACTTTTCATCCCGGTATAATATTCCCTTGGGATACACTTTTCACGCGGGCGAAGCCGTTGGCAGAAGCTAGTAAACATATAAAAGCGATAAAATGAATGTGTTGCTATTTGCCAGTTATTTATGTTTTTTTCCACACAACCTTGAAATTACTTGATTGACAAGTAGAGTCAAATCAAGGTGGCAACTACTGTTACATAAGCAATACGACAACAAAGTGAGTAAAATAAGATCGAAAAAATAGAATTTAACTTAAAATTCTCCACAAAATTGCATTAAACGTGTAGGGTCAGAGTGGATGGCTAACTCTTTGTGGTCGCAGGACGAAGTTAGATTTTTATTTATTGTCCTCAACCTTTTTAGAATTTGCATGAAAATTATTTGGTACTGGGAGTGTTGGATTTATTAAAACTGCTCGTTGCACGAAGTGTCCTTTCGCCTACCTAGATAAAAACTCAATTTTAAGCAGAAAGGACATTTTTATTATGTTGGATTTAATTACGTTCCTACACAACAATGATTTGAAGCAGACCATTTTTTAGACCGCCCCTGACTACAAAGCAACATTAAAAAAAACCGGCCAAGTGCGAGTAGGCATCGCACACGAAGGGTTCCGTACCATAATCGCAAAAAACGGCAAAATAATTACGTTTGTTGTATATTTATTTTATTCTGTTTTTAGTATTTTTTGTTATAGTGGCAACATAAATACATCATCTGTGAAAATTTCAACTATATAGCTATCACGGTTCATGAGATACAGCCTGATGACAGACAGACGGACAATGGAGTCTTAGTAATAGGGATTTTTGAAATTGCAAATATTTTTTTAATGTAACTTTCAAGTAAAGATCAAGAGAATCATATGGATGTCAGCGAATTATTAAAATTCGAAAGATGACTGTGATGCAAAGCATGCACGAAAACTTTTAACAATAATATAAACGAGGGTGAATTAAAAATATCGGGTGTTGTTTACTGCTGGCTGAGAAGTATTTTTCTTTAATAGTTAACAACTGCATAACTGCAACTGCATTACTGTGGCATGTGCACAATGCACGCCGCACGCTGCCTCTATGCAAACATTTACCTTTTTTATTAAAGCCTCGTCTACAACGGATTCAAACAGTGTTTGCTTTCAAGTATCGTGGGTTAAAAAATAATGTGTTTCATACCGATCTTCTTTCTTCTTCCTGCCCTTATCCCATGTTACTTGGAGTCGGCGCAACACGTTTTCTTCTTCCATAACGTCCCCGGTCACGTCGTCATTTCATTCCGATCTATGGAATCTATTAATATATTTGAACACAACGTCATCTTCGATCAGGCCTTTTCTCTTGTTTATTTTTTTTTTTATTGAAAAGAACCTTTTTTTTAACAAGCTTTTTAGTTTACCGTTTGTTGTCATCCAAACCATACTTTTATGCAAAATTTCAGATCGATCGGTTGGAGACCACTGTTTTAAAATTTATTTGCAAGAATTGACCCACACATAGTAAAAAATTTCAATTTCACAAGGAATTTTTATTTTTATTATTATAGGCTTGCACTTGACCACTATCTCACCCAATGGAAAGCGATGATGTGCTTGTAAAATGTTCAGATTCAAGTCTCATTGTCAACTCTGTGGCAAACAATGTAAAAATCTCTTCAAAATGTGTGTGTTTTTGACAGAATGTGATTGCGATGCGAATGCAAATGTTTCCCTAAAAATACAGGCATAACCCCTCTGAGAATTTGACATCAGCACATATTTATTTATTTAGGACATCCAACGACAGATGTACACATAAAGTTTCGATTTGGGCACTCCTTCAATTATACATAAGAAGCCACAGGAAGCTTCTAAATATTAATCAACTATTTTAAAACTAACATTGACATATAAACTCTACAAAAAATATAAAACACAAAATTAAAATAAAAACTAAAAAAAATTATACTCATAATTAAAATATGACATAAGAACAATCTTTCCTATGTATATGTATGTATGTATAGCCATATGGTTTATTAACTTATTGTTGTTATCTGACCAGAGAGTACTAAAATCTAAAGTACCTACAAGAAAATAAAGAAAATGCACTTGTCCCAAGGGCGGTAATCTGTGTGTCCCAATGACTGATATTTGATTTATTCTGGGAATCCCGCTAATATAGGAAAGAGGTGCAAGTATAAAACGTAAAACTTGATAACGACTTCAAGAAACTCGTGAAAATACTGAATTGATAGTATGTAATTACTTACTGTGACAAGATATATCAATAAAAATACTGAATTGCTAACATGTATTTACTTACTGTGATAGTTACTTCAAGATATATCCATAAAAAAACTTCATTTCACTTAAAATTTCCTAAATTATAGCGTCTTCTGTGAGAAAGAGGAGTTCATAGACCAGTAAGACAGAATCCAGAACGACCTCCCTCCGTATGACATGCTGCAGTAAGTCAAACAAGTTATTCCCACCTCTTCGGAACTCATGAGCGCGTTATTCGTGAACTTTAGATCGACCTAGTATCCACGTACATTACCTAAGCGATTGGTACCTTGATTTAGGTCAGGTATAACACCAGTTTGGAAATATTTAATGACGTAACTTCCGTTCTTTATGCCTTGTGTACGTTTGAGTATGTGGCGTAAATTGTGCAATAAGGGCCTAGACAAACTGACATTCTACCAGCAATAACGACTGTCAAAAAGTCTTGACTTGCACTACCAAAATATCACGTCGTAGTATGTCACTTTATCTAAAGGTCTACAATTTTACGTTGCAATTTTAATTGCGGTGTTGACCTTCCCAGTTAGGAGTCTCTATTCTGCAGAATTCAGAATTCATTTCTGGAAACTTGTCCAATTCTACTCCTAACTCCATCACGACACGATGTAATCCTACGACACGTGTTCAGAGAATGTCAATTTGCACACTGTGCCTAAAAGCGGCAAACATTCTCTTTTGTCTAGCTATTTCCAATGACTTATGTTTACCTTCTGCAGATTATTTAATAACCTAAATCAAATAAAAGATAAAAAGTTAATTAATAAAGCAATTAACAGTAAGAGCTAAAGTTTACGAGGTTCGTTAAGCGAGTAGCTGGCACTCGGTCGATGTCAGGCGTTTTTACGTAAATGGTGCATTACAAGCCTCGCTCATTGCGCGCGCCATCTTGAAGCTCTGAAACATGACTTTAATTTCTTCTCTTGTGACTAAAACTTCATGTGTATTGCGCTCTGACAGGAAAATTTTATATGAGAAATTGAAAAAAGTTCTTGAGAAACATTTTATTTTTCGCTGAAGCCGAGATAAGGTTTACGTACAGAATTGTAAATTCAAATAGAATTTGAGATTTAATTCGTTTGGAACCCAAACACATATTTTTCTAGTCTTTGAATTGAGTTGACTGTTTTCATGGAAATAATTTTGAATCCCTTAGTATTTTTGTTTTATCAAAGCCTGACTCGATTTAATATAGGTACCGTTACGGGTTATATACAAGTTAGTTTATTGCATGTTCATTACATTATAATTACAGTAAACCTAATCTACTTATACATAATTATATAACGGTACAGATACCGACAGGTGCGATGTTATGTAATGTTTAAAAATAAAATCCCCACATTTTCTATTCTCTAAAGTGTCGCACCATTCACATTCACCATCAATAACTGTTACCTTCAAGATAATCTAGATTTATTTGCCGTGATAATATATGGCAGGAGTGCTGCAGCTGCAATCATGTCGCGTGGCGTTGCAAATCGCTTTAATATTGCATCGATGCCGACAATGGCTTGGACGGACGCCACCGGAATATACTCCGCAAATGTGGAAAACCTCGACGATGTCAGATTTTATTATATATTTTAAGTTTCTGTAAGATAAGTGTGAAATAAAAACAGAAAAAAACAACTGCTTTATTACGCGCTAAAATCGTAAGAAATTGAGTATGGTAGCTACTTACAGTTAGATTTCATTTAATTAAAAGCGGCTGAAAAATCGTTCATCTATTTAAATTTTTACTCAAAGAAAACTAACAACTTTACGCCACTCTATGTAGGAATGATTAATTATATATATCGTGGCATTTAGACTGATATTAATTCGACTAATCAGCAACAGGTCATTGACGTTTTATACCGATCAGAGGCTCTATACTCCATTTGCGATAACATTAGACGTTTGAATTAGCCCATTTTACAGCCCGTTCAAACGATTTTGACTTCTATTGCGTTGGTGATACGACAAATGGTAGCTGTAGTAAACAGTTGGTTTTGGTAACAGGTTTATGCTTTTTATGTCATCCTTATGTTTACGGGATAGAACTCAAAATCGGTTGAACGGACTGTAAAAAGATTTGGAAACATGTCTAATGTTATTTCAAATGGAGTTTAGACCAGTGTAAATCATTGTCAGCGGTGGCGATGGTCGAAATGGCAAAATGTAAGGGATTGATTACCTGACATTTAGGTAGCGTTTGACAAAGGTACATTTTTGACATTTTCCAAGCTATCCGCATACGTATAATCTATCTCGACGTTTTCATTAATAAGATGTCACTTGTCTAGCCGCAGGTGGTAATAAAGAAGGTATTTAAATACCCTTTCTTATCCTACACAAATCATGTCCCCGTATGCTTAAGTGCCCCAAGTGCCCTTACTAGACTTAAGGTTGCACTAGTCGATCATTCTTCTATACAAACGTAGTCTGGCGATTACTCCACTGGTTGACGGTGTAAAATTATATCAATTTGTCTCATCATTATCTAGCCTATTTCAACACAAATTTTAACGCGTCTTTGGGCGCAAATAAATATCATAAGAAAAAATTAATAAAAAAATAAAAACAAAAAATGCCTTCCAACGCAGTGTCTTCCGGTTCGTGGTCCAGAACTTTTCGGCCCCATCGACCATCCGTTCTGCGAGCAATGTGCCCTGCCCACTGCCACTTAAGTTTGGCAATTCTTCTGGCTATGTCGGTTACCCTAGTTCTCTTGCGGAATCTCTAAATAGTATGAAACAAAGCCGTTAAATCTGCCCCAGTCAGTTTCCCCGCTAACTCCCTTTAACCACACAACAGATGTTGATACGGTTTTCATTTATAGAAATACCGATAAACATGAATGATTTGTAATATTGCCCACGCGAAGTCGGGGTGACTCGCTAGTTTTATAGAAAAAGTTAATCATTGACTCGGCAAGTATAGAAACGAATATATATTTATCCGAGTATTACACTTGGACATATACAAATATCATAGAAAAGGATTAGAATAATAATTATGTACCCAAATTTAGTCAATTCATCATATTTACTAATCATGAAAATTATCGAAATATAATGAAAATACTTTCCCAACAAAAAGTAGTTCTCTCGAGCGTCTTCAATGACGTCCTAAAATTCAAAGTCAACAGCCAAAGGTCTCGATCCCGTTCAACCAGTGGATCTAAACCCCTTTACAAAATTTATTTTACACAAGTTTTTTTCTATTTTATTAAGGTTGCTAACACTATTTTTTATTACAATATATTAATGAGCAGAAACATGACAGTCACGTAGCACGTAGCGATGCAGAACGTTTGCAATATGGCGGCATGTTTAGATGACATCGACACCCGGTCTCTGCGCGCGGGGCACGATGACACTACGATGAATAGGTATAGATCTGTCGACAGTTTCAACTTATATTGAACTATGAAATACATAGTAGGTGAACGTACATTACACCTGTACCCTGAAAGTTTAGTCGGTAGAACACAGAAACATTCCGCCATTTATGTTTTCCATTGTAAAATGAGGCGAGCTTATTGCCATGAACCCGACACATTTCCAGACCACAAGCGTCTACTGACAAAATTCCAGTTAGTAAAACCCAATGATGTTGTGCCTGATCCAAGAATCGAATCTACGTCTTCATGCTCTGCTGTAGCACTGCGACCACTAGGCCAACATCACTATCTAGGCACCTTAATTCTCATAAATTTTTACCTGTTCTTTTACAATATATTTAGAGTTTTGCATGATGTAATGCCACCTAGCCCATTTCATCATCGGACTACAAGACGTACGGCGATGCGTCATCGGTACATGGTGGACATCCCACCCAAACGCACTAAACGTTTTCGAAATACTTTCATTATGCGTAATGCTAAGGAGTGGCATACCCTGCCGGAGTCTGTGTTACCCGATAGCTACAACCTCGGGGTCTTTAAGTCAAGAGTGAATAGGTTACTTCTAGGCAAACGTGCTACACCGTCGACCACAACATCGCTTACTATCAGGTGAGATAGTGGTTAAGCGCAAGCTCATCTATAATAACAAAAAATAAAAAGAAGTTGATACAACGTGGCTTCTCCATGGAATAAGAACTTCTCTAGGCATGGTGTTTTTCACACATCGTTCTTTCATTCGAATTCACTTAATTGTCCATGAGATTGCATGTACACATACAAGACTTGGATTATTAAAATAATATTCTGACGGTCGTCTGCTCTCAAAAACGGTGAAGGAAAACATCGTGAGGAAACCGGCATGTCCTAGAACCAAAAATTCGAAGATATGTGACATCCACCAACCCGCACTGGGCCCGCGTGGTGGATTATGGCCCTTCCCCTCTCACTGAGAGGAGGCCTGTGTCCCAGGAGTAGGAACATTAATAGGCTGTTGATGTGTGTGATGTGTGATGGTCACAAGAATTACTGCCAAGCATAGTCTTGGTTTCGATGACCGGGCAATGTATCATTGGGTTTTTATATTTAGAATTTGTCGGTACTAGCCCAGACTCTGTTCTTATGGCATCCCTATCCTCCCACTACAGAACTGGCTAGAAATGTGGGAGTATACCGTAGGTACACAGTAGATACACCTATGCTTAACTCTTCAGAGAATACTGGCGTGATGTTTACATTTGCTAATGTATGTACGTTATAATAATAGACAGGCCCTTATTCCCTAATCAACAAATGGATTAGGCACCGCCACTCCATTTCCATATTATTACTACAATCCAAATACCTGAACCAAAAACACACATTCTGCGCTATTTATACGTTACGTTGTAAACAGTGGATAATGCAAAATGTGTAGTTATTTAATTGGATTTCAAGCTAATTATTGACATAGTAATTAATGGATGTCAACTGCAGATGAATTTAACAACGCTGTTTACATTATAACGACTGATTGTACTACCAATGAATTGATGACACGAATGTGTGTAATACGCGGTAAAAAGAACGAGTAAAAGTGAGAGCAATTCTCAAAGACAGAACTTTGAGCTGTTTCATTAAGCATCGGACATCAACCGAAATCTGGAAAAAATGCCTAATCATGCCTTATTAAGCTGTATTAATTCTACAAAAAAAGTTGGCCGAGACAATTGAAAAATATTCTTTCATCGGTAAGTTTGTGAAAAAGTGGCACGCTTGGTTTTCATACAGATAGAGAAACGTTATAGACAACGCAAGTTTCTCTGTCTGTGTGTCTGAACTAGAAGTTAGATTTATGTGTGTTTTATTTTACTATCAACGTTTCTACTAATGAATGATCGTATACATGTGACGTATGTTCCATTTAAACACTTACTAAATAGTTTTTAGAAAAAAAAAATATCAAGTATTTTAGCTTACCGTGCATTGTCATCCAAACCAAACGTATATATGCATAATTTCATTTAATAGGTTGAGGATGTTTTATCCTGTTTCCAAAATTCAGTTAAAAAAAATAAGACCCGAAAATACATACATACATTGCAAGTTTATAAAAGAGGTAAAATTGTTAATTGGTTTGTAGCACGTGATCGTTGGAGGCACCGATTCTATTGCGAAAATCTTTCACTGATATATGGCTACACTATCACTGAATGTTAAAGGTTACTTTTTTAACCCGGGAAAATGCTCGGTTCCTGTGGGATGTATCACTGCTAGCCTTAAGAAAACACTACTTTGATGAATTGGTCATAATTTAATATCCATATTCAGCACTGATGAAGAAAAATTTAAAAAGCTTTCTATATTTCTTTATTAATTCTTGTGGGCTTGCTACGATTGCTACGCAGGTAGTTACGGCCCGCGAAGATCACGGGCTACGTGGCCTACGCAAATCCCGATGATGTAGCCCGACTGCTACGAAAATTGTTACAAAGATCATCGTCATCAACATTTTTTCCACCGCAAGGGCATAGGGACCTCCCCTCCGGCCCCACCGCGTCCGCCATCAGACGGTGGCGATTCCGTCCAGGCCGCGGAAGGTAGGGAAAGCGGCGCACCGCAATACCGGCCCTGACGAGCGGCCCCTCCTTGGGTTCCTCTTCGCTTCAGAATTAGTCCCTAATGTTTGATTTTTGTACACTCACAGTTTGTCCCTAACAAAGTGAGCAAAAATGCTTAATCAGCCAGCCGTAACATCAAACATAAAGTTTCCTCAAAATTAAATTCATAACTTTTTTAAGTATTATTTTACGCATGAATAATGTTCTCTTTGACTACAACCATGGTAGTTGAACAATACACAAAACTCTTTGTCTACAAAAAACATTTTCATTTTTCTTCCGTTGTGGAGGCATTAAAAAAGTTTGGAGCCATCTCAGAAGCGATTTTTGATATAAAACTCAACTCTTTGGGTATAAAATAGTAAAAAATATCGCCCAAGAATACCGACGGAGACTCGTTTGTTGAATTAAAAAAAAACTGCTTTGGTTTATTAAGCAAAGTTTATTTTATTTTACTTTTGCTGGTTAAGCAGTACCCTAGCTACGTTAGCAGTTATTTGTTAATTGGATACTTACCTTTACTTCATGCTTAAGTTGAATCAACTATTTAGCAAAAGGTGCATATGTTGTAAGAGCAAAGTGCCCAGGTGTCTCGTCCAGGCGACGAGCCGAAGTTGACGAAACATGCCGAACTTTGTCGAAGTTTCCTGAAGTTGGCAACTCCCCGAATCACCTTGGTGTTTCGCCTGATTGAAACCTAATAAAATATTATTGGCTGACATTGTTTCTTTGTTATTCTTGTTCTGATATTGAGGGCATGTGACGTGCAGGTATAGTGGGGTGTTTTTATCGTGCTGCGTTTTCTTTACGACTCTCGTTCGAGAGCGGTTACCGGTACCCAACACGATTTGGCAAGCGCATATTTACATTGTTCGCTTCCTTGCAGTGACAATACCCTGTCTTACATTGTGGCCATTTTACATTTTACCACAAGATTTACTTTTGTGACTTGAATACTTTTGATATAGATTTAATGGTTTAGACGTAACTACAGATTCGTTCTAAAAGCCTAAAACAGTAATAAGCACACAAACAATCTCTGATCACACTCAACTATAATCCCATAGAGAATAATAAACCATTGATGTGAGCTCGTAAGGAAGGTCTTACATTTACTCATACCGTTAACTTTTATACAGAACCGGCGTAAGTTCTCTCTAAATAAACCTTTACAATATAAACTTACTCTCAGTCCGTGGTGTGGTTATTTCAACGAATGCAATGATAGTGATGCGCTGCCACTGCCGTGGATTATATGCGGTTCAACTTACTTACTGTTTCGGACATTGATACTGCTTTGGGTGTTGTTGATAGTTCCGGAATCTTTTACATTTTTAATGAAAGATAATCTATACTACACTATATTTGGGATTAAGCAGTGCCTAGGGATTGTTGTAGATTACAGAGCTCACTAATTAAATCAAATAGGTAGGTATAAAACAAAATATATTGTGTAACTACATCATTCCGAAACTAACTCATTTGAATATAAATTAGGAACTCTAAACAACCATTAAAATCAGAACATTCAATTGCTTTACAACTGTAATTTACCTTCATATAAGAGTTAGGTAGTTACTTGACGAATCCCTTTCATATTAAGTTATATAGCTGCTTTTCTATCCGCCACTTATGATGCAAATTGTTCGTATCCACGTCCTTGGCTCCTAAATTAAACACACGCATTACTATTTTACGGCTGAATTTATTACGCAAATTTTTTGTTTTCAATTCAGAACTATTCCTCTTTGTGATACTGCATTCGTCTAACTACGGTGTTATTATTTTAATGCACCTTTCCTTTGTGGCATTCAACAAATTGTACTAACTCTGCAAGTCTGTCAACTCTGAAAGTGAACTTAATCATAAGTGCTAAATTGCACCTATGATTAAGTTCACTTTCCTGTGAAATCGTTTGTTTCTTTTGTGGTGTATTTTCAAAATAACGTTTATGAAGCAGTGTTTTATTTAGATTTTTGTCGTATTCTTGTGCTAAAGCTTTGTATAATGTTTATACTTCCGTACCTGCACACTAAGTTTAAAATGCATGATAAATACTTTAACAATTGACAATGAAAAGGAGAGGTCGCATTATAATTCTAGTAATTTGTACGGACCCCCTTCGGTTAAAAGCCTCCTCCAAGGAGTGCCATACTAGAGAGTGGAGGATATACTAATGATATACTCGTAGCAATGCGTTGGCAGAGTATGACAATTGCAAATTTACCTACATTTTTTTCACTCATACCACATATATCAAAGTTTGTTCGATATTCTAACGAGTAGGTATTTTTAACGTCAATATAAAGAACTTAGGTGTTTTACATGTTGACATTTTGAACATAGTTATAATGACTTTCGACATTTTGAATCAGTCGATATTTTAATCAGTTGGCATTCTAATCTTAGACATTTTATGCTCAGCTATAACAATTTTCGATAATTCAATACAATAGTTATTATAATTTTCAATGTTTTGAACATTGATATTTTAACGGTAGGTATTTTAATATTCGATATTCAAATACGTACCCATTTTATCGCTTTTACATGTACATACATAATCTTACTACAATATTAGAAATGTGAAAGTTTAAATAGTTGTGTGTGTGTGTGTGGATGTATGTTTGTTACTCAATCTCGCTAGAACGGCTTAACGGATCTGGATGAAATTTGGCACAGACATAGAGTATAGTCTGGAATAGCACATACGCTACTTTTCATCCCGGTATAATATTCCCTTGGGATACACATTTCACGCGGGCGAAGCCGTTGGCAGAAGCTAGTAAACATATAAAAGCGATAAAATGAATGTGTTGCTATTTGCCAGTTATTTATTTTTTCCACACAACCTTGAAATTACTTGATTGACAAGTAGAGTCAAATCAAGGTGGCAACTACTGTTACATAAGCAATACGATAACAAAGTGAGTAAAATAAGATCGAAAAAATAGATTTTGACTTAAAATTCTCCACAAAATTGCATTTGACGTGTAGGGTCAGAGTGGATGGCTAACTCTTTGTTGTCGCAGGACGAAGTTAGATTTTTATTTCATGTCCTCAACCTTTTTAGAATTTGCATGAAAATTATTTGGTACTGGGAGTGTTGGATTTATTAAAACTGCTCGTTGCACGAAGTGTCCTTTCACCTACCTAGCTAAACACTCCATTTTAAGCAGAAAGGACATTTTTATTATGTTGGATTTAATTACGTTCCTACACAACAATGCTTTGAAGCAGACCATTTTTTAGACCGCCCCTGACTACAAAGCAACATTAAAAAAAAACCGGCCAAGTGCGATTCGGAATCGCACACGAAGGGTTCCGTACCATAATCGCAAAAAAAGGCAAAATAATCACGTTTGTTGTATATTTATTTTGTTCTGTTTTTAGTATTTTTTGTTGTAGTGGAAACATAAATACATCAGCTGTGAAAATTTCAACTATATAGCTATCACGGTTCATGAGATACAGCCTGGTGACAGACAGACAGACGGACAATGGAGTCTTAGTAATAGGGTCCCGCTATTACTCTTTGGGTACAGAACCCTAAAAAAGAGTAAACAACGCCGCCCCCTCTCTGATTACCTCGAAAGGCAAACGAACGCTCCAAGAAAACATGTTATCTATTCCTTTGAATTTAAATAAAAATAATGGCACCAATAGAGTTCAACAACTATGGAAGCGCGACAAAATTGTAACAATATTTTTAAATGATTTACTTGAAATAGCTGTTCTTTTATACTTTATAACGCTTTTTTCTCAAGTGGTATGTAAAAGGTTTCTACGACCAATTTGCACGAGCTATAAAGGTTGATGTAAGTGCTCGGAAGGCGGTGAGTTTAACTTTAATAAGTTCCCATTGCGCCTCCGTGCACACTGGCGAGCGCATGTAATTCCCATTAAAAATACAATGGTACCTACGTTACATATCGGGCATTTAAGTAGGCACGTGTACCACGTACTTGATCGGAAATGGCCACAGAGCGTACAAGAGGCTCAGCGAATCTAAAATGGATGAAATGCTATTCGGCTGAAGAGATTTTCATACCTGGCAATACACCGAAATATCGTGAAATGACCTAAATTCCAACAATGAGTTTTAATTTTTTAGTGCATGAAGCTATCTTTGAGAACTTTTTGAAATTGCAAATATTTTTTTAATGTAACTTTCAAGTAAAGATCAAGAGAATCATATGGATGTCAGCGAATTATAAAAATTCGAAAGATGTGATGCAAAGCATGCACAAAAACTTTTAACAATAATATAAACGAGGGTGAATTAAAAATATCGGGTGTTGTTTACTGCTGGCTGAGAAGTATTTTTCTTTAATAGTTATCAACTGCATAAATTACTGTGACATGTGCACAATGCACGCCGCACGCTGCCTCTATGCAAACATTTACCTTTTTTATTTAAGCCTCGTCTACAACGGATTCGAACAGTGTTTGCTTTCAAGTATCGTGGGTTAAAAAAGAATGTGTTTCATACCGATCTTCTTTCTTCTTCCTGCCCTTATCCCATGTTACTTGGAGTCGGCGCAACACGTTTTCTTCTTTCATAACGGCCCCCGTCACGTCGTCATTTCATTCCGATCTATGGAATCTATTAATATATTTCAACACAACGACATCTTCGATCAGGCCTTTTCTCTTGTTTAATTTTTTTTTTATTGAAAAGAACCTTTTTTTAACAAGCTTTTTAGTTTACCGTTTGTTGTCATCCAAACCATACTTTTATGCAAAATTTCAGATCGTTCGGTTGGAGATCACTGTTTTAAAATTAATTTGCAAGATTTGACCCACACATAGTAACTAACAAGGAAATTTTATGTTTATTTTTTATTATTATAGGCTTGCACTTGACCACTATCACACCCAATGGAAAGCGATGATGTGCTTGTAAAATGTTCAGATTCAAGTCTCATTGTCAACTCTGTGGCAAACAATGTAAAAATCTCTTCAAAATGTGTGTGTTTTTGACAGAATGTGATTGCGATGCGAATGCAAATGTTTCCCTAAAAAAAAAGGCATAACCCTACTGAGAAAATGACATCAGCACATATTTCCGACATCCATGCCAGAAAAAGAGGTTTTTACTTGTCTGTACCATCAAAATCTGGCCGAGAAGCTACAGGACAGCAGCCTTGAGACGTTTTTGACCTCAATTAAGTTGAGCCACAAGTCAGGTAAGAAGGACGCTGAGACCTGTAACTATGTTGTAGAAGTGTCTGCAGTCATACGCAAAGCCCTGATTTCAAAAGACCGCGTGTTTGTGAATAGGTCATCATGCCCTGTTAGAGATTTTACTCTGGTCACACGGTGTTATAAGTGCCAGCAGTATGGACATGCTGCGAAGTCATGTCGGCAGGCAACCTACACCTGTGGGCACTGTGGCGATCAAGGTCACTCTATAAAAGAATGTCCAAAGAAGGCAGATGATCCAAAATGCGCTACTTGCCTGCATTACAAAAAGCCCGACAAACACAACACAGGTTCTGCTGACTGCCCCGCGAAACAAATGGCTGAAAAAAGGTACATCAATTCCATCGATTATAGAGGCGCCTAAGAGCGCCGTAAATTGGTTATTTTTCGGACCTTTTTAGTTTTCTTTTTCTTTTCTTTCTTTTTTACCTTTTTTATTTGATTTATCAAATTTTATTTTGTTATTCTGCTGTCATCAATATGATTAATAATTTAATTGATGATCTAGATAATTTCTCTGTGTCTGAGTCTAAGATTTGTGAAGCTGAAAACTGTAAACAATATCTATCCGGCTACAAAAATCCGTTAACCATACTAACACAAAATATTCGCAGTATTTTTAACAATTTTGATAGCTTTAGTACATTTCAGCAACGACTAAACATAGATTGTGACATTATTGTTTTAACTGAATGCTGGCTTGCAAAGCAATATAACATTCCACTAATTCCGGGCTATAATATGTATAGAAGTAATATAAATTATAATCAAAACGATGGAGTGATAGTTTATGCAAGAAATCATCTGAATGTCTCTGTTGAGGAACCAAATATGCACGACTGTAACAGATTGTTAATTAAAATTGAGTCTGAATTTGCTATACTAGCGCTATATCGACCGCCCTCTTTTAAAAATACCACCAGTTTTAATGACTCCCTGAACGACATCTTGCAAAGCCTATCATCCTTCAAAAACACTATTTTAATTGGCGATATTAATATCAATATTCTTTCAGGTAGTGCTCATGCACCTGCTCACGACTATCTCAATTTATGCGCCTTTCATGGCCTGCTCCCCACACACAGCTTTCCTACACATCACAGTGGATCTTGTTTAGACCATATCATGCTTAAATCGATTTTTCCCTCTCTTGCACTTGTTGTTAATTCAACAATAACCGATCATAATACTGCCCTACTAACCCTTAATTGTGAATTACCTAAATTGAACAATTTCTAAATTGAATATTAATAAACTTGAACAAGATTTGCGCGTCATCGATTTTGAGCCAGTCTACAATTCCGCTGACCCGCAGTTTTGTATGTTGTATGTAATAGAAAATGTTCGACATGCAATTCAGAAAAACACAGTTTTATCGCAGTTGAACAATAAAAATCATAACTTAAAACCATGGATCATGCCAGGGCTTATTCGCTGTATGAAACATAGAGATAAACTGCATTTGAAAGCAAAATCTAATCCAAATAATTTAATATTTAAATTGTCGTACAAAAGATACAGGAATTTTTGCAATGATCTTCTGAGGAAAGTTAAATGCAACTACGATAGAATTGAACTGGAAAAGGCTGGCACAAATAGTAAAAAAGTCTGGAAATATATTAAAAATGCAACATATACGTCAAAACAAAATGAGTCATCATCAGGTTTATTACAAGCACATTCGTCACACCTGACATCTGCTAACACAGCGAATAATTTCTTTGTTAATGTTGGCAAGTGTCTGGCAGAAAAAGTTCGGGGTCAATCACATTATCTAACAGGCACTCCTTTTATGTGTAGCACCACTTTAACATCCTTTGGGCTGCTGGATACTGATGAGACTGAGGTAGAAAGCATAATAACGACTTTGAAAGACGACTGTGCAGTGGTTGGGATAACATATCCAATAGAACTATTAAGCAATTCAAGTACCACCACTGACTTATATTTTCCGCATTTGTTTATCTTTAGGTATTTTTCCCGAATGCCTAAAAAAGCAGTAGTTCTCCCTATCTATAAATCTGGAAATAAAGAGCAAGTGACAAATTATAGACCTATTTCTTTACTGCCTTGTATGTCTAAAATATTAGAAAAAATTATCAATAAAAGATTGTTCAGATATCTGGAGGATAAATCAATTTTATCAAAGCGCCAGTTTGGATTCAGGCCTAAAGTCTCAACCGCTGATGCCGTACACGATCTGACTGACTATCTAGCACAAGAACTTGACAAGCGTAACCACACAGTAGGCATTTTCCTGGACCTCGCTAAAGCTTTTGATACAGTTTCCATTCCCACCCTGTTGCACAAGCTTGAGACCATTGGTGTAAGAGGAACCCAGCTGAAATTCTTTAAAAGTTATTTGGAGGATCGTACCCAATGCGTAAAGATTGGCAATGTTCTCAGCGCTGATAAGAAAAACACGTTATTTGGCGTTCCCCAGGGAAGTGTTTTAGGTCCTACTCTGTTTTTGATATACATAAATGACCTTTGTAATCTAAAGCTAGAACACGGCATAATTGTATCTTACGCTGACGACACTGCTCTACTTTTTTCGGCTGAATCAGAAAATGAAGTGTACAAACTTGCGCAACATGGATTCAATATTGTAAATAATTGGCTTCAACATAACTCACTAACACTAAATGCAGATAAGACTAACTACATTCGATTTTCGATGCGCAAACAGACAACTAATATTGCCCCAACGTTTTATGCTCATTGTTTTGCGGACTCTACCGATACCCAGTGTGGGTGTCCCAATATCAATATGGCAAATAAAATAAAATACCTGGGTATCATTATAGATGAAACCCTTTCCTTTAAACAGCACATAGAAGCTTTAAATAATAAAATTCGTAAGCTAATTTTCGTATTTAAAAAGCTACGATATATTGCAGACCCACGACTAATTAGGCAAGTTTACTTTGCTCTATGTCAGTCAATTTTGACTTACTGCATTACCTCATGGGGTGGCGTTGGCAAAACTTTGTTACTACCCATCGAGAGAGCGCAGAGAGCGACCCTCAAGGTGTCTACTTTCCGCCCGTTCCTATTTCCCACTAACCTCCTGTATAAATCTTGTGAAGTACTAACAGTTCGAGAATTATTCATAATGAGCATCGTATTAAAACAACACGCAGCCCTCCCCTATCGCAATGAATATACTAAAAAAAGACGGAGAGATGTAGTTTGCCTTCAAAAAAGTACGAAACATGCATTCACAGACAAATTTTACCTGTTCCTCGGACCACTACTCTACAATAGACTAAACGTAACAGCAACCATTTATTCCCTAAATTATTGTAACTGTAAGAAAATTCTCAAAGAAACTCTACAATGTATGTCCTATGAAGACACAGAGAAGTTATTACTTATACTAAAATAGGTATTGTGCGTTTTTTATGTATTTTTATATTTTAGTATCCAAGATGTTAGAAAATAAGAATTTAATTATATTATTTACACAATTAAAAATTACCTAAGACTACCTTATATGTATTTGATTTTAAGTGATTATTTAGAAAAAATATGTACTCTTTTCGCCTGAAACACAGGATTACCTAGTTCAGGCACAAAACACATGTGAACTTGACATAGATTTAAGCAAAAATTGTAATTATTGTTTTACCTAATGATTTTAAATAAACTTTATTATTATTATTTATTTATTTAGGACATCCAACGACAGATGTACACATAAAGTTTCGATTTGGGCACTCCTTCAATTATACATAAGAAGCCACAAGATGCTTCTAAATATTAATCAACTATGTTAAAACTAACATTGAAATATAAACTCTACAGAAAATATAAAACACAAAATTAAAATAAAAACTAAAAAAAACTATACACATAATTAAAATATGACATAAGAACAATCTTTCCTATGTATATGTATGTATGTATAGCCATATGGTTTATTAACTTATTGTTGTTATCTGACCAGAGAGTACCAAAATCTAAAGTACCTACAAGAAAATAAAGAAAATGCACTTGTCCCAAGGGAGGTAATCTGTGTGTCCCAATGACTGATATTTGATTTATTCTGGGAATCCCGCTAATATAGGAAAGAGGTGCAAGTATAAAACGTAAAACTTGATAACGACTTCAAGAAACTCGTGAAAATACTGAATTGATAGTATGTAATTACTTACTGTGACAAGATATATCAATAAAAATACTGAATTGCTAACATGTATTTACTTACTGTGATAGTTACTTCAAGATATATCCATAAAAAAAAACTTCATTTCACTTCAAATTTCCTAAATTATAGCGTCTTCTGTGAGTAAGAGGAGTTCATAGACCAGTAAGACAGAATCCAGAACAACCTCCCTCCGTATGACATGCTGCAGTAAGTCAAACAAGTTATTCCCACCTCTTCGGAACTCATGAGCGCGTTATTCGTGAACTTTAGATCGACCTAGTATCCACGTACATTACCTAAGCGATTGGTACCTTGATTTAGGTCAGGTATAACACCAGTTTGGAAATATTTAATGACGTAACTTCCGTTCTTTATGCCTTGTGTACGTTTGAGTATGTGGTGTAAATTGTGCAATAAGGGCCTAGACAAACTGACATTCTACCAGCAATAACGACTGTCAAAAAGTCTTGACTTGCACTACCAAAATATCACGTCGTAGTATGTCACTTTATCTAAAGGTCTACAATTTTAAGTTGCAATTTTAATTGCGGTGTTGACCTTCCCAGTTAGGAGTCTCTATTCTGCAGAATTCAGAATTCATTTCTGAAAACTTGTCCAATTCTACTCCTAACTCCATCACGACACGATGAAATCCTACGACACGTGTTCAGAGAATGACAATTTGCACACTGTGCCTAAAAGCGGCAAACGTTCTCTTTTGTCTAGCTATTTCCAATGACTTGTTTACCTTCTACAGATTGTTTAATAACCTAAATCAAATAAAAGATAAAAAGTTAATTAATAATAGTACATTATGGTACAAGTGTGTAATGTTGGTGATTACCGCTGAGGCGCCATTGAGACCCGAGCCGTCAGGTGAGAGTCTTAAGAGAGCCGAGGACGGTAATCATCCATACACACGTGTATCATACGACGTTTTTCAACACATTTGTGAAGAAAATAATACTAAAAACTTATTTCCAACAGTGAAAACGAGTTGTGAAATTTTTTTCGCAATGGCGGGCAAAATTAATCAGTTTTCCTATGCGCGCGCATCTAACAATGGCGATCGGCCACAGACTAAAAATTATTGAATTTGATAACAGGTGTCATTATGTGCCTAATTGCGGTGCAATTAGAGCCACCTTATGAGCAAATGTGTTGAAAAGCAATTAACAGTAAGAGCTAAAGTTTACGAGGTTCGTTAAGTGAGTAGCTGGCACTCGGTCGATGTCAGGCGTTTTTACGTAAATGGTGCATTACAAGCCTCGCTCATTGCGCGCGCTATCTTCAAACTTTGAAATATGACTTTAATTTCTTCTCTTGTGACTAAAACTTCATGTGTATTGCGCTCTGACAGGAAAATTTTATATGAGAAATTGAAAAAAATTCTTGAGAAACATTTTATTTTTCGCTGAAGCCGAGATAAGGTTTACGTACAGAATTGTAAATTCAAATAGAATTTGAGATTTAATTCGTTTGGAACCCAAACACATATTTTTCTAGTCTTTGAATCGAGTTGACTGTTTTCATGGAAATTACTTTGAATCCCTTAGTATTTTTGTTTTATCAAAGCCTGACTCGATTTAATATAGGTACCGTTACGGGTTATATACAAGTTAGTTTATTGCATGTTCGTTACGCAAAATCGTATTAAATTCTGAAGTTTGTATATTGTATTCATAGAGATTATACATTAATCCTTTTGGACACAATTACAACACACTGAGATGAAGCGGTATTCAAAGTTGTCCCCCAAAATAAAACAAATATATGTTCATTCTTCAGATACTTATTATTATGTACAAACGTTTGAAGTTCTTATTAATTTGAAAATAACTAGTGAAGCATTTATTTCATTTACGAAAATATAAAGCACGTAAAGATTATTCTGTGAACCGTGGCTGTCATTAAAATGTTTTTAAAATCTACATTTTCATTGGAAAAACAATTTCTTATCGTATCGGTACATACATTTTTCACACATTTTTATCTGTCAGGGCCAGACAGACTACAAAAACAAACAAACTTAATATAAATTCAATGACACAAAGAAATGGGTAAACCGTTAAAATAAAGAAAGCTTGAATTGTAAATAAATAATTGATGGAGATTTTTTCGAAAAGTAAAAAAAGTTAGATAGTGTAGATTTAGTTAGATAGTGCTGTCGTCAAGACTGAGTGATAAATAGATAAAAGTTTTTTTTTTAATTTATCTGCTCAAAACATGCCACTTAATTAAATAATACATGCATTCATCATCTTATAATAAATAAATCGATGCTGACTACACCGTTGAGGGCCCTATGCTGGTGGACTGAGAATATTTAAGTAAGATTCTACCAATCTTAACCATAATCCATCATCTTGCCGCATCTCCTATCACCATCATTCTACAGCATTCCACGAGTGGACATAGTCCCTCCAATCGTACGCCAATCATCTTAATTCTCGGGGACTCCAACCATCTGCTACGAGCCATCCTACGAAGATCGTCGTTCCACCTAGCCAGAGGGCGTCTCACCAATCTGGTCTCGACTCAAGAGCAAAACATAACTGGCGATATGCGGGTATGGTGCTATGGTTTTTATTTTTTATTTGTTTCAACTTTAAGTAATTTTGACATGGTTTGATACTTTTCTGTGTGGACTGGAATTATGTCTGAAGAAAATAAAAAAATAAATTATTACATACATCTTTACAGGATTTCGCCCAATGCGATTCACGCGCTTATCCTAAGTTACTTCACATTATAATTACAGTAAACCTAATCTACTTATACATAATTATATAACGGTACAGATACCACACAGGTGCGATGTTATGTAATGTTTAAAAATAAAATCCCCACATTTTCTATTCCCTAAAGTGTCGCAGCATTCACCATCAATAACTGTTACGTTCAAGATAATCTAGATATATTTTCCGTGATAATAATATGGCAGGAGTGCTGCAGCTGCAGTCATGTCGCGTGGCGTTGCAAAGCGCTTTAATATTGCATCGATGCCGACAATGGCTTGGTCGGACGCCACCGGAATATACTCCGCAAATGTGGAAAACCTCGACGATGTCAGATATGATTATATATTTTTAAGTTTCTGTAAGATAAGTGTGATATAAAAACAGAAAAGGCAACTGCTTTATTATGCGCTAAACTTTTAAGAAATTGAGTATGGTAGATACTTACCATTAGATTTCATATAATTAAAAGCGGCTAAAAAATCGAACGTCTATTTAATTTTTACTCAAAGAAAACTCACAACTTTATACCACTGTATGTAGGTATTATTAATTATTATTATAACGAGGCATTTAGACCAATATTTATTCAACTAATCTGCAACAGGTCATTGACGTTTCTTACCGATCAGGGGACCAGTGTAAATTGATGTCAGCGATGGCTTTGATCGAAATTACAAAATGTAAGAGATTGATCACCTGACATTTCGATAGCATTTGACAATCACAAAGGTACATATTTGATATTTTCCAAGCCATCCACATACATATAATCTATCACGACGTTTTCAGTAATAGGATGCCACTTGTCTAGCCTCAGGTGTTAATAAAGAAGTTATTTATACCCTTCCTAATCTATCCTGGACTTCGGGCACACCAACATGTGGTTCACGTCCCCCGTATGTTGAAGTGCCCCAAGTGCCCATACACCTGCATCATGGAATTGAATTGCTATAGATATTTTGTTAATGTTCTCCATGCTCTGCCGTCATATGTGCAAGCAAAATGTTACACATAAATTACAATCTAGTATCAAAATATAATAAATTTTGAAAAACAAGCTGAATAACAATAAACATTACAAAATTATTAAATTGGAAAGTGATTTTAACTATTTTATTTTTAATGTCAAGGAGAAATAGTAGTTAGAAATTAAATAAATGTCAGAGTAGATAATGAAATTAATGTCGATAAAATAAATAAAAGTACCAGATAAATAATAATTGAAACTAGAGCATGTCATAAATATTATCTGCCATTAGGATTCCCTTTTAGATATGCGTTCACACTGTAATACGCCTTATCAGTTAGAAATTTCTTTAGCTTCCGCTTATATATATGCAAGTTGTCAATGTCTGTAATACAACATGGCAATTTATTAAAAATCTTGGATGTCATGCAATATTTACTGGAGCCCATTAAATAAGTTTTGCATGGTGCAATCTGATTTTATTTTTTTTATCTAGCACTTCGGAATTTTTCATACATATATCGATGCCTCACGGCCAAAAGCGGATAACCGCTACTTAACAAACTCTACAGGAGAGTAGGTTAAAGTTCAAAATAAGTGGAAAAAAAACATGTATATTTAACTGTAGGTTCCAAAATTTTCATTATTTATCCGTATAGCTTTTGAGCAAAAGCTTTTACATATCTCTACGAAATGGCATTGTTAATTTTATATAAACACCCTCCTAACACCATTTTCTGTCGCTTACCCTCAAATGCTCCTGATTTTTCTAACACGAAAGTACGTCGTAAATGAAAACAACTCACTGATTAAATTCCAACCTAAATGATTTAACTGCACCATTCGTTTTATTTCAATTAAAGAAATATAGCATACCTGTGAGTTTTCTGTTCATCAAGTGAAGCGAATATAATATAACCAGCTATAGGTTAATGACAGACGAACAAGGAAATAGTTATAAGTTAATTATCTATTATACATACCTACATACTTAATACTTATCTTATCTTAAAAAAAACTTGAAGGGATTGGTGTCAGGGGCTTACAATTAGATCTTTTCCGAAGCTACCTTTCAAATCGTACTCAAATGGTTACAATAGATACTTATAAAGGCGTTGAGCTCCCCAACTATTACGGAGTACCTCAAGGTAGCATATTGGGTCCTACGCTTTTTCTTATTTTTATAAACGACCTATGCAACCTTGGTATTACAAATGCCAAGATTGTAACTTTTGCAGATGATACTGCTATAACATTTGTAGCCAATACTTGGTCGGAACTCGAGCAGATGGCACAGTCAGGCTTCAACATAACCTTACATTGGCTTTATTCTCACTCACGTACACCCAACACCTCCAAAACCAACTCTATTACATATTCAATTACTCCAGCCACCCAGCCAATATTGCCTACATACACACACCCACGCCCACACCTATAAATTTCTGCAAGGAAATTTGCCCTGCCTCTGCCCATCCCTAAATACAGTTGATCAACTTAAATACCTAGGTATATATATAGACAAAAATCTTAATTTTAAAACCCAGATTAACCAACTTACCAGTAGAGTCCGCAAATTAATTTACATATTTAAAACCCTCCGAAATATTGCGAATCCTAATATTATACGTGTAGTTTATTTTTCCTTATGTTTATCTATTATTACATACTGTATCACATGCTGGGGTGGTGCTGCGAACTATATTAAAACCACTCGAAATCGCACATAGAGCGGTACTGAAAGTAGCTACCTTCAGACCTATCTTGTTCTCTACTGATCTATTATATAGTAGTTGTAATATTCTCGACGTTCGACAACACTTTATCCTTCAAACAGTTCTTCTACAGCACCGTAAAACCCCTTATAAAAATAACAAAGCGTAGGAAAGACTTAGTTTGTATTCTTCCACAAGTGCGCACATCCTTCGCAAATACATTTTTTGAATATCTTAGTCCGGTTCTGTATAATAAAAGTAACAAAGTTTGTTTGATTTATGGATTATCTAACTTTAACTGTAAAAAGATTTTGAGAAAATTTCTTCAAAACAAAACCTATGGTGAAACCGAAAAGTACCTCAGTGGGTGACAGTGACAGGTTGAGGAACAACTCGCAAGACATACCAATCACACACATCCATGCACATTTACAAACAATCACACACACACAAACACTCGCACATAATACACACTCACACACACACATGCACTCAAAATGAACATTGTTGTAGTATTAAATTACTTCTAAATTAGTGTAATATTAGATGTACTAGTTTCATTTTAACATTTTCTAAGGGACAGGGACTGTTATTCCTTAATACAGGTTATTCTGTAACCTAGCTAGGAAAGCAGAACTTCACCCACCTTATTGTAATTGATATGGTACGAACTTCTTATTAAACTTTGTATATGTGATGTAGATGTACTACAATCTCAAATAATTTAAATAAATTATTTGATTATTTTGATTTGACTTAGCCAGAGATAGGATATTAAAAAAATGGACTTTTGATGTTTGTTTGATCAGTCTTTATTTTTTTAAATTACACAAAACAACAGTTACAAATTGTAAGTAAACTATACATCTTGATTGTGCAGCCATTCGTATCTAAGGACTACTCTTAGGAATGACGAAAGAATAATACACTTAACGTCTTCATCAAAAGTACTAATAACTTCTTGCTGGCCCAAAATGGGATTCGAACCCTTGATCTCATGATCCTCAGCCGTATATACTAGCCAACAAACAAAGGACTCAAAAACTAAGCTGTACTTATTTAACCACTCATTTTCTCTGAACAAGATAGCATAAGAATGACTTTTTATTTGTTACTCCTAAAATAACGAATAACATACACATCGATGAATATGAAAGTCTATAAACTTACCGTATTTATTCCGTCAAAGTAGACACAAAACTCCGTACCAAAATGACTCACGAGTACGCGTGGTTCTTATGCAACGACAGCGTCATTTGTTTCGATCTAATGAGTAAGGTAACCGATGTTTTTGTTAATATTGTGCAAGTGAACCGCCAAACCTTTGATTTACCTTCTTATCTAACCACCATACTCGTTAAATTAATTTGGAAATAAGCGACAATATGTTAGGCGACATTCGTTTGAACAATTTATCCTAAGCACCTTTGATAATTGATAAAATAAATCGAGAAATAAAGTCTCAGAAATGTGGCCTAAATGTAATAAATGACATGTATTTTGTCCAAAGAAACTGACATAATATCCTAACCGGAAGTTTAGTAAACAAAGATGCAAGCAAAATTTGATAATTTTTTTTTTTGCAATAATCTTTATAGCCCAAACCAGTTAACGTTAAATCAAGATTTTTTTATACAAAGCCAAAATTGTATAACTCTCAGTTTTGATAATACTGTTTTTATCCAACCACCATAGTGGGAAAAGCACCAAAATAATTGTCGTTTGTGACGAAAACTAAGTCTCGGAACCCGATTTTTTTTACCGCCTATGCGACAAAAAGTTTGTCCTAGAGTCACGAAACTTAGATCAATAGATGCGAAAAAAACCGATACTAACCATATACATAAAAGGCGATGTAGCTAAAAAATCCGCTTATCCCTTTTTGGCCGTTAGGCATCGATATGCATATTACTTTTGACAAAGACTGATCTCTCATAAATGAAGAGGCTTTTAATTTATATTTTTTCCTACTCCTTCGTCATTCTTTTCTGATTAATTTCGGCTTATTTTCCAAAACACTTAAATTCATTCTCCGGGACTTCGTCGAGTTTCATTGCCTCACCGCTATCTGGTGTTAATTCTGACTTTTAGGAGTTGTTTGGTGGTTTGGGAATAGTGCGGTGGGACTATAGCAAAAAATAATGAAGAGGCTAAGTAAAGTTAGAATGTTAAAAAAAAATAAACTGCTATTTCTGTGGTCTTAAGTCTACACATTGACCGTATGCACTTTTATTGTGCTTTAAAATCGGACTCCCATTCCATCGAGTTCCCCCAGAAAATTACACCATATCTCATCGTGGATACCACTGCATGGTAGGCTGTCATTACAGTGGATATTTTTTTTTTGTGAGCATGTATAGCTTATAGGTATATCTATTTAATTGTAAGCAGACAAATTCTACATGTTATTTCCTATTTAAATTACAATCAAAATTCAAACCTAAGAATTTTGTTACATCAACTTCATTAATTTTTGTTCCAGGATAAGGTATGTATAAGTCTATTGGTCGTTTAGTCCTGTTTCTGAGTATCATGAAATAAGTTTTCTGTAAATTAATTAGAAGATTGTTTGTTCTTAACCAATCGACAATGCGAACCAATGTGGTGTTAGTGTCATTTTCCAATGAAGCATAATCTTTGTTACAAATTATGGCATTAATCTGCAAAAAGAATCATTGGAAGGTCCACAGTTTTTGTCAAATCCCCGAACCCGAATCTCTTCAAAGTTAGAGTGAACAGGTTTCTTCTGCGTAAGGTGACCGAAACAGACCTTGAATAGAGTCAAGAGCAAACCCATCACAAATAAAAAAATAAAATAAAAACTGTAATGAAAATTAAGAATAATAGAGGCCCTAGGACACTGCCCTGTGGTACACCATAAATACTTCTGCGTAGTCTGAAGCATCTTCAATTTCTTGCTTTTTAATAGAGCAGAATTTCGTTATTGACACGGCTTGTTTTCTATTACTTCAATATGACGTAATTAAAACTAAGGCGTTTGCCTCGTATGCAATAAGTATTTTTTTGTGTTTTATGGTCCACATAGTCGAACGCTCTGGTTAAATCCATGTATAATGCACAAACTGGTACCCCTTTATCAACACTTTCGGTCTTTTTTTCAAGAAAGCTGTAAATTGCTTTATTCATTTTTTTCATGATCATCATCATACCAGCCGAAAGACGTCCACAGCTGGACATAGGCTTCCCCTAAGCGTCGCCACACTGACCGGTCCCGTGCGTCTCGCATCCAGCGGACTCTCGCCGCCCTCACCTCACCAGGTCATCTTTCAGCTTGGTGGGAGGCCTTCCAACGCAGCGTCTTCTTTTTCGCGGTCGCCACTCCAGAACTTTTCGGCCCCATCGACCATCCATTCTACGAGCAATGTGTCTTGCCCATAATAAAAAGTATACTCTCGAGCGTCTTCAATGACGTTTTAAAATTCAAATTCTAAATCCAAAGGTCTCGAACCCATTCATCCAGCCTATGTAAAGCCCTTTACAAACCTTAGTTTACACAAGTTTTGTATATTTTATTTAGGTTGCTAAGATTATTTGCACAATGTAGTAAAGAGCAGAAACATGACAATCACGTAGTGATGCAGAACGGTTGCAATAAGGTGGCAGGTTTAGATAACATCAACATCTGGTCTCTGCACGCGGGGTACGATGACACTGCGATAAATAGATATAATTCTGTCAACAGTTTCAACTTATATCGAACTATGAAATACATAGTAAGTGAACGTACATACATAACATCACACCTGTACCCCGAAGGTTTAGTCGGTAGAGCAAAACAACATTTCACCATTTATGTTTGCACATGTAATATGAGGCGAGTTTATTACCATGAACCCGACACATTTCCAGAGTACAAGCGTCTACTGAGAAAATTCCAGTAAGAAAAACCCAATGACTTTGTGCCTGATCCAAGAATCGAATCTACGTATTCATGCTCTGCAGCAGCCCCTGCGATCACTAGACCAACATCATAGGCACCCAAATTCTCATTAATTTTCTGCCCTTTAACAATTTATTTAGAGTTTAATTCTGCCTAGCCCATTTCATCATCGGGCTACAGGACGTACGGCGATGCGTCATCGGTACATGGTGGACATCCCACCCATACGCACTAAACGTTTTCGAAATACTTTCATTATGCATAAATTAAGGAGTAGCATTCCCTGCCGGATTCTGTGTTTCCCGATAGCTACAACCTCGGGGTATTTAAGTCAAGAATGAATAGGTTACTTCTAGGCAAGCGTGCTACACCATCGACCAAATCATCGCTTACCATTATATGAGATAGTGGTCAAGCGCAAGCCAATCTATAATAAGTAAAAAGTTGGTACAACGTGGCTTTTCCTGGAATAATGCCGTGTCATCTCCAGGCATTTCGTTTTCCACACATCGTTCTTTCATTCGAATTCACTTAATTGTCCATGAGAATGCATGTACACTATGTGGTTTATTAAAATAATTGTCTGATGACCGCAAGAGCTACAGCCAAGCAAAATCTTGGGTTCGATTACTGGACAAACGTATCATTGGGTTTTTATATTTATGTGGCTTTTTTCAGTTCTAGCTATGACTCTGTTTTTATGGCTCCGCCTATCGCCTACTACAGAACTGGCTGGAAGCCTGGAAATATGGGAGTATAGATATATGCTTAACCCTTCAGGGAATACTGGCGTGATGTTTACATTTGCTAATGATGAAATGTAAACATAATAATAGATAGGCCCTTATTCCCTAATCAACAAATGGATTGGGAACAACCGCTCCATTTCCTTGTTATTACTATATTCCAAATACCTGAACCAAAAACACACATTCCGCGCTATTTATACGTTAAGTTGTTAACAATGGATAATGCAAAATGTGTAGTTATTTAATTGGATTTCAAGCTAATCATTGGCATGCTAATTAATGGATGCCAACCGCAGATGAATTTTACAACGCTGTTTACATTGTATCGTGTACTAACATGTACTTGATGACGCGAATGTTTGTACTTAGCGTGTAAAAAAAAACAAGTAAAAGTGAGAGCAATACTCAAAGAAAGAACTTTGAGCTGTTTCATTAAGCGTTATCGGCATCGGATATCAACCTTAACCCCGGCAAAATGCCTAATTATGCCTTATTAAGCTGTAAAAACTCTACAAAAAAATTGGCCGAGACAATTAAAAAATGTTCTTACATCGGTAAGTTTGTGAAAAAGTGGCACGCTTGGTTTTCATACAGATAGAGAAACTTGCGTTGTCTAGTTAGATTTATGTCTGTTTTATTTTACTATTAACGTTTCAACTAATGAGTGATCGTATGTGACGTGTTCCATTTAAACACTTAATAAATAATATTTTGAAACTAAAAGATTAAAAAAAAATAACAATCTTTTTAACTTACCGTGCAATGTCAGCCAAACCAAACGTATTTGCAAAATTTCGTCTTAATCGGTTGAGGATAACTGCATTAAAATTCAGTTTAAAAAAAAAGTTATGACCCGAACATACATAGCTACATAGGTGCATTGCATGTTTATAAAATACTTGTAAAAGAGGTAAAATTGTTAGTTAGTTTATAGGATATAATGTATGGCTTCACTGTCACTGTGAGGTAAAGGTTACTTTTTACCCCGGAATATGCTCGGTTCCTGTGGGATGTACCACTGGAGTTAAGTCGCGGCAATAACTTGATAGTGATTGCTAGCCTTAAGAAAACACTACTTTGATGCATTGGTTACAATTTAACATCCATATTCAGCACCGATGGAGATTTTTTTTTTTAAAGAAGCTGCCTAAATTTCTTTATTATTTTTATAGGCTTGCTACGAGTGCTACGCAGGTAGTTACAGCCTGCGAAGAACACGGGCTACGCGGCCTACGCAAATCTCAGGCTACGCGGCCTAAGCAAACCTCAGGCTACGCGGCCTACGCAAACCTGAGGCTACGCGGCCTAAGCAAACCGCAGGCTACGCGGCCTACGCAAATCCCGATAGCTACGATTTTTTTTACAAAGATCATCGTCATCATCATTTGGAATGATAATATAAATTGGAACTGTACATAACGTTACACACTATAAATACAGCAAACAAAGCATTTTCAACTACAATACCTAGATGTTAAAAAGTAAACGCAGTCAAACACAAGACCCAGTGATCTAAACTTTTATAAAAAATACCTCTGTCGGAATATTTTTAAAAACTTTTTAACTTCACAAACAGACACAAAATAAACACGAGGCTTTAGTGTTGCATAAACACCAGAAACTTAATAAGGTGGCAATACTTTCGTGACTTGCAACAAAGTGTGTGTAAGATTTTCTCGTTAGTGTGTGCAAGTTTTCTTGTTAATCCCAAGTAAGTTATGCTAACTTAGATTATGCTATGTCGTATCGTTTGTTTAAATTATTAATTTAGTAGCAAGGATATTATATTAAAAGCTAGTGGTTCAATCCAGTCCTTCCGGTAAAAGTTAAATTCGTACCTCCATCTTAGTCTTGGTCTGCTACGATGTTGCCTAGCATTTAATGGCACCCAATAAGTGGTTATGCCACAGCTCATCTGCGGCAGACATGTCCAGCTTAATCAGATTAGCAAGTTTCCAAATAGCATCTGTGATCTTGGCTTTTTCCGTGAACTAATGTTCCTTATGGGTACAGTTCGAAATTTAAAACCCAATTAGAATACTGCGCTCCATGACCCGTTGGCAAACATATAGCTTGGACCATTGATGGAGTAAATAGTCTGATAATTTAATAATATAATTTCATTTATTTAGTTTCAGCATGTTCTGTCCCACTGCAAGGCAAAAGCCTCCATTTATTCCTTCCGTTCCTCTCGTTTCTGGGCAAATTGATGATGCGATAACCTTATTTCGCTTATCAAGATGCGTGTGAGATGACACGCAAAAAAGTTGAAATGTAAAAAAAAAGCTTCAGGTCCTTTTGAAAACAGCTTCCTCGATTCCATTCGCTACCTATGACAAAGAAAAACTCTCGAGCTGAGGGTGTTAATTTCAATAAATAACAAGTTATAATTACTGTCAATTTCATTGAGGGAGGCTGAGTCGAGGTGGATATGACTCCAAATATAAAGACAAACTAAAAGTACGTCCGTACCTTCAAACAATAGTAAATAGTGCAGAACTATCTACGTTATTACTGAAGTTGTAATTACATTACGCGCTTTTGGTTGGAGGACACATGAGTTCCATTACTGTAATTGTACTGACAAGTATCTAAACAGCACATCTCTTCGGTAAATATTGCGACATTTTTGTAGGTTGTAGAATTTGGTAGGCACACACTGGTGCAGATAGCCGACTCAAAAAAAAGGAGGAGGTTCTTCAATTCGGTTGTATTAAGATATTTGTTACCTTAGAATTCTATTATTTATAAACCGATATGGTTTTTTTTACCGGACTGCCGAAGGAGGGTAATGTGTTTATCAGTCTATGTATGTAAGTATGTATGTTTGTTTGTTCCTATGTGGCGTTCCAGAAACCAAACGCGTTGGCCGATTTTGATGATTCGTACGTCATTCGATGCGTCTTAACCCTGCGAGGGTCACTGACTACATTAAAATTGATAAATAGAAAAATGGCGGCTTTTGGACGCCATATTGTGGGGGCCCAATTTATTTTTTCCATCCTATCCCATCGTATGGGGTATCAAATTATTATTGATCTACTTTCAGATTGGTCCTATTTAATAAGCACATATTGCGTAGATAATATTTTTAACCACTGGACGAATTGAGATGAAATCTGGCTCACAGCTAGACTATAAGATCTAGATCTTATAGTCTAGCTGTGAGCCAGATTATGAATGATTATGTTATATTTTTGGTAGAACGCGGAGAAAGACATGAAGCGAAGCCGCAGATAGATGCTAGTGTAATTTACATTTCTAAAAATTGCAAATCAATCAAAGCTACACAGAATTACCGTCGCGACGTTTATTAATATTTGTTCAAATGAAGTTTACACAAACCTTTCAAATGTCGTCTACCCAAATAATGTGAGCGGAAAGTATCTTTATGTAGTAAATACCCCATAATCTTCACCTACTTCGAGACGATACAACGTTATTTAGAACAGCAGCCTCAAAATGAATACAACTCGATTAAAATTAAGTCTTTGTTGCATAATACTAAACGACGCGACGCCGCCGTACCAATTCTAAGTAGAGGGCGGGCTAGAAATTTCCATCCTGAACGATGCAGCTAAGTATTTTGTCGTAGCGAAAACCACTAACTACGCGGAAATTCTCGCTCCTTTACTACCGAACCCCATTTATACTACAACCACCGACGGAAGTTACTTTTAGTTCAAACAATTTTCTAACCATATTCTAGCCCTAAATGACGCGTCCTCCATAATTACACGTCATGACGTGTAATTATGGAGGTTTTTTGTAAAGAATTATAATGGAAACAGAATCACGTACTTATACACGAAATGTAAATTAAGATTCCTACTGAGACTTCGTCACGTTTTCGTCAATTATTCAAAAGGAAATGTTATGTACTGGCGCTTTTCATAATACCTAATTTTTCCGTGAAATATATATGTATGTAGATGTTGTATATAAAATGTTTTGTGGAGGGTATTTTTAATAGTGCTGGCAATTTCATGACGCGAGTGGAACGCAGCGATTTCTAAAAGTTCATCATGTATGTTATCAGTTTCTCGAGCTTGCTGCGACAAGTTTTTGTATGAAAGGTATGTAATTACATACTTTAATTCATTGCCGACTATTGTGTGAACTGAATGAACATAATGGCAATTATTCATTTCATTCAGGTGTTCAAGAATTGAGATAGGTGCTCACTAATTAAGATATTGACATTTAGTTATGCTTTGTTATCGTAACACAATAGGGATTATGACGGGGTACGAAACTGAAAGTTCTATTTAGTCCCCCGATTAAATTATCAAAAAATATTGGGCACGTATGTTTTGCTTATTCAAATCAATAAAAATTCAATCCGGAACCGTGGTCCCACTGCGATGTCCCACTGGTGGGACAAAACTTTTTCGTGGTCCCACCAAACACACACTTGACCGTTTTGTTACAATGTGGTATTTAATAGTCACTACTTTCTTGAAACAAAATAAAATAATAAGTAAACGAGATAAAATTGTAATAATTAAAAGGCAATAAAATTAAAAATAATTCCAGCATTTTTTTTACCGTAAAGCTTCTAAATAATGGCCAACTGAAATTTCGCCGTGAACTAACTGCATTTGAAGATCTATAATTTCGTCGTCTTTTTCTATTTCGATTTTTCTTCGTTTTTGTAATGTGTTATAATTATGATTTTTAATTTTTTGGATAGTCACGTTTTGTTGGAGCACTTCAAGGAGTTTTTCCAACGTCACTTAGTTTTTGTTTATGGACTTGTTAAATAAAGAATGCCAGCTTTCCATAATATTATTTGTCCTGTGTCTCTCTTGGGCAACACACCATTCATTTACAAAACAATTATTTTTCATCCATGTTTTCTTTACGTATGCCATAAAGATATTAAATTTTTCATCTTCTTTATTCTTAGTCCGCGATTGGATATATTTCCATCCATCGTCAATTTTGTCAATAGGAACCAGCGGTAACACTGCACATAAACCAACTATACGTCTGTAAAGTTTGTGTTTGATGCCCAACGATGTCGCCTTCTTCCAGATACAATTATTAAAATGATAATAGCATCTCTTTATAACCACATCAGGTAATATTTTTTTTAAACCATTAGATGCAGCTATTTCGAAGTCCAAATGAATCCTTATTGGGTTCCACTCGTTTTTAAATACGGTATTTATTATATCAAATAAAGCAAAATACGACGCTTCTTTCTTATCGCTCATTAGAGCATACAAAATTGGGACTGCTAGGACTGAATTGGGCGAACTACCTATATCGCCGTGTATACTGAATAATTGGTAAAACGGATCAGGAACACTCTTAAATGTTGCATCTAGGAAAAATTCCTTTATTTGGGGAAGCAAATACGTCACTTCAGTATTGAAGAATATCAGTATTCTAGTATCCTTTTCTATAAATTCCCCTAGTAATGATAGTTCGCGTAAAGTGTTGGGCACTACAACCTCGGTATTTTTTTGAAATATGACTTTTTCACATTCCATGCCTTTTTACGGGCAGTGTTCAAGCAACCCTTGACGTTTTCAAAATAAGGCAACGTCGCAATATCATTTTCATGAATCAATGGTGTTATATGCTTCGTGTAAATTTTTGGAAGTGGTTCGGCAAATGTAGATGCTTCCTGTTTCATTTTTATACGACTAAATCCAATTCTTTTTTCTTTATATTAGGTTTACACTCCGTGCCCGCCGCTGATGTTTTGCGCTCGATTTGTTTAATTACTTTGTCCGTCTGTCAGAGAAAAATAATAAAGGGAAGTTGTTATTTACACCTCTGTCATAACTTTATCTGCCTGCTATAGATATATCGGACCCTGACTGTACCAAATGCAACTATGTACCTAATTCGATATGGAGATCAACACTTATTAATAGATACGTAGGAAATTTCGCATTCCCTAACATATAAAAGACATTTGGATAAAAATCTTGCCTCAGTTCCATATCACAGATTTATTCGAATAAACTTTTTGACGATAATATCTGCGTCCACGGTAGAGCAACACTTGGCCGCCCTTTCCGTTTATAATTTTATACTCGTCAGTATTATCCATATTTAAGTAATCTTAGTATTCCGCAAAATTATTTTATTGTGCTTGCATAATATTTTCCATTAAAACAATTTCAAAAACAAATGAAATTAATATTACTGTCAGTTCAAGTCATAGTACTTTTTTTTTCTTGCATAAAGAGTTTTATCAAATTAGGGAGGTATACTTCAAAATCGAGTGGGTCCTCTTTAGATTGCTACCTACCTAGGTACTTGCTAGGTACGTAGGATAATACCACAGGACAAGAAAACCTTTTTTATAATGTGGGTAATATTTACCATATGGCGTTCCTTCAATTCGGCGTAACAAAACGGTCAAGTGTGTGTTTGGTGGGACCACGAAAAAGTTTTGTCCCACCAGTAGGACATCGCAGTGGGACCACGGTTCCGGAGTGTAAAAATTCACCAAGATAAAGCGCAATCAAAGATCGGGAGGGGGGGACTTGTGACGTAACTTCTATGTAAAAAGTGTACCAAAGCATGACGGCCTGCGATATTTTAACGCACTGCATAGTCATCACGTGACAAAAGAAAAATACGTGTCCAATATTTTTTGGAAATCTAACTGACGGACTAAAAATATTTTTAAGTCTCCGTACCCAAAGGGTAATAACGGAAGCCTATTACTCAGACTCCGCGGTCCGTCTGTCTGTCTGTCACCAGGCTGTATCTCATGAACTGTGATAGCTAGACAGATGAATTTTCACAGATGATGTATTTCTGTTGCCGCTATAACAACAAATACCTACTATAAACAGAATAAAATAAATATTGAAGTGGGTTTTTGCCGTGTTTTGCGATAACGGTACGGAACCCTTCGTGCGCGTATCCGACTCGCACCTGGCCGCTTTTTTTAGTCATCATCCCTATTAGTTGTCTTTGTTCGTTAATATCAATGAACTTGAGAGTAGTGAATAATTTTGTTAATCAACGAATCAAAGAAAATAGTGACTTCTAGAAGCATACAATAGTGTAAAAAGATTGCAACTTATCTATTAATAGTCTTATCAAAACAATGATATGGATTGCCTATTCTTTTTAATCCATATCCAAATGATAGCTACAACATTAAAATCTCATCTCAAAAAAAGAAATGTTATCTCAAAGTCATTGTTATCAAGTATATCTGCAAGTTTGTACTATCCCCGCGGAGAGGGTCTTGTCCGTTTAACCCTCATGAATTATTCAAGATGGCGCAAACCAAGATCTCGACTCGATATCCTTCGTGGAACATGACCGTTCTCGTAAAAATCGCAAACGTATCAAATAATATTATGCCCATTAAATGAGTATAAAGCAAACAAGGATTTTTATTGATCAAATAAACAAAATTCGAATCTTACTTCTTACTATAAATAATAATATTATATATGTGAAAGTTTAGATGGATGTATGTTTGTTACTCAATCACGCCAGAACAGCTGAACGGATCTGGATGAAATTTGGCACAGAGATAGATTATAGTCAGGAATAGCACATAAGATACTCTTTATCCCGGGAATATGCTCCCTTGGGATAGTTTTCGACTTTCAAGCGGGCGATGCCGCTGGCAGAAGCTAGTTGAAGTATAAAGTATTCTCTCTCAATATTTCGGACTGTCATACAAATAGAGAGAAATATTTAGGTTAAATTTTGGATTACTACCTGAGTTGGAAGCCACACATAGAGAAAATCAGATGTAAAGTCTTATCACTTACAGGAGCTCTTCACAATATAAACAAATGTCTTCCTCGGAAAGTTCGATACATATAATTTATATTTATTTACTTAAACTACATATAGACTACCTACTAGAAATCTGGGGGACGGCAGCTAAATCTAATCTAGAAATATTACAAACAGCACAAAATAGATTAATCAAAATATTATTTAATTACACATTCCGAACGTCAACGCAGAAAATGTATGAAAATACAAAAAACATGAACATTGCCCAAACATATATGTACTATACATGTATATTAATACGCAAAATATTACATAAAGATATTCACACAACATTAGTGTTGTGTGAATATCTTTATGTAATATTTCACAAACAAAAACATCACGTCCAAAAAACTTTAACTACGCAACTCCAATTACTGTAACACGTCCTCTCAGAACAGTTAATTACGGGTTAAGAAATATTGAATTTGAAGGTGTTAAACATGTACAATAAATACACATGGAAATAAAAGAAGCGAAAAGTATGCCTTCTTTTAAAAATAAACTTAAATCTATAGCAATATTATAAAGAGGAAAGATTTTTTTGTTTGTTTGTTTGTACCGAATAGGCTCCGAAACTACTGGGCCGATTTCGAAAATTCTTTCACCAATGGAAAGCTACATTATTCCCGAGTAACATAGGCTATAATTTTGACGGGAGCGAAGCCGCGGGGGTCAGCTAGTCATATATATAATGAGTCAATGACAAAAAAATAAAAAGATCATTATTAGTCAGCACGCCATGTATGCCACATCTAGTAATACATCCACATTTACTTTTTACTTTGGATCCGTTTGCTCGGTTGGTGATTAGTTGATATTTACTTCTTTTTTTATCACTACTCTCTTATTTATTGTTATATAATTACCCGTCACGTCGTTTTTGTGCGCTCATAAACATTAAATATACTATGTAAATTTATATTTTCAATATAAGTGAATTATTGTTAATTCTTAATGAGGAATAATAACGTTCTTAAACCAAAATAGTCCAGTAGAAATCGACATTTAAATCGCAAAGCTTGATGTAGTTCTGGATTTTTAGTATGCTGTATGGGCCAGTTAGTGTAGTGTTAATCCAAATTTGCAACTTCGAAAAATATGTGCTCGGTGCGCACCACGCGAAAATGTGCCAAATTTTGGAGCTTTTTTCATTTTTTTCTCTAAAAGTTATAAACTATACGTTTTTTAGACAAATTAAAAACTAGTTAAAAACATTACTAAAGTATAATAAACTATAATTTCAAAGGAAATTGATATTTTCTATTAAACGATTGTATTTTAAGACTCTGACTTATTAGGCGAAATTTCAAAAGTGTACTAAGCTTTCCAGGCCAGTGTAATTAGGCAGAAATCTAACCACAAAGTACGGGTATTTATGGATTATCTATTTGTATATATATTCATAATTAGTGCCTAATATTTACTATTTATATAATTCAATGCAAAGGTCACAGACATGATACCGTAATTATCTTTATACAGTTACTTAAAGCAATATTCTATTAAACAAATAGGTCAACTTCTCACCTGATTCAGTAGAATATAAAAAGCATGGGTGTGTAGTGCGATACCCCTAATTCATATGGATAGGTTAGGTATCTAAGTACCTATCTCTAAAAAACCATGGCGTCGATAAATCTAATAAGGAATGATGCATTTTCTAAAACTAAACTTTTAAATAATAAACCTTTATCTTATTATTTATTATATTATCTATGCCGTAGAAACGAAGTCGCCACTAGAAGCTAGCAATTATTTATAGCTTTCACTAATTAGATAGGTTCTCAAACCAAGGTACCGGATACTTACCTACAAAGTAGGTATAAACCAATTGCGAACGCTAAGAAACATTGAGCTTGAAATACAAAGCTTTGAAATCCGACTCTCCGACTTCGATGCTACTTGAGTTGGTGTGACTTAAGATGGCTCTTGAGGACAGGCCGTCCTTCGTAACCTCTCCACGAACGAACAGTATCAAGACTTTCGTTTGTCTTGGTTCTCTAGGTAGGTAGGTAGGTAACTCCTGGGTACGTGAATTAATCTCATTTACCCATCGGAATATTTTTTTAACCCGCGACGGAAAATGAGGGGTGTAATAAGTTTGACGTGTGTTACACAGGTACACATGGTGTGTACCTGTGTGTTTGTGTATCTGTATGTGGCATCATAGCTCCTAATCGGATAAACCGATTATGATTTAGTTTTTTTTGTTTGAAAGGTGACTTTATCGAGAGTCTTCTTAGCTATGAATGTTTATCGAAGCGTGTCTACTACTAGATAAATTAGGTATAAAAAAAAATTACGTAATTATTGAATTGAAATATCAAGAATTTCATGCATTGATTTGATAAATGCACATGAAACGATCTAAAACATTATGATGTTTTACAAAGGTGATTTTACATTTTCGTCGTTCAAACCATCGCTAATATTTTGAAATTTTAACAACGCCCCTAGCACGAGTTTCTGCGTAATTGGATCGACTACGTTAACGTATCGCCTCCGACAATTTTTGTATGCAAAATTAATCAGCGCCATGTGTCCGTATTTGGAACTAACAAATCGGTAGCACAAGTTTTTGACAATTGCCTTCGTATCGAGTTCACGTATTTACGTTGCGTTAACGCTCCAAATGTATGGGAATCGGTAGCACGAGTTTTCATTTTGACATGTAGTATCGAATTTTACGTTAGGTGTGACGAAAGCACGTCGAAAACTATCTCACTGACATTTTCTCGGTGAGACATTTCATGTCAAACAATTTTCCGTATTTATTTGGGTATTTTTGCAAAAAAATGCTATTGAATCACCAATAAAAGGGGCAGGCATGCTGTCTATTGATTATCTTACCTCCTAATTTAATAAAGAGGCTAGGAGAAGATGTTAAACGAGGTAGACAACATTTTAATTTTCTTTGTAAACAAATGTAGTAGTAGTTTCTTTTAATAAACCATTTCTATAAGTTATTGATACTAACCACACATAGAGCGGCGCGGCGGGCCCGCGCATCGCCCGCGCTGTCTTCCTGCCGTGGTGGAGTACGGTCTCTAGCGCGTTATTCGCCGCAACTCTACGTTTTACTTGCGGTTCTCCATAATTATCATGACTCATTTGAAGATTCAAGAATCGAAGAAAACGGCAATATGCCTTATAAATTAGAGATTATAATACTAGTATGCACGTATGCCTATATATTTTGCACCCGGTTTATACCGGTATTTACAGTTAGTTTGGGAATATGGGTTAGAATTTGGGATAAACAACATTGGCAGTTGCTTCAAGGCAACTGAAGCGTTTATCGGCAGCTAAAATGTTCTTGAGTAGGTACCCTATTAACAACAATACAAATCTAAAACGTATTAATATACATTTTCTTCAGCTGGTCTTATGGCAATGGTTGCGGTATTTTATGTAGCAAAAACCGTAAGCCGTTCTACAAGTCTAACTAATCTGTCGATGATAAACAGAGACAGATGTACAACGAAAGAGAACTAGGACAAAAATGAAACAGAATCCCTTCGCAGCGTGACGAACGGTCTATTATAAAGACCTTCCATCGTTATTGCCACCTGACAGCCAATGTTCCAGAATCCAGAGTAATCTTTATGAGACGAGAAATCGATGCAGAGAGTGGACTGTGATAGGACTCTCCTTCAAAACTAATCGAATCCTAAGTCATATCGTTCCTTCGTACATGGAAAGCCTTGTTGACTCAGCCTATTATTATTTAAAATTCCTACTTGTTGTTGATGTTTATTGAATTTATTATATTTCTAACATGTACTTAAGTATCCGTGAATTAAATAAGTAACTAACTAAGCTATTAATGTGATAATAAAAACCTAAATAAACAGAAACTATATGTTTTTCCTAATCTAAACATACATACATAAACTTACGCTATTGCCGGATGGGGGTAAGTAGGTAGAAACTACAGAATGCCACCTGCTACGTTATATTCACGTTCATACTTCTACACGCACGCGGGTTATGACATGCACGCACGCTGGCCTTTCTGAAGAACATCACAATAAGATCTGTTGCGGACGGTACCCTGGTGGTGTAAGTACCCGCGGTCGCCCTGGGACAGTATCCCACTGTTGTTTGACGTGCTTTCCATACGCTCTGAGTCAAGCGACTCTGCTGGTGGCACACGCCACCACGCACCCCTGAATGCGTATGTAGGGTGGTAGGTACTAGGAAGACCCACATACAAGAACCAAGTTTTGACCACAAAAATAAAAAGCGGGCTATTTTATGAAAAATATTGTTGTTGCCATTTTTGCGTTCATCTTTACTTAGCCGAAATCTTAAGAACATTATTTATAAACCTTAATACATAAATATAATCATTACAGTACTAATAACCGGCGTGTGTGTATGACTAGATGTATGAATGTGAGTGAAGCAAAAGAAGTATGTAAGGATCGTAGCAGGTGGCGTTCTGTAGTTTCTGCCTACCCCCATGGGAAAAAGACGTGAGCTTATGTATGTATGTGTATAATCATTACAATTTTTTACTCACGGGCCCTTGTTGGCATACGACAATAATAATTACACATTTTTCTAATCATCGTTTTTCAATCTATCAATCAAAATTACACCAAACATAGGTACTTCCTATTCTAAACTAATATTGTAAAATTGTTTTAACTATATTTGTACAAGGTAATCTCTGGAAGGAAACGCCTGCCGTTCCTACCGCTTAGTGTAGCAGTAAGAACTTCATGGGCTGCTAAGAATAAGTAATAGAACATATAGCTGTTGTAGGTGGTACTAATCTATATAATGCATTGATGAAATAAAATGCAGATTTAATGAACAAAACTTTGTATTACATAATGTTCTTTTATATTCGCATCATAATGAATTGACAGAGCTTCTAATATTCCAACCATAGCTCATAGCTGCTCCAAACGCTTGAAATAGCATGAAGAGCATTTGTACCAAAACGGTTGTGAATTAGTAGATACTTTTAACGTCGTCGTAAGTTACAAAATATTCCCCCAATTCCTTCGTTGGATGTCACTGTTGCACAAAGAGACGTATAGCTTGCCGTGGGCTTTGAAGAAATCACGGCTGCACTCTTGTAGACGGTGGTGCAAGCGATTGGAATGGCTTGTCTTCTCTAAGTGGCAATGCTGGCTTATATTGTTCCGGTGTCGACAAAGGCTTTTGGCTAGTACCGGGAATATTTTATTCATCATCTCCTGTTGGCAAAAGAAGTTGATATAGAACAAAATACAAAGATTCTGTAACTAGATAGATTAGATTAAGACGGGCTGGTGTCCGCAACTCCACGTCTAAGCGCGTATTTTGCGTACAATACAACATTGTCGGTCGTGCAGTGTTATTGCACTTTTCCATTAGGAATTTCTTAGTGGCAACCCGGAGTCTCACTCTAAGTGCTGTGCACGGCAATAGGCCCGCCTCTTACTACATGAGACCTCATAGGATTAAGCGGATGAAGCGTATTTTGCATAATTGTATGAATCTGTGAAATAAACTTACTTGTTTGCTTCTTTATGAAGTTCACCATGATGATGACCTAAGTGAAGCAAGTTCTTTTTGGATTCGTTAATTCTAAAATCACAGAACCATCGTACATAACAGATTTACGTCTGAAATTATTGGTAAATTTAAATATTTGAAATGACAACAAACAACAATAGACGTTTACATCTTAGGGTCTGCTCACACTGAGACGGAATGCGATAATACATATAAACCGCGCGGAATTTAAAATTAAAAAAAGTGATCAAAGTCCTCTATTATTTCTGTTTTATGTTTTTCTTTTGGAGTAACAGATGCTTTCTAGCGTTTGTATTTAGGCTTTTAAGAGGCGTTGTTAACTTCAGCTTGCTCAGTCATTGCAACTTTGCTGATGAAATCTATTTATTCATATATTTATATACATAATATTATTATACGTAAAATGTGAATGATTATGTGGACAATCCTGGTGAGTTGAGGTATATTTATTATGTCTAGCATTCTAAGCGTGATGCTAACAGGCTGTGTTGTATAGAATCGTTGATCCAGTATTTCAGCTGGAATATTGAAGCAATGATGGTTACCTGTTTGTAAGTGTTAAATGTTTGTGTTTATAAATGTTGTTTGTTGTTATTGTGTTACTAAAATAGGTATGTCTTTTTCAAATTCAAAAACTTTATTTCGAGCGAAAACTCATATAGGGTTAGTAACAATGTGCTTAAAAAAAAAAAAAAAAAAATAATGTGCTTGTTAGTAAACAACACGAAACGGTGACACATGTAACTGACAGCAGTTAACTATATTAACTAACTACATTTTTTTACATCGTTCTCACATATCTATGTAACTTTCCTGTAACCAAATACTTGTAATTGTACTGTATTGATCGAAAAGAGTGTCCGTGGAGTTTCTTGCACGTTCTTCTCCATAGAGACCTACTGACGCTTGTAAATGTGCAACTAGTTTCATCATTTGTTTGTCTTTTCAAAAATGCCTTTAAATGGTTTAGTTGAAATAAAGTATTTTGAGTTTGATAAATTTATAGTGTTACTAATACTATGTATGTATTATGTATTTAGGTTATGTTATTCTGTAGGCTCTGTTGCCTTTAATAAATTAATTAATAATTAAGTATAATAAGGTATTAACGTTTAGGTGTGGACGTGCAAAATACCTATTGGAACAAATCACTGATTTTGCAAAGTTCGTCGGAAGAATTTCGCTTCTACACGCGTTTGCATCAGTGTGCTAACGGTTTTATATTTTTGTAATTTGAAGGAAACCGTCAAACATTAAGGACGCTATTACATTTTTCTACAAATAACAGTGCTTTTCAGGTACAATTTTTATGTATATGCAATCACAGATGTGAAGATATCATGGTCTTAATTTAAACATAATATATTCAGCTCCAGATTGGCATCTGAAAAATTGCATGACATCATACAAAATTTTTGCACAAATACGTTTTGCCCATCACGATAATCGCAAAAATATTGAAAAAGTAGGGTCCGAACATGGTCCGAATAGGTCCCAGTTTAGTTAATTTTACAGCATTTTTTATCTTCAAAATTATTAAAAAATTGCGGGTTATATAGTCCTTTACAGGTTCAGATAATTATTTTTTGCCCAAATCAATATATATTTTAATTATTAGCTAAAATAAAAACACTTGCCGACTTCTTCATACATTTTGCACTCGAAGCTTATCATTCCGCGCTCAGAAGCGCTCGTGGAAGGACGAGCGTATCGCTTTTTTGCAAAAAATAACTACGATAAAGGTAATAGAAAAGATTGTAGTGTGCATGCGTGAGTCGTATGTCGTGATCGAAAGGAGTTGAAATTATACCGGACCGAAATAAAAGTATGTTTGAGTTTCCTTTTATTATTAGAATGTGATTTAGAAATTATGTTGGGTATGATCGGGATTTGGATAGGTATTGTTAAACAGTTGTTGACAAGGTTGAGAAATGGATGGGTGGGTTTAAGCAGCTCTTAGTACGGTTAGGATTTGCATGGGTAAGGTTAAGCTGGCGGCGGTGAAGGTTAGAAGTGGATGGGTGGGAGGAGATTTATGATTTGAACCGGTTTGTATGTATGTATGTATGGCGAATACGGGGTCAAACCAAAATACAAGATGGCGGCGACGAAAATTTGGCATCTTTTCGTCACAGGTGTCATTGTCATGTTTTTTGGGGTCGCTTATTTCGAATATGGGGTCAAAACCAAAATACAAGATGGCGCCGACGAAAATTTGACCGCTTTTCGATATGGGTGTCATTTTCATGCTTTTTGGCGTCGCTTATATCTAATATGAGGTCAAAACCAAAATACAAGATGGCGCCGACGAAAATTTGACATCTTTGCGTCATGGGTGTCATTGTCATGGATTTTGGGGTCGCTCATATCGAATACGGGGTCAAAACCAAAATACAAGATGGCGCCGACGAAAATTTGACATCTTTTCGTCATGGGTGACATTTTCATGGTTTTTGGGTAGTATGTCATTAGCTGATGCTCATTATGTAATACTCCAAAAACTTTTGATGGTAATATTTTATATAATATGTATATAATATGTAATGCAAAATGTTCAAGTCATTTTTAGGGTTTCCCCTATTACTAAGACTCCGCGGTCCGTCTGTCTGTCTGTCTGTCACCAGGCTGTATCTCATGAACCGTGATAGCTAGGCAGTTGAAATTTTCACAGATGATGTATTTCTGTTGCCGCTATAACAACAAATACTAAAACAGAATAAAATAAATATTGGGGCTCCCATACAAAAAACGTGTTTTTTTTTTTGCCGTTTTTTGCAATAATGGTACGGAAACCGTCGTGGCCGGATTTTTAATCCTTGTGACCGGAAATTATTTCGTTTTAGGTACCTACTTACTACAACAAAATGAAAGCTAATTCTCTTTTCGAAAGTCGGTATCGGTATCTATTGTTTTTCGTTTTTCGACACGGAAAAGTTATTATTTTTCTCTTTTTAGTTTTTGTTGGTACCCCATATTGGGTAGGTATACTAAATAAATTTGTTAATCCCCTAAAAACGTACAAGCGTGATTTTATATTATGGTATGGTGAAAACAAAACATAACTATACGATCACACTAATCGCAGGTCATTTGCTATTTGTTATTGAAGAGTTCCATTGTCTATCTCCGAAGATCTTTATCATATCCTAATATTATATTATACAATAAAACCTTCCCTGAAAACACATACATTAATCGACGTAAACCCGATAGTATCGGATAAGTAATTTAAAGAAAATCGCGGATACATAGGGGTCGAATAGATAGAGCACCTCATTTTTTTGAAGTCGGTTGAAAATAATAACCTACTTTTTACGACGACGGTTTGTAACAGTTACCAAATGCATTTTCAAAGTGCCAACTAACCGTCCTGAATCAACTTCAATAAAATTAAAAATAATAACAAGGACCAATATTATTTGAGTGATGTATAAAATCGAGCGCTCAGTAGTTTCAATGAGTGCGTGCGCGTAATGTTGTTGTGTGCTACTAGATACCTAAATTTGAGTTCGTCGAAAATGTAACAGCGTCCTTAAGTGACAATTGTCAAACGTCATGTACGGGACCGTTCGAAACCGAACAATTTATCATAAATTAAAACTCCAATAAACTGAAATTTTCAATGACTTGTAAAAAAAATAATTAATAAAAATGATAAATATGTTTTTAAGTGTGTTTATAACTAATATTTGTTCAGTTTCAGTCTCTAAATACGGGTAATATTTAAGACAATGTTACCCGTTTTTGTCTTCGATTTTCAGAACACACCATTCACTAAAAACCAATCCAAACGCTATTGGAGTCTCGGCCTTAATTAACCATAGTTCAATTACTACTTCCGAGTTGTCGCAAGACGTTTTTATGAACTCGTGCTGCCAAAATAACTTGTCGCAGCATCGACTACGTTTTCGTCTGGTAAAATGTCACGATGACGATACGAATACGTTAGAAACTTGTGCTAGGGGCCCAGGTATAGTGTGTGTACCTATAACAACGGGTACGTAAATAATAGAAGGTGCCTACAGACACTAAATTTCTAGTTGCGAATTGCAATGAAAGCTAGTATTTTATCAAGGTATTTTACGATTTTTTTCAATGACTTTTATTTTGATCACCGCTGTGAGTAAATTCGAATGTACCAATGTGAAAGCAAACGGCAGATACCTACTTACCTACTTAGGTACGAGGGTGTATCGATAGCGGAAAATGTTCACGTATTTAACCCCTACACATTATTTTTAACTCTTACAACATATAGGTAATTTTTCGCCATTTGTGCCATGAGGAATCTTAATATAAAACAGACTGATACTGTACGATGCTTTATTTACCTACATTGAACTAAATTGTTGCCATTGAAAAAGAAGTGGTCTAAAATAATTCATATGAAATTAAAACAACAATCTCGTAAACTTCAATCTGGCCCCTGTACATCTACGGCAACGGAATGCCTTGATTGGCCAACTTAGCGGCTAGAAAACTGTTCTTGGCTGGCTAACTGTTCCTGGCTCGCAGCACTCCTGGCCACATGTTAAAGTCTCATGGCTGGCCAACTTTTTTGGGCAGGCTAACAACTCTTGGGTCGCAGCACTCCTGGCTACACGCAACAGAGTCTCTTGGGTGCCCAACTGTTCTTGTCTAGTTAGCTGTTCCTGGCTCGCAACACTCCTTGGCACACGTGGCAGAGCCTCTTGGCTGGCCAACTGTTGGTTAGCAAATTGTTCTTGGCTGGCTTGGCTCGCAGCATTCCTGGCGACACGTGACAGAGTCTAAAATGTAATAATGTAATGTATAAAAAAATGTTCTCTCCTCCCTTCTGGAGTCACCAGGGTACCAGTAGGGACACAGGACATACATATCCGGGATTTAACCGTGGCAATGCCCGAGACGTCAGCCAAGAACAGTTGGCTGGCCAAATGTTCTTGGCTGATTAACTGTTCCTGGCTCCCAGCACTCCTGGCCACACGCGAAAGAGCCTATTGGCTGCCAAACTGTTCTTGGCTGGCCAAATGTTCCTAGCTCGCAGCACTCCTGGATACACGTGACAGAGTCTCTTGGCTGCCCAAATGTTCTTGGCTGGTTAGCTGTTCCTGGCTCGCAGCACTCCTGGTCACACTTGACAGAGTCTCCTCGCTGGCCAACTTTTGGCTAGCCAACTGTTCTTGGCCGACGTCTCGGGCATTGCGACGGTACGACGGACTGCTGGTACCTTGGTGACTCCAGTAGGAAGGAGAGAACATTTTTTTTATTATAATAATATTTTTTTTATTTTACTATGATAATATATTTTTTCCGTCCCCTAATTTAAAGGGTAGGGGTGATTTATTAAAAATCCAGAAATATTTATTTTATTATTTATAACAAGGAGTCCCTATATCAATTTTCAGACCCCTAGCATCAAAATTTACGGCAGTCTCATACAAACTTCCATCCCCTAGTTTAAGGGGTAGGGGGTTAAAAGAGCCAAGTTTTAGAATTTTTGTTGCTTTACACTTATACTAGAAACTATTAGTAAGGCCTATACAGAGACCAGCTCCGTGGTCCTTGGGCACAAATCAACACATGCGTGCGAGGACTGGATGTCACTTTACACATGGAGCCTCATTGAGGATAGAAAGAAGTTACACGTCAACTGCTTGAGACCCGTGATGATGCCGAACGAGCCGACCTCAATGATCAATACCGCCAGAAGTGCAAAGCGTTTTATCGCAGTACGCGTGCAGACAGAAGGCGGTGGGCTGACAATATTGCTGATCGTGCTCAACACGCTGCGAACACCGGCAACTTGAAAAGCTGTATAAAGCCACGTATACCTTGGCAGGAAACAGAGGGCTTAAGACTGGAATTGGTCCATCATCACTGACATCAGCCTGATATAGTGGTGGTGGACCGAATCGAGAGGCGTGCAATGATTGATGACTTAACTGTCCCGCATGATGGGAACCTCGTGAAAGCCGAGAAAGATAAGCAAGTCAAGTATCTTGACTTGGCTCGCGAGGTTGTCAATACCCTATCTATCTTGGACCCTGTTCCAGATACCAGTGGGCCTCTTTTTTAATATTTTTAAACGTTATTTTTTATTTTATAAAAATATAAAAAAAATTAGTTAATAACTGAATAATGAAGAAAAGCCTTCATTTCGTGAAGGCTGAGAGAGATAAGAAAAGTAAGTATCTTGATCTGGCTCGCGAGGTTGTCGACATGTGGGATGTGAATACAGCAGTCATTGTGCCGATAGTCGTGACGGCCAATGGCATAACAGCCAAGAGCCGTTTGTTGCCAATTTTAAATGTTTTTATTTTATTTTTATAAGCTAATATTTAAAAATGTAAAAAGTATGTAGGTACATTAATTGAATAAAGGAAATAATAATAGATTATGGACGAAGTTATGATGACGAACAGTTCTACCGGCAATATATTATGAAGGACGGCACGGTTGACATCTGTCGGGCATGTCACCGGCCGGGGAAATCCATCCGTCTCATTATGTCCGGTTGTTCTAGTCTAGCTAACGGAGACTAGTTTAGTTTAGTTTCGTCGGGCTGTTGCCGCAAATCCACGACCGAGCTCGTATTTTGCGTACGGGTGAGATTCAGTCACATCATTCGATCCACCCCAGCTCCTCGAGAAAGGCCAGCAGGGCCCTGGTGCTGCCGACTATCTCCTGCAGGGTACCTTGGTTGCTAAAGTATTTGGCCCTGTAGCCAGCGATTACAGGGCAGCTTAGGAGTAGGTGTGCTGCTGTCTCTTGCTCCACCATGCAAGCTCTGCGGAGTGGGCTTTCCGTGATACCTATGACAAAGCGGTGCTTATTAAAGGTCCCATGTCCAGTAGTTATGGCTGTGACTGCACGCAACTGTGGCTTAGTTTGTCGTAGGACCTTTTTCGTGAAACGGCTGTCAATGGAAATTAAATGGAATGTAAATGAAAATAATGGAGACTAACGGAGACTATTTGCATAGACACAACCTTGTAGCCAGGTTTATCTATCAGCTTAAATGAAATCTTGTGGAATCGGCTTACTATTGTACTATACTAGTGTACTTGTATTGGGATCGGTATATCATCACTGACAGGACTATTGTTGCCAATAAGCCAATGATTGTTGATATAGCGGTCCTCCATGACGAGAACTTCGTGAAGGCTGAGAGAGATAAGAAAAGTATCTAGATCCGGCTCGCGAAGTTGTCGACATGTGGGATGTGAATACTACGATCACTATGCTGATAGTCGTGACAGCCAATGGCATAATAGCCAAGAGCCTCGACAAACATCTGAGGAGGGTCTCGTTGGGCAGCTGGATCATGGGCTTGATCAACAAAGCGATACTCCTGGACACGGTGCGTATCTTCGCGTAGTTTTTTATTTTATAAAAATATTTAAAAATGTAGTAAATAAGTAAGTTAATGAATGAAGAAAAGCCATAATAGCCTTCATCTCGTGAAGGCTGAGAGAGATAAGAAAAGTAAGCATCTTGATCTGGCTCGCGAGTTTGTCAACATGTGGGATGTGAATACAGCAGTCATTGTGCCGATAGTCGTGACGGCCAATGGCATAACAGCCAAGAGCCATTGTATGTGTTTTATAGAAATATTTCAAAATGTAATAAATAAGAAAATAAAGCACATAATAATAGGTACATAACTATTTCGTCCTTACCAATTATAATCCCCTTTCATTGTCATTTGAGTCGTAAGACGTTGACTGGTAAACATAGGCCTCCCCCAAGTGCCGCTACTTCGACCGGCACTGTGCGACACGCATCTAGTATAACGGATTCACACAGCCTTCACCAGGTCAACCCCTCTGTTTACATTATCCCACAGGCCACAACCGCACATCAAGTATTCTCAGTAGAAGTTGACTTTTACATCATGAGTTTATGAACAGTAAGAGTCGACTTACATCATGAACAGTCGCACACAGTAACTTAACACCCAGTCTTGCCAGTCGCTGAAGTAGAGAAGTCAGATAGGCAGTCGTTCCATGTAGTCCATGTAAATTATGGTATTCGGTTAAGTACATCTGGTTAGACTGGCCGGCTAACCTTATCTAATCTAGGGAAATTGACGTCACAGAAAGCAATCTCAAGGCAATTTTTGAACAATGCCGTTTATGAAGTTCTCACAATATTTTTGATGTACTAGGCTTTTCTCCTGTATCTTGAGAGCATTTACAGGCCTTAATTTACACAAACAGCCAGACAAGAAACAAATAGCTATAGGCCATGCAAATATTTGCTCAGACACTGCCACAACCACACGTTGTTTTTTCATGTTTTTCATAGCATTTTATGCGTGTTTCATAAACATATACATAACAAAGAAAGTCGGCATCCTAGGTGGGTGAGAGCGTCTTACTCTTTGGCAGATTTATCATGTTTAGATAACTTTTATCTGATGAATAATATGGCGGTTTTACTTTTTGTTCCATAAAGAAGCTGGCATTTTATTCTTCAGAAAAAAAATCTCAGACGAATAAAAATTCGGCCCTAAGTAAACTAACGGAAAGTAGACTAATTCCTGGTATTGCCATCAAAAATCGGCAGTTTTTTTTTACTATGTGCAACAGACACCAATAGAATTATTTACTCTTAAAGTGAGTGAGTTTTTGTGCCGGATTTTTTCGGCTGAAGTTCACCGGCTATTTTAGTTATTCGCAAGTGGACATGGTGACGTAAAATTGTGCAGTTTTGTGTCACAAGTGTCAAAGCAACTGGACGATAAGATTTGCGGAGTCACTGAAGCAAACAGGCGATCTCGGTAAATTGGAGCTGAGAATTTTCTATGGTATTGACTACCTCAGCGAATCTGCAAATACAACACACATAAATTATGTTATGTTCACACTGTAATACACTACAGCTGCACCTCTGCCACACCCTTCAGTTTAAAGCTAAACAGGCGTGACCTTCTAAACGCCACTGTCACAACGTGATACGTGAGCGCGTGCTCTACGTCACAACAAAATATGATGTCAAAAAGCAGCACTATAACACGGAATAAAATTATCTTAAAGATTTAAACTTCCGTTTGTAATAAAATATAATTTCATGTAACAAAATAAAATACACCATTGATATTCGGCAATTTTTATAATAAAGAGAAAATGCAACATTTAATTTTGTGACACAGCACGGAGTGCACGTGTTTGCGTGGGTTATGCGCACTTCGTCCCATTCGCACTTCGTCCCGCGTTCGCAGTAGGTCCCATTCGCGGTTAGTCCCATTCGCAGTTGGTTCCGTTCGCGGCTGGTCCCAGTCGCAGTTAGTCCCATTCGCATTTCGTCCCATGGTAGAATCAATTTTTATTACTTGTAAACTTTAGTTGTTAACTAACGTTGTTAATGGCATAAAACAATAAATATAGTAATTAAACATCCAAATTAGATAAGTTAGCAATGTAATAAGTAAAATAATAAACACACTTCTCATTCGACTAATAACAGTATATAGGTATACAATCAGTGAATATTGTCAATCAAACATGGATACAGTACAATGAGTATTTCATAAGGCTACAAGTCACACTTAAAAGTTACTATACTAACTGTAAAAATATTACTTTCTTCATGAAGTCACCCACAGATAAAGATCCCCGCTGTAGTTTGTTAAACAGTTAATTATATTTTCGATCAACATTAATATCTACAGCCTTTCTGTTTTTCCTTTTTTCGTTACAAAAGAGGTTTTTTTTTTTTTTTTTTAAATCTTGTCCCAGTAGGAACATTCTTCATATTTTGAACAGAAACAAAACAAGTTAGGATTTGCAGGTATCCGACTATTCATGAGACGGTGCCAACCTTCGAATGGTAAGTTATGGTGGATGTAGACTACTTTAGGACGCACAATGTTCTGATTATACTAATAGAGGAATTAAGAGAAGATGCGTGGAGAAACATAAACCGGGAAATGAACATTCCAACAGCGGATTTAAAAAAAAAGATCTATTCTTTGCTAGGATCTTATAGGAGGAACAAACTGGCTATAAACCGCGTTAGGCACGCGTATTCTCTGTTCGACTTTACGTTAAACTGAGCACCCGATGCTGGCTCAGTCTCACCCTGGCTCGGCCTTTGCGCGAGTTAAGTGTGGTAGCCCTACTACAATTAGCTTTGTCAGCAGTACAGCTTCATCAAAATAAGTGAGTAAGTAATTATAATGTAGGACATTGTCGTCACGCTACAATAATTGTCATCTTTGCATAATTTAGCTATAAGAACCTTGTAACTTTAGGATTAAGACGTTATGATCTTTATTGTCACTCTCGTCACTGTCGGTTAAATAAAGTTATTTTTATAAACTCTTCGATTGTCGTTAACTTAATTCGCGCGCGGCAGCCTCATGCAAAAAATATAGACCGAAGCGGCCTCGCGCGGCAAACGTTGCGCGGCAAAGATCCGAGGCTGCCTCGCGCGGCTGCTCGCTCAGTCAGTACACGGCTATTGAGAATCTTAAAGCATACCTCGAGCACGAGGATCTTTGGTAAATGATCGAAAATGTTTGAAAGTTTGCTCTTAAGTTTTGTATAGGCGCACGCAACAAATATGCACCACTTGGCACCGAATTATTTTGGACCATAAACATACCTCTTCCCTTATAAAAAACTTGCATAGGACGAACTGCTAATGGGACTAACTGCGAATGGGACTTACTGCGAATGGGACCAACTGCGAACGTGGGACGAAGTGCGAATGGGACGAAGTGCGCATAACCCGTTTGCGGGTGTTTATGCACTGGCTTAGAAAGGTCAAAAAAAGAAACTAAACACTTGGCTTAAAGGCCTCAGTAGCTTCGTTCATTCAATTGATAAAAAAATTATAGTCACAGAGTACTTTTTGATATAGATAGCCTGTGGAGAAGGGCGGGAAACGGTTGAAGTGGAAAGGCGCGTTTTTTAATTTATTACTTTGAAATTCAACTTCTCGTGTTTATTGTAATTGAATTCTGTAAATATTCGTACTATTAGGTCTAATTTGGTGTATATATATATTTATGTGACATAAAAATGGGGAAAAAGAGGCGGAGGAAGGATGAGCTGGAAATTCCTCCGGATCTGAAGCAGCATTCGCAGGAATCTTCGGACTCTGACACGGCGGAGTCCACGGTGTCGACGGCATACTCTGTTAATAAATTTAAAGATGCCACTGATAAGGAACCTAAGGACAATAAATATGCCATATATAAGGTAAAGGGGTATACGCGTAAGTATAGTGAAGATACGAAGCAGGCAGAGTTAATCGTTTTTCTTAGTCATATGGACGAGAATAAGTTTTTCAACGACAAAGATCGTATGGCCCTTTCCAAGGGCATACGAGAACATGGAGTGTCTGGTGTGATGCACTTGCGCACAATAAACAAATATAAGGTCGGTGTCACATTTGATTTACCAAATAACGCCAATATGTTTCTAAAAAACAAAAAATTATTTGATCAACTTTCTCTGAAAGCATCTATCCCTGCTGGTGACACAGAGGTTACTGGAGTCCTTACTTCAGTCCCAGTAGATATGTCTAATAAAGAGATATTTTCATTAATCGGCAGTTCAAAGAATGTAATACAGGTGAGGCGTTTCATGCGCAGGGTCAGAGGTGATGAAGGTAGAATATCTTTTGCCCCTACCCAGACTGTTGCTGTGACATTTGCATCCACTATTTTGCCAACTTATATTTATTTGGACTCATGGCGTCATGAGGTGAACAAATATATCCCACCAGTGAAACAATGCCTTAAATGCCTGCGTTATGGGCATATAGCTAAATTTTGTCGAAATACTGAAGTTTGTTCAATATGTACTGAACATCACAATTTCAAAATGTGTGTTGTTGCCCCGAAGGATGCTAAGTGTGCAAATTGTAACGGCAATCATATTGCAATCTCTTCAGCATGTCCAATAAAAAAGCAAAAGGTAGAAGAAAATAAAATTAAAACTAAAAATGCTACATATTCAGATCTTTTTAATGTAAACTCTTTTCCAGCTTTAACATCACGCAATCTGGACACTCAGATTAGTAATCTCATGAAATCAGATAAATTTATAAATACTTTAGTCGAAACACTCACAAAAATAATAAGCAATAAAGATGAACCTATTAATTCACTTTCTATTAAAGAAGCCTTGAAAACAACGTTCAGTAATAAATTTTCTTCAACCAGTTGATGGATTTTTCAGAATTAAATATTGTACAGTGGAATGCTCAAAGTTTAAATAGTAATAAACATTTATTTATCGATTTTCTTTATAGTCACAATATACATATAGCAATTATCAGTGAAACATGGCTTAAACCTCACCAAAATTTTAAAATAAAAAATTATAATATTGAGAGAAATGATACTGGTAACAAACATAACGGAGTTGCAATAATTATTCACAATACCATTACCTACTCTAAAATTGATACCTTCTTTGATAACTCATTGCAAAACATCTGTATTCAAGTAAAAGTAAATAACAAGGAGATAAGCATAGTCAGTTTTTATAGTCCTTTGAATTGTAATCCAGCATTCAGAAAAGAAAACCTTGATTTATTAATAAAATCTATTCCTGGGCCATTTATATTTGCTGGTGATTTTAACGCTCACCACTCGTCTTGGGGTTGTGGCTCGGATTCTGTACGAGGTCGAAACATTTTGGAAGTAATAGATGATAATGATTTGGTTCTGCTCAATAATGGTCATGCAACAACAGTTGGCTCTTTAACTTGGCGTCCTAATGCGCTGGATTTGACGCTGGTCTCTTCGTCTTTAGCTCTCAATTGTGAATGGAACGTCCATGATTGTCCTCTTGGTAGTAGTTATCACATTCCTATAATCATTAAAGTAGTGATTAGTAATATTAACAAAAGTAATACATACAGCAATTGTTCTAATGCTGAACATTTGCCCGTTTATCCAAATTATAAATTGGTGGATTGGCAAAGATATAGTAGTCTTGTTGATGAATTGTTGGTTGATTTTAAAGTCGATAATATAAATCTTTCTGGTACATATCTTAAATTTTGTAGCATTTTACATACAGCAGCTGTAAATTCTATTGAAAATAATAATCATTTGACTGGTAGGACAAATTTTGTCAATCATTCATGTCTTGTAAATAATTTTAAAAGACCTTATCTTCCTTGGTGGAATCAAAAATGCACAGAAGCCGTATTAAATTTTAAAAATGCATACATATATTTTAAAAATAATCCATCAGAAGAAAGCTATCTACAATTCAAAAGGCTTCGAGCAGTTAAAAAACTTGTTCTAAAATTGGAAAGACAAAAAAGTTGGTTTGCTCTTTGTGAAACATTCAATAGGACTACGCCATTATCTGTCATATGGAAATTTATGCGGAAGTATAATAAAACATTCAATTTTAATGCTCTCGAAGATGATGGATGGGTTTTAGATTTTCTTAAAAAATACACACCAGATTTCGCATCACAAGACTCAAAATCTGCATTCACAACCAGTACTAATCCCAGCAATAATTTTCTTCTTAGTCCTTTTTCATTGCAGGAATTAATATCAGCCATATCTTCCAGAAGAGATACTACTTATGGTCTTGATGGAATGCCATACATACTTTTTAAAAAACTTAGCATTAGTAGTTTAAAAATATTTTTACAGCTTTTGAACTTATTATGGCAAAATGATATTATACCTCTTAACTGGAAGGTGGATTGCCTTGTACCTGTTTTAAAACCAGATAAGCCTAAAATGTGTCCTGATTCTTACCGCCCTATAGCTCTTACTTCTTGTGTTGGAAAATTATTTGAACAACTTTTAAAACAGCGTTTAGAGTTTTATATTGAAAAAAATAATATCTTACCATCAAACCAATTTGGTTTTCGTAGGAATCGTTCTGCTAGGGAAAGTGTTTGTCAATTACAGCTCGATATTCACAAGTCGTTATCGTCAAATGAAAATTTGGTTGGAGTGTTTTTTGATATTGCAGGTGCATTTAATAGTGTGAATATAGATATTTTATGTAGTGAGTTATCACAGATAGGAATCCCTGGAAAAATAATAAATTGGTTAAAACAATTTCTTAGCAATAGGAAAGTCTATGTAAAATTTAACAGACACCTTTATGGTCCTAGGCTATCTTCTAAAGGAGTTTGTCAAGGGGGCATTTTATCACCTTTAATATTTATATTGTATATACGAAGATTAAATTTAATTTTAGGGTCTCAGGTTAAAAACTTACAGTTTGCAGATGATTTAGTGGTTTATGCATCTGGGAAAAATGTATCACAAGTAGTTGAAATAGTGAATGTTGCATTAATGTATCTATGTAAATATTTCTCTTACCTTGATCTTAGTGTCAACCCATTGAAGTCCAAAGTTGTTTTATTTGGTAAACATAATCATAATATGCCTGCTGTGCTGTACAATAATTGTGCATTACCCAGTTCTTTAGATGTCAAATTTTTGGGTGTTATTTTTTCACATAATTTGTCCTGGAATAATTATATGAAACATATTATTAGCAAAGCAAATAAAGCTTATAATATTTTGAGATCCTTGAGTGGTACATATTGGGGTGCAGACCCTAAAATTTTGTTATTATTGTACAAATCTTTAGTTCGTAGTCACTTTGAATATGGTTTCTATTGCTTTGCTGCAGACTCTAAACATGTAAATAGTTTAAATATTTTGCAAAACAAGTGTTTGCGCGTTATAACTGGGGCGTTCAGAAGCACTCCTGTAAATGCAATGCAGATTGAATGTAATGTTCCACCATTAGCCATTCGTTTTGATTACTTGTTAGAAAGGTTCTTTTTGAAGCTTTATAGTGTTTTGGGTAATAGTCTTTTAGTCAATATGTTGCATTTGGCTATGCAAACTGCTACAAAATCTTTTTATATACTACAGCAACTTAGAAAATTCAAAAACTTTATTGAAAATATTAACATTTACCGATCTAAGCTTATCTTGCCTTGCTATGAGGGAACTTTCAGCAGTAAATTTCCAGCTATTAGTGTTATTATAAATAAGAAAAAGGATTTGCCTTCAAAAGAGGAAGTATATGTAATGTTGTCAGAGTGGTCAGATCATAAATTTGTGTATACTGATGGTTCCAAGAATGATAGAGCTGTTTCTTTTGCCATCTATGAGCCGTCTTCAAACGTAGGTATTGGTAGGAGAATTGACAGAAATGCTAGTATTTTTACAGCTGAAGCTGTTGCAATTCTGAGTGCTTTGAAACATATTAAAAATAGCAATTCTGAACATAACAAATGGGTTGTAGTAAGTGACAGTATGAGTGTTCTAAAAAATTTGGCAAATAATAAACTACATGCCAACACTAATTACATTATTCATTTGATAAAACAACTCTGGGTTGAATTAGCCCAGTCAAATATTGAAATTTGTTTTGTTTGGGTACCTTCACATATTGGTGTTAGAGGAAATGAAAAAGCAGATTTTCTTGCCAAAAAAATTGTTGAGTTGGAAGAATTAATACCTAGCACTGATATGAGTGTTCCCATACCATGCACAGACGCAGTTAGTCTCTTAAGACGGCGCATGTTTGAGGCATGGGGGAAATATTCATACCACTGCACACATATTGAAAATAAAGGTTCTTGGTTCAACAGTCTTGATGTTCAAATCAACTCTGTTCCTTGGTTTTGCAAAAATAATTTATTTGTAAGTAGAAAGTTTTATTCAATTATTTGTCGTATGCGCTTTGGTCATTGTAGATTAAATTATCATCTTCGTCGTCTTAAAATGGTCAGCTTATCTTATTGCAATTACTGTCAATCAGAAAAAGTTCAATCACTACATCATATCTTCTTTGAGTGTTCATCTTTCAACATTCAGCGCCTTGTGTTGTCGGATGAGCTTCTAAAAATTTATAAAACACCTGATAGGGTCCCGCTGTGCATACAGGAGTTGCTTAAGAACGCTTCAACTTATTTATATTTGTATAGATACATATTGGAGACTGTAAATGAGATTTAAATGGTTCTATTTCTTGTTCCTATGCACCTATGTATATATAAATATTATCGTTTTATTATTATTTATAAAGTTTGTATATTTAAAACTGTAGCATAAGATGTGTGATAAAAAAAAAACCAGAAGAAAATAAACAAAAGATGACATGAAATGGAAATGACACTTACCCTGGAATTGATTGACATTGACATATAATGGAAATGACGTTTACCCTGGAGTTGGAATTGGAAAAAAAAAAAAACGGAATTGTGTGAAAACAAGATTTTAACTAATAATCAAAGACAAACTTATAATGACTACAACATGGATTAGAAAAACGAAAGACATGATTTCTAAACATATTACGAAAGAAAAAATACCTACGAAAGACTAGGCAGTATGGTTGAAAGACTATAGCCTGCCCGAAGGGCGAAAAAAAAAAAAAAAAAAAATAGATAGCCTGTGGTAACAACTGTCAACATAGAACTGTCAAGTGTCAAATCAATCGAACTGAACGGACTGTCAAAAAAATTGATTTGTTTTGTTGATTACACATTGCTGGTGAAAAAATCGGTAACTACTACACATAGCTATGCGCAAAAACTAACACCAAATGAATCTTTTTAGTATAAAAGTATAGATTTGTTTATAACCATGGGTGACGCACCAAATTCTTTGGGTAAGTATTATTTAAACAATATCGAATACTTGGGTGTGGATATGAACAACTACAAATTAATAATATTTACAGAAGACCATGAGATGCTTAAAGCGCTGTATGACTTCGAGGCAACGTTGGCCAAAACTCTTAGCTTTACGGAAGGCGAGTTTTTCTTCCTTCAACAAAGTAACGCCAAACAGAGGAACTGGTGGCATGTCGTTAATAGAAAAGGTCAAGTTGGATTCGTGCCCTCGAATTACGTCGCCGGAGTCAAGGTAACAGGCTAAATTCATTACGACAATTATCACACTTCATATTCCAGTTACTAAAGTCAGTGTATTGTTCATTTGTAACAGGTTGAGCCAGAGTTTTATCTTGCATTCCTGAATGATTGCTTAAAAAGTATAAGTGAGAGTGGTACTATGTCACAGAAGCAAGATTTACTAGTCAAGTTAAGTGAGAAGAAGAAACAAATTCAGATAAGTTTAAAGCCCCATGGAAAGAAGGCACCGGCTCCGAAGCCTCCCCCGCGCCTGGACGACTGCACTCCACCCAATGGTGTGTCACCATGTTTTGATTTGCGACCTGTAATTTCACAGCAGCACATCTGTGAAGAGAGAGAGTCTTCCCCGTCACCTACTAAGCCTAATAATAATGTGCCTCAAGGTAAACATCTTAAAACAAATTTTGTGCGTGAAACAAATTGTATGCATAACAAATCCTTTTTTTCTAAACATTTTTTTTTAAATGTTATATGGAAAGTTCTGCTTTTTTTTGGCTTACTTAGAGGCTTAGTTTCTGAGGCAGCGGCTTACATTTTTCTTTGTGTTAGTGCTCAAAGCACCTAATGGACATCTTTTTAATCATTTTGTAAATATAGGTATGTAATTAGCAATTGTTTTTTTCCAGTTGCATCAGAAGATGAAGACACCAAAAAGAAACCTACGGTTGGCAAGACATCGTCCAACCAGGTGTCTTCGGACACAGACAACCAGGACGACAGTCAGGACAGCAGTGAGAGCATCAAACCAAATGCCATTTATGAAATAGTGCAGGCCGTGCGGAAAGAAACTCAGCTCAGCCATGACATGTCCAAAGTAGCTGTAGAAACTGTACTAATTTCATTGAGAGTAAGTTTTCACAACCTTCTACTATTTTCTTTTTACAATTGTCATAACTTAGAAACAAATGTCTGACAAATGTTTGAATGTTGTGACAAATGGTTTTGGTCAAAAGAAAACGGGTTCAACCAAAAGTTGATTGAAACTAATTGAACTGAAAGTTCTGATAATAAATAAACAGGTTCACAGTCCCATGAGACACATATGGCATTTGTGATTGTTTTCACTATTGTTTTTGCTATGTGGACAGTGAACCTGCTAATAATGATTTGTCATTTATCTATGAATGTAATAATTTGTAAATGTGAATCCCTGGTTGGTCAACCGCCTGGAGAAATTTGTGATTGGTTAATGGAATTAGGTTGGCATCTATAATATTAAAACATAACTGGCTAAATATGGGTACACACACACACATGTATGCTTGCCTATTTGTGGGGAAATATATTTGTAATGTTATGTTAACTACAGACTTCAGAAATAATAAATATCTATCTTTGAGTTGTGGTATTATGGGCGTTTTTCATGCAAATGCCGAAAATAAAATTTATATTGCACAATATAAATTTTTATTATAAACCAATTGCTGCTGCTGTGCTGGAGGATGTCTTCAAGGTTCTGGACTGGAGGGGGCTAGTCATCAACGTTAATGGCGAGTACATCACTCACCTTCGGTTTGCCGACGACATAGTGGTCATGGCTGAGACCATGGCGAGCCTCAGTACAATGCTCGATGACCTTAGTAGAGCTTCCGAAAGAGTGGGTCTTAAAATGAACATGGACAAAACCAAGGTCACGGTAAATGTAACACCCACTCCTATAAAGATCGGAGACTCTACACTCGATGTTGTAGACGATTATGTCAACCTGGGACAAACGGTCCAGTTGGGTAGGTCTAACTTTGAGAAAGAGTTCAACCGTCGAATCTGACTCGGCTGGGCGCGTTCGGAAAGTTGCGCGGTATCTTCTCGTCCAATTAACAGCAGTGTCTTAAGACAAAAGTCTATGACCAGTGTGTGTTTCAGTGATCACCTATGAAAGCTTAGTCACCCAGAGGGCAATGGGGAGGGCTATGCTCGGCGTTTACTTGCGTGATCACGTCAGAAATGATGATATCCGCAGGAGAACCAAAGTTACCGACATAGCCCGAAGAATTGCCAAACTTAAGTGGCAGTGGGCAAGGCACATTACTCGCAGAACAGATGGCCGATGGGGCCGACAAGTTCTGGAATGGCGACCGCGAACCGGAAGACAACGCGTTAGAAAGCCTCTCACTAGGTGGACCGATGACCTGGTTAAGATTGCGGGAAGGCTCTGGATGCAAGACAAACGAGATCGGTCAATGTGGCGACGCCTGGGGGAGGCCTATGTCCAGCAGTGGACGTCTTTCGTCTGAAATGATGATGATGATAAACCAAATTATTAGGTTACTAGTCTGTTTTGAAACTTAGGGCCGTTTTTTTAAAGATCTAAAAATGTCATTGCAATATGTTGTGTTTTTAATTATATAGGAGTTCCTTCCGGGTGGGGCAGCGCGATCGATCATCGACGCACTTCTCCGCGAAGCAAACAGCAACATAACATGCCCTAAGAATGCGATAGACGCAGCCCCGGACGCGTTGCGTATGATGACGGCACTTAACGCGTTGTCGAAGGCAGCTAATGACGCGCAGCAGAGGGGCTGGGCGTTACATGATGATGCTCATGATATACAGACCCAGCTGCTGGAACTGATCTCTGTTATGGTAAGTTTATGTATTATTAGCCATGTATGTATGCATTTTTTATAATGACGGCACTGAACGCGTTGTCGAAGGCATCTAACTAAGCGCAGCAAAGGGGTCGGGCGCTGCATGATGATGCTCATGATATACAATTGCAGCTGCTGGAACTGATTTCTGTTTAGGAAGTCATGCATGCGTGCTTTGAGTACGATGATGGCACTGAACGCGAACTTGTCTACCACAGTTTACGATGGTTCACTTGATATACAAACACAGCTTCTTGAACTGATCTCTGTTTTGGTAACTTTTTGTTAATAGTTAATGGACTTCTCCCTGCAGTGTAGTGGTGTAAGTTAATCTGTTAGAGTTTGGGCAATAGTACATGTAGTATGGTCAAATATTTAACTAATCCATTGTAAGAAAATAGTACAAACTACTAGTGATCTGACTAGGCAGTGACATTGTTTTTATGTGGTATTTACTATTGTTTGGAGTTTATAATAAATACATAACGTCACGCCTTTTTTCCATAGAGGTTGGCAGAAACTACAGAATGTTACCTACCAGTGTTTCTTTCAGGCAAAATTCGCCTGGGGGCGGTTAAGAGATCTGGGGGGCGGAGTAAATAAAGGAAAAATAAATTAATAATAAGTAATATTAGAATTAGAAGAATAGTATTTGAAATCAAGTCCAATTATTATTAATATTTTAATGAATAAAAGATGCTAAACCAAAATTGACAAAGTAACATTGTAAAAAGCCACGAAGAATGACATTCTTCACAAAAATCTTATTTTTCGTGGCTTTTTCTTGCGTACACATAAGGACACAGCTATAATTTTCATAGCGAAATTACTATCTACAAACAGCTGTTTAGAGTGGGAGTGCCTTATGGGATAGCGTTAGAGGAAAAGGGATGGCGATATTCTCGAAAGTGTGTCGTTCTTTCTAGGCGCTATTCTGGTTTCTTATTGGCTACTTTAATATGTCATGCACTACTCAATTCCTGATTGAGTGCCACGTCATTTCAATAAAGGGTTTCCACCTCTAAAATGATACCAGGTTTAAATCATTTGCCAAATTGTCGGGATATTCGTCGCGAATATACGTAAATCTGCTGTAGACGCGCGAAAGTGACCGAGCGGCAATCTATTGCCATTGAATATGTTCCAAACGCCCCGGGGGGGCAGTCAGGCTACTCGGAGTAGTACCTGAAAGAAACACTGTTACCTACTACGATCTTTAAATACAACACAGTCAAAATTACTGTGCACCTCGACCCCATTCCCGGATAACCGCGCGGCGCTCCGCTTTCGCCTCGCGCCGAGATAGCGAGAGTCGAACGTCAGAGTGACGTCACAGGTCCGGGTGCACAGTTATTTCGACCGTGTGGTACTAATGTGTGTAATGTTCAACTCTGTTTGTATTTTCATTCGACAGTCAAATGCTGACGTGAACATCTCGCAGCATGTGTTGAGCAGCCACAAGTACGCGTATGTGACCACTCTCGTGCAATACTACCAGATGGAAACAAGGTGGCCCTTGCGCCAGCTTCTACTGCAGGTGATTTATTACAGTCTTACCAATAAACCCGTAGTTTCATATATTTCAGCTGAAAGACGTCCACTGCGGACCATAGGCGGGGGGCTATGATCAGCAGTACCTCAAGCAGAACTGTTGCCTCGCATTCTGTGGGCGCCCGCAATCTTAATCACCCTGGTGACCAGAAGCTCTTAGAGCAAGGTTATTTTGAGTGTGTGTGAGGGATATATGTATATGACTTGTATACATCTGTCCCTTTCTTACGGTCGAACTATGATAGTTTTGACACGTCAGGTTACGGGGGAAGGTCATCTGTCCACCAAGTAGCTAGTGTACTGCAAAATATTTATTATTTGCAATTAATATACCTAGTGTGCAAAATAGAGTAAGTATTTTATCTATCTCATGTAGGTCACATAGTCAACATTGAAAATTGTATGCTTTCATAATTTCATAGACACTTCAAGCAGGCTTACATGGTCTGAGTGTGACCGCCCGCTACGTGGCTCGTTTGTTACATGTTTGATGATCCATTTCCAGTTAATGCGCGTATACACTGGTCATGTAAATTGTTTTCTTGTTTTTTCCGGTTCCGAACCCGCGCTCGCTGTGTCTCTACACAAGACGATGCAAAATACCTATTGATCGGAATTTCTAGCTGATTAGCTAGGACTTACTTATGCCCAGTATGCTTATTCTTTGCAGTACCTTCAGGTCTGGAATCGTTTGTGCGATTTAATTTCAATTCGTACGACCCAAAATTGCATTTGTGGATCCCCTTCATAGGCATACATTCGGGTTCAAACGAAACTAATAACAGAGATATCCAGGGGGCTACATAATATACATAGTTTGTCTCTAATCTCTGTAATTAGTCGCGCAAAATATGAGTTAAATCTACACGCCTGAAGAAGTAGAAAATCGCAACTACAACTGTGATACATAACTGATCCAATGAGCGCAGCTGTCTTTAGCCTCAAAAAGACTCAGAGAATGTAACTAACTGATTTTCAGGCGTTCGGCGTTATGTGCGGCTTGGAGCGCACAGCACTAGCCACCCTCGCCTTGTCTGCCCTCCCCGCGGAAATAGCGCGAGACATGCGCGACAACCCGCGCGCCGTCAGTCGCCTGTCGCACTCCGCGCTATTGCTGTCCATGGTCCTCTCCATGGGCGACAAACTGCCCATCACGCATTTTGGTAAGTGGTCAGGTTTAATAGTGCTAACACACGTCCGGATTAGGTCCGGCCGGACTAACTCCGCCCACAAATCCTTTCTCGCTTACACACGCTTGTGTGGACCGAGACGGACTCAATTAATAATAATAATGTCCGGTGGACCAGTCTACACACGCTCGGATATGGTCCGGGCCGGACTAACTCCTCCCACAAATCCTTTCTCGCTTACACACGCTTGTGTGGACCGAGACGGAATCGATTAATAATAATAATGTCCGGTGGACCAGTCTACACACGCTCGGATATGGTCCGGGCCGGACTAACTCCTCCCAAAAATCCTTTCTCGCTTACACACGCTTGTGTGGACCGAGACGGAATCAATTAATAATAATAATGTCCGGTGGACCAGTCTACACACGCTCGGATATGGTCCGGGCCAGACGAACTCAACAGAGGGGCAATTAAAGAACTCTCGATTATAGTAATCAAGTCTGCTCAAAACTATCGATCGTTACTCAACTGTAGACAAGTGACATTCCATCATCGAAAAGGTGGCGATAGCGATTGCAAAAATGTATGGAAATGTCAAACGCTATCGAAATGTCACGAGACCAATCACTGACATTTTGGCATTTCGAGTATCGCCATCCCTGACATCGAATGAGAATTGTCTAGAGCAGTCAAGTCAGTCTATTAGGGTTCCGTACCCAAAAAGTAAAAACGGAACCCTATTACTAAGTCTCCGCGGTCCGTCTGTCTGTCACCAGGCTGTATCCCATGAACCGTGATAGCTGATCACAGATGTTGTATTTCTGTTGCCGCTATAACAACAAATACTAAAAACAGAATAAAATAAATATTTAAGTAGGATTCCTATACAACAAACGTGGTTTTTTTGCCTTTTTTTGCGACAATGGTACGGAACCCTTCGTGCGCGACTCCGACTCGCACTTGGCCGGTTTTTGTTACTACTGTGTTCGCGATTTAGCTAACACACATGTCAACTCAATTTCTTTTTAAATCTTGTCCAGTCATTCTAAAACTAACTTACATTTTCTATTTATCTTATAGTTGATTTTTATTCAAATTAAAATAACTTAAATAAGAAACGACCATTAAAAAGGTCGTAGACCTTAGTCATACCTATTACTTGTCGAAATTATTTAATAAAACCTCATATTTCCTATTGCAGAACAACTTGGCGTCGACTTTGCAGTATTCCTGCTTGACCTGATAGAAAATCCTCCGGAAACAGACGTGGATGAACAGATTCCTGACCTGTTTCTGACTCTGATACTCGCATACAACCTGCAGTTTGAAGACTCCTTTGATAACCTACTGCTGAATGCTTTGGAGACCAGAGACAATGCCAAGACGTTTTGTGAAAAGGCTCTTTTGCTTCTTAATCGTGAAGGTACAGATCTAATTAAGAACATTATTATACTATCGTAGTACCTCTATTATAATGTGATTTTTAATTTCGTAGACTAAACTGCCAGCTGCCAATGAGCTTATTTTTTTTTTAAAGTTGCATACGCGGATCATAGTGTTGTATGTAAGACTCAATCATAGGTGATTCATCAAATCGATGTGACATGACTCCTCAATAAAATTTACTAATTGGTGTAAATAAATGTTTTATGAATATAAACATAACATATTTAAATATAACAGTATTAATATACATAGTACATAAAAGTTTATTGTAATAAATAAGAAATCAACATAAAATAAATGCGATCAATAGAATGAAGTATGACATAAATGAGTAGAATTTGAATAAGAGCCGCTAGTTTCTTAACAAATATATTTTTTGTTGTGAAATAGTTCCATGTTCGATGTACTTTGATTTTCGACCAACCTTCGATCACTCAGGATACGACACTATTTTTATGTAACCAGTAACTGTTTGTTCGGTTCATTCTTCTTACAATGGCGAAATAAAGAACAGGTCACGAATTAAATATTACTTTATTTAACAGCCTACGCGCCATCTCCAGCCTCCATACAATTGGTAAATATCCTATGGTCCTTCGAGTCGGATCAAGAATGAACCGAACAAACGTCAAAGAAATGATACAATTCGAATAACATGAATGAACAAGACTGAATCACAATGAGCGGGACCAATCAGTGTTGCCTGCCATGAATATAAACATAATTTTTACATTTATTGCTACAGCTATCAGCAGGGTGTGAGACAGTATTTTAATTACGATTGCAAGTCGCCTAGCGTGTTTACTTGGGTCCCTGTTGTGCCATATCTTATTTGTTATTGCTACAGTGATCTACTGTTATGTTTTATTTAGTGTATTGTTTGATTCGTTTTGTATAGTGTTAGTGTTACTATCATAGTCGTAAGGTTTACAAAAAAATTATGAGTCATGGAAACTCAAGAGAAATTGTATTCTACAGGTTGTAACGGAAAGGTGCGGTCATATTTTAAAAGCAGCTTTTGCCCATGTATATGAGTCTACAATCCAAATTTTGGTCAGTTTTTTTTATATTTTTATTATTATTTATAGGTTCGCGCTTAACCAATATCGCTGATAAAGCTGACTAACTTTGTACGAAAAATAAAACCCAATTTTGTGAAGCAGTTTTTAAAATATGATCGCTCCTTTCCGTTACACCCTGAATAGGCATACATCGTTCCAAAATTGCCTGAAGACGGTAAAAACTGCATGCTTGTATATTTCAGAGGACCCAGTCCACATCTTCGACCACGAGCCTGCGCCGGCGCACGCCGTGCTGAAGCTAGTGATCGACGTGTTCAGCCGCAAGAAGACTGCAGAACACTTCTACACCAACGACGTCAAGGTCGCCATTGATATCATCGTGCGGCAGCTAGCTGACCTCTCACCTGGAGATGCGGTAACTAATTCATACTTTAATAATTTACAGTTGCCTTTCAAGTATCTACTTTAGCATTATGTAGTTTAAGTTGATATTTGAATGGCTTTTTAACTGAGATAGTCATCATCATCATCATCATCATTTCAGCCGAAAGACGTCCACTGCTGGACATAGGCCTCCCCCAGGCGTCGCCACATTGACCGATTCCGTGCGTCTCGCATCCAGCGCCTTCCCGCAACCTTAACCAGGTCATCAGTCCACCTAGTGGGAGGCCTTCCAACGTATCGTCTTCCGGTTCGCGGTCGCCATTCCAGAACCTTTCGGCCCCATCGGCCATCCGTTCTGCGAGCAATGTGCCCTGCCCACTGCCACTTAAGTTTGGCAATTCTTCGGGCTATGTCGGTAACTTTGGTTCTCCTGCGGATATCATCATTCCTGACGTGATCACGCAAGGAAATTCCGAGCATAGCCCTCTCCATTGCCCTTTGGGTGACTTTGAGCTTTCTGATAAGGCCCATTGTGAGCGACCACGTCTCGGTCCCATAGGTGATCACTGGCAACACACACTGGTCATAGACTTTTGTCTTGAGACACTGCGGTAAATTGGACGAGAAGATACCACGCAACTTCCCGAACGCCGCCCAGCCGAGTCGGATTCGACGGTTGACCTCTTTCTCGAAATTGGACCTACCCAACTGGACCGTTTGTCCCAGGTAGACATAATCGTCTACAACTTCGAGAGTAGAGTCTCCGACCTTGATAGGAGTGGGTGTTACATGGGCATTCACCATGATCTTGGTTTTGTCCATGTTCATTTTAAGACCCACTCTTTCGGAAGCTCTACTGAGGTCATCGAGCATTTTACTGAGGCTCTCCATGCTCTCAGCCATGACCACGATGTCGTCGGCAAACCGAAGGTGAGTAATGTACTCGCCATTAACGTTGATGCCCAGCCCCCTCCAGTCCAGAACCTTGAAGACATCCTCCAGCGCAGCAGTGAACAGTTTCGGAGAAATGACGTCTCCCTGTCTCACGCCGCGCTGGAGAAGGATTGGTTTCGAGGTCTGATCCTGAAGACGGACTGACATGGTGGCGTTTTTGTACAAACACTTCAACACCTCAATGTACCGGTAGTCGATCTGGCACCGTTGGAGAGACTGCAGTACAGCCCAAGTCTCTATCGAATCGAAGGCTTTCTCGTAGTCCACAAACGCTAAACAGAGAGGCAGGTTATACTCTTCGGTCTTCTGTATAACCTGCCGCAGCGTATGTATGTGGTCTACGGTGCTAAAGCCTTTTCGGAATCCGGCTTGTTCGGGGGGCTGGAAATCGTCAAACCTGCGCGCGAGACGATTCGTGATGACTCTTGAAAACAACTTGTAGACATGGCTAAGAAGTGAGATGGGCCTATAGTTCTTCAACCGGGCATTGTCGCCCTTCTTGAAGAAGAGTACCACCACACCCCTGCACCATGCCTGTGGCGTTTTGCCCTCGAGTATGACGGAATCAAACAGCTTCTGAAGGGCCCTAAGGACCGGTTTTCCACCCGCCTTCAGGAGTTCGGCCGTAATTCCGTCATCACCCGGCGCCTTGTTGTTTTTCAGCTGTTTCAGAGCCATCCTAATCTCGTACAGGCTGACGTCCGGGATATCTTCGGTATAGTGTCGGGTCAATCTAGCTCTTGGGTCGTTTGCTAGACTCGCAACGGGCTTGCTGATCGAAGTGTACAACTGCCCATAGAATGTCTCGATCTCCCTGAGAAGCTCCGGTTTGGCGGATACGATCCTGCCATCGTCGGTCTTCAGTTTCGTGAGTTGGCTCTGCCCAATAGCCAGATCCCTTGAGAACACCTTGGAGCCTTTATTTCGCTCGATAGCGTCTTTAATACGCTCGGTATTGAAGCGGCGGAGGTCTCTTTTCAAGGATTTAGAGATCTGTCTATTGAGCTGCCGGTATTTGCACGCCTCATCTGAAGACTGCAGGATCATCTCACGCCTCTCCTTCATAAGCTTGAAGGTGTGATCTGAGAGCTTTTTGTTTCTATCTGTACGACGGGTCTTGAAAAACTTTGACCCGACCGTATGGACAGCTTCCACGAACCCGTTGCTATATTCATCCACGGAGCTCCCTAGGCACTCGAAACGATTCTGGAGTTCGAGCTGAAAGCTCTCGGGGTTTTGGACTTGGATCTGTGCTGGCCGGAGCGTGGACTTCATCAGTCGAGACCTTTCAAGCTTAATATTAATGTTCAATGTGCCTCTTACCATGCGGTGATCGCTCCCGGTTTTTACCGAATTGATCACAGAGACATCATTGAACATTTGCTTCTTGGTTGACATGATGAAGTCGATCTCATTTTTTGTTGCACCATCGGGGCTCTGCCAGGTCCACTTCCTGTGTTCACGCTTTTTGAAGAAGGAGTTCATCATATAGAGGCCCTCCTTCTCCATAAAACTGGCCAGTAGGTGACCCCGGTGGTTCCGTTGTCCAACTCCAAATTGCCCCACTTGCAGCTCATCCTCGTCCCGTTTGCCCAGTTTCGCGTTGAAGTCCCCCATGACAACGGTGAAGTGAGTTTTGAAACCATGCATGGCTCTGGAGATATCCTCATACATGGTCTCTACCTCATCGTCGGGGTGTGCCGAGGTTGGGGCGTAGACCTGTATGACCTTCAGCGAATATCTTGAGGATATTCTGAGTATAAGGTACGCCACCCTGGTCGACACACTCTCGATCTTCACCACGTTGTTCACAAGGGACTTGTGGACGATAAACCCGACACCACCCTGGGACTGCCGGTCACCTTCTCGGAAATAGAGCAGGTTACCGGATTTGAGGATTATCGAGTCCTCCCCCTCTCTTCGGACTTCAGATAACCCTATAATACTCCATCGCCACGCTTGGCAGGCGGGTTGGCGATCGCAGTATGGTTGTTATAGAAGCACAGAGAACGCTGCTGCCCATTCTCTGGTTTGTCCCTTAGTCGCCTCTTACGACACCCACGGGAAGACATGGGATGGTGAAATTCTTTACGTCCGGCACCATACGGAACACAGAGATAGTGCCAAATAAGTTTTATGTGCGGCAGGGGTATGGTGACTCACAATAAAAAAGTCGTGCTCGTTCCATATTCGAATTTTCGAATGCAATCATCATTTTATCTGTGTACAAAAATGTGTGCATCGCGTTGTGGAAAAAGGGGTCAATATGATATGTATATTTTTAGAAATTAGCCTGGTCTCTTTTTTTTATGGGTAATTTTATTACCAATATATAGATTTACATAGTATAAAACACTTAATTATAATAACTACCTATATATACATTTCAATAAAAACTACAAACGCGTATAAAAAGGGCAAGGGTTATTGGGCGTCAAAAAATTCTTCCACATTGCTGTCAACGTGAAAAGTGCCCAGAACGCTGGCTGGATTCTCTGGCTGAGGAAAAGCCCAGCCCTCTAGTCACGTGAAGAGTCGACTAACCGTTTGCTTACGAAATACTCGATGAGCACTCTGACCCCATGGACCTAAAGTTTCAACCCCAAACGGCTCAAATATATAGCCTCCAATAAGGTTGTTGTATTTGCGCCGTTCGAGGTTTTCTGCACCAGCAGCAGCTGCCCCAGCACAGCCCGCCATGCTAAGAAGATGGGATGGCGCAAGGGTGTCGACACAGGTTGCATCCCACACCAAAGGCCTACCCACCTTCCAAGGAATTACAGTCATCCCATCTGGTCTCTTCCCATCGTCGCGTGCCTAGCCATTGGGTTCTAAAACAACTGGCACCTTGGCGGTGACAAGAGCCCGACATACGATGTCATTAATGCTGACGTGCCTTGCTATCCGACCAGCGCAGCGCTCCTACTGCAGGATAGGCCATGATGTCCGAGGCGGTCGACTGCTTCACCACAATGACAACGATGTGCAGCTCCGCTAGGAGCACCCAAACGCAAACATGTAGCGATCCGGAAGGTTTTGTCACTCAACATAGTACCTATGTTGAGTGACGGTAGTGCCTGTAGCCAAAGGCCCAACTCCCAATCTCCCACAGCCAGCAGGCAGGCACGCTCAGCAGTATTGGTGGACGTATATATAAGTTTATTCCGTACCAACTTGCAGAGCGGCTCATCTCACTGTCTCTGGGAAAAAGGGGTCTCGGGCAACGCTGTGTTTCCAGGCATTCACTGCATCGGTCGAGTACGGCACTTCACAGTTAACCAGTGATGGCAACAAGATTTTTCTGGTTAACTTTTCAATGCTGTGGACCGAAGACTTCAACTAGAAATTTTGCGGATGCCGAGGCCATCGAACCGAATGGGTAGTGTGGCTTGCAACCACGCCGAAGGAGGGTAATGTGTTTATCAGTCTATGTATGTATGTATGTTTGTTCCTGTGGCATTCTATAGACCAAACGCATTGGCCGGTTTTGATGATTATTACGTCAATCGATTCGTCTTAACCCTGCGAGTGTCACTGGCTACATTCAAATTGGAAAAGAAAAAACGGCGGATTTTGGGCGCCATTTTATTGGAGGTTTTTTTTTTACTTTCGAACCCATCGTGTGGGGTATCAAAATAAAGGGTTTTATGAGGTGATTTAAAATATATAACACTTATATGTTTAAATGTAACTAATTCTAAAAAAAATACTAAGAAGTTGTGAATAAAAAAGTTAATTAAAAAAATCAAAAAACCCGACAGAAAACTTTTAATTAACTTTTTTTAATTTTACCTATACACGAAAAAAAAGTACTTGTTTATATTTTTTTTTTATTCATATTTGGAACATTACGTTGTGAGTGTCGACTGGTTGTCTGGAAGAGATCGCGGAATGCGATAAGACCGTCCATTGTATTTAGTTTAAGTTTCCTTTATAAATGTAACTTATGGTGTACAATAAAGTATATAATAAATAAATAAAACACATTATAATAATAATATTATATCTTAAAAAACAGTAAGGGTACATTATAGCCGTCATTCTTTCCACAGCGACGTCTCCAATACCTGCGGATCCTGCAAGGCATCATCCGCAACACGGACTATGGAGCGCACGTGCACCGGCGCGACGATCTACTCCGATGCTTCGCGCGCATCTTCTGCGAGGAGGGCGAGTGCAGCCGCGACGACCAGACCTTAGTGCGGGCCGTCTCCAACGAGTTCCCCCAGTACTTCAAACCTTAATACCTGAAGGTAACACCTGGCTTTGTAGGAATAGGTTGCCAGATCCCCAGTGAAAAAAAAAATCTACAAGTTTCGAGAAGGTTCTGTATATTTGCTCTTTCTTATGTCAACCCTTATTGCCTAATTTTAAAGAATAGCGCACGCGTCCATTGCTTGCATTCATTGCATATCTTGAAAAATCCTGTTGAGTGGTCAAAATTAAAAGGAGCGTGCGAGCTTCGAGCTGACAAAACAGTTACGCAATAAGGGTGCTAATATTCGATTTTGTCTATGGTAAATTTTTGAAAAAAAGAGTTAGTTGTAGTTTTCAGTTCAGTTTTGAAATTCGAATCAATGGTCTGGCAACCTCGTGTACGGAAAGAATCTCGGTACAAATAAACTGTGTTCAGATTTGAACGACCTTTTGGGAGACGCTTGGATTGGCTGTGTTACTTGGTAAAGAAGATTCGTGGAATTACTGTTTCATTATACAGTGTAGATCTATTGATCATTTCAGTGCTTGTCGTTTAGAATGTCACTATGCCATTATTGTTGGCGTATTACATTAAGGGTTGTATGCACTTGAGCGGCAACCGCCATCCAAAAATGGCTGCTATGCTTTCGTCGTGTTACTTCAGGCTCTTGAATTACGATCTCTGCCTAAAAATAAATTCCTAATACAGTGCTAAGCTTTGTTCTAGGTGTATTAAACCCATTTCAACAAACGGTTTTTTAAGTATTCTTCGTATGTTCATATTTATGTGTGGCGAAATGATTACGCGAAAAATATAGCATCAATTGTTTAACGTTTGTGAGATTCAGTGTTTAAGAGATTCAAATCAAAATATATATACGTAAAAATGTTTCATGTGAATGTTACTTAGAAATTACTAAGTGAGTTTTAACTTGCTTTGCGTACATTTTTATTCTTCCTTATTGTTAACTTGTAGATTTAAAATGTTGCACAATTAGAATATGTTTTGCATGGCAATTATTAGCACATAACGAAACAATGCAATATTTAATAGATAATATTTTAAAAAATCTTTAAGGCACTTGTCTCATCGCCGGCGACGAAGCGATTAGCTTTCGACTCTTTTCACGCTAATTACGCTGAAGAATCGAACAAAAGATACAGGATCCCGTGTTAATAAAAGAGACACATAGTAATAATCGATCGCTGGCTGTTGAGCAGATTGGTGCCGATCCATGCGTCATATCCGTGAACGGGCGCCGTCAGTTGAGATTGGTCATAACTTTGCTGTCTCGACCTGTTATTGTATTTTATTTTTTGTTACTCTAGAAGCTTTTACGTGCACGTCTTTTTACATTGTTCTCACATATATGGCTGTTTGTGTATGTGAGTTTATATGTTTGTAAACGCACCCACGATACAGGAAGAAATTCCTAGTGTGGGGCAATGTTTTTTTTATTTATAAAAAAAAAAAAACTATCTGAACTATACACTAGCTGCTCGCCAACTCGTTTTTAGTAGAAACTACTAACTGCTTTACTCGCTATTCGCTTATCGTCGGCAGAGGGACAAGTGCCATGTATTCATATACTCGTTGGATACTAATTGTAAAAGTAATTTAAATTTTCAATCTTCTAAGATTATTGTCTTAGATTAGGACAAAATCACTTTAATTAAAATATTATACTTCACCACATATTAACATAACAGTATTTACACTGCATTTATGCATTATTTTGTCTACTTTTTAACGAGTCACTACGATCGCAGTATTTATCTTAGAAAGTAAGCGATTTATTTTAATACACAAAATATACTCTGTGAGATTTAAAACTTGCTATAGCTCTGGACTTGTAAGAAAAATGTTGAGCATTCAAATACGAGAGTGGGACATCTTAACTTACTATTTACTCAATGAAACGAAGTTTAATAATATATCTTAAATAACAGAGCAAGAAATGCAAGATAATAATTACACTTATGACGTAGTATTGCCATTTATCACCAAAGATTACAGTACAGTACGCTCATTTAACAGTCAATTAAAAATGCTTTAAAGTGTGTCCGATCCAAACGTATGCATGTATTTTTTTTTACATTCCTCAACTTAAACATTCTTGAACAACCTATCGGCCTAAAACATAGACATAAATCTAACTAGATGACACGATTGTATGTACTTCGCGTGCCAAAAAACGGAGTAAAGTTACGATCAATGATCGAATCTGAGCTTTTCATTTAGCATTATCGGCACCGGAAACCCACCGAAATATAGAAAAATGCCTTTTGGTGCCATATTGAGCTGTAAAGAATGTATAGAAAAAGTTGGCGGAGGCATTGTAATGTTTTCTTTCATTGGTAAGTAAATTTGTTTGTGAAAAAGTGGTACGCTTGGTTTTCATACTGATGAAGGGACTTGCGTTATCTAGTTAGATTTATATCTGTGGCCTAAAGTTTGTGAAAATTTCGTTGTTTACTTTTTTATTAATTTCTATTTCTAGTATTATTATTGTGTTGTGTTTGTCGCCAGATGATATTGTTATAATGTAAATAATTGATTTCTATCAATTATGGATAGTTACAAGGCTTTCGTGATGCTTCTAATCTGTAACTCTCTTGGTATGAGTGCACTTTCATGTATTTAATATAAGCATTTAAATCAAGTATTATGTTCATAACCCATAGTTATTATAATATATGAAATTATGTATTCTTTATTGTGAAAAATATGTAACTTAACTGGCAAAACTTACCTTTGAGAAACACAACATACTTTTTCGTTAAAAATATAAACCACCGATTTCTAAGGCCCGATTTCACCAATGAAACTAATCGCGATTAGATCAACTAAACTCAGTTTATGCAAATACAGCGTTCTGAATGGTTATTTCTCTTTCAACCAATCAGAACGCTGTATTTGCATAAACTGAATGTAGTTGAACTAATTGCGATTAGTTTCCTTGGTGAAATCGGCCCTAAGTGCGAATTTGAGTACTTTTCAAACACTACTTTAGCCTGAGATTCTGTCAAAGTTTAAAATATGATTTGGCATGTTCTTAACGCCGAATTCTCAATACACAGGCCCTGTGGCTTAGATAAAATAAACATTATAATTTTGTTACCGACTAGTTCTAATCAGGCCTAAATGTTCATAGAATTAGAAACCTAACTTTCCATTAAATGCGTTCGTACTTATAAAAAGGAGCAATATTTTTCTAGTCAACAATGATTATAATAAATGATATTAAATTAAATAAACCTACTGTTAAATAGGTGTTCAATATTCCAGAATATTCTTATTCTATAGATATTATTGGGCTATCATTATTTGTATAATATAATGAAAATCACAATTTTCAAACATTTTGTAGACTTGTAGACGGTTAGAACAACGGTACTGAAAACATTGAACTAGAAAATGTTTTTATTTGTTTTCATATTGCATGTCCTCTTGTCTATGATACATTTTGGTGTGACCAGATTACAAAACCAATTTTGAAAGTAAAACATATCTTCAACAACGAATAAAAGAAAATCATTACAAACAAAGTACTTAATACTCGGAGTATAAAATAATTCACACTATAATCTGCCGTCTATACTGTATGTATGTCTATTATGAAGTTATGATTGTAGTCTTTCTCCATGTTAAATGAGTTAAATTCGTCGACCAACATTTCAGGGTGTCCGTACTAAAAACTATTACAAATAATATTATGTAGAACGTATTATAAGTGCATGATAAAATCACAGTAATTAATTTCACAATCAAATGTAATTTATCGAAAATTAAAATTTAATTGGAAATGTTAAAAAATGTTAAATATATAAGATTTACTGTATTATCTATTTCTATTGGGGAGTTATTAAATAAACCTTGAATTATATTATGATGTTGGCCTAAATTAAATTTAGTATCTGATACAATTACGAGCTTATCGTCGTTTCGGTTGAAATATGCTCAAATTGAAGCCAAATTTTATTAGATTCTGTTTATTATTCGTCCTAGTCTTACGATTAATAAGTTTTTTCAGGATTTTTTTGTAACATTATAAATGGTAAATAATTGATGTCAAAACATTTGCGCATATTATTTTTATGTTGAACATAAATCGTACATTCCACGGTTTACGGTATAATAAATTATTGACTTATGAAAACAGATATATAAATAAATAGATACGTCTGTATGTTTTTGCCTACCCCCATGGGAAAAGGCGTCAGTTTATGTATGTATGTAGATACGTCTTATTTCATGTATAAACCAAATACTTATACTAAGAAAATTATTCATTGCATTAACTAAATTGTGACTTCCATAGGAATAATATGCGCAGACGTTTCCAGTGAATTACTATGGTTAACTATTTAAATGTCAAAAAAATATTAAATTAAAATAATTCTTGGCAACATTGGTGGTGTGTTACATGATCAAAAAACTCATGGCAGCTAAATCGCTTTCTTATTTGATTGTGTAACATTGTCTAGCTAGTCAGTTTAAAAAAAGAATGTCATGATGTTTTCTCATTAGCTTCTTTGCGCAAATTAATTATTGTCTATGATAAGTATTTATTCTTATTGAACGCTCTTTATTATTCATATTTAGAAAGAAGGTTGTCAATATACATTAATAAATGATGTTCAATCGTCTTTGTTTTTTATTCTATAGACAGCAATGTCTTGACAAAGTGTATGACCTCTTCTATTAAATTAAAAGAAGAAAATAAAATATTAAACTACTTTCCATCGACCTTAAAAAAAAAATTCAAACCAAGCCCTTCTCACCATCAAAATCATTCGTAACTAACATTTCCCTGTGACTTCGCTCCCGTGGCGCACCCAACAGGACCCGTTCTCAGGATAAAAATAGCGTATATCACTCAGGGATAATGTAGCATCCCATAGATGAAAGAATTTTAGAAATCGGTCCAGTAGTTTTTGAGTTTCTCCATTACAAACAAACTTACAATCAATCTGCCTAGCCTTTTCCCAACTATATTGTGGTCGGCTTCCAGTATTACCGGATTCAGCTGAGTACTAGTGTTTAACATGGAGCGAGTGCCTATCTGACCTCCACAACCCAGTAAATGGGTAACGCGGTACCCCTTGGCAAGACTGGTGTCAGATCTCCAGCTTCTGACTAACGTAACGACTGTCAAAAATCTTCAAAAGACAGCCGGTGCCAACGGCTTAACGTGCTTTCCGATTACAAACAATCAAATCATTAGATTTCATAATACTTACCTACCTCTTATAAGGTAACGAAGAGTCAAAACTGGAAGGGAAGGCAAGGAATGATAAAATGAAACAACTCATAATTATTACAAGTATTTAATGTACCTTATGAATGCCGTATAAATATTTCAAAATGTAAAACAGTGATAAAATTCATATTTCAACCAATATAACTGTAATCAACGTAACTAAGTATGCGAAATTATATTTCAATATTCAAAATAATTACAATTGAAATAGTACGTATGAAACTTATCTACCATTCGCAACATATGAATACAACTGGAAATTATTTATTGTTACAATATCCTTATCTATAACATTAATAAGCAGGTACCATTTTTAAATCTCTTAGTGCATTTTCAAAGTAAAGGAAGCGTCGCACTTCACAGTGTTCAAAGTAAAATAGGTAATAAACTTTGTAACTAATAGAACTGTAAGAAAACCTGCCTCAACTGTACAATTGGGGATCGTATAATAATATAAAAACTTGGCCCCAGCTTTTGAAAGGGATCCACAAAAACTAGAATTATTATAATTTGTAAATATCATTTGCAAAAATTATAGCAAATCCTGTAATCGAATACAAAAGGACCTACTTATGAATGCAGTCTTAGTACTGTTGTATATCCATCAAAGAATGTTAAAGACATCGAATGCTTACATGGAATGCAATTTTATAAAATTGAATCCTTATATCATATTTTATTATATAATTCAAAAAGAAATGAACGCGTCGGTACCCCTCGTATAAAATTAACACGTTGAGCATTACCCTAAAATTATTGATAAACATGCTACTTGTAATACGCAGTAATAATTGATTATAACAAATATATGACCACTTGAACTTTACACCGAATTTGGCAACTTGGATGAACACTTGTCTTACACACTTATCTATCATTATACATGTTAATATGTTTACGGTGTCCAGCTTTTTAATGTATAAATTTGAAGTTTTTTATTACAAATTGTATCTTTTATTTATAAATATGTATAAAAGAGAAAGATGCTGTCAAAATTCTAATAAGAACTCCAAAACTGCGGTGAGCTCCAATCAAGTTAATACTTTATATTGTTTTCTGTTTAAAGTTTTGATATACGTATATTATACTGATCGTTATAAATATTTAAATGGTATTTTTGCTACTACTCCATCACATTCTACAACTATCGAACACTCGCACATTACATTAAATTAGATTAAAATTTATATACAAGTTATATCTAATATATCTTAACTAATCAACCCTACGCAGGTTAGTTTGATACCAACAAAAATGTATCATGTGTATGGCCTCGTGACTTTTTCATTTAAAACAATAGATTTATATGGGTATTTTATTTTTGGTACTGATTATGTTTAGACAATCCGTTACATACTTGGTTTCGTTCCATACTTAGCTTACACTGCAAGTACTGTCCTACGCTAGTCGCTAATAATTTATAATCTCACCACAGAACAGCGAGTACAAAGTTGGAAATGAAAACGAACCTACTGCCGGCTTATTCGATACATTCCTTCATCATAGCAGAATATAAAATCCTCCACATCCATTGCATTAATTTATTACTAACATTCGTTAACTGCTTTCATTATTAGCATATAATAGCTAGGTACTTATACAATGTTGTTTACATTAGCAAAGAAATGAAATAAACACTACAGTTCCAATATCAGTCGAATAAATTTTGACTAAGACGGAATCAACTCACCCATATTTTTCATCTAAAGATTTAAAAAATGGAACAACGCACAACCCCAAGAACAATCATAAATAATGTCACCATAATAGAATTTGTAAACCTAAAGTTAACAAATTGAGCTAAATAATTATATTCTTTAATTGAATTACTCGAATATAAATTTCACGAAACACAATAAGACCGTGTTCCAGAATAAATAGATATTTGTCTTTTATTGCGCAAAATTATCTATACTTAAGGAAAACTGGAAGAATTATTTTATTATTCGATTTTATGCTTATGTTATACTACTAGTCCATAGTCATGGTGTTCTTTCGTGTCGAGCATAAAAACGAACTTACAAACTGTTTAAAAATGGTAGAAAATTGTTTGGTGACAAAACGGTGTAACAATCTCAATCCACAAAGATATCCATAACTTGTAATATTTTTATTTTCCTTTCACAACAGATGTTTCCTGAAACTAGATTTTCGTTTTCATTTAGTTACGCACTGATGTCGCTAAACGCGTCGAACTAAGTTGATGTGTCGAATCTTTACAGAAAGGACCCTGAAAATATTTGCTGTCCGTGAAAAATTGACGAGTGTGATGAATACAATACTGCATGTCTTACGACTGGAGTCCTGTCCAACGGACGAGCGTGGAAATAATAATTTAATATGTAGCCGCATTACTAAATCATAATGCGGATATTATTGCTTTATTGATATAAAATGGTGGAAGATCTTAATTTATTGTTAGATATTATTGCTTATTTCTCTTTTGTCGGACAGTCCTCTGAAACCAGCGATATCAACAACAGGACGACATCTTCAAACAAAATGGTTCACTTAAATATGCTCAAACGTCAGGCTGTTTGTAGATTCTCCAAGCATTTTTAAACGTCTTGTTGTTGCTATGGCTGTTCACACAGGCACACACTCATCAATTTAACAATTTGTCACCAAACTTGTGGATTACGTGTAGTTGGAGCCGGGTGCTTAGCTGGGGTGCTGCGCGGCGACCTTGCGCAGGCGGTAGCCACCAGTCCCGCGCACGGTGTACAGCACCAGGATGGCCACAGCCACCACAGACATCCCGATGGCGTTGATCACGATGGCCTCGTTGTTCAGCGTCGCGTATACCTCGCTCCTGTACACCGCATGCCCCGGGTTAGTAAGTTTGTCAAGTTTTTTACACGGATCCAGAATTGTTAGGACTTGCCTGGTGCCTAATGTGTTTTCGGATGATAACATTTTTGTATCCCATAGTTCTATTACGTAAAATACTATCGTGATCACTGAGGTGAGGTGATCATCCCCAGCATAAGGGAATGTAGAATGACCGCTCACTTAACCCTAGTATTCACGATGAGAGAGTCATAACAGAATAGTTAGAAACCAGGCAATGAGAAGATAGATTTTATTCGGCATTGGCACGCGGGAAATGAGTGCTTACAGGGTTAAGATTAGTTAGTGTGCTATCGCTCTTAGCTTTACCTATATCTACCACAGATAATATAATACTATAGCATAAAGATGCCTCATCCCATTCAAAGAAACCGTGCCGACGTAACTAGCGTTTTTCATCTGATTATACCGATTATTTTTTGTAAATCGATCGCGTTCGGTTCCGGCGATAGATAGATCACCATCAATATCCGTGGAACGGAACCGAACGCGATCGATGTACAAAAAATAATCAGTACAGTAAGTCGGGACTGTTTCTTTGTATAGGATGGGACCACTGGTATCTACTATGCAAGATCCCTTTTTTGAAGACCATGCCGTATTTTTGTCTTTGAACCCCAAAATGTAACTTACCTTGGGTAGGGTATACGTATTCCCGTGTAGATATGACGGGGTCAAATAGGATAAATAGTACTTATCTGTCGAATCTAAAATTCCCATCTGTCAAATCTAAATTTGGCATTACGGAGACTATCAGCGAGGTAACAAGTTAGTGGGTTAGTTAGTTATCATATAACAAATCTAGATCCGTATTGAAAACAGTAAATAATTAAACATAATTAACATTTTTAAATAAAAGAGAAGGGGACCAAAACCAATAAGACCAATAAATAAGTACCTATCTACTTCCCGGTAGTAGAAAAGCATAAATAGTGGGGAACACTTATTGCAAATGAATTTAGAATGGATATTGCAAAAGAAGTTTTATGTAACATTTACCACATAAATCTTACATAAAATGTAAGTGCAAGTAGGTAAAGCAGAATAATGGTGCCAAACCACAAGCATAAACATAGATGCAGTCACTCCAACAAGCAGACCAAGCAAGATGCTTACATAAAAATGAACTATATCAACGGTTTACTCAGGTTTTTCTTTCCGAATTTGTCTACTAATTTGTGAGCTTCGAATTTTGAGATCTCGGTTCGTCTCCGAAACCAGACAGTCTAACCCAAAATAAATACGTGAGTAAAACCGTAAACATAAATACCAAGCAACATAAAAATAAAACTACCTTCATGTTTTCAACAAAAAAAAAGTCCATAAGTAACTTACATTTATTTTAATGCAACAAAATACAGTGTTGTTTCTTAAATTACGAAGTCATTTATTTTCCTAGTTAACAGTAATTCTATATTTTCTAAAATAACCTAATGCCTAAGTTATTTTGATCTGATACAGATCAAAGCTGATACAATAAAGCCTCGTGTCTGTAATCTGTGTAAATTGATGAAAATCTCTTCATTTAAATACTTTGTTTGATTTGTATCTACCTACCTCTAATTAAGGTATTTAGGTACGAAATAGTAGGCATTTTAAAAATAATTCAATATGCTATCAAAAATATATTTGTCTCACTTATCTTAGCAGCCAATTGCACTTATGTACATATTTATATGAAAACCTATATAAAAATGCAAGTTGCAAATAAAATAAAATCAACAATTGTGTCTATATATATGTTTTTTTGTAATCTATTTGTATGCAAAAGGTTCAAATTGTCAGATATCAGAGCCATTGATTAAAATAACATAACATTAAATAAGTTTTTACATGGCTAAACTAATTTTAAATCGCATTTATTAATACTATTCTAAGAAATCATTGGCTCTGACATCTATAAATTTTATAATAAATAGTGGTCTAAATTTAGAGGTCTACTGAGGCCCTTATGTGTTGTCCGCGGGACTCTGGCGTGCGGAACTTGTTCCTCGACAAGATATACATGACGACGGCCAAAATGGCGATGCAGGCGACTCCAATGGCGTTGATGATAATGCCCTCGTCGACCATGCCGCTGTACCTCTCCGCGCTGTGGATACGGACACTTACAAGCAACTGACACAACACAAGACAGAACATAAAATTAAGACAAAGGACAGTTCTAGGACTAAAACATGCTGTAATGACAACGAGCACACGTGCAGCGGACAAACACAAGTTGATAGTGCCGTGCTTGGGATGACGGGATTGAAATAATGTGGATATTTTGCTACCACAGTTAACAAATCCAGTTGAGCTATAGCAACCTTAATTTTTGCAAAGGCTTTGGTTCGACCAAAGTCCATTTAAAACTGGTTTCAACTGATTTCCAAAAGATCGCTCTAAGTAAAACTAAAGTGCCAAAAAAATATGACCGAAGCAAAGGAACATGCCAAAGTTTCCTGTCCATAAAGAGACTTTTTACATACCCAAGGCTGAAGATTGCCTTCTCAGTAAGTCCGGTGAGACATGCGCAGACTCCGAGCACGAAGGTAAGGATTCCGAAGGCCGCGTGGACAGGCACCAGGGAGGCACGGAAGCCAGCGGTTCCCTTATTGCAGATCAACAACAGCAGGAAGCTGAAGAAGCCGACAGCGTACTGTGAAAAATATTTGTAAAAATCGTTAGATACGAAGATTTTCTTCTTCTCAACAAATCAATCAATCAATTGTTTCAGATCATTGCCTAGCTGTTGGTATTGTAGATCTTAGGATCCATAATTTCCTTTAACGTGCTTGACTGACCAGGATATCCTTTATCTATGGCTATTAAAATAGGATTGTCAATTAATTAAGATGAAATTAATTAAGCAAGTCGGATGTGGCTGTCGATATAATCTGTCTGCAGATAATTATAGGTATGTGCTAGGTGTTACACGATACGGCCACGAGTCCCTTGGAATTATGTTTTTGATTGATGCTCAAGATCAATAGCAGTTTATATAAGCATCTTCTAAAAGGGTCTGAAGATGATACCTGTTTATCTAATGTCACATCATGTAGGTATAATGTGTTAGCATTCTCAGTATTTCTAGTACCTATCATATTTGGTAAATTCAATACTTTAAATGGAGGCCCCATTTAAAATTCTACCAAGACAAAAAATAGCTCTCTTGTTTAAACTTAAGGTTCAATTAACTCAAAACGTGACCAAGTCTCACATTATGATCATTATGTTGTACAAAACCCAGTCTGCGTAATTGGAGAGCTCTCAAAAAGCTTCTGATGCAGATGAGTCGCAGCTGAACTAATTAGAAAGGACAAGCATTTGATCCGCGATTAGCTTATCGCATCCTGCCGTTAACGTGGTTAACGAGCCGGTTGCTTATCTGTCGTTGTGCCTCACTTAGGTACTATCTTCACGCTCGATTTGCGAGCAAAACTTGATGATATCATCTCCAAAATATGCATTTCGTATTCACTGAATATTATTTTAATTGTTCCCTGGGAACCTAAAATCCGCATGGATAACTTCCGTATGAGAAACACCAGCAGTGTCTACCGCTGCCATGAAACGAGGACAAAAAAATCGCGCGCGCCCCCAATTGGTATCAGCTAACCCTCCGTGCCCAGCGGGCCCCGTCACCTGGTGCCGCTTATACCACGACCGCACATCATCCCATTTAGGCACGCATGGAACGACGCGCGTGATCCTTCCAATAGCACTTTGATGCAATTTAAGTATTTCTCAAAGTTTTGCTCAAACGAAATTAATAGGTTCTTATTGCTATTTTAGAAAGAGATTAGAAAAACTACCTGTAATCCAAACAGTCCCATAGCAACGAAGCCGATCCAGCTGTGTAGCGAGTAGAAGTTGTTGATGCCCTTCTTATTGTGGTAGTCCAGCACGGCCAGGAATCCGATGACGATGCAGGGGAACGCCAGCGCGTGGAAGATGGCGTGCAGCAGCTTGACGTAGATGCGTCGGAAGCAGCGGCAGATGCGGTACAGGAGCACGGCTGGGGAGGAAATGGTTTTGATTGTTTAAATAAGGAACTACAGGAAGAAGCAAACTTTTGTGGTAATCGTCAATTCCTCGTAGACAAACCTAGGTTATTCCAACACATGGATCCTCATACAGACGGCAGAAGGGGTTCAGCTCGGCAACCAAGGGATAAATCGCAGCCGTTTCACTCTCATGTGAACGATTAAAGGGTTCAAGAATGGCCGCGTAGAAGACGCGCCTAGCGTGAATATAGAACAAGCTCAACTTGGAGACATTTTGTATAGAACTAGAACTTGTCCGAAGATGTTGATTTCTTTGATTCTCACACACTCACAAATAGGCCAGTTCATCCAGTGGGTGTAAATGGCCACTACGAGATTAAATCAGTGTCAGTGCCAGTAATCAGATGTATTAGAGACAATGTTTCTCGCTTTGGTTTTATTATGGTAAATGGCAATGTCTTAATGGTATGTTTGTTAATTTTTATCAGTGAACTACAGAATAGTATGTTACTGTAATAGAGTTTTTTATACAAGTATCAGTGCCAGTAATCAAATGTATTAGAGACAATGTTTGTCGCTCTGTTTTTATTATGGCATATGGCAATGTCTTAATCGTATGTTTGTTATTTTTTTATATATTTACAACCAAAATAATCCCGGTAAAGTACTCTATCTACTGTATATATGACTATATGTATTCTGTGATTAAAGACATCTTTTATAAAAGGCGATAAGTACTGTTGCTCTATCTTCATATTGAACTCGAGCAACCAAGAAAACGGCTTGCATAAAATCCAATCCGATATTTTCTATAGAATACTGTAATATCATCTCAGTATCTACATTGGTACTTTTGTGTCGTTTTATCGGATGAAATGCGCCGGGAGCAATATCTTTCCTTCGTCTCGTCCTCTTCGCGTCTCAGAAAAATCTGAATTTGAAACCTTCTAGTAGATAGTTTTCAAATACTTAGAAGTTGACTTTTATGGCATACTTTTAGGGATTTATGATTTCAGAGAACTAACAACGAGAATAAAGAATAAACAATAACGCCAAGTGCGGGTCAAACTCGCGCACGAAGGGTTCCGTACAATCATTGCAAAAAACGGCAAAATAATCCAACTGGAATATTTATTTTATTCTGTATTTAGTAACTGTCTAGCTATCACGGATTATGAGACACAGCCTGGTGACAGATAGACAGACGGACAGTGTAGTCTTAGTAATAGGATCCCTTTTTTACCCTTTAGGTACTGAACCCTAAAAATGAACTTATCAACATCTTGCCTTATTGCTTTCATTACGAGTCTGTTGTGTTTATATATGTCCTGTGTCCAGTACATACACATATCTTTACCCTCTGCAGAGTCAAGGCCTCCCTTCCGTCTATCCATTTTTCTCTGGCCAAACCTTTACATAGGTCATAGGAGTACAACTCGTCACATCTTGGCTTGAAGCTTGTTTATAGCCGTGGACAAAATAATGTATGAAATAGTAATACTAAGAACTAATTTAAAAGTACTTACAGAATCCGCTGAACGTGATGAACCCAGCCACCATGAGCGTGGGATGCAGGTTGAACTGCTTGTCGGGGAGGTCGTCGGCCCAGGCATATCCCTCGCGGTAGTAGAACACCCAGAACACGGTGAGGGCGGACACCCCTATCAGGAGGATGGTGGCAAGCGTGATGACCAGCGCATACTCGCACCATTCGCACGCCCCCCTCTCGTGGTCGTCCGACTCGTACGAACGACTGCGTTGGCTGGAAAAGAAAACGAGGTTATTACAGCATTTGCCAAAAAAAAAATTTCACCGCGATTGTGTTATCCGATAGTTCTGAAACCTTTAAAGGAAGAAAGCTACTTCCGTGATCAGCAGAGATAAGGTAAATATAAAAAATCATTCAAGACAAAATAGAAATTGTGTTGGTGTACGATTTTATTCGTATAACGGAAGGAACAGCCACGTTCATATTTCTTAGATTTCTGCTACGATCCGTCCTCAGCGGATATTGCTTCGTATTGGTAATTTTGTTTCATGTTATTTGGAGGAGGTTTTCACGAAGCAAAATGACATTTCCTATATTTCTTACAAACACCCATGAGAATTCCTTTATAACCGAAATCAAAAGTTAAATAAATAATACAAGAAAGATATTATCTAGGAGTCTTAACGTTGAAGAGTTTACAAACTCTACATTCCAAACAAAACTATCCAGTGATTTGGTATTGGTACTTTGAAAACTAACTGAGAAACTTCTTACAAATAGTAATTTCGCCCGTTCGAGAAACCCGCAGTATTCCAAATTTCCATACCACTGAGGTGATGCTATTAATAATTTAATTTCCAAATTGCTAAACATCGGCGCCAACTTTACCCCGAATTCGAACTTCATCTACCATCGCAAACAAACGTCGTTTGCTTATCTATATAAGACTGTTTAATGTTTCAATTAATTCTAGCAACATCATCAGAACATCCTCTAAAAGATCGATAAACTTTTGATCTCAGTTCTCTCGTCTATTTTAGGAGAACAAAACCGCATGAGATAAAACGGACCGAATAAATAGACTACTATACGTTTCTGTCGGCGACTCGGCTCTAGCGCTATCAAAGTTAGCTTGATCACACACGACCAATGAAAGCCGTCTCATTGAATACTGCGCTAACTTAAAGCAGGTTACTAGACAGGAAACCGCAGCTACATTGATACTAAGCTACTCAGCTAACTAGCTAGCTATATGCATCAAAGTTTACTGTGTATACTCGTGTGGACCACAAAAGGGTATCGGATGCCGTGAGATCATTTGCGCGACAACGCCGGATGCTCACCACGTCATGCAACGATGGAGCATCGAGCTTTTTCCACATAAAACTACAAGTATCTACATATCATCTTAGTATACCTACGACGTACAAATGCCGCCCTTTTCAATACAAGAAAAAGAAAACTAGAAAATGTGATATATTTCTTGCATCCGTCTTCGTAAAGTTGCAGAAAACAAGTAATAACTGTCCGAGGCAAACGTGTTGGCGCCGGGAAAATGTTACGATTTTTCATATCCTCGTGTAAACCGAGAGACATCGAGTTATTTGAAATTGTATGCACGCTCGCAATTTTTCTTTCTTCTAAATAAATTGTGTTTCAAATGGATGTAGACGTAAAAATAACTAAGTTATCTACTACGTGTTGTTGTATTAATAGAAAGTTCGTAGTGACGCAGGAAAAATATTATAAATACCTACACCTTTTAGTTAGGTACAGGTCACTAAGCCTTTGCGTGGGTAAACCTTTAATGACCTATTTCTAACAGACCTTCAAAAAAAAAAGAAACAGTGTTCCGTACAGAAGAAAAAAATACAGAACTTATTTATGGGTCATTTGGTTTAAAGCTCGTTGAGGTCATTTGCTCTATCTATTGTTTAATCATTAATTTATTTAACGTTATTTTTGATGCAACCATACAACAAATCATCAATTTACAGAAGCGTGAGCATGTTGACCGTGTAATGTATCACGAACCCGGCTTTTATATAAATAAATGTCCGGACAACGGCGTTGCAAAAAGGTCAACAGGATTTACGTAACAAAAATATATAAGCGAACCTGTAGCAGGTGGCGATAAAGGATTAGCCCTTCAACACAAGTGTCAGGGTCGGCTTCTGTGCCAGTCTTTATTTAGCTTGCCCTGTATGCCAAAATTAAGTTAATTAAAAATGTTTGATAGAACCCTCCGAGATAGCGAATTCCTTACAATCCCCTTCGCCCACATTCTTTTCGAGCAATAGGATGGTTAAATTCCATTTTGCATGAAATTGAGATTGGAGAGCTCCAATATTTGTTCAATTTGGTTCGGATTGCGAGCTTTTATTATTGTTTTGTTTTAGGAGTCAAAGTTCTTTGAATAGTGGTATTGAACAGAGGATAGTACGCAGAATATCGACATTAAGATGATGTGTGCCAGTGTTACTCACCGCCAGGTGAAAGTCGCGTAAAATGCAGAAGCGACCACTACCCTACCTCGGCGAAGGTACTTGCTGTGAGACTACCTTTATGTTGGCATACCTACGGTACTTAAAGCTTTGTCCGAGCACACATTGACTGACTCTCAAATCAAATAAAAAGTCAAGATGGAACGTTGCAAACAACAAAGTGAAGCCGGTTCAAACTAAGCCTTGCCGTATAAATACACAATTATACGCGCACACGTATAACGAAACTACCCTTTAGCTTGTCAGTTGAGCTTTATTGTTTGATCTGTAAGCTCGAAGGACAAGCTAAGGCCTAATTTCGTTGTACGTGAGTGCGTGTAATTGTATATTTGTACGGCAAGGCTTAGTTTGAACCGGCTTCACTTTGTTGTTTGCAACGTTCCATCTTGACTTTTTATTTGATCTGAGGACTGACTGCCCAACCTCCGTACTACTGTGTCTAGGACACGACAAACGGATTAGAGTTAGTAAGTCTATATCATGCTATACAAGCTACTTTATTAAGCCCTTTGCGTTGCTGAATTCATTTACGTAATTAGGCTACAGGTCCTTGGATCATGAATGAACGAATTCTTACATTTGCGAAATAATAGGCAGAGTGACGATACATCTATCGGCGATGGTTACGTGTGTACGTATGCAGCTCCATGTGCTTTGTAACATAATAAGAGCTTTCTCTCTAAACGTCTGCATTCAGAATAGAAACGTCATTGTAAAAGCAAATGTGCTTATATAATTTAATCTAAAAGGTAATGACATGCACGTTCTGCTAGCGTTGTTGCTACTTATTGATAATTCAAACATAACTGTTATTTAATGCGAAATTACGAATGCATTATAAAACAGAACTTTCTTTGAGAAATTCCAACAAGCGCGTGTGCAAACATTAAAATCTCGGTTATCTCGTTCTACGTTGTTATATGCAAAATTATCGGCAGGTGATTTGCTACGGACGTAAAACGCAGTGACCAGACTCGTGATAGGTCAGTTGAGAAAGTGGAGGAAATGCAGGTAGTCATGCTACCTCGCTGCTTCAGGCTCTTTACAAGCTAAGCTTTATACAGCTATGGCTTTCGTTGTAAGAACATAATAGACGTGACTTGAATGTTGGGATTTTTCGTGTGTTACTGTGTAGTACCGTTTAGAAGCTCGTTTGTGGCCGTAAATGAGGTTCGTCGAAGTATCGATATAATTTTATCTTGCCCCGAAAAAGAAAAAAATATGTAGCAACTTTGGGAGAAACGTTATCTTGCCCGCTGTGCGAGGCTTTTTTTCGAAATAGCTATTGACAAATCGAGATAGCGGCAGGTGGAACCCTTTTATTAAAATTGCAACCAATTAAGGCGGAAATGACCAATCGTTTGGCCACGTCGCTCGGTGCAGCCCGTGCCGAGCAATCTTTGAGATAACTCGATTAACCTCGATCACGATCTGTGACCGCGTAACTTATAACTTCGGCTCCACTCGGCCAGAACCGAACATCTCAAGAAACCGCGCAATTACCGCAAGTTACCACAATTACATAGAGTACCCGAACGAAAACCCACTAAACGCTGAATACGGTGCTATTAACCGACAATGGTCTTCTACCGACCAAAGTCAGACCGTTAAAAACAGCTAAATGCAGTACGTGACGGTAACAGCAGGTTTTAAAACTCATCGCGTACCGTCTGAGTAATAATGTACCACACATGTACCTACAGTGAAGCCTTGCTTTCTCTGACTATTCAGGCAGAGTTCACACATTACTACAACAATTAAACAATTAGATACGAGATCAGATAAGTGTGTTTCAAGATAAAGTAAAGATTTCTAATTTAAAAAACGCCGGACAAAACTTGTTACATTTGATGTGGTAGACCCACTTGAGCAGATAACTCGTGCAGTGCGCCCGAGTGGAGAAATGTACTAGAGCTGACGCGGGAGGAGGGCGGGAGGTCGCCGACCCCGCCGCCCGTGGTACTCCTGGCCTACATGGGAAACGAAGAGCACGATCGCTCTTACCATAACTGGTATTAAGATTGACATCACAGATGAGCATTCAACTTAAATATTAAGGGAGGGAACAAAAGAAACTCGTTACGATTTGCTTTCGCAGGGATCAAGTTCTCCGAGGAACATTTCACAAGTTTGTTTTCATAATCCTTCTTCAGACAAATGTTTGCAAGATTGCTTAAATGTTAAGAAGAACCGTTAAATTAACCACATTCATTCGGAAAGTTCTTGGAAGTTCGCCTCGAAGTCTCTAGTGTCCTTATCCAGTAATTAATTTGCCAGACGAATGAAGCCCTTATTCCCATCTGTGAATTCTAGCGAGGTGTTCATAAGAGCTACTTTTGATAATACGCTACATAAGTCGTAAGTCAAATTTACATTAATAAGTGAACGGAGAAATGGAAAATTGCAGAGCACTGTTCGTTTATTGGTCGAACAAAGATAGTAACTTTTCAGTTGAACTTTAGTCGAAATTAAAGTGCACGACTGCTACGAAATAATTAAGGTTCCATGTAACGGCCAGTACCTATAATTTCGTTTTAATGAAGGTAGTACGTACCTTATTACACAACTCATGCTTGAGACAGCAGTTACTGATATAACAATGAACCCTCATCAGTGGTGTAGCGGTAACAAGCAGGTTCGGGCCTTGAGCCATCCAAAAAAGATGAAAAGCTTTTTATATGTTTAGACATATTATTTGGTAGGCCGCGGTAGTTTGTTATTGAGGAACAAAAAAGAAATAGAGATGCAAGTAAAACAACTGCCAAAGTAAAGCTCTAAGGCCGACTTGCACGATAAACTTAACTCAGAGTTAATTGCTAACACGTGGTTTAATTGACATTATTGTATGACAATTTAACCTCGTGTTAGCAACTAACCTGGTGTTATGTTTTCGTGCATGTGGGCCTGAGGCCGCTTACGCCACCCTGGGTTAAATCCGAGCTGTTAACTAACCCCGCGTTATTTAAGACATGTATTATTTTAATTTAACCTCATGTTAGCAACTAACTCTGAGTTAAGTTTTTCGGGCTATGCAGCTAGCTGGAGTTCAACAAAAAAATGTAAGATTTTTCGAAAACCTATTTTAATCATAAAAAGTTAAAACTCTTTGCAATGAAAGGCTTTTTCATGGCAGTAAATATCTCATATATTTGATAATATCTCGATATCAATTGTAATTTTTATCACGTGACCGCAATCTGAATTACATAAGCATATTACATTGACAATGAAAAGTATTACAATCTTCTCTAAACAGTTGAATGGTCGTGCCCCTTTCGAAATTACAAAATAAACGAATGCTATACAAACTTGGTGGCTCGGTAAAGCCCTGCACGTTTCAATGGCGTTGGTCTCTTTTAACTGTAGAGTGCTGTGGCCTACTTATTTACAAATGAGAGGGATTTGACGAGTGGTCACACAGATAGAAGGGACAAAGTAACGTTGATTTAGCGAAATTATGGACATATTTTGTACCTCAATATGCTTCTAGGTTTTTGAAGCTTAATGAAATTCTTTACAATTAGATACGACTTGGGCGTTAATTTTAAAGTTATACCGAGAAACTCAAACAATAACTTAGTAAAAGATTTGCGTAAGTTTCTGCAACTAATTTATTTCAGTGGCCTATTTAAAAATCTTTACGTACTCCCAAATCTTTTGTTCCATATATTGGAGTCCACACACTACACCTAGCGGTTCCGTCATCTAACACCGGCGACCTTAGGCATAGCACGCACTGCGGTTTTTATTCGCGCGAATTTTTTAGTACTATTTCAGCGCGATTTTTTTTTCGCAGTGCGTGCAGCTTCATACAACTCCATAGGCCACAGATGCGCGGAAAATAATACGCGCGAATAAAAATCGCAGTGCGTGCTCAGCCTTAGCCGGTAGGTTTGACCTGCGTCACGCCGACATGACTTTCAGCGCACTTCTTTACTTAACACGAAATAACCTTACACACAGATGTGTTGCTGGGGTGTGTTGCGCCACTTTTTCCTCCTAGCTAAAACACTGGGCAGTGGTGATGGTGCATGCGTTTTGGGAAACTGTCTTGTGTATATTTTGATTTTTTTAAAGGGCTGATTCCTTCCTTAACCTTTTATATTTTGAACCGAGAATACTCGTATGTCGACATTTAGCCAGTATGCTGACACCTTTACAGTGCACGTAAGATTACGACATAATATTTTAAGAACCATACAATTGGTCTCTTTTGGCCATTTGCGTTTTTTTTATAACCAATATTTCTTTGTTTTGCTAAAGGCTTTGAAATTAGATACTAGATTAGTTTAGTGATTGTATTTTGCGTAATTTTTCGGTGATGTAAGTGCATAATAATTGGTGTTAAAATGTAGGTAATAGCTATTCGATTACCTAATAAAAAGTAGTAATTATACGGGTGTTAATATTAAACTGTTCTTCCGGGTTCATAAAACTTTGATTCAAACCGCTTTTAATCTTCCATTTCAGGTTTCAAAGCATGTAACAACTGTAAAAGCTACAAAAAATATAAAAAAAAGAAAGAAATTATTATTAAATACGACAAAACTTTTTAGCTGAGATATCCACGTCTGCATAAGTTTCGTCTAAGGTGAAAATAAGACCATACAAATAAGTATAATGTCTGTTTTATTTCTCACAAGAATGTATAATTGCGTTTTTTATCACTTAAGTCCATGTAATACCGGTCGAATCTCACTGCCGTACTTAATTGTAACTGGTTTTCTCTTGGCATTGAAGGCGTAGATACAAATCTTGACACTCGCATTGCTGTCGCGACAAACTAGAACAAGCTGTATTTAAGTTATGTGTGTATGTGTCGTGTGCCTTATTAGGCATACACCTTTTATCTGATAACTTTGGCTAAGTTACTTAACTGTTGTCTTAAGTAACAATAGATACAGATTTTTAATGATTAATTAGAATAACTGTTGTGTCAATTGTGTTTCAATGATATAAACGTAAGTATATTCCCACACATTGCCTACATTTCATTTTTTAACCGACTTCCCAAAAAGGAGTAGGTTCTATGTTCGACATTATGTTTGTTTATTTTTTTTGTTTATCATCACTGATATCTCCGTCAATTGCGGACCAATTTTATAAATTCTTTTTTTGTTTGAAAAAGTATGTTCCGAAATTGGTCCCATTTTAATTTGATGAAGATCTGATGAAGAACTTCGGAGATATACAACAGAACTCTTCAATAAATAACAGCAAATCTCTCGGGATTGCTGCAATCGCAGGTCTGTCTATTGTTTATATCATTTCATAACATAACATCACGCCAGTACGCTCTTAAGGGGTACGCAGATCTCTCATTTCACCGGTTATGTTCAAGTATCATGAAATCTATTCTGACGTTATAGTTAGCTTACTTACTTGCCTATAACGTAGGTTCAACTAAAAAGTGAAAAATAAAAAACTTTTTTGAAAAAAAAATACTACCGACTTCCAAATACAAAACTCCAAAGTGAAAAATAACGTTATTTTTTGAAGTAGGTGTCCATAACTCAAAAAAATGGGTACCTACGAAAGACACCGACTTAAAAAAATAACGTTATTTTTCACTTTGTTGTTTTGTATTTCGAAGTCGGTAGTATTTTTTTTCAAAATAGTTTTTTATCTAGGGCTCGAACTTTTCCGAAAATATATTTCTCTCGTAAGAAAATGTTAACCCAAATCATGCTCACGTCTTTGATTTATATGTAGATAATGTCGCATGCATTAGTGGTAATAATTCCTTCATGCTTTAATATAAGAATGCTTTCAACGTCTTAATGTTCAAAGAGGATTTCTCCAAAGCAGTGGTCAAAGGCTAGCTCAATATAACCCACTAACACTAATGCGATATTCAAACCTAGCACATAATGATGCGCGTGCGATAGAAATGTGCATTGCACGTTTGTACCTATCCGTCGAAAGTCTCTTCCCAGTTTTGGGGTTAATAAGATGGACACCAAAGAAAAGAACGGTTTGAGGGTTTCTCAAATAATAAACTTGATCATTTATAGTTAGAGAGAGAAGCCTATAGTGTTGAATAGTATTGATTCATTTTTGATAAACTCTAAGACCCAGAACCACATTTACATTTCAAACAAGAATTTGCTATAGGTATACCATTTCAACGATTTCAATCTATTTCTTTTCTTTATAGATAAAGCCAGTTTAACATCTATGAATATATTTTATGTTAAGAAAAATACAAAATAGGAATGCAATATCTCCCCGCAGCCACACATGAAAGCTGTCGCGGGAAACAGATATAACTAGATTTCCTTCGATGCCGAGTTAGAAAGTGCTACAGGTATGTTACACGCCTTATGTATGGAAAATTAAGGTTCATTCACTAAGAAAAGTAAAATGATTTATGATTCCATTACGGTTACGTGTGAAAGACTAAATAATGAATTCAAATTATGGAAATTTCAAACATTGTTTTAATAATCTCTTATTGAAAAAAAACATGTGTCGAATCTAACAAAGTAAACGTGATCTCGCAATGAAACATATTTACAAAACATTCTTATATGCAAAGATAAAATAAAAACATTGTCCTACAATTCCGAAAACACGAGCATGAAGAACCGTAATTATTTGTGAAAACAATCCTCGACTCAACTCAACTTATTTAATAACCTTTGTTGGCGGGTGTATCCGTCTCTCCAGCTTTTGTTTCTATGCAGAGCCACGGAACGTGCAACACAAAAGCCTTCGTTCATTTGTTCGTTCTGCGGTTCGTTCCATTTAATGAGGAAGTGCTCTAGAAAAACTACGGTACAATTATTGTTACGAAATGCCACCGTTCCGCCGTATGTAATTTGTACCGGTTACATAGTCGCGTAAGCAATCTCCCCATGTGAGATTTATGTTTTGATCGAAGCCATTATGAGACGCGTTACAGAAATGACAGTGATTTGCTTGTTGAGGTTTCATAATGCTAGGATACTCCACATCAGTCAAGCTTTTATTTTCGTTGAAGCCAATCACGTAGAAATGACGCTTAACAATTCAAGGCCACCATCGACCATGACCACTGAAAATTGTTTAAAATAGAAAACCTAAATACCGAACCAACAACTAGTTTAAAACGTTTTAAGAAACCGCAAAAATGTTGTGTTACAAAATAAAAGCATGTTGTATGCGAGTGAAACGATTCAAACACATGACATACAAGCATCTCTCAAAGCTTTGCTTTTCTTCCTAACTCCCTTCCCATGAATAAGGGAATAGGGACGTGCAAACACGGATCTAGAGGACGTCGCATATTTACGGCATGTTGTGCAGCCTCAGTACAATAACCACGGAGTATCGATATAAATGGAGTGACGAACGTATAAAGAAAGAAAACACATTTATTTGTCACAAGCCACACAACATAAAAAAGAAAACTTAAAACTAAACAACAATAAGTAAGAGAAAAACAATCAGTAGCTGAGCCTCACAAAGACAGCTGATAGCTGAATCATCCCCTTATATTAGGTGTACAGTGTACACTGGATATTTTATCTCCCTCTAGCCTGTATAGTGTATTTGCATAAGCCGGATTTTTGATCAATTTCCTTTATTTTTCCTGCTACCTCGATAGCATTAGGTGATCATAGTACTATGTTCAAGAAATGCGTGCAGGTTTTTATTGTAAACTGTGGCGGCTCTGTAACTCCCTTGTAATCCTTGTTTGTGTAAGCGTTTACATGAAACTAAGTAATATCCAGTGGGTGTGACCTAGTTAAGTTATGCAAAGGTGCAGTTACAGTTAGTACTCCATTGTTGATTATGCCGTGGTCATGATCATCTGTCGCGCCGGTCTGTTGTCGTGGCTGGCGTTGCATGTGTAAAGCCATTTCAAAGCCATTATATGCAATACACTGACCCACTTCTCACCTAGACACATCTCGTACATCTGGCGCATTTTCTAATCACTATAATAGCGAGTGGTAATGGCCGAAAATTGTGTTGAGCTATTAATTGAATCTGAATACTTAATTGTTAGATGATTATAGGTAAATAACTGTTGATTGTTAAGAGCCTCTTCTTTATTGTAAATGAAAGCTCCAATAGTGACGCAGTTATATTTCTACCGTAAGTTGTTATTATAATCTCAAATCTATAATTATGTATATTTGATACGAGGACAATAAAGTTTTATATTTTAGCTAAGTAACGTTAGGTAGTTACACGGTTTAATTTTGGATGTAAGTATTACCAATCTTATGAAATAGTTTTATTTGCAGAGGCCACCCATCATCCCATTCACTTACATACAGACATGTGTAGCTTGCGTCATGTCAAGATGCGCTCACTTCATTACGAATATCTTAATTACAAAATTAATCGTATTATGCTTCACAGCTATAAGTTGTTGCGCAAGCGGCCACGGCGGCGACTACTTCAATCGAAACATGCGCAGGAGTCGATAAACAATATTAATTGCGTGTGCGACTTGTGCGCGGCCAACTGGGAAATTGAGCACAGTTCAGCATCGATATCCCACGCTCTGGCAATCTTACACCTTACACACTAATGTTTAAACTTTAAAGTATTCACGCACGCCTGTAAATACTGTTGGTACTTAGGATTAAAAGTGTACTACTTCAATCTTTACAGTTAAATACAGCATTTTCATGTGTGTCGCACGCACTAACACACGAACTAAGATTAGGAACCACTTGTTTCCTAATGTATTTCTAATTAAATCGCTTCCGCACATTTTAACAAGCACATAGCTTTAAGAAGAACGTGATTTTAATCTACCGTGGAAGCAGCGGAGTCTGCTCAACTAAGAGACAAACTTCCTCGAGAAACTTCAAAGAACTTACCTACAAGTTACAATGTCCCAAGTTACCGTGCACTTCCAACAATCAACTTAGCAGATAGTCACAGAGATTCTGAATATTCTGACTTCAAAAGTAAGGTAAATATCTTAAAATATTTACGTACCGAAGAGTTCCGGGACGAATGATAAAATCGTGCTTCATTGTTGCGAATACGAGAGACAGTGATACGAAATCTGTTGTCTAAATCGGGATTATCTTTGATTGAATGAATGCATTATCGGACACATTGTTTTATTCACTTATCTGAAAATTTAGAGGATCGGACAATGTTAGTGTATGAAGTCTGCAAGAATTGGAAACTTTGTGTTGTTTTGGTAGACTCTTGGCGCGTGTTGTGTTCTGTGGTCCAGTGCAAGTTTTCCTAATGCGACAAGACCATTGAACTAGCTAGTCTAGCTTCCTATATACTTAGTTCGTCTTTTCTGAACTTCTGTGTCTAGTTTTATTTAAAAAACTCAATGGAGGCAGGAACATAAGCGGATTCATTGGTAATTTTTGCTGTTTTACGAGTTTGACGACGTGGACCAAGACGCGGGAAACAGCTAGTCTGCAATAGAGCTAGAACAGTAAGGTGCATTATACGTATGAGCTTGCAAATGACATTGAAATGGTGAATGCAGCAAACAGGATCGCGTGCACCGGCTACTTTTTATACCTACTATAATTATTTCTAACGTGGAAGTACCTACGAATAATGTTTTCCTCTTATTGATTGCTATTTATTATAAAAACATGCATTACTACAGCCAAGTAAATAAGTTTAACCTTGAAGTAAGTGAAGGTGATATTCGAGCTTCGAGAATAAGTACACTGTTTTTTTTTATCAGGTTTAGGAGAAAATAATAATACAAAAACATTCTTTAAATTATTTTTTGTTACCAAATACCAACGATATAATGCCATTGGCTATAAGAAAATAAATTATATATAAAAAAAGTAATACAAATGGCGATTTTCCCATGCCTTCTCATTGAGGAAAACAATATCCCACTTACTTTTGTTTGAAGGAGACTTTACTAAGACTTTACTAGGTCGTGATAAAGAATTTATCTTAGAATTTTGAATTGAACGACAGGGAGGCGTGTATCATTTTATTTCAATTAATTTATCAATTCATGTTCAATTCGATGGCATTGAACTTTTCTACGAAGTACTGAGTTCTTATTGAGGTTAGGAATTTAATAATTGACTATTTATTTCTTAGAACTACGTCATACAACTATTATTAGGGTCTTATTTGACTAAAGCATTCATAATACTAGTGCAATTAACTGAAATTTAACTTGGTTTAGTAATTTCAGTTCATTGTTTCTATTGCCGCACTTTTGGCTTAGCGTGAAAACTTATAGTAGGTATTTTTACCCGACTGCCGAATTAGGGTAATGTGTTTATCAGTCTATGTATGTATGTTTGTTCCTATGTGGCGTTCTAGAGACCAAACGCGTTGGCCGATTTTGTTGATTCTTGCGTTAATCAATTCGTCTTAACGCTGCGAATGTCACTGGCTACATTAAAATTGGAAAAAAAATATGGCTGATTTTGGTTTCCATTTTGTGGGAGAAATTTTTTTTTTGTCTTTCCAAACCCATCGTGTGGGGTATCAAAATAAAGGGTTTTAAGAGGTAATTTCAAAAATATATAACACTTATATGTTTAAATGTACGTAATTCTAAAAAAAAATACCTAAAAAGTTGTAAATAAATAATTCATTCAAAAAATCAAAACACCCGACTGCTTAAAAAGCGAACTAAAAAGACGTAAACAAGAAAAAAATCATGCTGTGCAGTCGGAGGATACATCTGGTTTTGGTCAACCAGCTCACAAATATGTATCCTCCGACTGGGTGTTTTGATTTTTTGAATGATTTTTTTTGTTATAAATCAATATCAACTTACTTACTAACTTAGGTTACCTTGCCGGACCTACCTAATGAAATCTATAGGGGTTTTAGGAACTTGATTTTGAACATTGTGTATCTAATTTGTTCTCTAAATCTAAAACAATTTCACTCCACCGCATTTCTTGCCCAAAAAGATATATTTCTGAACCCACTCAGGTGTCACTCAGACCACCCGTCCCTTTTTGCACAAAACCAAGGTGGATATTTTGTACAAGTCCGCAAAGTTAAGTCCCTAAACAAGATACGAAGGCCGGATTACAGTCGGCCCAAACTTTTTCTATCTCCGTATTATTTCTCATAGGCTCGCAAGTTCCATAAAGTTACACATCAGTGAGTATCGACTATCGACGGATTAACTCGCTGTGGGAAGAACGGAAATTAAACGCACTACAGCTACACTGTACACAGTTAGTCTTGATGAGCGTGTGAACGAAACGCACGCGGGGAATCGCAGCGAGCTTTTTAAACCGTCCGCCAGAGGTCAAGGTGCTGTAAACGTAATCAGTGAAACGGGCCTCAGTTTTACTTTTTTTAACTGCATGTGAAAATTAACATAATGCCGCAAATCGTCAACCTTGACATTAAATATAAAATATATACAGTAGAAAGTTTAGAGATTTATCACGCTGACACGCGAAATTATTTTTAACTATGTATGTTACATGCAAATATAATATATTTAACAGTTTAATTTGAATGCAAATTAAAACAGAAATGCAGCGTAACTCTCATAATTATTTACGGTGCAATAAAACGGAATTTCAAGCATAGAAAACGCCTGAATATTTGGATTCTACGAGAATTTATTATTTAGGCATTCATGAATTCAAATATACAAAAAAGTAATTGTAGATCTACTTTTTAGCGTAAAACAAGTCTTCAAATGAACTCGTTTTCTTGGCCCACATTACATTAATTCTTGTAACCCAAGTGAAGTATAACAGACAGTTTAGCGATGCGCCCAATAAATGGTAAAAAGTGGCCCACTGACCGTATGCTAACGGTAAAAGAAACTACGCCTGTTTTCACTATCGGTTTTGTGGTCAATCTTGCTTACCAATGCGAGAACCTGTTCGTTTACTAGCGTCTATAATGCAGGTGTCGGATGCCAGATTAAGCCACTTGGCTGAACCGACCAACTACCTTCCATTCGTATACTATTTCTGAACTCCCGTCGCTCTGCATCAACCTATTTCCAAGGTAGATAAACGGAAAAGTAAGGTATATTTATGGAGTACATTACCCCCAATTTTCTAAGAAATATCGTCTGCATATTCTGAAGTAGCTCGCCTTTTACAATGTACAAGGACTAAAATATGGCTTTGCAGTTTCTAAACTCAGCCTCCATAAATTTGCTGTACCTACTTTTATTTCACCCAGTTTATGTAGAACCACGTCACAGAAAAATCTGTTCCGTGCGTAGAGCTATTTGAAATTTTTGAGAAACCTGAAGAAGACTTAAATAAAGGTACATACACTATTGTAGATTTGACATAATTAATTTACATTTGAACTAACATTAACGCCTAAAGTTCTCAATTAATACTGTCACTAAATTGTCCCAGTGAAACAACTAAACGGACCGCACTGGATGCTTCTGATTAGTCAACACAAACCCGGCTGAATGAAAAGCCAGTCAGTCGTCTCATTTACTATTCAGGGACACGTGCGTGGATCAAAAGCCTACTGCACGTGTACAGTAGGAACATAGCTAGTTCATGAGCCAACTAATAATGTGATAGATACAAAGTTGATGTTTTCAAGTTTTAACTTTGTATACGACTTTACGATCATTTGATGGATCGGTCGGGAATTTATTGACTGGTCTTGCTATTCCCTAAGGGATGGTACTTTCGTCAGCAACGTTTGTAGTACTTGTACTTATCTCTCCTTCGTGCCATTATATATAGAAAAAAAAATAAGAGAAGAAGGATATAAGGTGCAACTCTGTCGCTTTATTACAATCTTTTATTTAACTTACAATGTATGTATGTTAGTGTGTTCGGGTCAAATCATGCAACTTAATTTTAAAGCAGTTATCCTCCACCGATTAAGGTAAAATTGTGCATACACGTTTAGTTTGGATGACAATGCATGATTAGCTAAGTGACGTCATTCTAAATTCAATATGGCGGACGGGATAAGATGGCGGACTAGTTATTTTTTGTGCACTGCCATGATAAGGGTATCAAATGAAAGGGTTTGCTGAGAAGAATACGAAAAAAGCTTGTTTAAAAATAAGTTTTTTTAATGAGTAACTTATATTGACATTGATCTTATTAAAGGTGTTGTACGGCTGCATTTTTTCTTATAAATAAAAATTCTGCTTTTTGTTTTTTCTTTTCTCGGTTTAATAATAATAATAATACCAACTAGTTACTGTCCAACAGTTGCAGGGCAAAAGCCTCTGCTTAAACAGAGAAGGCACGGATATTGAACTCATTTATTTATAGGTATTTGACCTCAAACATATTGTTCAAGGCAGCGTAACCAGCGAATCAGTGGAGCACAATTATTATTATGTCATTCAATTTTCTTACTACGAAGTACGACATATAGTGTACAACTACATAAGAGCTCATATACATAAAGAGACACGAAAGAATTCAACATGTGTTTGTACAATCAAAGTAGAAAAAAAATCATAACACAACAGTAATAGAATAATTTATCATAAGTAATACCTACCTACTCCTGTAGAATCATTGATGCATATAAACATGCCCATATACGTTTGCTGTTTATTATTTTTGTTGAAGCAACATAGCCTTGTATATTTTACGATAGATATTCATACTAACCTGTTAATACCTACCTACAGCTGAAAATGAGCCTTCAAATTGACTGAAAACCATAAAAATTACGCTTGGCGGATTGGTGATCGTACTTGTTTTATGATGCAAGCAATTTGTACAAGTTTTCCTTATAAAGGGAAAGTAGGTAAGCACTACTAAGGAATCATCATCATCATCATATCAGCCGACCGACTTCCACTGCTGGACATAGGCATCCCCCAAGCACGCGGTCGCCACATTGATAAGGAATGATTTTTGGAAAATATACGTCTATCTTAAGTGGTTTAAGTGTGTAGGTATGGAAGTTTGTAAGTATGGAAATTCGTAAGTACTCGGTTGTACCTTATTAACTTTTTCACCGCCAGAAAATCTCGGCAAACTTGTTTCTATAAAGTAGTAGGTACGCCTGCCTGAAAGTTCAATATTTTCCATTCCATCTAGTGTAATTGCAGCTAAACCTTCAAGGCCTGATAACAGTTTCCCACAATGGTAGTTATTAGCTGGCAATGCGCACATATTGCGATCAAAGTGCATTCTGTGCAAATTGTCACTTTTTGTGAGTGTGCGAAAGTGCCATATAATAAGCCTGCCACTTCCATCTTACTTGGAATTTATCGGCGATTACAGAAGCTTGTCATATTGAATGAGCAATTTACACCTTTGGATTAAGTTGTTGTTTACGTAAGAAGCAGTTCAGACAGATAAACCTCAACCTTTAGGTACTTGTTGAGCTTTATTTAGCTTCTCCATAAATGAATTTTCATTTGTATGAACGCCTATGTTCAGTTTCATATACTCCTATACTTACTACTCCTTTGGTACAATAAGCACAACATATACAAACACTAGGTGGGAAAGGAAGTATACTTTTAGACATGCCTAACAGGCGTAAAAATTAAGTGATATCATCACTACTCTTGTATTGTGATGCTTCATGGATGGTTAATAGTTATTTTCAGTTAATATGCTTGTCAGCTGATATTTTATTGTCAGTCAACACGTCACACCTTGTAATGGTCACGCAACTGTACAAATAAAACTGAAATAATTGCCCACCATTTAAGAATTATATGATTCACAACTTTAATAGGTATGTACTTGTAAAGTCACAATTAACACATACAAAAAAGGCAAACTTGAAAAATGTGGGTACAAGCACGTAATAATTACTTAAAATTAATGTCATCATTGTATGGAATAATTGTTACCTACAGCTTTTATGCTTTTTAAGAAATGCCAGTTGTAAGAAGACTTCTTATTTTAAAGTTTCATAATTGCGTTAAAATTTTATGCGTGGAACGGTGCTGCAATAACTGCGAATTTTAAATGAAATGACACATGTACCAAGTACATAGCTCGACTTATAGTACAGTGTATCTACTTAGGTGCAAATAACCTGTAATAGGCTGCTAATCAACGCCTACTGCTCTCGAAGGCTAGTAAGTACTCGTGAGGACGATAAGCAGTTTATATACAGGCTATACTAAGTAAATATAAGCCTTAGAAATAACGCCATATCATAATGAAAGTCCCATTTGGGAATGAAGAAAACATAAGTCAACATGGTGCTTAAAAGATCTCGAATTTATTCACAATTGCTGAAGTGATTTTAAATACTGACATCCGTCCTTTCATTTTTTCTCTTTTTCTTCTGTAGTTTTAGCCCTGGGTAGACAACTCGGCTGACTATACAATACTAATATTTCAAATATGAATTAGTGGGCCCAAATTATCTAAAAAGTTAACCCGCGCCTCGAAATAAAGAAGACACGAGCTTTTGTTATACAGGCAGTTTAGAAAACAGGGATCTCTACAATTTCATAAATTTTGTGTTGTAAAAAAAGATGTTCATTTTATTTTGAGGACACCCAGAACAACAAATTGAATTGACATACATGTTTGGACGATTTGAAGAGCCCGCTAACGGTGTCCATTAGCACGTAAGCAATAATTTCGAATGTAAATGAACAACTGCGTGTTCTGGGTGAATTAGATTTTTTCCTTAGTGGTCTCAATTCCCAATATTATGCCTACATAGGTCGTAAAACTACGAAACAGTTTGATGGACATGGCGCGAATACACAAACCAATTGGGCATCTAGTGAATGGCTTAATAACTGGTGAAGGAGAGTTTAAGAGAGTCTTTAATTATATTACTGTTTTAAGAGAAGTATTGGCAACAAGCTATCTTATCCTCCAAATTAACATCTGCTCTCTGTGAATAGAAATAAAATGCAATTTAATTAAATTATTTTGTAAAAATAGGACAAACAAACTTTGATCAGATACCATGTAGTCTACAAAGTGAAATAGGACAAATAGCTTATTTTCTCAAAAATGCATGGAAATATTGTGATTATTTTCGAAAAAAGAACACGCGATACATCGTATTTACGACAAAGAAAATCAAATCGATTGCAGGAGCGTTTTTTGAATTTGCAACGCTCCAGCAATGTTGTTGTAGCTTTAAATATTAATAAAAAAATAAAGTAAATTATTATTAATATAAATTAAAAATATAATATAAAAAATATTTTTAATTTCCCTGCATTCTTTTGAAAAAAGCACTATATATGTCTTGGCGAAAATGGCAATTGCCTATTTCACGGCCCTTGCAATAACATACTATTGGCTGCCAATTAACCATTGGTCGATATGTAATTGGGCAAACCACCCAGATAGTGGCAGTTGATAAGTAACTATGCTGATGAGTTCGTGCAAGTCAAATAATTCCAGCTTTTTTTTTTAATTATGCGATGGGTTCAGATGTTGGATTGAACTTTGAAGTAAACAGAAATAGGAATTACTTATGTAATTACAAACTGGTAGTGCCTGATATTGAGTGCTATCATTTGTGATGATTTATTGTTAGCGCTGACAATAGCCGCTAATTACGATAAAAGGTAAGAACTATTGTTCACCGCGAACAACTCTTCGCTAATAACTACAGGAATATTTTATTGCTGGTTTACTTTTCAATGTCCAATCAGAGACTCGATGTTTCTATTGATTTGGGAAATATACTTTTAGTTTGAACTGTATTATAGAGGTAGGCATACCTTAAGAAGGTGGCTGAGACAACTTGGATACAGGAAGCAGCGTACCAGGTGTGAGGGCGCAGCTTGGGAGACGCAGCTTAAGTCCAGCAGTAGACTGTGATTGACGGAGCTAATTTGATAAAAATGTTAAAATGGGCAGAAATTGGGTGTTACGAAAAAGTGGAGACAGCCAGTTCAAACTGAAATATTTGATAGAGCCTTTGAAGAAGTGGCTACCTGTAATGACACCTACCGAGATAAGTGGCCTATTCAAACCATACTTGACCAGTAATCAGTCTTACTTTATCTACGTTAGGGACCATTAAGTATTTTGGAGGTTGTGCAATAGGTTTATATCACAATAACAGGGAAAAACAGCAAAAACACTACCGAAATGAAATTCTAGTTAGAGTTATATAAGCAGTTTATAGAATAAGCACTGTTTGGATAGGCAAAGGTAGAAATGGCTAATCTAAGAGAACTCTGGGTGGATGGAACAACACTTTCACGAACACTGCGACACTTGAATGAATACAGATCGAAAGTTGAAAGACCAATAGTGCGAACATATTTAGACAATCATTTAGGTGCTATAATAATGGAAACAGGCGTTTTAGGTGGATGGGATAAGGTTCACTTTACAAATCCAATTGCTGGTCACCTCATAATGAACCTGTTCTATTGCTGATGGTACACATTCCTCCGTACAAGTTCAATAGTACGCGCAGTAGGACGCTGCTTAGTATTCCGAGTACGGCCGACCGAGACACGGGAATCTTTCGCCGGCATACCTCCATCGATGTTGAAGGGAATACGGTACCTATGGTGTTTTTGTAAGCTGTATGAGTATAGTACTGTTGGTGGTCTCAATTTCTTTATTGTTATGTACCAGTATTGAAATGTACATACTTGGCAAGTGTCACTGTATTTATTGTCGTATGATTTGGGCATAAATTGGATCGTGGTCATACCAGCCATCTTTAGGCATACCACTACAGTTTTTACTTGTATCTTGGTACACCTTTCATTGCTGTGATGGCTATCCTAGGTTGACATCATTTATGCAAAGAAAACAGCGGTTATACATGTAACAAAATCATTTTAACAAAAAAAAATAACAGACTTCTAAAGCAAAACACCACAAAGCGAAAAATAACTTTGTTTTCCGAAGTCGGTGTTGAAAAACGAAAAACAATAGGTACCAAAGACTAAAACAGAAACATTCGAATTGAGAACCACCTCGTTTTTCGCAAATCTGTTATAAAGCAGTTGTGGCGGTCTATTTAGAACGGCCTGGTTAAACACTAATGCAACTCTCTGCTGAAGAAATAAGTAATATGTTAGTACCTAGGTAGATACTCAACACGGACACCACAAACTTTATATTACCTAAACGCAATCAAGATGAATAAGACCATTGGCCTATTCCGAATAAATAAAACGTACTGATAGCTGATAGCAAAATATGGCCAGCAATTTATTATTTTATAATGATAGCAAGTTCTAACTATTCCAAGTAGTCGTAGCAGGTTGTTGATTTATCACTACAAGGTACCACGAAGATTTATTTGCTTCAAATGAGATAAAACCTTATTCAAATAGAAGCATAAATTAAAGTGTCATGTTAAGTTATTTAGGCAGCACCGTAATCCCTTCGAAGGTTGACTGAGTCGACCTACGTCTGAGAGCTGAGCTAAGAATCCACAAATAATTTTATTCTTCTGCAAAATCGCAGTTAACGTCGTATGCAGAAAAGTCGACGGATTGTAATCCGTCTGAGACTTCTTCTGAGAACATTCAACCTTATACCACAGATAATATAATAGCATACAGAATAATACAGATGTCTCATCCCATACAAAGAAACTCTGCCGACGTACTGTACTGATTATTTTGGTACATCGGTCGCGTTCGGTTCCCTGCCACGGATATAGATGGTGATCTATCTATCGCCGTGGAACGTAACCGAACGCAATCGATTTACAAAAAATAATCGGTAAAATCAGATGAAAACCGCTAGTTACGTCGGCGCCGTTTTTTTTGTATGGGATGAGACATCTGTATGTTAGTATTATATTATCTGTGCTTATACCTTGCTGTAGAAGTAAAACATAGATATAAAACATGTTTCCAAAGTACTGAAAAGATGTCGGAAAATCCATTTTCATTTCTTTTAATATTCTAATTTCATTAAAACATGATAGGAGGTATATGAGATAATCGATAAAATCGCCGCAAAATGCAACAAGATTCGGGTAAGCAAAACCATGTAGGTACATACACCACCTACATTCAAAGTCATCAATCAAAATATTTCAAAACAGCACATCTCGCAAACAAGAAAAACTTCCGAGATGTGATAACACAAGGCCAAGTTTCGCACACAGATTTTCACTGATAAAGAACTGAGAACACAGCGTGACACTGATAGCGGACGGCCTTGACGATAACCGATGTGTTTGTAAAGGGTTTAGTTAAAAATGTTTAAGGTAGAGATAATTAGGTATCTCTAATTCGCCAATGGCTGCAGTGATTTTTTACTTATATCACCCTGAACTTTAAATGATACTATCGACGATAATATCAGTGGAACAGCTTTAAAAGCTACAGTTAACTTAGACCTACCTACTTGCATTGCAAAGCAAAAGCTAGATTTCAATTATTCATCATCATCATCATAGTCTCAGCCGAAAGATGTCCACTGCTGGACATATAGGCCACCCTCAAGCATCGCCACTCTGATCGGTCCTGTGCGTTTCGCAGCCACTGGATTCCCACAGCCTTGACCAGGTCATCCAGGTCAGCCGCTCCACCTAGAATACCACCGGAATACGTAGCGTTGAATGAGCTCCCCCATTCAACGCTACGTATTCCGGTATGATCGCCACTCCAGAACTTTTCGGCCAATGTTCTGTAGTGTGAGTAGCAATGTGCCCTGCCCACTGCCACTTAAGTTTGGCAATTCTTCGGGCTATGTCGGTAACCCTGGTTTTCTTGCGGATGTCTTCATTTCTGATTCGATCACGCAAGCAAACTCCATTGCCCTTTGGGTGACTTTAAGCCTTCTGATGAGTCCCATTGTGAGCGACCATATTTCGGTATATATGTTTTTACAGGCAACAGACTTCAATGATTAAGTTAAATAAATCGATTCAGTTTTCAGGCAATTATGCGAAATTCCGCTTGCAGACGAATTGCTACGTTTAAGCTAAGCTGAGGTAATACTTGTGTGCAGACAGCAAATTATGTATATAGCGGTGTAACTATGAACCCTCAACTCAGAACTAAGCTAAACTAACTTGGCTTTAGCTGTTGCGGCAAGCGCGGTAATATTTACCAGCGGCAATTTACAGAAATATTCAACATAAGTAGGTAAGGTACCTACATACACAACAACTGTATACAACAACTGACGCATGCTTATGAATGGAGACATTCTGCAATAAAACGCTTACATTGCCAAAGACTGTCAAGATGGCCCAGATGCGTGGAGATAACGCGCCATCACCGGCCACTGCGCACCTAAACATGATTGTGTGCAAGCGCATACATCAACGATTCGAGACAGATGTCCGAATTACGAAAGTGCGCGACGTGGGAGAGAATCCTGCTATTGTTTGCAACCTGTCGATGTGGGATTGTGGGCCACACGTCCTCGAACTTAACAAGTGCATTACTTTCTACCTACGAAACACATTAATCATAATGAATCGTTTTAGTAAGTAGTCGCCTACTGGCACGGGCCACTACATCATGTATGTCTGTCTAGTTAGCTGGTTAATCTGCGGCTGCGTCCAAATCTTATCACTTTGCGCTAGAGTTAACTTTATAAACAAAATCACAAACGTATCTCTTAATTTCATGATTTCGAAACTTTAAAACACCACTTCATCGATTACCATCAGGTGAGATGGTGCTCAAGCGCGAGCTTACCAAAAGATAAAAAAAAACCACGAAACTACACCAATTCCAACATAATCTCAACTCTGGAATTTCAATTTGATTCCGTAATCTATGAATATTATGAATAAATTATCTCTACCTTTACATAAAGTAAACTTACAAGCTTATTCATAAAAACCTAAATCAGAGGTATTAAATAAAAATCTGATGACAGTTTTATGAAACGGAAGAAAAATATATTATGGGCTTTTTATAAGATAGTATCTGTTGAGATTGAGACACTCAAGTACTATGATTACCTTTCTCTGCTCCACGCAATTTCCGGCAATGATTGGTAGTATCAGTGTTACCAAACAATAAAATGTTTTATGATAACAGTGATGTAACGGAGTCACTGACCTGTCCAATTTGTCAGAGCTCTGGAGTTATTGTGAGAGCAGGCGCAGGGTTCAGTATATTGAGATTTATTGTTATTTACATATGTATGCGTTTAACCGCGTAGGGCTCAATTAATTGATACTGTTAACACTAGCAATTTCAGGCAAAAGCGTCTTTGGTCCGAACATTTTCTACAACGGAGATATATTTATTTCCACGTATTGATTTGATTTAACTAAAATCACTATTATTGTATTAAAATATTACCTCGGTTTTAATGCACTAATGTACCTATTAACTGGATTAACTAGGTAATTTAATTAGGTATTCAAACATTTTTTTTTAAATGCTCAGTTTTCTACAAAACTGTATTTACGAATAAAATCATAAGCAACTTCTTAATCTGTCGTAATTAGCAGACACAATAGTAAAACCAAAGACAAACGCCTGATTCAGGAGTCGTGACAGTCGCTGTCTTTTAGATATCCAAATCGCTATCGTCTGTGCAACGTGTCTGCAGCCTTAGAAACATGTTTAAACCCCAGATGCGATTGCCAAACACGCTCGCATCCTCTGCGTCTATGTTCTAAGTTATGTTTCTTGTTCTGCTGTCTTTATTCTACGTATCTAGTATATTATGTACTTAGGGAAGAACGTGCTCATACATTCATTTTGGATACGGGACGGTATCCACAATTTAGATATCTCGCTTTCAGTTAATTTTATCTACATTATATAAATGTTTTGTTTAGCCATTTTGCCAATTCTGGAAAGCAAAGATAATGTGCAGAATATTATTTACTATTTCACTGTCCTGCATAAATTAAACACTATTGTCTAGCTTTCGTTTATTTTTGGATACCTACATCTACTGCATACCTAAATATGAGACTAATTTATTCATGAAAACGATAGAATAGAATAAACTTTATTGTACACCATAAAAGTTATACACATTTACAAGCAAAACTTATTTGTACGGGTACAAAGGCGGTATTATCGCTGAAAGCGATATCTACCGGACAACCTTCTCCAAATAAAACAAATATTTCTTCTAGAATACAAGAACTAGTGAGATGAGTGCCTAAGATGCTTTCAGCAAGCAACACAATTCTCTAGACAAGTATTTAAGCTTATCTCTAAAGCAGTTGGTAAATAAAACGAGGAACTCGATAATATTTAAGTACTCTTCGCATTTAAGAATTAGTTAAGGTTAACTAAGTCTTATCTAAGAGAGGCTTAACTCGGTTAATTAGTTAGGATGAGTTACAAGTACCTAACCACCATGCAATACTTACAAGTTAATTGGGTAGCTCCTAATTTATTTTCTGTTTTCCTTGTCTTTAAATTCTTGAACTTCAAAGTCAAAATCACAATTTCAGCAGTTCACAAAGAAAACATTGCAGATATTACGGCGGGATGAACAGCTATATGGCTTGTGTAAAACATGTTATGGCAAGAAAGGAAAACACTGAGGTATAGGTTACAGATAAGGGTAGCGGGATGATCATAAAATGGAAGTTAACTTGGGTTCTGCGGGTTTAAAGCTCCCGCAGACAGGTACGCCACGAAAATGCAGTAACGATGCGACGAATTTTAAAAGCAAAATTATGAAATTATGCTTAGACCTTTGGTTCGGATTAATTATTATTATTATTTATTAAAATACAAGTTTATAAAATCTTAACTTAAGAAGTATGCCCCACAAAACCGTTTACACGGTTTGTCTGTGGGAACGGAACAAACAGTTTCAAAATCAATTTTTATGAATGCGGACACTTAATTTTCACTTTTTGAACTTATAAAATAACTAACAATAATATATTATCTTATAAAAAGTTAATAAAGGAACTATCTCATCATATATCACATGACCCATATCTTACAAAACTACTTAATTACTTATTTGCTAACTCTCCCTCTACAATCTGCAAACCACTTTCCTAAGAACATCATTTACAAACGCCTGAAAAAGAACTGCTTAAGTAATTTGGCAAATTTACCTTTTATTTCCTGACTTCTTATATCAGTAGGCAACTGGATGAGAACAATGCACGGTATGAAATCTAAAAGGCAGTTTAAAAAAAATATTTTCTTCAATTAGTTTTTTTTTGTTGATGTTGTTCTACAGATTAGAATTAAGAAAATAAGAAATTCAAAGTGATGACAATAGAATCTACGCAAGCTAAGTATTGGAAAACAAGTAGTATGCCATAAATGGTGGTTATATCTTGGAAAGTGAAACCAGGAGCGCACTCCATGCCGTTTACGTAATTACGGAACGCACCGGCCGTGGTAATGTAGAGGCGACGTCACCACACCATGGCAATGCTCTGATACGTCAGGAAAGTGAAACTAAGGACGATGACTTACAGCCCATTAACGAGAGTTTAACGTCAATCAACAACATTTAAGGCAAGATGCTCAAGTGGCTCCATATTCGACTTCGTAGGAACTCTCGGATTTTGTCTGCTATTTATCCTTCACAACCCTAAAACGCCTTCCTATCTCCGCGAACGCTTTCCCGTCCTTCCGATGTATTTTGAAGGTCGCATGTAAAGCCTTCCTTGTAACCCTTCCCACATACCGGCTATTCTTCTTTTCTACTCTTACTCCTTTACTGGGCACGCGGTGCGGTTGTGGAACTCTATACCGCCTGATATTAAGGACTGCCAAACTCTTGCAGTTTTTAAAAAGAGAGTGAAAGAACACTATCTTTCCATTCCGTCTTAGTTGCATACAAATATCTTTTATTATTTATATAAGATATTATTTACTATTTATTATTGTAATATTTATTTTATTAGTAAGCATGTAGGTATATGAGAGTATATACTAATTAGTTATAGTGAATTGTTTAATATGTTTTTGCCCTCTACACACGGTGTCTACATAATATATTTTTTTCAACTCTCCTCTCGCAGTTAAGCTGGAAGAGATTTCTTCAGAAATAAGCATATCTTTGTACCTATTTTTAGTTCCTTCTTCTTCTTGTCTTTTTATTATGTGTTTGTACATTATTGGGTGAATGAAATAAAAATAAACAAAATAATTTTTAGTCTTGAAAGGCTAGCTAATTTTAACAAGTAAACAATATGCTAAGACCTTTAAAATACACTCCACTCAGTCGCTATGACAACGGAAAATAAACCCCCGATTAATATCAATGAATAACAAGCTTTAAGGGTAAACAAGTCAAAAATTCTTCCATACAAACGTAGTCTAGAGATTACTCCACTGTTTGACGATTTATTTTCAAAATAAAAAAAGATATCAATTTGTCTCATCATTATCTAGCTCTGTATGGCACCGAAAAAAAAAAAAAAAAAAATTTGAAAGTTATGAGCGTCGAAAGTTCCATATTTCAACACTAATTTTAACGTATCTTTGGGCGCAAATAAATACCATAAGAAGAAGGAAAATTAAAAAACGGCCTCCATACAGGGATAGATTAGTAATTCAACAATCCAAATAATTTTATTTTGATCAGATACATTCAGTAGTTTTTTCATAAAATCTAGACTCCCAAAGGTCTGTTTATAAAATTTCGCGCGCTCGTTTTCGTCCTAAATCATCATCCATTTCGATAAAAGATTGCAGAAGTGCTAATTCGTACGCGAACTAGCTTCTTACTGCTCATCACAGCATCTATATATTTCGCACGTGTTGTGGGATGAGATAGCATGCATTTTAACCTCGCGCACAAAATAGTTCGTGCCGTTAACTGCCAATTTGGCTAAGCCGACGTAGAATATAAGCCACTACTCCCTTTACCAATAATCGAATTTGAAGGTGAAAATCAAGTGAAGATCTACAATGACATGTTAATCTATGACTAGATTGTCACGAACAGCGTTTATCTTTTTGCATGATATAGCAAAATCTTAAAAATAATCTAAACTTCAACATTTATCAACATAAAATTACCGACTTCCGTCAAAATAAACTTGAGAAAAAACAAATGCATTAGTAGCATGAGTATCTTAATAAGCAGCTCTTGATATTGAATAAGATAAAATATCAGATAAAATTCGCCACTAAAATCTTTTCTGTCAACTGTCTGTTACAATTGACACACTAATCAATAGTTAACGCCTTTGAATAACACGCCTCAATTGGGACTAGTCAAATTATCATGTTTTAAAAACAAAGTGCCTTGAAGGCCACAGTTACTCAGCATTATGGACCGATAAATGTTGCAGCCTTATCTAAAGATGATTATGAAATCGAAAGTTGAAAAGCGAAATTTACACGACGTTATAATGGCATATATGGTGCAACAGTAGGTAGGAGTCGATCGTAAATATTCCTACACCGACGTAAATTCTGTGTAGGAGTAGTATATGTTCCTTTTAGTGTATTATGTTGTAGCATCTATATGTGTATTTCCCAAGTGTTCCTAACATTTTACGTGCTCGCAAGTCTGAAATATAGTCGCATAAAATATTTTGCGATGCGGCCTATGTTAGCCATAAAAAACTTTGTACAATCCCTGAAAAATATAACTTAATCCTTTGTTGTGGAAATCTCTCGAGGTGATTTATGATTTAGTCCTATCACTATACGTTTAGATACTCTGTGACCCTTTTACGAGGGAACACGACGATATCTCCTAACCATAAATTATGAAAATCGCTGAAATCTCTATGTTTTCCCGTGTTCTGTAGTCTATTATTCATGAAAACCTGATGTCATGCAATTTAGATAAGCCGGCTCGGCCTTTGATGCCCTGGAGAAATTTAATTCGCACTTTTAAACTCCGCCACTAACAAAGCCGCGAGCTATTTTCTCCTTGGCAAACCACTATTCAAAATTCTACCTTAATAAAAGTGGGCGACTTTGCAGTCTTGTTAAAGGCAAATGGATTCTGAGTGAAACTCAAAGGGAGGGAAAACTTTAATATTCTTCAAAGCGTATTTTTCAACCTAGTTTCCGTCTAAGTAGCAGAAAATCAAAACGTTACTATTATACAAATATCTTCTAACAGAACGTAAGTAGATGCACGTAAGTTCCTCGCGTATGTGCCTATAAGCGTATGTAAATTAAACATTATTACGTTTAATGTTATCGCTTATACTTAGGACATGTTCGGTTGACTCGCCTCCGCTGAGATCAAGGGTCAATCATAATTGAGTTTGTCGAGTGGAGACCCTCCCTCACAAGTCAATTTATATACCTTTGTACGTGCTATATTGGATTTCTCTCAGTGTGTGTGTTCCCAGAGCTCGGAGCTCCGTGGGAGGGATGGTGGTACTAAGTTAGGTAACGACTAGTTGCACATGTTTGCACAGCAAAGTTCGGCGAACTATCCGGACACGCCCGAAACTGTTCGTGAGGGAGTAAGTTCGAGGGGAACAATACAATGTGGATTACGGTACAACGGTGCGCCTAATTGTGGTGTTGTAAATAAGAATTGTGCTACAAATCAGTTTAACCCTTCGCTAGCCGCCATTATCCGCACATCACGACAGAAACTTCGACCGCAGCCACATGCGGCAGAACAGCTCCGCCTGCCAATGGCTATTACATTAGACATGCTCAGATTATCTACGCTCGAAACGAACGCTTTACAATATGTAGTACCGTTTGCATACCGCAGATACTGGCTGAGTTCTGTGTAAACCCTGTAAACGTCGGCGATTTAGCCACTTAAGGACTACTAGTAATATTCCAGCATTCCTCAGTTTATGGCCAATTAAAGTGGACACGTCTTACAAAATCCGAAGCACGGGACGGTTGTGCAACAGCCCGCACACACGGCCGCAAGTCATCGTACACGATTGTGCCTACGATTAGACACTGACCTTTATCTCTGTCCAGGAATTAGCCAACCGGCGCGGCGTGCAACAGACGAGTGTACCGCGGTCGCACTGCACTAATGTAATCATCTCACATATAGAAACTACAATGGATCTGACAAAAAGGGAATTGAGCTCGTCATTCGATGCTTTTAATCACATTCGTGATGGATTTCCATCACGACTTTATATTATTCTCAAGAAAGTTGTGTCGAATCGTTGTCGACTTTATCGCACAGTAATGAATAATTCACAATAAAGCGTGGGTTTATGCCTTTTTTGCTAATTCATGTTAGTGCTAATTCATCTTGCTGTGTAATACCGCTTCAACAAATCTTGTACAGGTTGCATGACAGGAAAATATTCTTTTTTATAGTAATATCAAGTTGTGTGTGACTGCGGACCTAAGGTAAATGAATCATTGTTCAAATTATACGCTCCGCCAGCTTGATGACTTGGATTTGCATCATTTCTGCAAACAGTGATTAGATTCTACCTTTCAGGTAATTCACCATCATGGACTATGGAATTCCAAAGTAAATAACTAGGTAAAACTTTAAAAAAAACTGTACCTTTATGTATTAATATCTTTACCTCAATTTTTACCAACTGAACAAATATCTGTTTTAGGTACGACTAATGAGATAAAAGTAGGTAAGTGGATACAAAATAAAGCATTTCCTCAATTAAGTCACAAAGTAAACTGTGACAATAGTCCAGAAAAGTCGTGTATAAGTGTAAACACCTAGTTAGTTACACATAATTTGAAGAAAGTGCAGCTATAAGTATACCAATGAACGAGAATATATAAAAAGTCAACAAAATTTAGTGCCTATTATGATTCAGGTTTAATTACCTAATAGACAGGTCATATACCGCCTACCGGTACAGAAACAAAAAAATCGAAATCGGTGCTCGCAAGGCGAACCAACAATAATTCAATGAGCTCCGACTGCATTCTTCCTGCCTTCACCGGACTACCTTGAATGTACCTACTCGATTGTTTAACAAGCACTCGAATGGCATACCTGCCTCGATTAGCAATACTAATAACAATAAAAATATTCAGATATTATCTATTTGTTATAATCCTAACTAATATTATGAATGCGAATGTGAGTTTGTTTGTTTTTTACGCCTTTTCTACTCGACCCCAGGGTTCCCTTCATCCAGAAAAACGTACTGTTCCCGCGGGCAACATTAATGCGAGCGAAGCTGCGGGCAAAAATGATATGTATACTTATATGATACTTAATGTATACTTAATGATATGTATAGTTATGGATATAATAAATATCTATAGATAAAATAAATGTATACTTAATGATATGTATAGTTATGGATAAAAAGTGGGGAAATGAACTCATCATCATCATATCAGCCGAAAGACGTCCACTGCTGGACATAGGCCTCCTCCAAGCGTCACCACATTGATCAGTCCCGTGCGTCTCGCATCCAGCGGAACCCCGCAACCTTCATCAAGTCATCAAAAACTAGGAAAATTTCTAATTGTTGCCTGCATTGCCACGTTCAATGTCAAAGATTGTATGGCCAAAAAAAAAACTTTAGATACCTATATCTAATTTGCAATGTTTTGTATCAAATGTCAAGAATTTCTCGAAGAGGCCCATGCATAATACTCGTATAATGAGGAATTTAGTTTACCATCGATTTCTGCAAGTACTCAATCAACTGTGCTGACTATATGCACACATTTATTGTTTATGCGGTAGTTGTGTATTGTATTATTTATAAACAATGATACGCAGTGCTTTCAAAGGTTAAACGTAACGAGAGACACTAATCAACCAAAGTACAATTTTTTTATATAGTACTAACCACTATAAAAAATCTATAATCTCTTTGGACACACATAATTTGAACGTTCCTCTCGAAATTTCTTTGTTAACTGTTTCAACCGGGGCATAAAATTAGACCAGAGAGAACCAGAAAAAATATAATACTGTACTATGACGTTGGTACCTACATTATTTCCCAGCTATCAATAAACTAGAAACAGAACAATATTACATAATAATATTACAACTCGAAGTAATTAAACTAAGAGAAGTTTCGGTAAACAGAGGGCCTGCGGAAGAGTTCCATATAACTATCCGACTAGCTTCGGGAAACAGGCACAAATTCGATTTATACCGGCACCCAACTTGCTACTCAGAAAAAACAATGTTGTGTATTTAACCTCCCGGGAAATGAATTGCTACAATTTGCTGGCACTGTGCTGTAAATTAAGGTACCGTTGGTCTTTTAATGGAAAGCAATGGGTATTGAAGAATAGATAGGATTATACTAAAGTATGTAGAGCAATTACGGAGCAATTAACCCCCGCTACCGAACCAACCTCTCGCTACTGAAGAATAATCATTTTTTGTTTGTCAACTCTTCAATCTTGTGGTACATATTGATTAAAAATTTCTCACATATCAAAACTTTTATAAAAGGTTCCCATCTTTTCTTAACTACCATACATGGTAGTAACGGTTCCAAGAAGCTACCCAAAGAGCGGTTGCAGTATGAATTGAAAGAAGCCACGTGTGATTAGATACCAGCACCTGCAGCCAAGTTGAGAATCTTTAATCGATAACGCATGTAGAAAACGAATATGAATAAAACGAGTATAGGTAAGACTCATCTGAACGTTAAGTCACGTGGTCAGATCAAATAAATGGAAGGCGTTAACGATAGTAGAAAGAGATTCGATAAGAAGCGTTTGTAACTTGGCTAGGGGGGCAGAGCCCTTAGTGCCGTCTGGTGACGGTAAGGAGAAACCTCTTTTTTTACACATTTTAACATTAGAGATCGTTTAAGTTATTACGAGTGAGTACGTTAAAACGCGGCATAAGTACACTGAGACCTTTGAGTTCATGCATTCATTGAATCAGACTACAGAAGGCTACACACAGAGCTAGATAGCAGTATATATCCAGTAGTGAAATAATTCTGAATCCTTTATAGAATTGAAAACTTCCCAAACTGTTCGGATATCCACAATAGTAGGTACCTGGTTTCCGTACCAAATGACATTGAATGCAAGTGCACAATTAATCCACGCTGCGCAGAAATCATGGCTTGAATCAGATGCATGATTATCATTAATAACGCTAGTCATGATTTTTTACGGTGGATCATTACATGCAGAAATGTTCAGTTCCTACATGGACATCCTTTATAATGAGATAAGTGGAGGCTAATATGTTCTTTAAATGGACAGACGTTTTAGGCCCAGTTTATTGATCCGAAGTTAACTCAATTAAGGTTAAATCTGCTAACCAACGGTTGCTAATTTCGGTTAAACACCATTTTTCTTCAGTTGTTAGTATCACAAATGTTCAAAAATTTTGGCGAGTTAATTATGTGGCAATTTTTTAGACCAACAATTCACGAATAAACGCGTTTTACCAAAATTTGAAACCGTTGGTTAGCATATTTACCATTGGTTGAGTTAATTACGGATAAAAAACTGGGCCTTAGTTGACTCCAAAGATTCAAAGATTAAAGACGCACTACGCAATGGATAGCCGAAGACTGAAGAATAGTTTATGTTGAAATTTAACAATAAAGATTTTAATAGGTTATTCAACAATTAACGATCCCTTACATAACTCGATTACATTGAATAAATACAGACAAAAATGTATATAAATTACATTGAAGAATAATTAGTGTAATTTAGGCTTTAAGCTACTCCTGTTTCTTACTTCAGAGAAAAAATCACTTTGATCATGAAGATATGCAAACATGCATCAACACACCATGATATCACGTAACATATTACTCAGCGAAACTGTAAAAGTCGTCATTGTGCAACATTATTGAATAACAGACATATTGTGGAAAACACCTGTGCTTATACCAAGTTTACATTGTACAAGAAACAGCAGATTTACACTCACTATGCAAGAAAATTGGTTACTCGCAAAAGAAACGTTTTAAATTGTATAGTTAAAGCATTGTTTTAGACTCTCACGTTTAAAAGATAAAAAAATGTATAACTCTGAAATAATTGCGTTGGTACTTAACTATTTATATTCATGAAATAAGACATGTGTACACCTAGATATAATAAGACAGATACTTACGTATTCAGTGATTCAAACATTAATTGAAAACCGTGAGATTCTATGCCTATAAGATACGTAATTGCATCTGCACATTCTGCACTCATTATTTTGACACATGGGCATATCATGACACATGAAAACAGATGCGTTGATACATACCTACAGTCCTTGCAAACCCTGACCACGAAAGAAACAAGCAATTGAAACTGCCTCAATTACTTGTAATATAGCGCGACAAATCTCTCACTTGTACGTCCCCAATCATGATCGTTACGTCGTATGTCCCTCTCAAAACGAATTGATAAATCTAGACAATGTAGGTCAATATTTAGTTCTTCAATTGTCTCCGGCGACATATCTAGCTAGTAGGTCACACATATAAAGAAAATAGCCAGGCAGAACATGTACAAAGTTAGGCAAATTGACATTGACTATCATCACTGTTGATGGCAACACAAAGTTATTATTGCTTATTTTTAGTTTATCTGTATATTTATGATCTGTTGTAAAGAGCTGTCATACGCTCTCTTTGTGGGCTCGATAAGCCAACACATTTTCTTGTGAGCTATAGTAATATAAATGACTAGCTGACCCCCGCGGCTTCGCTCCCGTCAAAATTATAGCCTATGTTATTCGGTAATAATGTAGTTTTTGCTTTTGAAGTCGGTTTATTTTTTTGTGAAAAGTTTTTGACATTTTATAGAATGTCACTTGTCTAAGGCCTCTGTATGCGCAGGGCGTCTGTATCTAACAATAAGTATAGCACTTCTGATTGCTTTTTCAATGCAGTATTTTATTAATGACTATCTAATTGATCGGCTTGTCGAAACAACCGCCAAGCTTCGTATTTCGCGCTCATTTTCACGTGTCAGAGTGTTAGTACGAAACCAGTCGTTAGTGATAATTGCCCACCTGTGGCCCAACCATATTGCTGGGAGTTTTTATGAAACAATGAAGTATTTGTACCAGAACTGATTCTGATTGAGTATCGTTATGAACCGCATTTCTGTGGCATGTTACGTTGTTTGTGAAAACATGTTTCAATGCAAGTCTTTGGCCTGTTATTTTTATAGTTGTTTGTCTACAGCAGTCTAGACTATTAATTACACTGCATCACTCTGATATGGTCATTACATCAACAATTATATGAAACAATTTTACAAAAATTGCTCCTGAAATAACTGTTTATTCTTTACCCGTTTTAATTGACATAGAGTTTCTTGCCCGTTTTCTCCATGTTTGGAACAGGCCATTTTAAAACTGTGTCCTTGATAGTCAAAAATTGCCTGTAAACAATGTATTCGCAACAAATACCATGATTTAAATCCGAAACTTTTTGAATTTAGATATTTTTTGATTAACGACACTTCCAGAGCAATGACAAGAAAAAGTCAAAACAAGTTAGCTGAGCTCGATTTGCATATCAATTAAAACAACACCTCGGTTGCAGAACTGGCTGGCGACCTAACAACGAGCCTTTTACCCGATGATTGGCGAGCCATTCCGCATCTCACCGGCGCAATCGCAGGCCCACGCCATACTTCCCTTTAAAAACCGTTCCACGTTTAAATATTTCGAAACCTTTGCTCTTTATTAAGAAAAAGAAAAAAACGAGCGGTTTTTACTAACCATTCCATATTTAAATGTTTCGAAACTTTTGCCCTTTTCAAAATAAATGAAGCTCAGTTTTTTTTTTGTGAGAAATAGTTGCAGAATGATGTCACAGATTATAAGCTGCGTATTGAATTTCACAATTTTCGTTACGCGGTTCATTGCGTGTTTTATTTGAAACGATCATTATCAATTTATGTAATTGTTGCGTTGAGAATTAACTAAAGTAATACTGACATGTAATACTAGATACATTTTATCGCCCGATTCTGAATTAATTTTTGTATCGTTTGGTCTCGCGAAGTTGCGATCTGCTCTATGAGCATCAAGGCTATCTTGATAGTGATATCATAGATCTGTTATAATTATAATTTGATGAAATTTTATGCAATTTATGTAAGAGCTATCATTACTAACAGCTGTTTGTTAAGGCATCGTTATATCCCATTTGTATACATATACACACCGATAATCATATTTTTTTTCAAGTTCTTAAAGAGAATTCCCATTCAATTAGAAATGTGATCATAATAGAAAATGAACCTTTAAAAATTTTATGTATTAGAGTCATTACTATCAACAACGGAAGTGACAATAACCTTGTGACGGGTGTCGGCTCCCCATCGGAAGGTCATGGGTTCGAATCAAGTACAGTCGAGGGGCCAACGTAACGATTTCACACAAATTGTTCACTTTTTCCGCCGGTCTTTTACGATTCTTTATTGGCTACGCCCGCATCGAAACTTTACGCTTAATTTAGAGCACTTTGGAACACAAAGGTATGTTGTTCAAAAGAATTATAGGGAATTGGTCTCTAGGGAAAAATATATTGAGAAAGGCGAAAATCTGAGACAGCAATTTAGGAAGGATTGAGAGATTAAAAATGAATGACTAGCAAAATATTTAGTATGAAACCTTTCTTAGGTCTCTGTGTCACACCTAATTTGAATCAATCAGAAGATTCCCAACAGAATTGTATCATACCAATCAACTTGAAATTCCTGGTTAACCTAATTTGAATCCGTCCAGCTTCGCCCTCGTAAACAAAAGACGGTGTCGTGTTTGGATTACTAAACATCCTGCAATCAAGGAAACAACTCGACAACTCAACTTGAGAGTTGCGAACTGGGTTCTCAATTACATAATTAGTGCGGACTCACAGGATAAGTATAATAAAGGAGGATGGCCCTTCAGTTGTAAGGCCCGGCCCTTTCTTCGTTCTAAACAATAACTATTAAACTCGTAAAAACTGCAATTTTTCGTAATAACCCATGAGGACTGGTTTTTATAGCTGAAGTTTAGTAGTCTCGATGATAACTGAACATAGAAAAAAGGCCTTCCTTTTTATGGCCTTATAGGATACGCTGGTATTTCATTAATAGTTGTGGAAACTTTATAGAATTAAACTTCTTAAGGCGCTACCCCGAGCAAAACGCCGCGCTAGCCGTTTTTCGTGCAGTTTTTAGGAGCTATCTACTCGTTATTTAAAATGAAATATCAACTAATAAAAATATATTAAATTTCTAAATATTATTGATTCCAAAATTGTAGTTTTTTTTTTTTTAATTTATTATATGTTTCACTAATCTCCTTCCAACAAAACCATAAAAATGAGAAATAATGATTGATAGCATGCATCTCCTCGTAAAGTGTTCATTAATATTTTTTTGTACTAACACTAATGGATAGACAATTTGATAACGAACATTTTGGTAGATTTATATTTTTCAAAAAGATAAAGAGAAAGTTTTTATTCTAAAATCTGGGCGTATTCACTACTGTAATTCATGCGCCACCAGTGCCGCTAGGCCAATAGGAATGTTCATATCTCACGCTGATTTTTTGGTCAGGGTACGGCCTTAATTTTTTAACAACCTTTTTAATTTAGGCACGCTTCATATCCCAGAATACTCTCCCTCCATTAGCAGCATAGACAAACAGTACCTTTTATTCATCACCATGTAGCAAGGACGATATATTTATTCTAATTTATGTGTAGGTAACACTTCAGTCGTGTCCATTATAATGGCCGTATGACAAAATTCGAGCACATAACAATTAAGGTCACTTGATGGGGATAATAAACTATTTTCGTTCGCGTCAGATGCTGACATTTAACACAATAGTATGCAGAACTGTTGAATACAGACAAGAATAATTTATGCGTTTTAAGTATAGCTTAGCTTGCTATTATATAATGGTTATACGGGTGTAGTAAACACAAAATTACCTACTATTATGAGCAATTCTAGAGAGAGATTATCTCGCGTAGAAAGCTATGAGGCCGCACAAGCTGCAGACTTTAAAACACATCTTCAAATTCTAACAATGTCTGTGTCCTAGACTTCCTTAGAGTTCTGTTACTTTTGGAAGAGCAACCTCCTTTGCGAAGCTACTATCTCAAACTCCCAAAACAAAATACCAAAAACCATCAAAGCCCTATACTTTTGCATACGTAAGCTACTATCGTCCCATGGGTGCTGTAAATGTTGAGTAAGGGATTTTCGGGTTCACGGTTTGCAGCATTAATAATAATATCCTCTGAGAAAACCTTGTTTTTCCAAGGGCTCAAGGGTAAAGGCTCATAAAATAACTAGCATTCCGATGTTCGTCTTAAATCTTTTAAACGAAGTCTTTGCGGAGTTACTCTACATTTTTTATTGAATGCGTCATCTGGCTTGTCTTATCTCTGAAAACACGGTGGAAAAGCCGTAGGTACTGTCAATGTAAACAAACAGTTTACTTGTCATCAATCTTACTCATTATTCCGGCTGAAGGACTTACCTGAAACAGAAAGATACATAAAATCAACAAACGAGTAATGAATCTCAGCAGATGATACAAATGTTTACTTATACAAGTTTTACGCCTTCATAGTTTTCTGAACGCAGTAGGAGACACTTTTGCTTTGAAACAAGACAATTATTGTTTGCACACCCGACGAAGTTTTCCGTCAAACAATGTTTCATATTACAAAACATTCAACAACTCTGCTGCCTGTAACTTTACTGAAAGGTCGACATTTCTGCTAAATGAACGACATCTATTTAGTATTTCTTGCAAGAGAAAGCTGAAAACTGGCTAGATTTTTTTGACATGATGCTGCTTGATCATTAAAAGGGACAAAGCATATTATGCACATCTTGATTAAGGTTACATGCGGCCTTACACTTGTTTATTGTAACTATTATCAGAGCTGGCATCGATGCACGTAAGGAATGCTATTGTTCAGCATTATTTCTGTTACTTTCTAGCTATTGTATTCAAAATGGAGGCATTTGTAATCATTTGCACGTATAAGATTTGAATGTAACAAATAACAACATGTTTAGTCACGTCAAACAAGCGGTCATCGGGTCAAGTGGATGCAGTGCGAGCTTTTGTTTTAGTTGTGCACGTAGGAAACTATACGTACGGTCTCTGCTTGAGTTGGTATCTCTGACGCATTGTGACGACGTTTGACTAGAGGACGGTAATGTTTGTACCACAGTGTTGAAGGCGAGATCACTATAACATGGGTTATTCACTAGATAACCGCACAGGACGCCGGGGAGCCACAAGCGGTGCCATCAATGGGCGCGAGCACAGACCGCGACTGAGCCGACACTGGACAACTAGTTTTAGAAAATTCGCAATTGGATTGAAAAAGTGCTAAATTGTCCGACAATTACGACAGGCGAGGATGTAATTAAGCATTACGGGTGAGCGTGTATCAGTGGGTGGGTTGGGCGCGCGACTGCGGCTGCGCGGGCGCACACCTCGCCCGTGTCCGCCACGCCAGCCCGCCGCCCGGCCGTGCAATCAATTTATGCAAATTACCGACGGGACGGTCTGCTCGCACGTCCAATTGACTATTAGCTATACCGGGAACGCTCCGAGATACAAACGACATTGATGCCTGTTATGGAGATAAATAATTTAACACGTTTAGAAATTCAGTTATTAAGTGCGCTGAACCCGGAGTGTGCCAACTCGGCGAAATAAATTTAGTTGTGGTAACAACCAGACTGCTGTCACAACAGTGTTCGCAATTCGGCAACAGTTCCGCTCCACTGAATTTTCATAAATACTGGTGAAGGTTTTACACGGATTCACTTAATAACCTAATTAGCCACTGATAACAATTCCGTAGTTTTGTAAAACTTTAAGTGATGTCATGAAAACCTATTTGAATTAGTCACATGCAGTTTTAGGCTTATATTAAGCCTTTAACATTCCTGTTTAAAACTGCAGAGTATCTACTGAATAAATGTAGGTATTTGTAAAGCTGATAAAAACATGTTATTCTTGATTGGAATTTTGATTTTTACTGTAAGAATTTTCAATGAGACTTCGACAAATGACTTGATGAATAATTTGCATCACAAAGACCGTGAGGCTTACAACCAAACAAATAGACTTGAAATATTGCATTCAAATGAATTATCTATAGCCACTGTCCGAATATATAATTTGAATAATGGCAATAACATGATACTGTAGAATTGAGTAAGGTTTGTCTTTCATCATTCTTTTATACATCTGTCTCTACTTTATAAAATGTCTTTCAAAATAAATCAAGTTTCTCTTGCTTTCTCCCTCTTTTCAAAACATGATTGATTATTTTCACACAATTTATTATTGAGGTCGTAAATGTCAACGACCAAGGTTTTACCTCCCCTATGGTCAACCAGGACGGCGGTGTATGCAGACTGATAATAATCTACATAAATGACAAACCACAGTACTTACTAGCTTATGCCAGCGGCTTCGCCTGCGTAAATCGTCAGTTATTATTCCGCGGGATCCTATGACCTGTTCCATTTAGTCTATCATGTACCAAAATTTATCAAAATTGGTTAAGCGGTTTAGGCGTGAAAAGGTAACAAACAAACAGACTGGTAGCAGCTGGATGACAGTTGCCGAAAATCGACTCAAATGGCGTGCAATTAGAGAGGCCTATGTCCAGCAGTGGATTGCTGTAGGCTGTTGATGATGAAACAGACAAAAGATACCTTTGCTTTTATAATTAATGCATGTACGATGTGTATGTATGTATAGTGCCAAAGAAATTTCTCCATATCAGTTTAAAATAAGTGTAATTTTGCACCGTGAAAATACTTAGGTATCTACTTAAAATTGTATTACATCACCTTAATTTCCTCCCCCAAGCGATATAAGCCTCCCCCAAGCGTCGCCACATCGACTAGCCCTGCACTTTTTACATCCACCGAATTCCTGCGTCCTTCACCAGGTTGTCGCATCGGTCCACCTCGTGAAAGACCTTCCAAGGTTGCATTGTGCTTAGAATTACAATTTCGTACTAATTACTGGTAACTCGTGCTAAGTAAAGTCGTGCTGACAACGTAATGCGTTCGTGTAATCATTACTTTAACGTGCACATTGTGAATCAACTAATAATAGACCGTACATACATAAACTCAATAAATAAAGTCCAAATACACGTCTTAAGAGAACATCACATACATTCGTTAAAGTAGGCCACAAACATATCAATTGATATCTCAAATAAATGCCTGTACCAGAACAACAAGGACTACTTAGGTATAATTATGTATAAATACTATTAGTTAACTACTAGTCTTGAGAATGTGCATAAAATGCGTACTTCTGTCCACATAATTACACGCCTGTATAATATGTTTAGTCTAGTATAGACCGAGCTGGGCAAAATACATGCTTTGCTTTAATGAAATCCGATTACAAAATACTATCTCGCTTGTACTTAAAATACGAAATACAAAATATTTTTATGTCGTGTATTTGAAGTACAAAATATATATTTAAACAATTTTTATTCAAAGTACTAAATAGAGTTAGGCGTGTTATTTGTGTGTCTCCTGTATACTCGTATATAGCGGTTGCCATTTTGCTTTCGAAAGCTATCGAGCGCTATTTTCAGCAGAACGCACCCATGAATAATATCGCTAAATGTATTTATGTTAAATAGTATTTAAAGCCATTAGTATTTTAAATACTAACTGCAAAATACCTCAGCGTCAGATATTTGAAATACTAATCACAAATTACGTTTTGAAGAAGTAATTGAATTACAAATACCAAATATGTATTTGTATTTCAATTACGTATATTAATTTCAATTAATTCAAATAGGTACTGCCCAAACCTGAGTAAAGTAATATGTTAAGTCCCATGCTAAAGGGGGCAAACCTATTACCGTCAATTGGTCACAAATTCACCAGCTTCGCAAAGTTCGGCTACTTCTGAAGTATTACAAATAGCAAATACCAAATAAAACTTATTTGGTATTTGCTATCTGTATCTTGCCTGACCCGGGAATCGAACCCAGGACCACATATTCAGGAGTAGCACTGGCGAACACTGTACCAATGAGGTCCACATCTATATCTATATACTTATAATATTATAAAGAGGAAAGATTTGTATTTTTGTATGTAACGAATAAACTTGAAAACTTCTGGAACGATTTCAAAAATTCTTTCACCGTTGGGAAGCTACACTATCCCCGGGTGACATAGGGTACTTTTTGTCTCTGTATTCCCACGGAACGGGAACTACGCGGGTGAAACCGCGAGGGGTCCGCTAGTTTATCGATAAAGAAGTAATTATACAAAGCTTTCTGCTGCTAGCTCCGCTAATACGTCTTTAAAGCTATATTTACGCCTTTGTCACTATTTAGAAGGTACTTATGGTTAGCACACAAACAAGTTAGACCACAAAACTGCAAGTAAACCGACATTGTAATAAGAAAAGTGGCGAAAACCGACGACTGGTACTTCAGAAATAAGAGAAAGGTGACAATGAAAGTGTTAGCTAGACATCACCGATGTTATCGTAAATAGAAAACTGCCGGTGACATGATTAACTGCTGCTATTTCTAGTAAATTATAATGTTCTCCATGTCAGCTAGTCAACGTCCACCGTTAAATTAAATTCATCAGGGAAATTGCTGTAATCAGTAGCTTGAGACACTCTGGGATAGGTATTCGCAGTTTTTGTTTAAAGGCGATGATACGTAACTTTTCTAAACTTCTTCATAAATGTGATGAAATACAAACAAATAAAGAACAGCTTTGATTAATTTTCCAGTTTAAGACGACGACAGTTGCCAACGACCTTGAGGGAACAAAACGCGCGCTCGTTTCACATCCGCGGGACCCAATGCAGTAGTTTTTGTACTTTCCTTATTATTCTATGGCTTAAAAAAAAACGTCAGATCAAAATGTAGATAATTAAATGGCCTTTGTGATGGTGTTAATTTCATTAAAATAAGCATAAGGTTTTCGTGCGGTTTCGTTTTTTTGTCCGATTTAGACATAAATTTACAAACTAATTACACTATGTTATACGAATAAAACTCAAAATGATCTTAGATGAAATTAATAAAAAAAGGGTCTAATGTAAAATATATTTAAAAAAAAACGACTAGCCGTTCAGACGTGATTCTTAATTTTACACATTTTAAAATCAGTTATTCATCTGGGGTATCTGCGCCTTAACAATGTTTGTCTTCATAATCTCTATTCATAAATAGTATAAAACAAAGTGGCTGTTTGTTTCCGTCTCCACTTACTTCTTCTAAATCATGCAACGGATTTTGTTATGGTTTTCAGTATTAAAGAGAAATGGTTTCTGTATTTAATTCGTACCGTGCGAAGGGTTACAAGACACAAGTCACTCCACAAAGAATAAAACGTCTGGGGAATAGTCTAATCAAAAGCAATATATTGCACAACTTACGAACCTGCCAACGTCAAAAGGTCATTGACACAAAAATATTTCCCGGCATGTGTGCGGCGGATGGCAACTGTCAGACATACGCACAGACAGGCAAGTAAAGTGGAGAGCTGCACTAATGATGCGAACACTCGCCAATTAGCCCGGCGTCGCCCATGCAACATGAGCCAAGTGTCGCTCAAAGACGACTTGTATTAAACGCCACAGGCTTTTAGATGCACCCTCACTTTTTCAAATCATCTGGTTTTTAATTTTGCGTTTACCTAATTTACAGGTTTTTCAACTGTTTTTGAGAGAGCCACCTCTAAGTATAACTTACAGAAAAAAATATTAAAAGAAAAATCTTTTAAAAACTAGCATTTAATGGACTAACCAGTACACAAATTTCTTATCTCATGTCAATAAATATTCAATGAACCCAAACATAATAGCACCATTGGGTGCTTTTTGTCTGATTGAGAAGTTGATATAGCCTCCTTCCGGCTCCATCATGAGACCAGCTCTATCCATACTAATATTATAAATGCGAAAGTAACTCTTTCTGTCTGTTACCTTTTCTTTTCACGCTTAAACCGCTAAACCGACTTAGATACAATTTTGTATCTAGATAGTTTGAGACCCTGGAAAGGACATAGGATAGTTATTATCCCGGAAATCACCCTAAAGGGGGTGGAAGGGTGGATGGAAGTTTGTATGGTGAAATAAGTATTTTTCATGTAAGATGGCCTACACACCCACAATATTATTGCGCGATATACAAAATAGGCTATTTGAAGTCGTGACGCAGACGAAGTCGTGGCAAACAGCTAGTAGTACCATACCGATATAACCGACATAAGACGACATAGATTCGACATAATATTATATATGTAAATACACTTTCAACCTCTAGGCTTACTACAATGATTTTAATTAAATTAGTAATTGGTTTTGAGACATATAGAAATTAACATACACGCAAACAACCAAACTTTCAGAGAGCTTTCAGCGGAAGAAATGCAAATTAGATAATTATTTTCGAATAGGTATACGAGTATATTTATCAGAAACACACACAAAGTTTTAAGTTAAATTAGGTATCTTGCTTAAGAATCGGGTGCTAATTTTACAAGTCGTATTACGAAATGAATTAAGTATCTGTATTTACACAGTACATTCGCAGTTGGCGGTTACGCCATTTGTCTTTCCCGCTAACTTGTGTAACGTAATATTTATTGCTTGATCAAGAATGTGCGATCATATGCTGCAACTGTCGTTTTAGTTCACTTACACTGCTTTGCACTACAATAGCTTTGTTTTTATTGTGTCTGATGGTTTGTTACATACCTTTTTGTCTAAGTGACCTTCTTGGTGGCCCTACACGGGATGGCAAACATATGACACGCGTGCCTGGGTGGCACACGACATAATATTTTGGGCACGCTAAAATGAGGTTATTTCGCATCTAGGAAATTTGCGACAGCAGAAAGTTTTAAAACAAACCGGATTTTATTATTTAGTATCTATGCGCTGACAAATAAACTGAACCACTAACAGAAGATTGGATGCAGTGTAATCAGTGCAAAAGTTGGAAGCATGGTGGTTGGACTTCTTCTGTAGGACTTGGCTGCTACTTCTGTGACGAATGCGAAGACTGATCTAAACTAAATCAACATTATTCGTTTTGCCCTTGGAGCGTAGGTATCTATTTTGCCGAACCCCTCCGGGCAAAACAAATAATTGATATTTTTTGCAAGGTAATGCTCAATGTTTTTATAGAAATCGTTTAAGTTTTTAATTTTGAACATATTTGCCAAAGATACCAATTAAAAGTGCAGGGAATTGAATTGATTATCAGGTTGTGATTTTATTTACGTTTTCCCTTAACATATAAATGCGTCTTGCCCGGGCTTGCCGTACCTACGTTCACATGGACTCAATGCGATACACTTCAACCGCTTTGCACTTGAAATTTTCTTAGAAACTTATATTATTTATTATTCTTTACATTATTATATTATTAGCGGTAGCGACGTAGACTATCCACGAAATTTAAATTGCACTGCGCCATCAAGGAGGTACCTAACTCGTCATAAAAACTACCTTCCCGATTCTACAAAACTGCGACGTCATATTACATGAATAAACAAAAATGATAGACCGAGAGAGACTAAGATCTGACTGGACTGAGATCGAGATGAACCAAATAGAAGAGTGTATAAAAACAATGAAATTCACAAAACAAACCTCTTTCATTGTTAGTTAAATTTAATTCCACTTGAGTGTATTGCTGCTACATTTTATTTTACCAACGCTATCGAATCAGTCGTTACTTTTTATTAATGTTACAATAATATCTACAAAATGCACAGTACTATGTTTTGTTATTGAGATTGCCAAATGTTAGTTACAAATGTTACAATACGAAGAAATCTCCCATGCGATAAGTCAATGGATAATTTTTAGCATGGCATAACTTCATTATCTGGGTTGTTGGCGTTAAAGGAGTTGACAGAAGAAAAGTTATCCATTTCGGGGAACCTATTAATATTAACCTATAACACATCTAGAATCCGGGCTGATACTGAGAAATTCACTAGGCCAATGAGTTCGTGTTTTTTTTTGCATATTATCAATCGACCTAAGTTGCTTGTAATAGCTAGCTCGAAGCAGTGAGATCGTTACCGGCTATTTCCTATATGATTAGAATTGCTACACTGAAACTTGGTCAGTCACAAAACATTGGTATTATGATACTAACACAATCAAGAAAGTTGGACGAATTATTGTAATTTCAAGCACTGCGACAAACGAATTAAAAAAATAAAGGCAGTCATGGATACAGTGCCGGCAGAAGTGAAAACTTAAAACACAGTTAATCTGTCACACGTCACTTTAACATGTCGATGACGCTGACGATAAGCACTACCAAAAATAACTCAACGCTTATCACATCAAACATCGCGCATTTTTTATCTCATTAACTGTATCACTTGATGGAAACGCCGGGAGGGGACGCCCTAGAAAGACATACATAGACCTTATAGGTGATGTTCTTCAAAAAGGTCAGGTGCGCAGTGCTCATAACCGGCGTGTGTTTATGACTAGATGCATGAATGTGAGTGAAGCAAAAGAAGTATGTAAGGATCGTAGTAGTTGGCGTTCTGTAGTTTCTGCCTACCCCCTTGGAAAAAAGGCGTGAGATTATGTATGTATGTATGTAACTGTATCACAGTTTAACAGTGTCACATAATTCATCATCATCAGCTTTTTAATGTTCCCACTGCTGGGACACAGGCCTCCTCTCTGTGAGAGGACATAGGCCGTAATCCACCACGCGGACCCAATGCGGGTTGGTGAAGGTCACATGTCTTCGAATGTTTGGTTCTAGGACATGCCGTTGACGCATAATTACTTTTTCTTATTTACCCACTTCCGCGGCAAAAAATATCGCGAACGTTAAAAAAACAAACGGTATCATCATTTTATCACAAAATAAATTCAGGAAGAAATGTAATCGCAACACAAAAGATAAGTAATTTACGTTACGCTCACAACCAGACACGAATCAGATTGCCGTAGAGAATGCGTACGATATTTTCCGAGTTTTCCGACTTTTTCCGGCTGTCGACGTCATACCGTCTGTCCGGAACAGCGTGCCGGAAAACTCGGAACCGAAGCCTGTCTAGTATCTACCCGTACCTTATACTACAGACGTGGTCTGAAAAATGGGAACGAAAAGTTAAAGCTAGCAGATGCTGTTTCTCTGGCTTAGCTTATTAATTTCGGATGGAAAATGACTGCTGTTCGATGTAGGTTGTTTTTGTGGTTTTACAAAATTCAGTAGATGCTGAATTTGATTATCATCATCATCATTTCAACCGAAAGACGTCCACTGCTGGCACGGGATCGGTCAATGTGGCGACGCCTGGGGGCGCCAGGCGTCGCCACATAGACCGATCCCGTGCATCTCGCATTCTCGCAACCTTAACCAGGTCATCGGACCACCTAGTGGGAGGCCTTCTTACGCATCGTCTTCCGGTTCGCGATCGCGTTTCCAGAACTTTTCGGCCCCATCGGCCATCCGTTCTGCAAGTAATGTGCCCTGGCCACTTCGCAATTCGTCTTTAGTACTCTTAGCATAGCCCTCTCCATTGTCCTTGACTTTAAGCTTAATTTGATTATATTTGCAATTAATCCAAGAAATATAAGTAACATATCGAGAAAATAAATAAAATTCAATACGGATACGCCATATATAAATAAAGTGACGTTAACGACAGTTACAGATTAAATAAAATTTAATTTCCTCCATAATAATAAAATGGGAAAATAAAATGAGCTTCCACTTTTCTAATATATTCAAACCCCGTTCTTTTATCATAAGAGCGACGTCTCGGCTAACAAAAAAGAAAACTGAGGCTGAAACCATCGCAGACGCCATTGTCAGCGGAGAGAAAGATATTTGAATACGAAATATCGTAATATTCCTTCGCAGACACGGGGTTTTATTTCTACTTGAGAGACTTTCGTAGGCACGCCTTAATTGCACGACTACAGCACTACAGATCTGGAACAAAGGATCAGCTTCGCGGATTTATCTTTTACAGGTTTATTTTAAAGCATTTGAGTGACTCTTTAAGGTTGGCGGACGGTAAAAAGAAATTATTTTTACTGGCAATCCGACTGTCTGTTATTTAATTAAATGTTTTTGAAAATTGCGCAGCGCTGTCTGATTAATTAAATAATTACAGAAAAGTTATCTCGCCTTTTAATGCCTGAAACTATATTGACATTCGTACATAATTATAAACCCATTTTAACAGAAGTTTGAATGAAGACCAAAACATCGCGCTCAAGGTACCTGCAAATCCTGCAATACTTGTTGTGCTCAGTAAAAACAGCATCTGATTAACCACATTGAAGATTTCTGACTAAAATATCTCATTAAGCAGTTCCCAGAACCACAACATCCCAGGAAGCATTCCATTCCATTTCACAAATAGAGGGCCTATCCTCTATTTGTGAAATGGAACGCCACAGAAGATCTCTAACTGAAACATTTCGAAACACTAAAGCTTCCTCGAACACGAGTACCCAGGAAACATTCCAGTTGGTGAGTACTAAATGAAGGATAATTTCACTAGCCAGGGTACCCAGTTACGACTAGAACTCTAGCAGTAAGTACTTCGAGTGGGTGTTCAGATTTATGAGAGGATACAATAGATTGCGCCAGGGTCTGCTGCAATGAGTCAATGACAGATGTCCGTCTCAATATGCCCGAGAGGCTGAGACTTGAAAGAATTGTCGGTCGGACGCTACCGGGACTGTTAATACTATATAGACGGAGAGATTATAGATACGATTCATCTGAAGGGGAAAATTGCATCTGTTCTCCTTTAGGATAGAATTTCAGTTTTCTCTAATAAAATAAGAGAGATATATGCAATTTCTTGGTAAAAAGAAAAGCTGTTTGACGTACTTGATTTGGTCGTAGAAACTTAAATGATGACACTATAGATATTAATCTAGCCTTGACTAGGTAAGTATGATCCATCTCGACCAAATCATCGCTAATGATTAATGAGTTTGTAGCCAAACGCAAGACAATCAATAATAAAACTGGCCAAGTGCGAGTCGGACTCGTGCACGAAGGGTTCCTGCACGAAGGATACTTGGTAAATTGCGGTTTACGATTTATGACGTATTAAAACAAACTACTTACTAGATCTCGTTCAAACCAATTTTCGGTGGAAGTTGTTAATGTACATCATATTTTTTTTTAGTTTTATCATTCTCTTATTTTAGAAGTGACAGGCCCTCCCTGTAACTTCTAAAATAAGAGAATGATAAAACTTCACACATTTTACCACTTTGGAAGTGTCTCTCGCGCAAACTATTCAGTTTAGAAAAAAAAATATTAGAAACCTATCCATAGATACCGCACACGTATGGGTTTGATGAAAAAAAATGAGTTTCAGTTCTAAGTACGGGGAACCCCCAAGATTGATTGTATTTTTTTTTCTATTTTTGTGTGAAAATCTTAATGCGGTTCACAGAATACATCTACTTACCAAGTTACAACAGCATAGTTCTTATAGTTTCGAAAAAAAGTGGCTGTGACATACGGACGGACATGACGAATCCATAAGGATGCCGTTTTTGCCATTTGGCTACGGAACCCAAAAATCTAGATTACTGATCAGGACACAGAGACATGGAGATTAAGTTCCGATGACATTCTATGGCAGCAACCTAAAGCAATAAATCCGTCTATTAAATAAATCTGTCTTCTGTTCTGACAAGCCAATGGTTTGCTGTGTTTATATTTTAACACCCATAGCGCTCCGAGAGATCTTAGCTCAACATTTTAATATTTATATCTGTGTATTTTACAATAATTGTTGAAGAAAGTTGAAAGTTAACATAAATATGCTGGGAGAAAGTCAGCAATCAAATAAATACGTTTGCTAAATCATTACAAACTATAATGTAGACTTGTTAAGTGTTCAATATGCCACGACTCTATGGGTATCTTCATAAATTCGTGATAGAGGCTTTGAGGCTGAATTGCCGTGGCTAAAATATGGACTTACTGTCATTTATCCCTCCTTTAAGGGCTATATTTTTGCAGCATAGCTCCGGGAAGTGATTTGATAAGTGAGAACCAGACCACTAATGCAAAATTCCATTTGTAACATGAGTATATTTGTACCTATATCCTATATTTTTACGACCAGTGATTACAGTGATTTTCCGCTGTTATTACACGGTAATTATTTCAAAAATATACCAGGAAAACCTTTCAGTATCCTGTGAGTAATAATGGCGCGTACCCGATATTATCTGTACGATAGCTTGTCATCCGCAGCGGGAACATTATCGTTTAGTTGTGCAACTACCCTCCCTCACGTGACGACTACAGTCATTACCGTCCCCGTCCCCCTCATTTCGTCCCCGTCATTGCTGTCACTGAAAACATGACAAGTACTCATTCACGTCATCGGATGTGTACATGCGGCATATCAGCAAATATACCAATCCGTACACACCATTCTGGCTATTATCATTTCAGTAATACAGCCGATTATAGGATGCGTGATTTCAGAACAACAATGCGTGCTATTTGACGCTTGTTAAAGAAGATTATTAGGAATTTTGAGCATTATGTACATGTGTGAAGATTGAAATTTGAATAATGTAGCACTCGGTGGATGGTACTAAGATTGATGGTTGACATTAAAAAGAAAGTGGTGGTCTGATGCACTCGATTCGATATCGTTAATACACCATGTTTGTAATCAATCTCAAGAGTGTTAGTGTACTAAAAGTACCTTAATTATGCCACATGAACCTGAAAATAGAATTTCAGCAGGGGCCTTTACAGGAAAGATATTTGTACAAGTACATAATACTTTCTCTACAAACTATAACTTACGTTTTCTAGAAGTGCCATTCGTTTGTATCAAACTTTTAAGTTCGAAAGACTCGCATTTTTACAAATTCAACATTTTCCAAATTCTACATTTTGGGATCCGACCTTTTGGGCATGCAACGTTTTGAAAGATCAACATCACGGTCTGGAAGGTTATATATTACTAAAATAAATCAGCTGTCAAGATTTCCGCAAATTAAACTTAATTATATACAATAATCTATGAAGTGAAACGTTGATTAATTCCCATTCCATTGAAACTGAACCTCCGGACACACGGTTAAGCAAACAGGTGTTGAATCTGTTAAGCAATCGAATTGATTCCTAATTTGCTTCATTTGGTATTCATTTTCATGTCATCCTTCCAACTTAGGGTGACCATCACTTCGTAAGGTTTTAGGACAATTCTCGAAGGCGCAAATCTTAACCTGTTGACAAACATGAATTCCTAAATGAGAGACAATGCAATGATGCAGGCCTAGAATGTATAAACAAACTAACAATTAAGTCTTACGCATGCTCGTAGTCGGATGTTGTAGGCAGCCGTTATGTGAAACCAACAAAACCACTGTTAGATTATTCGACAATCGTAAAAAACCCTTTTGTTTGTAAGAAACAACTGACTGATTTAATGAGGCTAAAACATTTAAATAAAGTCAATTACTTGTTAATTAACTGCTAGAATATTAGCTGTAATAAAATTGATTGACAAACCCGTCAGTAGTCAATTACTACCAACAGTAAAGGTTTACGACTTTTATGTAACGTCTACCATATTCCAACTTCATCTAATAGCGACAAATTGGACATTCAAACTCTAATTAAACCTTTTTATGTTGTACACGCACACAAAGAGCTTTTACGATGGACGCTCAAGTATGCGCGGCAATAGTTGCAAGGCAGTGTTTCCATAAATCATAAGTGCTCATGAAGAGATGAAGAGATAGGTTCACGTCTGGTAGCACCGCAGTTGACTTCCGCAATAAATCAGGGTAAATGTGTTGTCAGACTGGATCTGGCGGCTGTTGCGGATACCGCCACCTCTCCGGACTGACTAGGTGTTATACAACCACTCCTAACTGCTAACTAACTCTGTTTTATGCTTGTATTGTTGTGGTACTTTCCTGGAGGCGCGCTGCCGTCCTAGTTATGTGTTCTTCACTTCGTAACGGGAATGAAGGAGTCGTTGACATGCTTCATAATTTTAGTTGCTAGGCTTGATACGATTGCAAATATTTATCACGATAATCAATTGTTATTTATTTTAAATTGCTTTCTTCTGATTTAAAGTACCTGACATTTATCCAAATAGTGTAAATTTATTATTAATTATTTAAATTAAAAATATGAATAACTTCCTACTTCGAGTAGACAAGCGGATTAATCGTGTAGCTACATACGAGCACTTAAATCTTTTCTCAATTACTTTCAGGGTCACTGCCGTTATTGCCGTTCGATGCAATTTAGTGTTATAATTTTCTAGGAACGTTCATTGGAAAAGTTAACTAAGCTAGTTTTATAGAACAGGAAATTTCAAGAAACTAATGTTTCTGCGAAACCAGGTATTGGTTTTCATGTTCTGTTTGGACCTAGTTATTTTTCTTTCTCGTCTTGTTTTAAATGAAGTGTAAAATACTGTGCTCTAGTTTGAAGGATGCAAAGATACGGTGAAGTATGTACATTATTAGTGTACTTACCGAGACTAATTATAGACAACGTAACCAAATATTTGACGGCCGAGACAATATTTACATTAATATTATACCGTGCATGAAGAAAATCACGTCAAACCATATTGTTTAAATGCTTTAGGAATATTTTCGTGAAGGTTATGACACAATAATGAAACAAACTGATAATACGTGTCATTCAAGTTATATTGGCGCTTAATTAAGAAGCAATTTGCCACTACTTTTTAAAATGGGTGTCAGTCTTTCGTATCAGAGTGATGCCTACGGAATAATGAGATGCTGTTGAAATATTTCAAAATATGACTTCAAATTTAATTTTGGCATTGTAATTGATAAACTACCTAAGAATACCAACCATCCTACACGGCACAATCTTTTCTATTGTCAAGAAAAATCGAACTGCACGGACGATAAAATTTCTACTTATAATGTGTACTAAAGTGTATAAATGAAACATTGTGTTACACTTACACCCAGCGTCATACAGTATATACTCATGTACCCAGCGGTGTTCCATCTCACGGTCTCGTGGCTGTCTCCCGCCAGTAATAAACAGCGTCAATTTCATACCATTTCCTGAGCGCGCTCGGCTCCCTTCCCAGTGCGACCCACTCGGCAAATGATTGGATTTAATAAGATAACACTTGGAGAACGAATACACCCGTATCTGTGGCGATGGTAACATTGCCTGACGGTTATTATATGTGCATTGCGGTAGAAAAAGACGACCAATTGGGGAGTTTTTATACCACAATACCAAAATACTTTTGATAAAAAAATGTGAACGGTTGTAGAGGTTCTGTTTAAGAAATATAGGTATATAATAGGAATTTGGACCTTATCAATTTGAACTCAAAAAAAGGTTGAGGCAATAAATATCCCCAAGTCCCGTAAGAACATTAAACGGGCGATAAAATCAACGGAGACTCGATCTGACTTAGAAACCGTTAGCGACTAGAAGCCATGAATACTTCGTCTCATCCTCGTACCGATAAAAAACATGGTCACATTAACGGCAGCCTTACTTGGACGAGCTGCTAGTAAATAAAGTGGTGTAATTGCGGACTTCCCGTGTTATTACCGTTCTCACAACGTATGGTCACCCTATCAATTATCCTGTCAGGTCGATGGTATAGGTTTATAGTTTTATAGAAACTTTCAATTTGTAAACTAATTACAGACATAAAAAAATATCGTAGAGGCAGAAATAATGAAATGCCCCCTAAATCAAAGGAACCATTTTAAAAAATTACTTTAGACAAAAATATGTTAGATATCTGGGTAGTTAGAAAAGTACGTATTTTTACGAAATTTAAAAATATATAAGATTATTCACTTTGCTAAGATTTATTCAAATTACCCCAATAATGAAATTTTTATCCAAATTGGAATGTCCAGAAACAGGACTCGCTTATCACTCATGCGCATGTACTAACTCACATATGCAATTGCGGTAAATAAAGATTTATGGTCGAAACAATCATCGTAAATTGTTGGTACAGCAATAAATATCGTGATCGGAAAATAATAATATAAATTAGTACAAAAATAAATACATAGATATTGATAAAATTATTTCAAACTCCGAATTTATCCTTTGAAACTTCAGATTTAAATATTTTTCTTGTTCGGATCAATCTACTTGATTGGTCTTGAAGCTGTAAAATATAATTTAATTAAATAAAAAATAATACATACTTTTGGCTCTTTCCTCGCGCCATTTCTTCTTATTTGGAACTCACAAATCAAGAAATCACAAACGAAACAAATAAAATTCTTCAAAAATCACAGAACACTAAGCACAATCGTTCGAAAAAAAAAAAATATTTAAAAAAAAAGTTCGAAAATTAAATAAAAAGTTTGGCGGCAATCTGTCACATGAGCATGTTTCCCGCGAGGTGCGTGCGTCCACTCTCCGAGATCTCGACTCGGTCCGGACGCGGCAAGTGCCCTACTTGGCGTAACCAAACCAGTCTTTCGCGTGAGACAGAGATCGTCAATTATAGAAACTAACGTGTTCGAACGAGACAAAATATAATCATGATTTTTATGTATTGTAATTATTTTCTTATATTACAATTCTAAGTCACACTTTTATTGTTATTGCATTATAAAACAAACTTGTTTCACAATGTGCCAATGATCTACACTAATCGTACTAGTAGCGCCATCTAGCGGCATAGCACTGCACTAGGCTAACAATCAGCCAGCGAACATTCATTCATACTGATATTGTGTATCGAAAGGTGTAGATCATGGATCACAGATGGCCGACTGAGGCAACTACAACATGACACATAGGTGGCAGCATTTTCTACGACAGAGATAATGCAATCATGCGCACGGAAATAGGCTGCCTCGCTTTAGCTCGATCTACAGACAAGCCTCCTTAAAATTCATTGATAATTTAACTACTAACAGTTAAATAGTTGATATCTGCAATTTTGATTATTTGTGTTCTTTTAGATTTTCACAAAAAAAGCAGTGACGTACCCAAGTTATATTTTATTAGTAAGCACTAATAGATCCCTATTGTTGCCATAAAAGCTCAATCTTTCATAGGTACTAGAACTAGATCCTTAGGTTCCTAGTCGAGAGGCGGATAACAGGGACTACGCTACATTTTGCAGATTGCTTCACAATTTTAGTTTCGGTTTATGTCAACGCTCGTCTTCACTCTCTGCACCTTATGCGTTCGATGTTTTTTACACAAACAACGCTCTAAAGATCTTGTTTGGTAACAAAGTAAGATAACAGGTCTTTGTTCTGAACTCTGAAGCGACTTATCGAAGTTACCAAGGTAGGTTTTGGACACAATTTAATTTACACTTCACCTAACCTTTGAATCAAACTCATTAAAAGTATTGAAGTTATGGACACATTTGCTAATGATAAATGGACACAGCTGCTAATGCAATAACTAATCGTAGCTAGGAAGAATAACATCAAATTAATTTCAGTAAGAAATAGTCAGTCTGTCTCACTAGACCAGACCAAAGGCTTATAATAACGTAACTACTTACAGCACTTGATCCATTCCCCTTATCCTAAAAAGCCAATAATCTTATAATACACCTTTAGATGTAGTCCCTTTTCCCAGAACTAAGTACTTAACCGAAGGGATTGTATTTCCAGGAAAATCAATAGCCGCTTATATTGGATCTCTTTACTTATTTACCATTCCCGGTACTCGGGCGAGTAAAATGTTGCAGAAACAACATGTAAAAAAGAACCTGGAAATTAAGATGTGTTCCGGTTCACAAACACCCTTTGAACATTTTGTATCGAAAAGTAAATACTTGGAATTACTTCAAATTTGTATAACAACCGTCAGTGTGTGTACTCGTATCAATATTTTATTTTTGTCTGAAGATAGTATTGATCAATCGAGATATTCTTTTTGACTTGGAATATTATGTTCCGAAATGCCAATATTATAATATGGAGGTACCAATATTAGGTTCATTCACGTCTACTAACTTGTTTTTTAAGTATTAGTAAATTGCCTGTTGGTGCTTCTAGACTTAGACAACGTTTACACTAAGGGAAACAACGGATTCCCGAGATGAAGGTGAGGTGTCTGTTAAAATGGCAATGATGGCCAACTTGGTGGTTGCAATAATAGTCAAATAAACAACGCTACTGCCTACTGCTTCGAGAAGCATAGTCGTAATTGTAAGGTACGGCAAAATGTAATTTAATGAAATGATTACGATGCCCCATATGTACTGACCCCTCTGGAACACATTTCCGTAGATGACAGGGACTCTAGTTTTAAATCATTTCAAGTGTTGTTTGTTACATTAATCCTAATAGGATATGGCTAGATTGGGTAGTAGCGGGTTGCGCTAATAACATCGTAATGCGCATGGTAGGATAGGATAGATGGACCCCTTTTCCGCATTAGACTCGCATTTTGTCCATTATGCTTGCAGGCCTCCTCTCTGTGAGAGGGAATGAGCCGTAATCCACCACGCGGGCCCAGCGCATGTTGATAGATGTCACACGATTTTTTTGTTCTAAGACATGCCGGTTTCCTCACAATGTTTTCCTCCACCGTTTTGAGAGCAGTAGTGATGAAACAATTTCCACTAAGTAAAGGTACCTACAACTTGTAAGTCGCGACCGTTACCACTGGGCCACCACAGCTCTAAAATAGCATAGGTATTAGGATTCTTATTTCTGGTAAAGATGGCAAAAGCACCCATTTTCACTAGGAAATACCTCAATATGATCGCACTATTGGATTTTCAACACTAACATTAGCCAAATGCTGGTAATTTAATAGCGCTATTTTATTTAGGCATTCATTCAGGTGCCATCTAAAGTACCTGAATGAACTAGGAAACGAGTATAATTAATCCAATAATGTTCCCTTTATTGGATCACTCTCGTTGTCTAGCTAAAAGGATCGATGTCCATTTTCAGAAACCTTTATGTCTACTACGAACTGATTGATGTATTAAACATAGTTCACCATTTCAGTAATAAACGTAAAATCAAGCTTGGCAATAATATAAAAGTCTTAAAGAACCTACAGAGACTTCTCGTTATAATATAAATGCGATAAAAGATAAAACGTCTTGAAGCATATCCTTTTGATGGCTTTTACAGGCACTTCTGCACTAACGATTATAATATTAGTTATTTTATTCACGTATGGAAATATAACATACTCTTGCAGTTCACCCATGTAAGCTAAGCTATGCTCGAAAGTTTTAAGCTTGCGAAGTACGACCAATGCAGTTGCTAATACCGGTAAGCCTGCTGAAACTATTTCTTGAAACGAACGCGCGGATGCAAAAAAAAACTTTTGTTTTTGATTCCGGCCAGGGTTACCTACTGAATTTTATAATGATAACTTGCATTTTTTTTTGGCAATCTTTCCTCTATAACTGAACGCATAGACCATGGTCTGGCAGGATTTATTCCGGTAGTACGTTACTGTGGGGTAATTTTCGAGGAACATGAGGGCGAAGCCGCATTAGCTACATGTATACTATAATTTATAAATGCGACAGTAACTCTGTCTGTCTGTAAACTTTTCACACCTCAACAACTGAACGGATGAAGATGAAATTAGGACCACGGGTAGACCATGGCCGGGATGAGGATATAGGAAAATTCATAATAAAGGCATAGAATACTCACACTTTAATTTTCTTCCCCTCTGCCTGTGTGATGGTAGCAGGTGGCGGCGGCAGGTCATCCATGGGAACCTCCTCGTTGGGCGGCGACGGCGGAGACTTGTCGAACTCCGCGATCGGCGCCAGCTCCGGCATGGGAGACACCGAGTTACTGTCCATAGCCGATAACTTTATGGGAGACACTTTGGCTATTTTGACGACCTTTTCACACCCCCGGGACACCGGAGGAGAAGTTCACTAGAAAGTTCCGCAACGCCCGCACAAGCGAACTAGGACCACTCGAAACGGATTTCACGTTAAAGTTCACAGTTCTGTATTTAATCAAGACCCACGGCACCAGTGTTACTCCGTACGATACAGCGCTCAACTTCTCCGATAGAACTAGAACGTCAGCAAGTTTCGGGATTAGCTCCGGACGAAGTTCGGGACCTGCAAGCGATTAAAGAGTTATTTATTATTGTACTTTCGTGTTCGTGCTCGTTCCACACAGAGTTGAACAAAGTGTAGTGACGATGTATTTATTGTACGGACGTCGTTGACCGGAAAGTTGGCTGAACGTGGGAATATGATAACATTCATTGGTGCAAGGAAATGTTTACCTAGGGGTAAAACGTGGCATAATTAAATTTGGACGTTAGACCGGTAGTGGAGTGCGATGGAAGAGCGGAAGGACAACGTCCCGCGCCCTTCGCCTATTATTCAACATTCGCCTGACGTGACGCCGTGACGCCACGGAAGGGACTGCCACGATCCCTACATGTATGACGTCCCTGTTGTTTACACTACTACCGGCTCGTTGACCACTACTCGAAAGGGAACCGAAATAGATTCACACAAACATTATCGTGTTTTATGTTACTACTTCTCGCGAGACGAGCCATAATATTGTTTCAAGTCTTCAAAAGTTTGTTTAACTTAAAGTACCTAGGTCCGGCTTCGCTCACTCGACTTTACACATACTTACTTCGAACATAGATATTACCTTGAAGAACCTATATGTAATTAAGTTTTACCTTAAAACAAAAATTAAGCTTGCGAAAAACTACTAAACAAACATCATATACTGTATACAGTTTATGATGTTTTTTGGTAGATTTTCGGCCACTTATCCCTAACGAACCAACCTACACTCAATCTTAAACTAATTGATTGTGCAATATCAATTAATTTTTTACCCGACTGCCGAAGGAGGGTAATGTGTTTATGAATGTATGTATGTTTGTTCCTATGTGGCGTTCCAGAGACCAAACACGTAGGCCGATTTTGAATCAATCTGTCGATTGTCACCAACTACATTAAAATTGGAAAATAGAAAAATGGCGGAATTTGGGTGCCATATTGTGGGGTCCCAATTTTTTTCTTTTCGTCCTAACCCATCGTGTGGGGTAACAAAATAAAGTGTTTTAAGAGGTGATTTCATAAATATATAATACTTATATGTTTAAATGTCCTTAAAAAAAATGTTACATTAAAAGTTATAAATAAAAAATAAAAATAAAAAAAAACCGACTGCTTACAAAGCGAACTTAAAAGTAGAAAATCATGCTGTGCAGTCAGAGGATACATATTCGCGAGCTGGCTGACCAAAACCAGATGTATCCTCCGACTGCACAGCAATTCGCTTTTTAAGCAGTCGGTTTTTTTTTAGATTGTATAACAAGTGTTTATTTACATTACCCAATACTGCACTGTGATTTAAAATTATTTAACAATATTGAGTTTGGTACCTTAAAATAAAAGGCAATTGCAAACAGACGTTAACTAACCTAAGACTTGTATAAAAACCACATCTTGTAATGATGTTCCTTTTACCCGACTGCAAGAGTTATGTTTTTCGCGCGTATCTTGTATGCTACATGGACAACAGGACCACAAAGATCTCTGAAATACTATAACATGTCAAATCACAAATGGAGTGAGATCATCAAAAAGTGATCGGGAACATCGAGACGCTCCTCTGTGTCTGCAGTGAGAAAACAATTAAAAGAGAAGTAGTCAATCAAAACCATGTCAAATATTAGTTCGAAAATCTTATACTTAAAAGAAATGCTTGATACAAAGAAAGTAAAATATTTATTTGTGACCCGCACAGGAGACACGAGATAGGCAAAACACAAAGAATAATAAAAAACAAAATAAATAACCCCGTGCGAGTCCCAAAAAGGCTCTTATCTCAGTCAGCATGTGCAACGATATTAAAAAGAAAATAACGCTGCGCTGATATTCTGATAGGGCCCACTGTTGATGCCACGGACACATTCACGGAAACCGAACATACAATATTGGCATAAAGTAGAATAAAAAAATAACAAAATAGTATAAACACAGAAGGTGAGTCACATTACATTCTAAAGTGATTATATTGGTATTATTCTACTAATTTATTATTTTGATATCATGACAAATGTTTTTATAATTTTTACTGTGACATTCTAGAATTTTTATTTTGATATGTTTTATTAATTTGACATTTTTATATATATATATTTTTATCTGACATTCTAGAATGGTATTTTAGACTTGCATTATTTTATTGACATTTGCACATATTTTATTATTATTAAATTTAATAATCTAGAATAATTATTTTGAACTGTATTCTATATCAATACTCGTATTTGCATGCCATTACCCAAGGCAAACATGACGTTCCATGATCTTTTTATTTTAACAACTCTTCATGCTGGCAACTTGTTACGTATGTTGATACTCATGTTTGAGCAAATAAACAATGATTTGATTTGATTTATGTATGTCTATAACGTATAATACAAATATATAAATAAAACTAAACACACTATACGTTTGCCAACCAAATGTAGCCGCTGCACAAAGTAGGTAATTCACATTTCCACTCGGTTTCACATGTATGGCGTGCGACATACAGTTACAAGCTTCTGCGATTGCACGCCCGTCTAATCAGCACCATTGTGTAATTGTTCGTCCAGTAAGGAAACTCTTGATTACTATACATCTAGACTTGCACTAGACTTTCGCTTTCATCGTGAGAATCACCTAAGTTGTAGACATCCTACTTCCTACTACTCTTATAAACGCGAAAGTTTGTGAGCACGGATGGATGGAAGTTTATTTATACTCTTTCACGCAAAAACTACAGAACGGATTTTGATGAAAATTTACAGTGCCGCAGTTTTTAGTTTACTAGCTTTTCCCCTAGACTTCGTCTGCATAGCATTAGTACTGCCATCCTCCCCCAAAAGGTGATTTCCAGGATGAAAACTATCCTATGTCTTGCCCAGGATTTAAAGCTTAGCATACCAAATTTCACCTAAATCGGTTCCGCGACGTTTCAAAATGTAACAGACAGACAGAGTTACTTTCGCATTTATAATATTAGTATGGATGGATTTTTGTAAATTCACATTTCAAGGGGGAAATGGGGGAGCTTGGAATTGAATGGACTTTATGTGACACTTTTTATTGCAGCTTCCGATTTAGTTGAAACTTTGAAGACATGTTTTTGATAACAAATGATTGAGGTCTGCGTATTTATTTTTCAAACTACTCCTAAAAAGGATTGAAGTGGGTACTATTTACAGTTTATATGGGGAAATTAGGAGTACCCGTTATGCGTATACAAAATATTGGTGCATCCGATTATGAAATGGGATGAGGCTTCGTAGTACACAATAAGGGCTTTTGCTTTTATAATAGATGCCACTATATCAACAGGTTTGAGAAAAGAGAAAAGCGTGGTCATACGTCGAATCCCAATAATCTCCCCTGACCTACCAATTCTAAAAGGCTCTATTTTCCAATCAATGGGGCATGCCAAGTCGTCACAGTAACTTAGGCCCACAGTGCACACATATAATAATAGGGGAAAAATATTAACATATTTTTTTAGGGAAACCAATACTATGTGCAACTCTGGGCCTAAAATTGGCATTCCCCTTTTTTATATTACTATTAACAAAGCTCGATGGTAGCAACCCACGAACAGATATATGTAGCATGTTCGCGTATATCCAGGGCCCAGAATGTATTAGCGCGAAATGGAAGGACATACAACATAGTATAAAATGTCGTTCCCTTGTTTAGCGTCCTAAAATGTATCCATGATTAACGGCCTAATTAAGGAATGTCAATTAACTGCAGATAAAATTTAGGATAGAGTGGTATCTTTAATTCGCGGGAAAGCCGAACCTATGACTCTGTAGTTTATTTGTTTCCTTTTGTAACTATGTAACCTCTACCTGTACTGACCAACGTCTAGAATTAAATAAGTTAATCGTTTAATTACGTCAATGCTTCCTGTACATACACAGGCTGAGTTTTCCAAATTGGGGTGGATGGCCAAATCAGACACTATGAAAAATAGCGACAAACACTCGAAGGAGACACGGGGCCAATTTTGATGAAAACTAAAACTGGAACATTAGATATTTCCCACCCTGTATATCGACAACCAGAATTGATTGACAAAATCTATATTAACGAAGCCGCGGACAAAAGTAAGTAGGCTATATAAATTTATAAAGATATTGGTGGAAGTACTAATTCAACACGGGCGATGACGCGGGCGGTAGCTAGCTAACTGTTCTCTTATAAACGTGAAAATGAAAGGAATGTTGTTAAAAATAACTGGTGAAATGTAGGTATCGTATAGATCACCTCTGCCTTATCCTTCAGGAAATAACAGCGTAATGTTATGTGCTGTTAAAAGGAATGTTGTTAAAAATAACTGGTGAAATGTAGGTATCGTATAGATCACCTCTGCCTTATCCTTCAGGAAATACCAGCGTAATGTTATGTGCTGTTAAAAGGAATGTTGTTAAAAATAACTGGTGAAATGTAGGTATCGTATAGATCACCTCTGCCTTATCCTTCAGGAAATACCAGCGTAATGTTATGTGCTGTTAAAAGGAATGTTGTTAAAAATAACTGGTGAAATGTAGGTATCGTATAGATCACCTCTGCCTTATCCTTCAGGAAATACCAGCGTAATGTTATGTGCTGTTAAAAGGAATGTTGTTAAAAATAACTGGTGAAATGTAGGTATCGTATATATCACCTCTGCCTTATCCTTCAGGAAATACGAGCGTAATGTTATGTGCTGTTAAAAGGCATGTCGATAAAAATAACTGGTGAAATGTAGGTATCGTATAGATCACCTCTGCCTTATCCTTCAGGAAATACCAGCGTAATGTTATGTGCTGTTAAAAGTCAATACGGTTCACCCGACTACCCCAAAAGGAGGGTAATGTTTTTTGTTGTCGTATTAAAGTCTAGCAATGATTAATGTATCGCCTTTCCTTTTTATACAAGCTTTTATTTGAGACTGTGTGACAATAACTTCGAGTTGAAAGCCTTTAGCGAAAGAAAGACATTTTTACAATGAAATGACATTTAAAATTATCATTTTCACAATGAAATCACATTTAAAATTATCATTTTCATTAATGATCATTTCATTGCTCAAGACACAAACATTACAAACAATAACAGTGTTTTCACAACGAGTAAAAGCATTATTTCATATAATGCTTCGTGACAACAACAGCATAGTATCACGTCCATAACACCTAAACCCATTTCGCTACATTTTATCTTGAAACTTTTACTAAAAATAAAATGTTTTGAGAGAGAGCTCTCCATATCGTACTCATGCTAGGTGGTAGAAATTTATTTATTTTACGATACTTAGATTCTACGACCCGGAACAACAATCAGACATTTTCTCGTGTTCACAGTTTGACACAGTGGTCAGTTGGTACATTTTTATAAGGACCAAGAACGACCAAGATGCCAGACGCCCCCGAAGGTTCTCATATCTTTCTACACAAAAGCTGTGGGATTCAGTAGTGTTATTATGTACTTTGAACGTACGCATACTTGCAAGATTGGGCCGACGCGACGGCCAATTTTGAGCTGTCTGGTGCTAAAGGTACGTAAAAATCGTACTCGCTTAAAATTAAGTATCCGAGCTGATTTTTATGGATGCTGTACAGAATAATGCCAGGCATTTTCCATCGGCGGATATTTTTACCAGACAAATCAAATGTTGTAAAAAAAAAACTTGTATACTTGAGTCGATTGACAGACGGGCCTAAAGGCTTATCGGCAACGATGCACTGGTCGCCTCAAATCTCCAGAGCCTCGAACATCGACGCCGGGTTGCCAGCCTGTCGGTTTTTTATCGGTTACATTTCGGGGAGTGTGCGACGGAACTGCACAATTTGATTCCGCCTAGCCCTTTCCATCATCGGACTACAAGACCTCGGTACATGGTGGACATCGCTCCCATACGCACAAAGCGTTTTGCTAATACTTTCATTGTGCGCACAGCTAAAGAGTGGAATTCCCTTCCAGAGTCTTTGTTCCCTAATAGCTACAACCTTGGGGTCTTTAAGTCAAGATATATGTGTTTCTTCTAGGCAAGCGTGCTTCATCGTAGACCACGTCATCGCTTAACATCAAGCGAGATGGTGGTCAAACTTCAGGTTATCAAAAAAAAAACTTATCCATCCGTCTTTATTTTTCTACATGATACTCAGGGAACTATATATTAGAGCCACCAAGCATTAGGAATGCCGGCCTCCCTAAATATTTCAATAGTGAAGTACAATAGTCACCTTTAACTAATGATGAGTATTGAGTACCTACCTATAAATAAATAAGGTGAAGGAAATCTATTGTAGATTATTTTATTTCTGACTAGCGGACGCCTCGCGGTTTCTCCCGCGTAGTTCCCGTTCACGTGGGAATACAGAGATTAAAAGTAGCCTATGTCACCCCGGGATAGTGTAGCTTCCCACGGTGAAAGAATTTTTGAAATCGGTCAAGTAGTTTTTAAGTTTATTCGATACATACAAAACTACAAATCTTTCCTCTTTATAATATTACTAGCTTCTGCCAGCGGCTTCGAACGTGTTATTATTATACATATAAACCTTTCTCTTGGATCGCTCTATCTATTAAATAAAACCGCATCAAAATCCGTTGCGTAGTTTTAAAGATCTAAGCATACATAGGGAAAGACAGCGGGAAGCGGCTTTGTTTTATACTATATAAGGATAAGGATTATTATATAGTATAGATTTTACTTACTTTTACTGAACCTACCGGTTTTGTAGCCCACGTAATAATATATAGCGACCAAACATTGGTCTTAGGTAGACTTGGTCGCTACCAATGTGCTTATTTCTAAATATGCACATCATTACGCTTATTTCCCACAGGGGTGTAGACATCACGTAAAAACAACCTCCATATCCGCAATTCCGTACCACAGACCGTTTTTACAGACGTAAAGCAGCATCCTGCATGAACCCGTGAATCGATACAGAATTTCTTTACACGTTTCCCCAAATCATGTTCGCTACGAATATATAGTATCAAAGGTCGCACATTACTTACCCCTTGTGTGTTCCCTCGGGGGAGAGAGGGTTGCTTTGAGAGTACTAAGAGCCAACTTACTACACAAGAGTGGAAACAAATTAGCCTTGATTCTGTACTACAGAGATCGTTTGTAGCCATTATTGATGAGTAGATTCGAGATGCATGGTATTCTATGTTATATTGTGAGTAAGAATCGTATGTACACTATCTATTTTAGCAAGTTAACATTCAGATGGAGACACTTACTTTCCCAAGTATTTCATTGGTAGTGAATGTAAAACAGTGGTAATTTATAAATATTAATAGTTTAGCAACCTGCGTCCTGACATTTGACACAATATATTTATATTAGGTAATTATTAGTATTTATAATGGTTACACAATGTGACAACATTACGCAATCTATACAAATATGAGACGAATCTACTTTATAGATATTTCGCTAAGCTTATAAAATGCTACACACAACAGATACACGTTACTACATAAATAATAGGTGACAGCAACATGACATTTACGTTATCCTGTTATGAAATACCCGAACAATTCCCATCTCAGGCACGACACGATTCGGAACAAAAATTCCCCGGCATTTCCTAGCATTTCAGGTAAATATACGAGTACATAGACCGGCACGTACGTTTCTAAGTGCTCTCCAAGTCCTTGACGTAGTAAGTTTCCAAAGCAACCGCAATTTCTCTCGCGAACGAACGTTTTCAGCTAAGTACCACAATTTGGTGTTATTGTTCTGTAGCGACTTATCAAATTGAGATGAAACCAAGCGTAAGCGACTCGCTACTGTTTCTGCTAACAAACAATGAAATGTTGCTTTCTTTACGTTGCATTCTGTCTTTGTGTGCATTTATTGTTTTAGTGCTCGGTTTATTTTATCCAGGAGTGGTTTACTTGAGCTATGTAGGGATGGATATAGGTATGCAGGATGCTTAAATGATTTATTCAAGTATTTACTCATTTAAATTACTGGACCGGTCTCTCAATAGTCTGATAAATTTCCCTCTCACAGAGAGGAAGCTTGAGTCCCAGCAGTGGGAACATTAAAAAAGACTGATGTTGATTATGATGATGATAACTTTTAACTGAGGAATAAAAATGGCTGATTGACAGATTTTCTGTACAAAAGTTGTCAAACCGCCATTTTTATTGCTCAGTTAATAGTTATCAGACTATTATTAATCGGGCCTTATTGCATAGAAATCTTAAACAAAATGTAGTGGGCAAAAATCTATTAGCATTTAGGTCATATGTGTGTTACTACAATATTCTGGACAACTTTCAGACAATAAAGAAAACAGCTAGAAAAATAAACCCCTCGCGTAGAAAAAACGGCATACAGAAATGACAACGCCTTGGAGCAAGATAATGATGAGTGTGCCAAGTGTATGCCGGACGAAGGAGTGCGAAGTTGAGCGGAGTACTGCGGACTAGCGCATAGGAGCACGGAGAAGTGAGGCCTAGTGCCCATGAGTGCCGAGACTCAAATGAGGCCTCGGCCCTCGAGCACGTCGATGGCAACTACCGACTCCTTACCACCGTTTTATTACGGAAAAGGATGCGGGAAATTGTCTACTTTTAATTTAGAGGTGTGGCTGCTTTTTCTAGCCCAGTAAGGCGAGTATAAAGTTTAGTTTTGTAGTTCAAGTAGTTTTGTACGTAAGTATTTCGGAGTTGACTAACTTCTAAATTACTTTGAACACCTCAGTGGTACACCGTCATTTTCATCCGGAAAAAGTGCTCTTCTCCTCTAAAATGTTTCCTATACACGTTGATACGAGTACTAACATCTCCTGTAAGCATAATGTTTTGTAAAACGACTATACATACGAGACACGCTACTTTACGACGCACTTTGGTAAGTAATTGCTAATGTTAGGCTCCCAAATAGTCTGAATTTGTTTGCAGTGTATTGAGTATTGTGCAAACTTGACCACAAGCCCGTTGTCGCTTTATATCGGCCACGCTCGGTTACACAACATTCATTCATTTCCAAATAAAACTCAATGAAATAAACTACGTCTCGGATACTCAATCATTTAAGGAAACTACTACAGGCAGTTATCCAATCGTAGGTCAGTGAAATAATCAAATTGGATGACGACACCCCTGACCAAACCAAAATAGGTGCTCCATTGCAGTTGATTATAATACGCCTACTGGAGAAGCTATTTCATGTGTCAGTGAGGATAATTCACGAGACAAAGAGCTTCCTTGTGTTTTCAAATCAAGCCTGCTATTTTGTAAATTCAATAAAGTTTATTGAAATAAAATCTGGAACGTGATCCCTGTATTAAATTTAAGAGTAGCTAAAACATCACTTAATTGCTTCGATACTGTCAGTGATGCATAAGGCATTTAAATGTTAATTAAATATCACGAAATCCAGTATCGACAAAACTTATAATCAATAAATAATCAAATCTAATTAACAACGCCTTTAAATGCCAAGTGTGAACGAAATGGAAGTGCCACAATCGTTATTGTGTTACTGGATCAAGGTCTGCAAGGTTATTAAAATAATTTGCTCAAATACCACGGCAACAATGAACTCCTAACCTCAACACCTGCGGGCTGCGGCCCGTCCGACTCTTTACAAACGGAAATATAAATAATGACTGATATTTTCCATGAAAACCGACTTCGGTTGCCTTACTCGGCAAAAGCACTCAGAAAATCGATAGCAGTTTTTCCCAAAACTATTCATCACATCCCATAATTCATCGATTAAGAACGAATGTCGGTGCAATTCGTCATCCTGATGGCTGCAGCTACTCCCGTTCCCGTGCTCATGTGTTAGATAAAACCGTGAGTTATGTGCTAGGGTATAAGGATAATAATTGAGTGGCAGTGAAGCGAGGAAGAGGACAATTTGTAGTGGCCTCAAATCAGTACGCTGGGGAAGGCTCTCCTACGCGACTAGATCCTTCCTCGCTCGTGTATCTCCGCAATTTATTTGTGCAACACATCGCCATTTGTTGTGTATAACATGCGCTGTATCTGATACGAGCATCACGTATTTTAATTAAGCTCCATGATCTCAGAAGTTTTGCATTTTATGGAACGTCGAAGGACCTAATGAGGGGTTCATAACATTTTGTCTACGCACTCAGCATACATAATTATGCAAATAAATCAGAGTGTAAAAAATACGCAAATCAATTAAGGTCTTTCCGTTATATAAATTAGGAGACAAAGGAAGCTACTAACAGAAGTAAACAACGATTTGTAAAGTAATTCCCCCTTGCTGTCATAAAAATATGTCCTCCGGAAGTGACGGGGGTCGTCATTAAAGCGAATGACGTAAAATTGTGACACTCCCGTGAGCGTGTCATACCGTGACATGAGGGTGCACCGGGGACCGATGACAGTGACAACGTGACAGGTCATTTTGCTAATTAACTAGGGGATTCGTTTAAATACAGTAAAGTAAAAGTAACATTGGAGATTATCATAAAGGTACTATTTTATCTGCTAATATAATTGCGGTTGACATAAATGAATGAATGATATTGTAGTTTCTGCCCATCCCCATGAGAAAAAGGCGTGAGTTTATTTATGTATGTACGTGTAATATTATAATTAACTTAAAATTGATAGAACAAACATTGCCCATGCCAGTTTTAAGAGACTTGTTAGTAAAAACTGTAAGAAGATAAAAGACGTTTTTTTTTTTAATTATCTGGCAAATTAAAATTTGAACAATGATGAAGTTTCAGCAACCCCAAAAAAAACGCAAACGTGGAATAATCCTAAAAACGATTCTTCAATTTTTTATTCGTACGAGAATAATTAATGAATGAATATTCAGCAGCAAAAACCCCGTAATAATTCAACGAGTTCCAACGCGTAAAGTACGGGTTCCAAGTCGTAAAGTGCGGCGGAAAATGGTCATCAGAGTAAAAGGGCTCACTTGTGCTCTCACTTGATTATATTCCACCGTAAGTACTCGATCCTGGGGTTCCACAACCACATTACAAGCCAAACGAAAATAAAGCATAATGACAATATCGCAAAATACACTTTCCTTTGACAAGTCTTATTATGATACTCGTGTCGCCCGAAGTATGCTTACGAAGTTGCCGGGTTATTTCATACGGAATTAGATTTGTATATTGAGAAATAAGGACGCCATTTATGTTAAACATTGCCGTATTGGAAGCAAATATTGCTGCTGTTATTAAAATTAAGCGTCATGCCCTAAGCCTTTTATGGGCATTCACGTTATTCTATTGCATGCGTCTCCGAAACTCGTAACTACTGCGTTTCATAATGTTATGGAAATATATAATATTACGTTGGATTTGATCAAAGAGGATTAGTTCTAAGAACAGAGATTTATATCGCACAGTTAAACTGATATTTGGCCTTAAGTGCCTTCCACCGCTGTAGTGCCGTAAAACGGTTAAAGCCCTCCCCAAACTTATTGGCCGCCCTGAAGTTGGTTTACCGGATGCGCGAGGCACGAAACGGTGCTGTTTTTGTATGAGATTTCCTACTGCTCAGCCTTTGTAGCCAACTTCAGGGCGGCCAATAAGTTTAGCGAGAACTACACTTTCTAAAGCATACTCCTTAATAATGGCTAGGTTAAAAAGGTTTGAAAAAAATAAAAAAATATTGATTATGTACAAGCATGTACATTATTTGTGAAAAATGGTTTTCGTGTAACTAATAGAATGCTTTAAAAAAAAAATTACAAAACGATATTTTTTCGCAACTTTTGGATACTCCTCAAAACGAATTGGATGTTTAAAATAATTTAAAACAGAAAAAATTAAGGCTAGAATTTCTTCATAACTGAAATAGAATTTGTAAATCAAAGAATATTTTGCAAATATAACTGTCCAAATGGAGGTTTAATATTGATATACTGGCTCCGAGCGGGCGCACGGCCAGTACTGCGTTAACATTAGGGAATATGTCGCCTTTAGCCATTGAGATAACTATGAAAGAGAGGAACTATGAACTACCAAAACATATTCACCGATAAGTTTAATTAGAGAGTAGGATATGAACTAATTACTAATAATAAGTGATAACTCAATGATCCTATATCTCTGAAGTGATTTCTTCATGAAAATTCACCATCAAAATGCGATCACCACGGAAAGCTACATCAAAACATAAACTATCTAATGCTTAAGCTTTAGTTATAGTTATACCAAGTTCGTCCGTCTGCGGTCATTCCATCTATTTTAGTTTCCATCATTCAAAACTGAAGACTGATCCTAGACGACGCTTCCTTAACGAAACATTCCTTACAACCTTGGCTCTTATTGTCATGGAATAACATTTAAAATTGAGTAGCTAAGTTCCTTTTACTTATAGAAACTGATCCAGTAACCACGGACGTTAGCTTCAAATAATTTTAACGTAAATATTTACCGGAGGAGAGGAGGGGAGGGTTTAGTGTTTGGCACAGCTGTGTGGTCCCTTTATGACTAATTGTTTGTTTATCCGATTCACTATTTTAGTTTGGAAACTGTTTATAAGTATGAGAAAAAACTGATACATGCCTGCACTTAGAATACGGGGAAACGCCCAGCGAGCAGTGGCCTAAAATAACAACTTTGTAGGAAATCTACAGTGTTCATTTACTGACAGGTAACGCACAGCCTAAATCGCTGAGTTTAGAAGCGTGAAATCTTCTTCTAGAGTTCCTTATACAACAAAGGCCTCTATCTGCCTAGCCTTTTCCCGATTATGTTTGGGTCGGCTTCCAGTCTTACGGGATTCAGCTGAGTACCAGTGTTTTACATGGAGCGACTGCCTATCTGACCTCCACAACCCAGTAACTGGGTAACACGTACCTCTTGGCAAGACAGTTGTCAGATCTCAAGCTTCTGACTACCCGTAACGACTGTCAAAGATCTTCAAATGACAGCCGGGATCAACGATCAACGTGCTTGCCGAGGCACGGAGGAAACTCGGTTTAAACAGTCACCCATCCACGGACCGACCTCGTCAAGCGTTGCTTAACCATGAAAATCGACCCGTGCAGCTGTTATTATTTAGCCACGAGCCCCTCTTACAACAATGGTAATTGGTAAGAATTTTTTAATCTCAAAAAAGGATGAAAGTTTGTATGGGAGTTCGTCATTTTTTCAGATGAAAAAATCTATTGGGCTTGCGGTGGAATAAAATGAATAAGCAACGCAACCAACGCCAACGTGGTTATTCCATGTGGAAAAGAACTGTGATTACAATACTTGGAATTTACCTATTGAATGAAACGTAGAAATAATGAAAGATAGTAAGAGAACCCACCAAAGAATATTTGATAGCCGTCCTTGCACCGAACGCGGTATTTTAAAGAATCAGCTTACGAAGCAGTAGCATTTGTATAAGATGTGCCATGCTTAAAATAAAGTTTTCCTAGAGTTCATGTTGAAGCAACTCATTTGTTCTAGCTGTTCTTTAGACATGGCAATTAAGCTTTTTGTATCCCGAGTAATACCACATTTATTTTCATTTTGAACAAAATTATTGGAGATTGATTTCAGAAGCTGATAGAGGAATTGTTTCTGCTTACATGTGATAAGAAAATCAAAAAGATCAGGCTGAATTTATTTAAATAAATAATTTATGTTTTACAATCATTAAAGATAATTGCAAAAACTAAGAGAACCCTCATCAAAAACTATTTCCACATCAGAATTCAGTCTCACCGCATTAACATGCCTACATTTTCTCTGTGAAGGTGAAAATGAATAAAACATTTTACACGTCCCTCAACTGGGAAATGTTAATTTAAACTAACCCACTTTCGCACAAAGCGCGCGAAATCAACAAAAGCCCGTATGAGGGATGAATAAAGCCTATAATAATAAAAACATAGAGCTATTCAAGACGACCTTGTAGCAGCGGCGTAGCGGAGGCCTCCCTTGCTACGAAATTCGTAGCAATTTGCTACGAAGACCCTTAAACTATTTTTTTACCATCCGTTTTGAGGTTTCTTGTTTTGTAAAGTGGTTTTAATATAGTGAACAGGTATCTACTGTTCATGTAATTTAGGCACCTCAGAAAATCTCAAACATCGCAAAAATTACAATGCCCTTATTTTTTTTACGTCCGATTAACCGAATAAATTAACGTTATCATTACTTTTACAGGTGGTGAGTCGCAGTGTTTTTATAAATAAGTAAAAAGACTATTCACCATTCATAAATATCCCTCAGTCGGAGCACAAAAGAATCACTTCTGCGTAAACATCTGTTTGCAAACAACAGGAAATGCCCGGTGAATCTCGCGGTTCACACATTCTTGGTCTCTTACTATACTATTCATTCTTAATTTGAATTAACATCTGGGTATATGACACAGAGGAAATACAATTTTAGAAACATGAGTATCGGTTTTTAAATAAACCAATTCTTTCTTGAATCAGAATAAGAATTTTATCATCATTTTTGTCTTGGTCCTTCATTCTTTGCTACGAATTCATGAGCGTTATTCTGTGGGTTTTATTGTCTTGTTTAATTACTACAACGAGAAATTATCATAATAAATAGACATAAAATACCTACAGGCTTGCTTAAAATTAACTTAACACAGAGATAAAGTTTCACTTTCATTCCTTGCTCAAAACACATTTAGCAAGCGCATCGCATGCAAATGACTTATAAATATCTATGAAACAGTTGTGAAGTAAGTTCAAAGCGCCGCTGGATTCTCTCCAAAACTTATCGAGTGTAGTATTGAATGCAAACTCGATGCATTTCAACAGAAATTTCATCTTGCAGCAAGAATACAAATCTAAGGAGAATAACAAAACGTGGTCAGTAAACATTTAGGAGCTACTTGTGATTGCCAAAGTGTGGTCGATCGACTCGAGAAAGTGATACCTACGCGACCAGCATTGTTTGACTTGATGGTGGAATCCGAGACAATCATGCGTTATAGGCCGACCGCTTAACTGAGACTGTTCCTAAGGCCTCATTTACGGAGACGCGGGGCGTCGCGCGTCGCGTTGGGCGGCGCGGGCCGCACTAAATTCAAACATATGGCGTTGTATGAGAGTGTTTACAGATAAGCGATGGCGATTACGTAGAAGTGACGCGCCGCGAGACGCGACGCCACACGCGACGCGCGACGCCACGCGTCTCCGTAAATGAGGCCTAAGGTAGCAAGAGAGATGTTGATACCCATCAGCGAAATATCGACTGACTGGTCGACACTAACGCCTATGAACTTATATGTTGCATCATGTTTTAATAAATCTATCCATCTTCTATATATATATGTATAAAATAATATAAAGGCGAAATATCGACTGACTGGTCGACACTAACGCCTATGAACTTATATGTTGCATCATGTTTTAATAAATCTATCCATCTTCTATATATATATGTATAAAATAATATAAAGGCGAAAGTTTGTGAGTGTGTGTGTTTGTGTGTTTGTATGTTTGTTACTTCCTCACGCTCAAATAGCTGTACGGATCTGGATGAAATTTAGCACAGAGATAGACTGTAGTCAGGAATAGCATATAGGATACATTTTATCCCGGGAAAATGCACCCTCGGGATAATTTTCGACATACACGCGGGCGAAGCCACTGGCATAAGCTAGAATGTATAGAAAAGGCAATGTCCCGACTGACAAATCAACGCCCAGCTTAAACCATTAACGATAGAAGTTTGAAATTTTGAGAGGAAATTGAATTTATATTGTGGGTGTAATTTAAGAAAGGATTTTTCGAAATTCATTCCCTAAAAGGGTGAAATAGGAGATGAAAGTTTGTATGGTCATTTTTATTTACTAAAAGACCATCTTGGAGCTAAGTTAGATTTTCCACAACTGACCAGGAGACCAGAACCCTGAAGTAAAAAATCGGGTCTGGAATCATGAGTGTTCTCCTGGTGGTTTGAGACTACCAGGAGAACAGAAACATAAAGATGTAGAAAATTACAAAATCTGTATTAACCAGAGCGAAAAAGTGCAACCCGGTTTATGGTTTGTGCCCGGTTGATAGAAATAGGCTCGTGCCCTATTACTTGGGATTAAAACAACATAACTGGTGAAATGTGGGTACCGGGGTGTTTGACACCAACGTGAAAAAAAATACCATGGATTCAGTACATTATTCTGGACCCCTAGAGTTGGAATTTTTCGTAGACCTCATATTTAGAAAAAAAATATAACAATAAATCATTAATTCTATTTTTTCGCAAAAAAACAGCAATTAAAATAAAATTCAAAAGCACTACCTATCAGCTGATATTCTAAAGTACACGATAGAGGTCAACGCCGCAAGCTAGTACCTACACCCGCCGCGCCGCCCGCACTTTTTATTGGGTTTCTCATCTGAAACTCCTAGTAACCGCGCGGATTTGGTTTGTGCCCGGTTGGCAATAGGTACGGCCTAACTTGGGATTTAACCTTTCGTGTGTTTAAGACGTGACTCCACGTGACACACGAAGGTTATAAAACATAACTGGCGAAATGTGGATTTTCTATAGGTGCCCCTCTGCCCAATCCAGGCGTCATGTTATATTTGTATATAATGTTTTACTACACGGTAGAAACAAATAAAATCTTATGTTAGATGTTTTCCTAGATATGTCTCGCTAACAGATAACGTCTGAATGCGGGCACGCTTCTAACATTCGCGATAATACTGCTGTGCCAGTTAACAATGTAAACAGTGATCTTGAAGGTAACATTGAAATAAATCATAACCAAACAATCCTTCACCTGATTTTGCCCGTTCTTTACTACAAACCCTATGGGGATAGGAGATCCTCCTTGAAGTGAACCTTGAAGAATCTCTTTCCTGAAACTACTTCTGGCTAAGTGAATATTGATGGAAAAACCGGCCAAGTGCGATTCGGACTCGCGCACGAAGGGTTCCGTACCATTATCGCAAAAAACGCCACAAAAATCACGTTTGTTGTATGGGAGCCCCACTTAAATATTTATTTTATCTTGTTTTTAGTAAACACATCAACACGGTCTAGGGATATTTTTAAAAAAGCGAATTACTATCAATGTGTTAATTATTTATATGACATGTATATATTTAAAAGATACGTTATTTAATATTCTACCATTTTTTAATAAGGGTTAAGGTACTTCGATTAAAATTTCAGGATTTTATGGAAAAAAATGAAGCATTGACGGAAACCGTATATGAATTAACTTTTAATTTATGAGTAAAAACTGAAAAAAATAGAAAAATCATTTAATTTGTGTTTATAAACTTGAAGTTAGTAGTCTGAGAAAGCGCCGATGATGTTCATAACACATCGGCAACGATTCGGCATGCTCAGAACAAGGTTGTCAATGTCTTGCTGCGGAATATTGTCCCATGTCCTTCTGAGGTGCGCAAAAAGTTGATCTTCTGTAGCCAGATTTTCAGGAACTTCCTTCAGAGCTCTTCTTTGCAGCATATCCCACGCATGCTCAATGGGATTTAGATCTGGCGATTGAGCAGGCCAGTCTAAGGCCCTAACATTGTGTGTATGTAACCAAGCTGCTACCGTTCTCGCCGTGTGTGCCCGGGCATTGTCGTGCATGAGCAGGAAATCTTGCCAAATGGGGCAAGATTTCCTGCTCATGCACGTTCTGCCGTCATATTGCCCCGCACCCAAACGAGATCCGTCCGTCCTCCAAGACGAATTCCTGCCCAAACCATAATTGTTCCTCCTTGGTATGGGTGAACTTCCTGAGGGTTCTGAAGACGGCTCCATCGTCAAGGAACTCGCCAAACACGCGTCCTTCGTGAATCTGGATGGAAGCCGAACCTGGATTCATCCGTGAACAGCACATTGGACCAGAGCTCACGGCCCCAGTCCACGTGGTTCCGAACCCATTCTAATCGTCGTCCACGATTGCCTCTCCGTAAAGGTGGGACCCGGAGTGGTCTACGAGAGCGTAGATTGCTTTCATGCAGTCGCCTTCTTACAGTTTGGTCACTCACAAGCACTTGGTGTTCCACTCGCAGCCTTTGGACCAATTGAGTCGCCGTTGCATTTGGTTGAGCTCGCGCAGTAATTTGCAAAAATCGGTCTTGTCTGGGGATAGTGATGCGACTTGGCCCCCGGTGCCTCACCGCTACTTCACCTGTGGCACGATAGCGTGTCCACAATCTTGAAATTACATTTTGGTGGGTCCCTATGGCCTCAGCAACATTACGCTGAACAGACCCAGCTTCCAGCATTCCCACAGCTCGTAACATCTCCGCCCTCGGCAAATGTTGGCGTTGCATGGCTACAATACCTCAATTTTAACTTTATCTTTCGTTTAAAAATGAAAAAAAACTGTAACTAAACGTAATTCGTATTGTTTTCTAAATTTCGCACAAAGGAAAATTCCCTCTCCCACACATCAAGACATTTTAATGCCACCGAAACAAAAGAATTTTCAAAAATTTGAATTTGGAATTAGTCTGAGATAAATTACAAACAAATCGGTGTATAAGAGATTCCAATGTGGCCAGTACTTTACGAGTTATTTAATTGAGTATATGAAATATCCCTAGACCGTGTTGATGTGTGTATTTGTAGTTATAGCGGCAACAGAAATACATCATCTGTGAATTTCAACTGTCTAGCTATCACGGTTCATAAAATACAGCCTGGTGACAGACATACACACGGACCGCGGAGTCTTAGTAATAGGGAACGGGTACGGAACCCTATAAAGGTCCACTAAATCATCGTTATCCAATGTTTCATTTAGTAACAGGAAATATCAGCAACTAATTATGCATTCATAAGCTGATTCTGGTCAGGAAACTATAAAATGAATGAGTTAATGCCAGTTAACTAATTATGAGCGTAAGCCATGGAGTAAGAAGAAATGGAGCGCTAAAGTAAGGACGTGGTCCGATATCAAAATAAGAAATGCATACTATGAGAGCAGTGGTGCCCCAGTGGTAACGGCCGCAACTTACAAGTTGTAGGTCGTGGATTCGAACCCAGACAGGTGCTTTACTTTGTGTAAATTATTTCATCACCACTGCTCTCAAAACGGTAAAGGAAAATATCGTGAGGAAACCGGCATGTCCTAGAACTAAAAGTTCGAAGACCTGTGACATCTACCAAACCGCACTGGGCCGGCGTGGTGGATTATAGCCTATGCCCTCTCTATGAGACGAGGTCTGTGTCCCAGCAGTGGGAACATTAAAAGCCTGATGATGATACTATGACATAACTTTTTGCTTCTATAAAAGTTTTTTTTTTTTTCTGTTGCTTCTTAAATGTAACAAACCAGTGCGTTTTACTAAGTGAATTCGGTTTTTGACTTTTTAGTTCCATACCCAAAGGGTTAAAACGGTACCCTATTACTAAGACTCCACTGTCCGTCTGTCTGTCACCAGGCTGTATCTCATGAACTGTGATAGCTAGAATTAATATTTGTTTGGGAATAGCTAGACAGTGAAATTTTCACAGATGATTTATTTCTGTAGCCGCTATAACAACAAATACCGCAATAAAAACAGAATAAAATATATTTTTTAGTTTTTTTTACGATAATGGTACGGAACCCTTCGGGCGCACCCTTCTTTGTTTAATTAAAGATAATTGTTATGTTTCTATCTTAAAAAAGTTGATTTTTTTGAAAAAGTAGAAGTGATATTGCAACACTTATCTATCATAAAATATGTATTGTATTAAGTTTGCGTTTTCTTTTATTCATACAAGAAAACGCAGGGCATTTTTCCGGGTCACGGTATAAGATTGTACTCGTAGGGCATCCTCTAATGAAATACGTGTTTCATCCCTACAACTCAAGGCATGTACCTTACTCACATAGGTTTGGTACAAAAATGTTTGCATAGCACTCCATTAATTTCTTTTCGTGTTTTTATGTCATAAATTAACACATAATGATGTACTACAAAGTAATCTAGCAAGTCTATAACTACATCTGGCTCTGGCGTTCTATAACCATTTCCCTGTCGACTATAGCTTGGGTACATAAGTTACATAATGTTTTTGATCAGCTAAAGTTAACTTTAACATATGAAAGTGACTTATTTGTAGTTTTATAATGGACTCGCTAATGTTTACAGCTCCGACCGCGTGTTATTAGTACTTCCCCCAATATCTTCGTTAATTTCATTTCTATGCGTAATTGTAATGTACCTTTAAGCAATATTTATATAAAGCTTCATCAAAAGCCGTGCTCAGACATCCTCTCAAACTTTTACATTTATAATATTACTACTAGCTGACCCGGCAAACTTTGTTTTGCCATAATAACACCAAATATTCATCTACCCTACTTTCCCTACCCTACCCTACCTACCCTACCCTACCCTTCCTACGCTACCCTACCTACCCTGCCCTACCCTACCTACCCTACCTACCCTACCCTACCCTACCTACCCTACCCTACCCTACCCTACCTATGTAGGTAAGGTAATTTTTTTTTTTTTCATTATGACCTTCTCCTAACAATAACAAACACAACAAACAAAGAATAAGCGAAATCGGTCCAGCCGTTCACGCGTGATGCCGTGACCAAGGGAAATAGGCATTTTTATATTTATATATATAAAGTAGGATCCTCGATTGGGATTAGAACGCGTTTCGTTCGCATCCTGTGGGGACGAGGTCATCACTTGATTTGCTCTAGTGATGCCCCATAGATGCTGTTTGATTTGTTTTATCCTCAGAACCTCTCTATCCTATACAGATGTTAGTAGTTTATGTAGACAGTTCAAATAAATGAATGAGTCAGTATTTTTTGTAAATTAAGTGATACTTAATATGACTTAGTTTGTTGTATTAGATTATCTTTAATAATCTAGTATATTACCTCAGCCACACCGACCTCAAATATCATTTCGGGCGTAAATTTGGAAAAACTACGCATCTCTTAAAAAACCGGCCATGTGCGAGTCGGACTGGCGCACGAAGAGTTCCGTACCATTATCGCAAAACACGGCAAAATTATCACGTTTGTTGTATGGGAGTCCCACTTAAATATTTTATTCTGTATTTAGTATTTGTTGTTATAGCGGCAACAGAAATACATCATCTATGAAAATGTCAACTGTCTAGCTATCACTGTTCATGAGAGATAGCCTGGTGACACACAGACGGACAGTGGCGTCTTAGTAATAGGGTTTTCGTTTTAACCTTTGGCGTGGGGTCTCATCCCATACAAAGAAACTGTCCCGACTTACTGTACTGATTATACTGATTATTTGATTTATCTATCGATACCGATTGACTAGTAGATGGTGATCTATATATCGCCGTGGAACGGAACCGAACGCGATCGATTTACAAAAAATAATCGGTATTATTAGATGTAAAACGCTAGTTACGTCAGCACGGTTTCTTTGTATGGGACGAGGCATCTGTATGGCAGTGTTATATTATCTATGCCTTTGGGTAAGGAATCCTGAAAAATATAGTGCGTAATATTAAAATAGGCCTGCATAACTGGATACCGTGTCGATATCAGCATGTAGGTACTACGCGTAGTAATAAATCAACGAGTTGTGTTATGGCTAATTTCACCCGCATTTTATGTTTCATAGTGCAGCCAAGTAACGTAGTCACACCGTCATGTAATACGAAATAAGGAACTGTAATAAAGGCCCGCTCTACCGTCACAAGTGTCTTGAATGCTGTAACAAGATTTGATTTAACCCGACATAATCGAAGAGGATGTCTCTTGGAGTGAATGTGATCAGTAATAGTACATTGTGTATTAAGGGCGGTATGTAAGGAATTACGATCGAGGCTCTAGTAGAAGCCCGAAGTCGAAGACTGAGGGCTTTCTGAGTCGAGTTTCGTAATTCCCGTACCGCCCGTGATACACACAATGTTTTTCATCACATTTGCGAGTAATAATTATGAATTATAGCTTTAATACACAAGTCAGCACAGCTGTTATTACGAAATACTTGAACTTTTCTTTAGCGGTTGGCGAATTTTTGCCCACACCACAGATTATACAGTGTTTCGTTCAGAAACTTTAAGGGCAAATACTTACGTAGGTATACAGCCATGACGGAGTGTAAAAAGAATTAAATAATTTCGACGTTTTCATACTATAACTATTAAAATCGATTATTAAGAACATTAGTTGAGTATTTAAGTAACATGTACCGAGATTGCAAAGAAATTCCTGTTTAGATAACATTTTAATACAATTTTTCAATTGCGTGTAAACTCCTTGCTTGAACTTGCATGAACTGTGTGCTGTGCCATAAATTAAAAAAAATATTACTTACCGCCCTAGGGTTTCATGACAAATAGAAAGCCCGAGGGTTTAATATGGGGCATTACGGCCAAGTTAACCTGTATGTTTAGATACTTTTTACGTGCAAGTGTGATGAAAAAAATCTTATAGGCACCTTTGTGTATAAAAAAGTATATGCCATTGATTTTTATTATGTTATTCACTAGCGACCAGCAAAATAAAGAGCTCGTGGCTAAATAATAACACCCGCACGGTCGATCTTCAAGGTTAAGCAACGCTTGACGAGGTCGGTCCGTGGATGGGTAACCATTTCAACATACCGAGTTTCCTCCGTGCCTCGGAAAGCACCTTAAGCCGTTGGTCCCGGCTGTCATTTGAAGATCTTTGATAGTCGTTACGGGTAGTCAGAAGCCTGGGATCTGACACCTGTCTTGCCAAGGGGTATCGTGTTACCCTGCAGTTACTGGGTTGTGGAGGTCAGATAGGCAGTCGCTCCATGTAAAACACTGGTACTCAGCTGAATCCGGTTAGAGTGGAAGCCGACCCCAACATAATTGGGAAAAAGGCTAGGCAGATGAAGACGAGCGACCCGCCCCGGCTTCGCACGGGTAGTAGAGCATTATTATTATGCCTACATGTTTTTTCTGTCGGGACCCGTCATCGGTGTGAGAACCGCGCTCGAATTTATTGCAAAAACTCTTAAGATATTCATTTAAATTATACGATGGAAAGGATTATCATAATGTGCGTGAAATTTTTAAGGTGACTAACGTATTTAAGTTGATAAGGATTATTACTGTATACGTCTACATAGCTTTCCAATTACCGCATTGTACATGACCATTATTTTTGAATTTAGAATGGGTATACTAAGTTACGAGTATCATTAAAAGATATACAGATGCCATTGCGGTCTTTTCTGTAGACCTATAAAAGAGGAACAATTTCACCATACATTGTTTTGTTATATCTCAAAGGGATTAGGCAGCGTTTTCGACGGAAGCTCCCAGGTGGTTTGACTTTTAACGAAGTTTGCAACAATTATCGTCATATCTCAAACAATTTACACAAAACGTAAACATATTATACATAAACATTCCCCATGAATCACTGTCTATTGGTGAAAACCGCATGAAAATCCGTTCAGTTTGAATTTATCGCGAACAGACAGACGCAGCGGGCGACTTTGTTAAAGTAGTTGTAGTGATAATTGTGCGATTCTAACTCCTCTTTACATCAACCTTAATTGAAAGATTGACCTCTCCAAGTTACCACATAGTTACAAAGTTTGAAATTACCTATAAACATTACATAACATTACGCCTGTATTCTTTGGAGGGCTAGGCAGAGTGCACCTATAAGTTAAGGCTAAAACTATACCAATCTGCCATAGGTGAGTCAGACACGGTCTGATGGAGTGCCATCTAATCAGTTTGCTTGTTCCACTAACCCTGCACGCAAGTTATAGTAAACCCGTTATTGTGCATCAGTATTTAATGTTATGTCACTTTACTGAAGAGTAAGGCCTCTTACACATAAACACGATACGACGTCGTATCGTACTACGACGCGCTGAGAATGAAACAAAATGAATGAAAATTATGATGAAACGACACGACGCACGCGACATCGTATCGTACTTATGTGTTCGAGCCCTAAGTCGGAAGCACCTACGTATAATAGAATTTTCAAGACAAAATATCACATACCTACTACCGCCACCATAGGTATCTAACACTATGCACATATCTATAGAGACACCTAATTTCAATGAACATTAAATAAATAAGTAGCCAAGTGTAACTTCCGGTGTAAAGAACAACGAGTAGAACAGATTGGATTGAAGGTACTACTAGGGTTTGCAAGACATCAACTTAAGTATCTAATATGTAAACCGGTTTTTCGAAGAAGCTGTTTTCATCTGATAAAGCGCATTGCTAAACGAATATCCTTGTTAGTAAGTAGGTACAAATCGTAATGAGATCGGAAGGTTTCGGATGCACCGGGCGGGTACTCGCGGGTAGGGACGCGGTCGGCGAGAGAGCAACATGGCGAGCGGGCGAGCGGGCGGTCCTGCGCGACGCGCTACAGCCTCCGCCGCGGGCGTAGTACGGCGCGAACAAAGCCGTCCCACCCTACTCGCTTCCTGCCTCCGTTTCAGCCGCTTCCGGTCAACTCGTCCGTAACACATTTTCATGTATGAAACAAGCACTCAATTTGATATTTATGATAAGAACCGTCACTTTATAATTAAAGAATGGTACCGGTATCGACGTACAGTAATAGATAGCTGTGGATGAGAGTCAGGAGCGTGTGTGCGCGTGTATGATCGAGAGCGCGGTCCGCGGGCTACTGGCGGCAGCCTCCGAGCGGGGGCGCGGGGCGCGGTGGCGCGGGGCTGCGCGGGCCACGCTTTTCATTAAGGAGCCGAGCTACGCCGCCGTAGCAACGGTCGCCGCCCCGGCCACGGAAAAGCTCCCAGCCCTTGTGATTTATCTCAAAACCTGCAACTCAGCGAAGCCGCTGGCATTTGGTTACGAACATTTGAACTGCACTTTCATGCATTTAAGAATACAATTTTTATGACAAGATCTGTTGAGCCCACGTAATTTGTTTTCTATAACACCGTCATCCATTATGAGACATTGAATCTTTATCTTAGAAAACAGAAACAAACCTAACTTCACGGGTTCAGTGATCGCTCCAAAAGAAATCATACCATTATTGGCTAGATTGATCCTTACATACTTGGAAAGGTCACCGTCTGAATTAACATGTTCCAGAAATAAGATGAGTAGATAACTACTTTTTTAGAGTTCCGTAGTCAACAAGAAACCCTTATAGTTCCGCCATACCCGTCTGTCCGTCCGTCCGTCCGCAGCTAAGCTCAGAGACTCTCAGTACTAGAAAGCAATAATTTGGCGTGGATATACATATTAATCACGCCAACAAACTGGTTAAATAAAACCAAGAAATGTTCTTTTCTCGTCTATCCCATGGTGTGTAGTAACGTTGGATAGGCCATTCAAAAATATTACGGATCTGTAAATACCATTTTTCAATTCTAAGATCCGTTTCCGTAGAATTAAGCTTTAAATGGCAAATTTTTGTTAGAGTCAAGTGTCCCCGCACCTTGCCAGCTAAATGGTTGCTTTTGGAAAAGTGAAAAAAGTTACGGCCGTAGTATATTTAACGAAATTAAAAGGAAAACTATCACAGCTAAATAGGCTTTACAATTTTACGAGTAATAGTAAACCAACTTATAAAATGTAATAGGAAAAAAAAATGTACCTATATTGATTTATGTGGACAACAGTTTTTGAACCGCAAGGTTAATTTTGTCCCTTTGTTAGAGTAATATTTGGTGCTTTCATTATTTTTGAACGTTATTAATGTTACCTATTTATTTTGGTAACAGTAGCTGTTTATACGGAACCTTCTGTGCGCGGGTCAGACTCGCACTTGGCCGGTTTTTTTGTAGTTATAGGTACCTTATGAAATATGGTGGTTATTATGGAAAAAATCTTTAACGACCACAATTCTTCTGGAACCTCAATCATGCCTGGAGCGCAAAGCTTTCTCCAATCTGAGATCGAATACGCCATAATCACGCAGAAAAATGATAAAACTCCCTGTAGCGACAATATTGCAAACGAAGTTCTGAAGTCCCTATGCATCCCACAGTTCAAACCTCTGCAAACACCAGAACAATGGTCAAAGTCCACAATCACTTTGCTTCACAAAAAGGGAGATCGAAGTGAACTTGGTAATTATAGGCCGATCAGCCTTATGACGAATTTATATAAAATATTTTCGAAGGTCATCTTGAATAGAGTTACCAAAATACTGCATGAGAATCAACCACGTGAACAAGCTGGTTTCCGTAAAAAGTACTCAGCGATGGACCACATACAGGTTGTTACTCAGGTAATAGAGAAAGCTAGTGAGTATGGGAAAATTGTTCATATGTGCTTTATTGACTACCAGAAGGCTTTCGACTCCCTTCACTAAGATGCGATTTGGTCAGCACTTTTACACCAAGGAATAGACGTTAACTACTAAAATTTAATCAAGAGCGTTTACTCTAAATGTTGAGCTAAGGTGCGGCTGTAGAGAGAAGGAATAGAGTTTCCCATGCAAAAAGGTGTACGCCAAGGGGATTCGCTTTCACCAAAGTTGTTTTCGGCGGTACTCGAGTCGGTATTTAGGTACCTAGATTGGAGCACAAATGGCATTAAGGTGGGTGGAGAGTTCCTGAGCCCTCTCCGCTTTGCGGATGATATTGTTGTCTTCACTAAAACCGCAACTGAATTGGAATCCATGGTGAGCGAATAATCAGGAGAAAGTAAGAAACTCGGTCTATCGCTAAACGCTTCAAAGACAAAAATAATTACAAACGGAGAGAACATTGACGTCGCATTAGAGAACTCAAAAATAGAATATTTTAAGGACTATATTTACCTAGGGTAGTTGGTGTCGTTTGTTCGTTCGTTCGTTGGTTCGTTGAAGAATAGCATAGAAAAATACTAGGGACTGAAAGAAATTATGAAAAACAGAGATGTCAGCTTACATATAGAAAATAAAGTCTATGAAATAGCTATACTACTCTGCCTTACGTACGGATGTCAAACGTGGTCGTTGAGGAAAGAAGACGAAGAGAAGATTGCCATACGCCAAAGGAAAATGGAAAGAAGTATGCTACACATAAAAAAATCAGACAAAGTAAAGAATGAAATAATACGGATGAAAACAAAACTAACCGACGTAAAGCAGAGAATAAGATTACTGAAGTGGAATTGGGCAGGGCATCTGTGTAGACTAGAAAGTACTAGGTGGACGAAGAGGGTTACCGAATGGATTCCACTAGAAGGCAAAATAAAGCAAGGAAGACAAAGAAAGAGATGTAGAGATATATTTATGCAACGTTGTGGACCAGAGTCAGAGGCGTCTCTAGCCTATGTAGCGCCCGTGTGCAATCATGACCCTAGCGCCCTCTAGTAAGTACGCGGTCAAAATATAATGGGTACAAATAACAGCACATTACCACAAACTGTCAAATTTCCCCAATAGTTATTAAGGGGCTGGATACTCAAAATGGGCTTTCTTTTAAACTTTTTTTAGCCTAATCTATTGAATATGTGGCAGCGGAAAAAAGATATGTTAATCTTGATCATATTTCCGAAAACTTTGTTGTGGCCGAAACACGATAACACACAAAAACCTCGTTACAATTGAATGGCAAAGTAACCTCTTACCGTGATCTTCAAAAAAAAATTCCGGTAATATTGACCAGCGTACATTGGTACAATTAACAACAACAACGTATCATAAAAGGACGCAAAACATGATTGTCTTATATATTGACGTTTCATTCATTATTTTTAAGTAATTCATATTATTATGTTTTGTAAAAAAGTCTATACAAATTCCATCGTGCTTCTCTTTCCATCCAGTGCAATTCGACAGTGACCGCTTTGCGGCGTTGCTAGCTGGACGTATGTCGCTTTTTCCCGCAAAAAGCAAAAATATTATTCAATTTATTTCTCGTCAATTCAATATGTCAAAAAAATATCAGGTATAATGCAGCCAGATCGTGTAGCTTGGTGGCTTTAATTGGAACTAACGAAATCACAAGTAATATTGTCAAAGTCTGTATTATTTTTATTTTCTGGCACTACCGCTGTCACTGGAATCTATATTTTTGTTGTATTATAAACGACTCACGTCGTTTAGTTTACTTACTAAGTCCATAACTAAAAAGTATTTGAACCTCTTTGAAAATACAACAAATGTTATCTCAATTTGAATTAAACAATATTTAAAATATAGGTGAGGTCGAATACGATTTTAACCTTCTTCGTTCATGTAAAAAACAATAGAAGCAAAAAACACAGAACATGGAATGGTCGTACCAACCGCGCTGGCAGTGTCTCGAAATGACAGAATAGACAGCAATAGGAGCCGAGATGATTTTGACGCGTACCGTGAGGGCTGGTTCTAGACGGTGAGGGAAAGGAATGTCTGGAATGACTGAGGTGTACTCTTATGAATTTAATTGGGGATGGATGAAGAGGGAGGGGACGGCCAAAGAAAAGATAGATGGACTGTGTGAGGAGTGATATTAAAGAAAAGGGAGTCAATTATAGCGTGGTGCGGGACAGGACGATATGGAAGAAGAAAACGTGTTGCGCCGACCCCAAGTAACATGGGACAAGGGCAGGTAGATGATTATGATGATGATTTCGGACTTTTACCGGTAAGACTTAGTAAATCTTTTTTACCGCTAAATAATAAGTTTCATCATGGTTTTTTTTTTAAACTGAAACAACATTTCGGCTTTTACAGTAACATATACGTGGTTGTGAGGCATACACTGTTTTTAGTATTTATGTTTTCCTTTTTAGGGTTCCCTAGCCAAAAGGCAAAAAACGGAACCCTTACGGATTCGTCATGTCTGTCTGTCTGTCCGTCCGTATTTCACAGCCACTTTTTCCCGAAACTATAAGAACTATGCTGTTGAAACTTGGTAAATAGGTGTATTCTGTGAACCGCATTAAGATTTTCAAACAAAAATAGAAAAAAACTGAAACTCATTTTTTAAGTTATTGCATAGCTTCTATCGCGGGCCTAGAGCGCGGAGACCGAATCCAGAAATTCCGTAACGAAAAAACCTCACGCTCCCCACTCCGACGGGCACGGCGGTGATACTTTGACTTTTAATAAGGTTTTTGAATTCTGTGGAATCTGAGTGGTGAGGGGCAGGGGGGCGGGGGGGGGAGGTTTGTTGCACGTGTTTTCGATTTCCGTGTTGGTATTTTTAAAATGAAATTTTTTTTTGCGGGGGGAGGTAAACGGTTAAGGGGGGGGGGAGGCTAAATCCTATCTTGTTTTCCTGGATGAAGTAGCACGAGGCAGGGGGGCAAATTTTTTGTCAGAAATGCGCTAACTCCAACCGTTTCTGAGATATGAGGGTTTTAAAAATTTTGTTGGTCGTAATTTTTTTGCCTTTTATCGGTCTCTCTGAGCTGTTTCTGTGACAATGGTGATCAATGTGGACCTTATGCAAATGAGAATAAGGGTCACTTTTGCTTGTCAAAGAAAAGCGACCTTATTTTAATGTGAATAAGGGTATTTTTGTTTTGTTTTTTAGAGTTTTATTAATCGTAAATAAATGCGGGTTTGGCTCGCTACGTTTTCGAGTTTTTAACGTTTTTAATTTTTTTGACGCATTTTCCAGGACTGGATCTAGAATAAATGCTATGCAATAGCTTTACCGCGGCAGTCCCCGAGTGCCACACGACTCTTTTTTCATCCTACCTATACGTGTGGGGTATCTATGGATAGGTCTTCAAAAAAATATTATTCAAAATAATATTGAGGTTTCTGATATATATTTTTTTCTAAACTGAATAGTTTGCGCAAGAGACACTTCCGAAGTTGTAAAATGTGTCCCCCCCCCCTGAAACTTCTAAAATAAGAGAATGATAAAACTAAAAAAAATATATGATGTACATTACCATGTAAACTTCCACCGTAAATTGGTTTGAACGAGATCTAGTAAGTAGTTTTTTTTTAAATACGTCATAAATCGTAAACCACAATTTAACAAGAACGGAACCCTTCGTGCGCGAGTCCGACTCGCACTTAGCCGGTTTTTTTATGGCATGCGATGTGCCTGGCGCATATAAACATTTTCCTTCTTTATATATATAACAAACAATAGCAACAAATAGTTTCAGCCGTTCTCTAGTGTCACGCTTACAATCACATACAGCATTTTTAGGGTTCAGTCTATCTCCCTGTCTGTCTGTCCGTCTGTCACCAGGCTGTATCTCATGAACCGTGATAGCTAGGCAATTTTTTTTTTACAGATGGTGTATTTCTGTTGCCGCTATTACAACAAATACTAAAAACAGAATAAATTCAATATTTAAGTGGGGCTCCCATACAACATACGTATTTTTTTCCGTTTTTTGCGATAATGGTACAGAACCTTTGTACGCGATTGCAACTCGCACTTGGCCGGTTTTTTTATTTACATAGATAGAAAAGTTTACATGACCGTGTTTGTTGCGCCCTGTCTATTTGTTTTTTAACTCTAATATACAGAAAAACGGCACCACGTGACCTCACCACAGAGGGCTGATGTATATCAAAACCCAGTAAGTGCTTTGTAGTTATTATATTCCAGGATAGCGGAAAGTCATCTTGTATTAGTAACTAAATGACAATACTAAACAAGGAATATGAACCTACTAATTGTACAAATGATATTAATAGCGTCATACATTCTATTGCATATTTTAAAGGTGTCTTTACAATTTGATGTGACTTTCCTATTGTAAACAATGATAAAATTGATTACTGAAAGCACCAAATCTCAATTCAAATTTAAAGTTTCCAGTTTAAATTGTACAGTCCATTTCAGTATAGTAAAACTCATTAAAATAATATAAATAAAATTATCTGGCTATTAAACCAAAATAAAAAATGTAACGTACTGTGTTCTTATATGTGGCAGTCACATAGAACCAGACATAATTTTAATATTTATTCAATTTGCACGGCAAAGAGTCGTATGACACTAGCCAGATTAATTTAATTTTCAAATAGTTTTCGCTCCAATTTAAAGTTTGCCCCTAAGCTATCGCTGACAGTGGGCGTGGCTTCTCTCCTCTGTCGTTTCGCTCTTGGCAGAGCGGTCGTGGTTATGTTAAGTCATGGGGGGATGGTCTGTGTTAGCAAACTTACGCTTTGAGCTGTCAGCGACAAGCCCTGTAGGGCTTGGCTTTGTCGATGCAGTCCTACCTTGCCTGGCTCCTTCAGAGCCGGCAAGGTGGCGTGGTCTTGAGGGAGAGCGCTACGGTCGTGTAGATCCTCAAGGCAAGTGCGGTGATTTTCCTTCTCGTGGTTGCCGCCCTGTTATTGGTCTAATTCCCTCTGAAATAGACGTAACTGAAATCACCGGGCGACGTATCACAGGGGTGGCGAGGTCATGCCCCTGGGTGTCCACCATTGAACAAAGAAAATGTTGGATAGCAATGACCTCCCGCGTGTTTGTGCCGTGCGCGGGGACCCGTATGGAGGGATGAAGGGATCCTGGTGATTGAGTGGAGCAGGCTGCACACAACACATCACTTTGGCCCGGATTTCTTCCGACACGGGAGGCCGTAGCCTAGCCAGCTATGGTCAATCGGCTGCGGGGTCCGGTCAGACGGCCCCCAGGCGAGTTCACTCCCATTGGGGGCTTGCAGACGGCGGCGCTCGCTCGCATCGCTAGTGGTAGTAGTGTGAGTTGGTGTCGTGCAGTCTCGTGAGCAACTGATGGGGGAGGGCTATATCTCTCGGCTAATCCCTGGTGCTACCGTAGCATCGCCACTTGGGCACTCCATGGAGGGTGGGGAAAGTCGAGAGATGAAATTTATATCGGGATTTTTAAATGGATTTAACATCAAAAAAAAACCACAAGGCGAAAGGACCGGCGAAAGTTGGGACTGCGCTCCAAAAGGCGGGACCGGCGAAAGCTGGGACTGCACACCAGACGGCGGGACCGGCGCAAGCCGGGACTGCATTTTCCATAGCAGGAACGTCCAGAGGCGAGACTGCAGTGGGATCGTCTCGAGGTGGGGCTGCGGCGGGACTGTCAAATGACGGTACTGCTGCGGCACTGCCGAGGGTCGGCACTGCTGCGGGACCGTTGAAGGGCGGAACTGCACACCAGACGGCGGGACCGGCGCAAGCCGGGACTGCATTTTCCGTAGCAGGAGCGCCCGTAGGCGAGAATGCAGTGGGGTCGTCTCGAAGTGGGGCTGCGGTGGGACTGTCAAATGACGGTACTGTTGCGGCACTGCCGAGGGCCGGCACTACTGCGGGACCACCTAAGGGCGAAACTGCAAACCAGCCCACCGGGCACAAAGGTGCTGCCAAAACTGGCGCGACACGTGACCCTTGTGTCGGAGGTCGAATGACCTCGGACCTTGGGGCCCCGGATGCGACCGGCAAAGACAGCACCTCGTCGTCTCCCGGCGGCCGGCATGAACCAGGCTGGCTTCCGGTTGGACGATCTGGGGCGCGCAGAAAGAAGCGCCAAAAGCTGAGACAGCAGGCGGCTCTAGAGGGGACTCCTACGGAGGGCCCATCAAAGAGACCGCGTGCTGCTCTCAGCGGCGACAGCGGGGACATGGCGGCCAAGAGGATGAAGACCCAAGGGCAATCATCCTCAACCGGATCCTTTAGGGATGCGGTGGCGACTGTGAAACTCGCTGTCGTCACAGTCAGGTACCCGGAGGAGTACTTGAGGGCGGAGGACTTGGTGCCAATGCAGGAGCTCATAATTGGGAAACTGGAAGTGGCGCCGGATCCTCTGCCTGTTCTAACGGTTGCTCCCGGAGTTGTCGCAGGTGCAGTTCATGTATCCTGCGACAACTCTGATGCAGCTAGCTGGTTTCGGGGGGCCATCCACAATGTGGAACTTGGCTCCTTGAAACTCAAGGTTGTTGACGCCAAGGACCTTCCAAAGCCAGTCAAAATGGCATGGAAGAGTCGCAACTTGGCGTTGCAGGACTCTGCCCGGGCCATTCGACTGCTCCAGCGGCTTAACCCTGCCTTGAGGACGAGCGACTGGAAGGTCGTGAATACTCTCACAGAGCAGACCGGCATCCGTCGTATCGTCCTCATGGACGGGGTGTCCGCTGGGGTCATCAAGGCCGCGGGCTACTCTCTTCCAGGAGGAATTGAACGGTACTCGTTCAAGCTCCTGGAAGAAGATAAGGGAGAGGCACCCACTGCGGAAGCAGAGGCGGAACCCTCCGAGGATGGACTACACCGACGTGAGGAGGCCATCGAGGAAATCTCTGCTTACGGCGCATCGCAGGAGGCAGAGATTGGGACCAGGGCGTCAGAGGCAGACCACGAGGATGACATCCTCGGGGACTTCGACACCCCAGGGATTCAGTCGCCGATTGCTCCTGAGGAGAGCCAGGCGATGGAGGAGGAGCCTCAAAACTAGGGCCCTCCTATATTGACACAGACCCATCAAATAATCCAAGATGGAGGGACTAAGGTGTGTACAAATTAATTTGCATCATTGCAGAGCCGCTACTGCCCTTCTGGCTCGGCAACTGAAGCTTAACACATTTGACGTTGCCTTGATACAGGAACCTTATCTGTATAAGGGGACTATAAAAGGCTTAGGTGGGACAGGAGGCATGGTGCTCTATGACTGACCAACTAACGACGCGAGGACTTGCATCTATATCAGGGGCGGTATAGAGGCAATGCCCTTACGTACTTTCTGTTACAGGGATCTCACAACAACTCTGATCCAAGTGGGGATGGGCACAGAGAAAAGGAAAATTATCCTTGCCTCTGCCTACCTCCCATATGAACAAAAGGAACCAGTAACACCACTAATCAGAAGACTGGTTGACTACGGCAACCAAGAAAACCTCGACCTGATACTTGGCTGCGATGCGAATGCACACCATGTCGTTTGGGGCAGCTCAGATGTCAACAAACGAGGGGAGGATTTGTTGGACTTTGTGAACAAACTCCCAAAAAAGTCTGAGGAGCCTTCACGGCAGTTTACGGTTTGCACCAAGAAAACGCCGCGCTCAGAACGAGAAAACATTTATTTATGATATACACAAGGGGGGTCATGAAATCCCTGAAAATCTTAACACCGCGATGTAGCGGAGAGTCAAAAATGTACAGCGCCATCTATTGGTTTGAAGCGAATTTAATAACAAAAGTGACATTTTTTGATGTTAGAATCTTAACATTCCGCCCACCATGGACAGAGTGTCCATAAATTAACACATTATAAAGACAAAACAATTTATCCGCCCACCATGAGAACAGTTTAGCTACTACCAACAACAAATAAAAATATCAAAACTTAAATTAACACTTCATAACATGTTAAGTGATAGGTAGTAAAATACATAAAGCAATACCAAAACTTAAGTCTAGATGGTGACAGGTAAAATAATGAGCTTAGACACTGGTCTCTTTATAATAGAACCCTTACATTTTAATGAAACAACGCGCGTAAGTTTGTCCACTCCAATATGCTTGTCAGTTATTATGCCATACAACCATCTTGCCGGTGGTAGATTATCCTCTTTAACCAGCACTATATCTCCCACCTTAGGTTCCGGCGTTATTTGTGTCCATTTATAACGATGCTGGAGTTGTGTAAGGTATTCGTTTGACCATCTACGCCAAAAGTCCTGCACAAGCCGTTGTGTGAAATGCCATCTTTTGAGAGTACTCAAGGTAGAATTTTCGTAATTAGCATCCGGTACCAGTACTAAAGGCCACCCACAAGAAAATGTCCCGGGTTAAGTGGGTACGGATCTTCTGGATTGGAACTTATTTGTGTTATCGGTCTTGAGTTAAGACATGCCTCTATTTGGCACAAAAGAGTCGTCATCTCCTCGAAAGTGAGTGTGCTGTTGCCGATAACCCTTTTTAGGTGATGTTTTGTGGATTTCACTCCAGCTTCCCAGAGCCCACCAAAGTTTGGTGAATGGGGTGGAATGAAATGCCAGTTGGTGCCGTTTGTTGCAAGCCAGTCAGCTATGTCATTCGCTACTACCGAACTTTCCCGTGGTACTAATTTTTTGAGCTCTTTATTCGCTCCAACAAAATTAGTGCCATTATCACTCCACAATTCTGCACAATGACCTCTGCGTGCAACAAAACGCTTGAAAGCAGCCAAAAATGCTTCTGAGGTTAGATCGCTCACGACCTCTAGATGAATTCCACGAGTGGCCATGCAGATGAATAAACAAATATAACCTTTAGTGGAGTGATGGCCACGTCCCTTTGTGGTTCTGACTGCGATAGGCCCTGCGTAATCAACACCACTTTTATGAAAAGGGGGGCAAGCAGTGACACGAGCTGATGGCAATTGGCCCATCAATTGTTGGTTCGTTTGAGCCGCATAACGAATACAAACGACACATTTACGAAAATGCTGCCTTATAAGACTCTTTGCGTTCATGATCCAATACCGAGTTCTTATATAACTCAGCATGGACTGAGGGCCCCCATGAATAGTACGCTCATGGGCATCTGCAACAATCAAATTTGCAAGATGTGAATTAGGAGGAATCAGTATGGGATGTTTCATTTCATCCACAACGTTAGCCTTCTGCAATCGCCCACCAACTCTAAGGATGCCTCCGCCATCGAGGAATGGATTAAGCGAGGTAAGTTTACTCTCTTTATTTACAATACCTAATCCCCGTAAACTCTTTATTTCGTTCAGGAATTTTTCCCTTTGGTCCAACCGGATACAGGTAAGTAATGACTCCTTCATTTCCTTAGACGTTAGCCAAAGTGTGGTTGTAGAGCTAGTGCTAACCCTATTTAAGGTTTTAAGAAACCTTCTACAATATGAAATTACTCTTGTCATCCTATTTAGACTTGAAAACCTTGACATTATATCAATGTCTTCAAATGTGACATGACATAATACCTTATTTTTCTTTTCTTCTAAGTCAATTTGTTTAAACCTTCCTTTACTGTAGTGGACTGTATTTTCTTGTAGCCACTTAGGGCCCTTTTTCCAAATGGTAATTTCAGAAATATCCCTCGGATTTATGCCCCGCGATACGCAATCTGCTGGGTTCTCATCGGACTTGACATGGGCCCACTGACTATTGTCCATTATGGTCAAAATTTCCGAGACCCTGTTTGCGACAAACGTTTTCCACTTGCTAGGATGACTACTCAGCCAAGCAAGAACAACACTAGAGTCAGTCCAAGCGTGGGTATTTTCTTTTGTGATACCCAATACTTCCGAGACTTCTTGGAGCAATTTAGCTAATAAAACCGCTCCACAAAGCTCCAAGCGAGGTATTGATACTTGTTTTACAGGAGCAATCCTTGATTTGGAAGCGACCAGATTCACATGAACCTTACCGTTACAATCTACTGTTCTAACGTAGACAACGGCTGCATACGCTGCATTAGAAGCATCACAAAACCCTTGTAGTTCCATGTGAACATTGTGTCTGCTTGCCCCCGTCCATCTCGGCAGTTGAAAACTAGTGAGATGAATGAGATCCTTACGATATGAAAGCCAATCTTTGAGTATGTCAATTGGTATTTCGTCATCCCACCCTATACCAGCAAGCCATATTCTCTGAATAAAAACCTTGGCTGTTGTTATGACGGGCGCAATCCAACCAAGTGGATCAAATAATTTGGCTACATCCGAAATTACCTTACGTTTGGTCACAGGTGTTTCAAGCGGCGGAAGTTGGACAGTATATTGAAACTCATCGTTAGATCTGTTCCAGGTTAATCCTAGAATTTTCATAACAGAATCTAATTTCAATTCTAGGTTTTCCTTGCTATCCTTACTGTCTGTATCAACTTCTTGCAATAACCCATTGGTATTACAAGACCACTTCTAAAGCTCAAATCCGCCACAATTAAGAAGGTATTTTAATTGATGTATGATTTTAATACCTTCTTCAACGTTTTCGCAACCTGTCATGAGATCGTCGACGTAGAACTCCTTTAAAACCCTGTCTGCTGCTAAAGGGTATTTATCACCATCATCATGCGCAAGCTGTTGCAGAGCTCGTACAGCTAGGTGCTGAAGATGTACCAAATGTTACACGCAGTAACCTTAGATGTTGAAGTTCTGAGTTCACATCTATACGCCACAACAGGCGTTGAAAATCAACATCTTCTCCAGATACCTTTACTTGTCTATACATTTTTACTATGTCTGCAACAAGACATATAGGATAACAGCGCCAACGCATGATGATGTGCCTCAGTTCAGGTTGTAGCCTTGGACCAATCATCATGTCTCTATTTAACGATGATCCATTGTTTAGAACACATGACGCGTCGAATACAACCCTCACCTTTGTTGTGGTTCTATCATTTTTGATGACTGCGTGGTGTGGCAGATAGATGGCATTATGATTCTCTTTCTCTAATTCTGGAACCACTTCCATATGACCTAACGTCAAATACTCCTCAATAACTTCATAATATTTTATTGCAAATTCAGGATTCTTAACAAACCGTTTCTCGAGCAAATAAAATCGTTTCCGAGCAATATCGAAAGAGTTGCCAAATTTACACTCGGGATTCTTTGACTTGAAAGGCAATCTTACCACATAGCGACCTTCTGAATCTCTTTTAACAGTTTCTGCAAAGAAGTCCTCACAGGCCTGCTCTTCCTCTGATAAAAACCCTTTGTCAGAAGAAGGTTCCTCTAACTCCCAGAACTTCTTTAACAGATCGTCAGTTAAATGAGTGTGCATGTTCACAATTTTATTTCTTTGCGGAGAACCTTGCTTGATTTGTGAATGTATACAGCCAGAGAGAATCCATCCAAGTCTGGTATTCTGAGCCACAGGCAACCCAGGTGAACCCTTGATAACACCATCCGTTATAATCTGGCAATATACTTCTGCTCCTAGTAAAATATCAATTTTATTCGGAGTATTAAATGAAGGATCAGCTAGCTTTAGATCCGACATTTGAGGTGACAACGATGTCAAAACAATCTTCCTCTCAGGAAGAAGTGATGTGATGTTCTTTAGAACATGAGCCTTCACAACAACTATAAAGTTGGGATCGTGGCGTGACTGAATCCTTATGTTTACAAAACATTTAGAGTGCAATGTTGCGCTCTGGTCACTGCCAAGTCCTGAAATAAAGCTCTTGTCTGTAATCTTCTTCAGACCAAGCATTTGTACCGAGGATTCGGTAATAAACGATGCTTGAGATCCTTGGTCTAAGAGAGATCTTAAAACGAAAGTGCCTGTTCTCGCTTCTACCTGTACTAAGGCAGTGGCCAATAGCACTTGGCTGTTCACACTGGAGAAACAAGACACAACGTTAATTGGAATCTCGGTCTGTGGAGTAGATGGTGGAGATTTATCCGTACCATCATCCTCTTGATCACGTGAGTTGTGACCTTTAGGGATTGATTTCTGATGAAGGAGAGAGTGATGCCTCTTCCTACAAATACGACAATTGGTTGACTGACGACATGAAAATACCGAATGATTTGAACCGAAACAGTTAAAACACAACTTATTGGTTTGGATAAACTTACGACGTGTTTCAACGTCTTCCCTTGCAAACTTTTTGCAATTCATCAATTTATGGTCGTCATCACAAAACTCATATTTTGAATTTGAAGTGACATGCATAACCTTAGTTGCGCGAGTAATATTATTCGACTTGTTTACCTTATTATCCAAAAACTCAAGAGATCTGAATCGCTGCTCTAAGAATTCTTGCAAATAACTTATCTTAGGTAGTTCGTCATTGAACGTACAGATTTGAACTTCCCATAACTTTCTAGATTCAGTATCAAGTTTCAGACTCACAATGTAAATTACAATAATATCCCAAGAAGAAATATCAATATCTAAATTTTTGAGGGCGTTTAAACATTCATTTGTGGTATCAAGTAATTCTTTAATGGCACTGGATGATTCTGACTGTATGTTCTTTTGATTCATGAAACGTTTTAAAATACAAATAGCAAGGTGTAATTTATTATTATAGCGATGTTCTAATTGATCCCAACAGACTTTGTAATTATTGGCCGTAATAGGAATTTGCCGTAAAAGTTGCTCGGCCTCACCTGTTAAATAGCCTTTGAGATAGTGAAGCCGTTGAACGTCGTCCAATGCTTTGTTGCTATGTATTAACGATATGAATAAATCACGAAAACTTGTCCATTCGGTGTATTTGCCGCTAAAAATAGGAATGGAAATCTTGGGTAATCTAACACTAAAGGATTGACCGACGTTTGACTCATTAACCTTAGAACTAGACAATGCAACAGTATTAGAATCGATCTTAAACTTAAGCAAACAATCCTTTATTTCCGTCTTATAATCCGTGTATAGTTCTTCAGTTACGTCATATGCATCAGTTGTGTAATAAGTAGACTTAACCAATTCCTTTTGATTAAATTCCGAAACGATGACTCTATGTGTTTCGCGATATGAAGTCCAATAATTTTCCAGTGTTTCAAGACGAGTTTCCAAATAGGATTGTGTTAACCTTTCCTTTGGAGATTTCTTAAAATTTACTCTGGCTGTTTGTATCTTTGATTTCACATCATCTTGAAATGCAAAATACTTATCCATTTTTATATGAATGTATAGTTAAATTTTCAATTAACTTGAATCACCAATCTCAAATAAATTGTAAGTCAATGAACTTTTTCCTCAAAATTTTCTAAGTGTTTGGCAGTTCTGGGGGAAAACCGGCGTGGATTCCCCGTCTGTTCACTTTTTGCGAAACTATTCTAAGTCCAAACAACTTCTAAATTTTCTAAGTCTATTTCTTCTTGTATTGAAGATTCTAATTTGCTTGAATTTTCTTAAAGATAATATTGCAAAGAGTACTCACAGTTTCACTTCTTTATACTTTACTGAAATCGGTTCCAAACTATCCGCTCCTTCCGATACCGTTCCAGTACTGGATATGTCGCTGCGTGGTTCAACTTCAATCAACCAACTTATCGTCCATCCGGCTCGAAGGACCATGAACAAACTCCCAAAAAAGTCTGAGGAGCCTTCACGGCAGTTTACGGTTTGCACCAAGAAAACGCCGCGCTCAGAACGAGAAAACATTTATTTATGATATACACAAGGGGGGTCATGAAATCCCTGAAAATCTTAACACCGCGATGTAGCGGAGAGTCAAAAATGTACAGCGCCATCTATTGGTTTGAAGCGAATTTAATAACAAAAGTGACATTTTTTGATGTTAGAATCTTAACACTTTGTGGTAAGCTCTTCTTTACAAATCCTTAACGCAGGCAATAAACCTACTTTCAGGACCTCGGCGAGAACTGAAGTTATTGACCTGACACTGGCTTCAAACAAGGCCAGCGCTTACATCGAGAATTGGCATGTATCGGACGAAATCTCTCTGTCTGACCATAATTATATATGCTTTAGGTTTAGGACGGCGGCAGAAGCCGAAACTAGACGAAGGAGAAACCCAAGACATACAAATTGGGACTCGTACAGGAGGGACCTAAAAGTAAATCTAGGGAGCCCTAAAGGTAAGCTCAATTCCATACTAGATATAGAATTTGAAGCAGATAGAATCAAGATGGGCATCATCGGTGCATGGGTAGATAACTGCCCAGAGACAAAGGCCTTTTGCAAAAGGGTACCATGGTGGACTCCTGAACTAGCTAAAATACGTCAGGAAACACGACAGGCCTTCAATGATGCAAAAGTCAGGAAAGACTTCTCTGACTATCATAGCATGCTGACGAGGTATAAGATGGCGGTACGCAAGGCCAAAAGAACTAGTTGGCGGCAGCATTGCACCTCCATCGAAGCTCTGCCGAATGGAATGAGGTTGTGCAAAGCGATGTCCATGACTAAGACAAACCCACTATCATCTGTAAAGGATGAGAATGGGTATCTAACGGAAACTGGACAGGACACTCTGGACGTGATGTTTAGAACTCACTTCCCGGAATGTATACTACGCGACAGCGATGAAGAGGATCCAGTCACAAGGGACGAGCTCACAAGGCACACGTCCAAAAATAACTGGCTCACGGCAAAGAAAGTGGTAGATGAAAATAAACTGAAGCTTGCCATAGCGGGCTTCCAGCCTCTCAAATCCCCTGGTCCGGATGGCATCTACCCAATACTATTGCAAGAAGGGGCATCTGTTTTGATACCTCATTTGAGTAAGCTCTACAGAGCCTGCATAGCCTTTGGGTACGTACCCAAGGCATGGAGGGAGGTCAAAGTCACCTTTATACCGAAGGTGGGAAGGCCGACTTACGAAGAAGCTAAAGCTTACAGGCCAATTAGTATATCATCCTTTCTCTTAAAAGCTCTGGAGAAACTGGTAGACAGGTACCTAAGAGAGGGACCACTTAAAATCTTCCCTCTACATAAACTACAGTGCGCCTACAGCCCTGGTAAATCTACAGAAACGGCATTGCACTATGTTGCGAGTCGAGCCGAGGCTGCGCTAGAGGGACAAGAGATCTGTGTCGGGGCTTTCCTCGACATAGAGGGAGCCTTCGACAAGACAACATTTGAGTCCATACGCATCGCTGCAAAGGAACATGGCATCAATGATACCACGTGCAACTGGATTGACTATATGCTGAGAAGCAGAATAGTCAGATCGGAACTGATGGGTGACAGACTTAGTGCAAAAACAACAAGAGGTTGTCCGCAGGGTGGAGTGCTGTCACCATTATTGTGGTGCTTGGTAGTAGACTCGCTACTTACCAAGCTCAATACTGGACCATTCTACACAGTAGGCTATGCAGATGACATAGCTATAATGGTTAATGGTAAATTCCCGAACATAGTCTCTGGATTAGTACAACAGGCATTGAGGATGACAGAGGAATGGTGTACAAAGAACCACCTCTCTATCAGCAGTCATTGTTCCATTCACGAGGAAGAGACAATTAGGAAACCTAGGAGAGCTCTCCCTCAATGGAATAAAGCTGCCCTGGTCTACCGAAGTAAAATATCTGGGTGTAACGCTTGATAGAGAACTCAGGTGGAAAACTCATGTGGAAAATATTACGACGAAAGCCCTACGAGTGTTCGGCATGTGTCGTTCCACCTACGGTAAAACTTGGGGGTTAAAGCCCAAAGTGATACGATGGCTGTACCGGACAATGATAATACCTATTATCACATACGGCAGCATAGTGTGGTGGCCCAGAACAAAGCTTGCCTCGTGCAAAGCGCCACTCACCAGATTACAAAGAACAGTGTGTCTAGGCATCACGGGTGCTTTCAGGACAACACCTACGGCAGCGATTGAGAGATACCTCAATATCCCTCCTCTGCATATGATGGTTGAATTCGAGGCAAGGAAGACATTACATCGACTTGCTGTGGCTGGACTATGGGATGCCTCTAAGCCTAGGACCAACCATACAAAGTTTGACGGGACTGGATCGGGTAACAAGCATGTTATCCGATAAAATGCAAACTATGTTTGTGTTTGAAAGGTCTTTCAAGGTCCAAATCCCTACAATAGAGGACTGGACGAAGGGAATCGATCCACCAGAACAAGACAGTCTGGTGTGGTACACTGATGGATCCAAAATGGAATCAGGTACAGGGGCGGGCATATACGCAAAAGGTTACAAATGTAGCAAAAGCCTAGGGAAAATGGCAACTGTATTCCAAGCGGAAACTTATGCCATAATAACCTGTGCTCAAGAGAATATAGATAGAGGAACTAGAGGTAAATCCATATATATTCTTAGTGACAGTCAGGCTGCAATCAAAGCCATGGCATCCTACAAAGTGGACTCCGGACTTATTCTGGATGCTGTCCAAACCCTAAACAGGCTTGGGAAGCACAACAGGGTAAGACTGATGTGGGTCCCTGGGCACAAAGGAATCCATGGTAACGAAATGGCAGATGAACTGGCAAGAGAGGGCTCAGCAAATGACTTTGTGGGTCCAGAACCATGTGTAGGCATCTCGACGTGCCTCGTAAAGGCCGCATTTAGGGAGTTTGCAGATCACAGACAGCGAACTCATTGGCAATCTAGCACCGGTCTACAACACTCCAAGAAATTCCTAGGCTCTACGTTCAAAGCCCGGGAATGCATTTGGAACATGAGCAGGGGGCAAATCCGCTACCTGCTTGGGGCCTTTACTGGGCACTTTGGAACCAACGACATGCTCATGAAGATGGGTTTAACCGCGACACCCATGTGCAGGTTGTGTGGGGAACATACGGAACGCATGGAGCACCTTCTTTGCACATGCGATGCACTGGCTGGTAAGCGAATGAGTCTCTTAGGGGTTGGATATCCAAGACCAGAAGACTATAGGCTCATATCTCCCAGTCTCGTTGTAAAATTCATGAAAAGAGTTTTCAACGAGATTGGGGAGGAGTAAGGTATCTAGGGGACCACAATAGATCCCAATGGGTCGAAGTGTCCGAGTTAATTCTCGGCCCCTCCACAAGATAAGATAAGATATGTTAAGTCATCCACTTTGGTGTTAGAGGCGGACACAGCTCTTTTCACGATCTCCCGCCATCTCTCTCTGTTTGTAGACTGCCTGGTGCAGTCTGATACGCGGCTTCCCACTGCAGATTTAACTTGATCAGTCCAGCGCATAGGTGATCTGCCGCGTGATCTGGTTCCCTCTACTTTTCCTTGCACGACCAGCCGTTCTATAGAGTTGTTATCAAGCCTAGAGACATGGCCAAAGTACTGCAGTATGCGCGTCTGTACTATGGACGATAGACGCTTTGTGATGCCGAGTTCCTGGAGTATGGACACGTTGGTGCGGAACTCTGTCCACGATATGCCGAGCATCTTCCTCCAGCACCACATCTCTAGAGCATCTATCTTCCCCTTTTGGAAAAGGGAAAGCAGAGACATGGACAGTGCGTGAGTTGGAACTCACGCACTGTCCATGTCTCTGCTGCGTAAAGGAAGATTGGGAACACCAATGTTCGCATGAGTCTGACTTTGGTGGCTTTGGTGATATTGCGATTCTTCTACACTTTCTTTAATTTCTCTACCGCGGTTCTGGTTATGGCCATACGACGCTTTACTTCATCTACGCAACCACCACTGTTTGTGATTAAGGCCCCAAGGTATACGTAGGCTTGAACCACGTCGCAGTTCGCAATCTGTGTTACTTCTGGCGAGTTGTCATTGACGCGGTCCACGATCATAATCTTGGTCTTGGATCGGTTAATCTTCGGCTTAGAACCTCAGATGTCGATTGTCAACTGTTCCAATTCAGCCCCTTAAACTCTATTGTTTGAAGATTAAATTGAAAATCTATTGAAAAAAATTGACTGTTTTGGATGTCATGATGTGCAGTTGACTGTATTTAGAGTTATACAGGGTGTTTTGTTTACCATAACAAGCCAAAACGTACATGGTGCCATGTACGTTTTGGCTTGTAAGGCGGCGGCGTCCTAATTGGCAAAGATCTCCTTTTTTTGAAGTCGGTTAAAAACGGAAAAAATAGGAACCAAAGACACCGACTTCGCAAAAGAAAGTTATTTTTTGCTTTGTAGTGTTTTGTTTTGGAAGTCGGTTTGATTTTTTGTTAAAAGCTTTTTGTGTTGGAAATGAATCCTGGATCCGCCCCTGAAGACAGTTGATTCGTTTCTCAGGGACTCGTCGAGCTACACTGATCCGGCTCTCTTCTGGTGGTCACACTGATTCTGGCCTACAGGAGTTGTATTGTTTGGGAAAAGTGTGGGTGTGCCCATGACGTGTGAATTTCTGCGGGATTCCACACTCGAGTTCTGGAACCAAGTACGAGAAACTTGGTATGGTCTCGACATTCCAAACCGAGACCTTCCATTTTGTATTTACTAAGTACTTTAAAAATACAAAATAAAATAAAAATCCCCTTTATTCCACTACTTACAATTAAGTACAGAAAAACTATTTAAAATTTAGAAAATATTTTTAAAAGAAATTCTTCTTCTCAATCTCAATCTGTTACTTCCTTCTTTACTTTATTTTATGAGCATTTGCCATCGCTATTCGTAGCGATCCCCTGCGGTCTCCTCTGCGGCGTAGGCCTCCCCTAAATCACTCCACACGATTCTATCGCGGGCCTTCTGCATCCACTCTGGTCAGGGGCGGATTTACCTATAGTGCAGGGTGTGCATAGCACACGGGCGCAGCGCCCTAGAGAGCGCCGAGCGCCGCTCGTGCGCCCTCCGGCCGCGGCACATGTAAAAAGAGGTCCCGGTATGCATACATTTTGTATGGCATCTGGAGCTCTTTATATATATATGTCGAATTACAGCAAAGCAAGGCGCGCCTCGAGCGGCTTTTACAATAGTAACTTTTATTTCAACATGAAATAAACCTGAAAACAGATAATTACAGATTATATTTGTTTAGTAGTGAATATCGCATCGCTACCAAGGGCGCGTGCAAAACACACCGACAATTAAATTGCGCATCCTGAATTCGGCTGTTTAGAATCTATACTATATACTCGTATGTATATAATATTATAAAGCTGAAGAGTTTGTTTTTTTGTTTGAACGCGTTAATCTCAGGAAATACTGGTTGGAATTGAAAAAATCTTTTTGAGTTGGATAGTCCATTTATCGAGGAAGGTTAAAGGCTAGATAACATCACGCTACGACCAATAGGAGCGGAGTATAAATGAAAAATGTTGCAAAACCGGGAACAATAATTCCTTTTTGAGAGCTTCCGTTACGTGCTTTGCGTCAACGGTTTAAGTTACGCAAATATCATGTATGATAGAATTGTTCCTCTTTAAAAGTTCTTTAATGGTAATCAAATTTGTTAATTTGCGAAGGAGTCTTATCAACATCTATACTAATATTATAAAGCTGAAGAGTTTGGTAGTTTATTTGTAGGGTGGATAGGAAGGGTAGGTAGATAGATAGCCAGTTGACGGGAGCGAAGCCGCAGGGGTTAGCTAGTAAAAATTAAAATTCTTATTGCCATGGACGAACGTCACGCGCGCGGTATTTCTCAAAAGCGTGAGTACGCGTAGCGCGTGCCGCACTTTGTGCTCTACCGCTGCACGTCATTTTGCGAAGTAAGCCTTGACGCAATGGATTAAATATTATATTTGAGTAAACAGGGAAATAAGAAGTAAATCGGCTTTTCTTTTGATTAAAATTTACCTATTAGTAAGATTTGTTATTAGCTGCCACAAATGTTGAGATTCTCACCGGCGTCAGAGCTTTTAAATATCCACTAAGTCGTATCTTGTCAATCCTTCCTACCTTGAAAAATACTTTTTACCCGTGTACAGTGGGCCTCGCATTATGTTTCCCAAATCTGTCAAATGAACCCAATATATATTGAACTCTGTACGTATGACATGAGGTCGTAATTAGGGTTCTATCAGACAGAGAGCGGTCACGCGGTAAAGCGTTCAAGAGGTCAGTTTTGCGTTCGAGCGTGCAGTTGCTCACGATTTCACGAACCCGCGCTGTTGGACGGTCTACGCGGTACCACCTATTGTCACCATGTTTTTTGACGATAGTTCTTCATCGGAAGACGAATTAATAATTTTGTGGTTATTATCAGCATCAAGACGGAAAAGGAACTACTGGGTGTCACCTAGTAAATAAGGATAGAAAACAAGATGGAGACTTTCATAGACTTTTTCTAAATGGGTTAAAGATGAAGATTTTTTTTATAATTCTTTTCGGAAGACAATTGATTAAATTTCAGCAACAAAAAAAATTGGTGCTACTTTTCCTCGGTTTTTATAATCGTTATGGGTATAAAAAACGCCTTTAACCGCCATAATTAGCTTTTGGTCACCGAAACAGCAGTGAACACGCGAAGGCGAACGTTCTGATGTCAACGCATGAGAAGGAGGATGCGGACCGCTCTCTGTCTGATAGAGCCTTTAGATTAGAATTAAGAAATTTGATAGATGTGCGATGAAAGTATGTTCCTATGCTCGCGCGATGACTTGCAAGCTTCATTAGGGCACACTAAAGAAATAGGTGTGTTTGGCACACCTATTTCCTGGCTAAACGATGCATTCTCGTCGTGCGACGAGAATGCATCGTTTGCTCGTACGATCTTTGCCAATTAGGACGCCGCCGCCTTACAAGCCAAAACGTACATGGGTACGTTTTGGCTTGTTATGGTAAACAAAACACCCTGTATAACTCTAAATACAGTCAACTGCACATCATGACATCCAAAACAGTCAATTTTTTTCAATAGATTTTCAATTTAATCTTCAAACAATAGAGTTTAAGGGGCTGAATTGGAACAGTTGACAATCGACATCTGAGGTTCTAAGCCGAAGATTAACCGATCCAAGACCAAGATTATGATCGTGGACCGCGTCAATGACAACTCGCCAGAAGTAACACAGATTGCGAACTGCGACGTGGTTCAAGCCTACGTATACCTTGGGGCCTTAATCACAAACAGTGGTGGTTGCGTAGATGAAGTAAAGCGTCGTATGGCCATAACCAGAACCGCGGTAGAGAAATTAAAGAAGACATGGACAGTGCGTGAGTTGGAACTCACGCACTGTCCATGTCTCTGCTGCGTAAAGGAAGATTGGGAACACCAATGTTCGCATGAGTCTGACTTTGGTGGCTTTGGTGATATTGCGATTCTTCCACACTTTCTTTAATTTCTCTACCGCGGTTCTGGTTATGGCCATACGACGCTTTACTTCATCTACGCAACCACCACTGTTTGTGATTAAGGCCCCAAGGTATACGTAGGCTTGAACCACGTCGCAGTTCGCAATCTGTGTTACTTCTGGCGAGTTGTCATTGACGCGGTCCACGATCATAATCTTGGTCTTGGATCGGTTAATCTTCGGCTTAGAACCTCAGATGTCGATTGTCAACTGTTCCAATTCAGCCCCTTAAACTCTATTGTTTGAAGATTAAATTGAAAATCTATTGAAAAAAATTGACTGTTTTGGATGTCATGATGTGCAGTTGACTGTATTTAGAGTTATACAGGGTGTTTTGTTTACCATAACAAGCCAAAACGTACCCATGTACGTTTTGGCTTGTAAGGCGGCGGCGTCCTAATTGGCAAAGATCGTACGAGCAAACGATGCATTCTCGTCGCACGACGAGAATGCATCGTTTAGCCAGGAAATAGGTGTGCCAAACACACCTATTTCTTTAGTGTGCCCTAATGAAGCTTGCAAGTCATCGCGCGAGCATAGGAACATACTTTCATCGCACATCTATCAAATTTCTTAATTCTAATCTAAAGGCTCTATCAGACAGAGAGCGGTCCGCATCCTCCTTCTCATGCGTTGACATCAGAACGTACGCCTTCGCGTGTTCACTGCTGTTTCGGTGACCAAAAGCTAATTATGGCGGTTAAAGGCGTTTTTTATACCCATAACGATTATAAAAACCGAGGAAAAGTAGCACCAATTTTTTTTGTTGCTGAAATTTAATCAATTGTCTTCCGAAAAGAATTATAAAAAAAAATCTTCATCTTTAACCCATTTAGAAAAAGTCTATGAAAGTCTCCATCTTGTTTTCTATCCTTATTTACTAGGTGACACCCAGTAGTTCCTTTTCCGTCTTGATGCTGATAATAACCACAAAATTATTAATTCGTCTTCCGATGAAGAACTATCGTCAAAAAACATGGTGACAATAGGTGGTACCGCGTAGACCGTCCAACAGCGCGGGTTCGTGAAATCGTGAGCAACTGCACGCTCGAACGCAAAACTGACCTCTTGAACGCTTTACCGCGTGACCGCTCTCTGTCTGATAGAACCCTAATTACGACCTCATGTCATACGTACAGAGTTCAATATATATTGGGTACATTTGACAGATTTGGGAAACATAATGCGAGGCCCACTGTACACGGGTAAAAAGTATTTTTCAAGGTAGGAAGGATTGACAAGATACGACTTAGTGGATATTTAAAAGCTCTGACGCCGGTGAGAATCTCAACATTTGTGGCAGCTAATAACAAATCTTACTAATAGGTAAATTTTAATCAAAAGAAAAGCCGATTTACTTCTTATTTCCCTGTTTACTCAAATATAATATTTAATCCATTGCGTCAAGGCTTACTTCGCAAAATGACGTGCAGCGGTAGAGCACAAAGTGCGGCACGCGCTACGCGTACTCACGCTTTTGAGAAATACCGCGCGCGTGACGTTCGTCCATGGCAATAAGAATTTTAATTTTTACTAGCTAACCCCTGCGGCTTCGCTCCCGTCAACTGGCTATCTATCTACCTACCCTTCCTATCCACCCTACAAATAAACTTCCAAACTCTTCAGCTTTATAATATTAGTATAGATGTTGATAAGACTCCTTCGCAAATTAACAAATTTGATTACCATTAAAGAACTTTTAAAGAGGAACAATTCTATCATACATGATATTTGCGTAACTTAAACCGTTGACGCAAAGCACGTAACGGAAGCTCTCAAAAAGGAATTATTGTTCCCGGTTTTGCAACATTTTTCATTTATACTCCGCTCCTATTGGTCGTAGCGTGATGTTATCTAGCCTTTAACCTTCCTCGATAAATGGACTATCCAACTCAAAAAGATTTTTTCAATTCCAACCAGTATTTCCTGAGATTAACGCGTTCAAACAAAAAAACAAACTCTTCAGCTTTATAATATTATATACATACGAGTATATAGTATAGATTCTAAACAGCCGAATTCAGGATTCGCAATTTAATTGTCGGTGTGTTTTGCACGCGCCCTTGGTAGCGATGCGATATTCACTACTAAACAAATATAATCTGTAATTATCTGTTTTTAGGTTTATTTCATGTTGAAATAAAAGTTACTATTGTAAAAGCCGCTCGAGGCGCGCCTTGCTTTGCTGTATTTCGACATATATATATAAAGAGCTCCAGATGCCATACAAAATGTATGCATACCGGGACCTCTTTTTACATGTGCCGCGGCCGGAGGGCGCACGAGCGGCGCTCGGCGCTCTCTAGGGCGCTGCGCCCGTGTGCTATGCACACCCTGCACTATAGGTAAAGCCGCCCCTGACCAGAGTGGATGCAGAAGGCCCGCGATAGAATCGTGTGGAGTGATTTAGGGGAGGCCTACGCCGCAGAGGAGACCGCTACGAATAGCGATGGCAAATGCTCATAAAATAAAGTAAAGAAGGAAGTAACAGATTGAGATTGAGAAGAAGAATTTCTTTTAAAAATATTTTCTAAATTTTAAATAGCTTTTCTGTACTTAATTGTAAGTAGTGGAATAAAGGGGATTTTTATTTTATTTTGTATTTTTAAAGTACTTAGTAAATACAAAATGGAAGGTCTCGGTTTGGAATGTCGAGACCATAACAAGTTTCTCGTACTTGGTTCCAGAACTCGAGTGTGGAATCCCGCAGAAATTCACACGTCATGGGCACATCCACACTTTTCCCAAACAATACAACTCCTGTAGGCCAGAATCAGTGTGACCACCAGAAGAGAGCCGAATCAGTGTAGCTCGACGAGTCCCTGAGAAACGAATCAACTGTCTTCAGGGGCGGATCCAGGATTCATTTCCAACACAAAAAGCTTTTAACAAAAAATCAAACCGACTTCCAAAACAAAACACTACAAAGCAAAAAATAACTTTCTTTTGCGAAGTCGGTGTCTTTGGTTCCTATTTTTTCCGTTTTTAACCGACTTCAAAAAAAGGAGGCTGTTCTCAATTAGTCGAAATCTTTTTTTTTATGTGTGTTCCCCGATTTCTCAAAGTCGCCAGGACCAATTTCAAAAATTCTTCTTTTTTGGACCATCCGGCTCCATTATCAGATCAGTTCGATGTTAACATTTTCATCAGTACCATTTATTTATGAGTATTTGCTTCATCATGGTTTGCTATTCGATATATCTTATACCCGTGACATACTTAGCATTAAGGAGATCCAGTGGCCATCTGTGGTCTTCTTCATCAATTCTATGACACTTTCTAAGTGTGCATGATTGCACTGTTGATAAAAAATAAATACTAAAATCGCTATATGTATGCCTATAATATTTGAGGAGCTCCCTTTGATTTCTCTGGGATGCTATCATCAGATCCTGGTTTCCTTCCGATCCTTTCATAAACGACGAAGTTATCCACGAACACACATAAAAAAGCCTATTAGCGACACTATCCATATTCTATATATCCTCATTTCTGACGTGATCACGCTAGGAAACCCCCTCTCCATTGCCCTTTGGGTGACTTTAATCTTTCTGATAAGGCCCATTGTGAGCGACCACGTCTCGGTCCCATAGGTTGCCACACACACTGCTCATAGACTTTTGTCTTGATACACTGCGGTAAATTGGACGAGAAGACACCGCGTAACTTGCCGAACGCCGTCCAGCCGAGTCGGATTCGACGGTTCAGCTCTTTCTCGAAGTTAAACCTACCCAACTGGACCGTTTGTCCCAGGTAGACATAATCGTCTACAACTTCGAGTGTAGAGAAGATCGGAGACTCTACACTCGAAGTTGTGGGTGTTACATGGGCATTCACCATGACCTTGGTTTTGTCCATGTTCATTTTAAGACCCCCTTTTTCGGAAGCTCTACTGAGGTCATCGAACATTGTACTGAGGCTCTCCATGGTCTCAGACATGACCACTATAACATACCATAACATACCACTATGTCCTCGCCAAACCAAAGGTGAGTGATGTATAACCAGAACCTTGAAGACATCCACCAGTGCAGCGGTGAACAGTTTCGGAGACATGATGTCTCCCTGTCTCACACCTCGCTGCAGAAGGAGTGGTTACGAGGTCTGATCCTGAAGTCGAACTGAAAAAAACACATCAACACTTTGATGTACCGGTAGTCAATTTGGCACAGTTGGAGAGACTGCAGTACTGCTGCAATCAAGTCTTGATCGAAGTTTCGAAGAAATGACATCGCAGCCCCGCTATCGGATTAAGGCACAGTGAGCTAATCACCCGCTTGCCCGACAATAATTGATTCCTGAAACAGATATGAAGAAACCGGAACGATCTTTTACCGACGACTTTTGGAATGAAAAAACGGACACGAGTTGCTTATTGGAAAGTACGCACGCTTAGCGATGACAGCCGACTAGCCCAAGCAGAAGCAGTAATGCTTAGCTACAACCTACAGATACTCGGTCTAAGCGAAGTGAGGAGACCGGTTTTGGTGAGCTGATAACGTCCGGGGGCTTCATTTTGCTGTATTCAGGTAAAGAAAGAGAGGAAGATGTGCGCGAGTATGGCGTGGGGCTCTTCCTTTCTAATGCAGCTAAGAATAGCCTTTTGGACTGGAAACCGATCTCAGACCGGATCATGTGTGCCCGTTTCAACTCAAGAGCCCGGCAGATCTTCATTATCCAGTGCTACGCCCCAACCAATGCATCAACAGAGGATACCAAGGACGACTTCCACAATGCCCTCAACACCACCCTTAGGAGCATAAAAAAGCATGTCATCGTCATGGGGGACCTGAATGCAAAGGTTGGGAGTGTTAACCGCGAGCGGCATATGGGTACACAGGGACTTGGAGTGTGCAACGAGAATGGAGAGCGACTTATCGAGTTTTGCCAGAACCACGACATTACCATCGGAGGAACATTATTTATTCATGGCGACCACCATAAATACACGTGGAACTCACCCGATGGGGCACCAAGAACCAAATTGGACACATCGCCATTAGTTCCAAATGGCGGTCTTCACTGCTCGATGTCCGCAACCGCAGGGGCGCCGATATTGATAGCGAGTAGCGACTGCCATTTTGTTTTCGTTACGTCTAATTCTTAAGGAATTAGACAAATAACAGGGTGGCAACCTCGTGAAGGAAACCCACCATACTTGCCTTGAGGATCTACACGACTGTAGCGCTCTCCCTCAATACCACGCCACCTTCTCCTCCCTCAGAGGCGGCAAGGTATCTACGCTACCAAGCAAGCAAAGCTTGTCGTTGTGTAACCGCAAAAGCGTACATATAGAGCGCGAACTTAGTCGCCCTGCAAGTGATATTAAATGAGGACCCCATTTTAACCTTGAGTCTAGCGTGTTCCCCAGGAAAACCGTTTTATCGACGAATTCTAGCTTCTCCTTGTTTAATATAATGTCACAATCAGTACTTTTGACATTCGGCAAGGAAAATTTTACGGACTTGGACGAATTTGACTTTTTACCATTTAAAACTAAATTATTGGCAGTGAACCAATCCTGAACCTGCCGGAGCGCGTTATTTACGTCGTCAACCAGACAAGTACGTCTATTTATTTTAAAAATTAAAGATGTGTCTTCAGCAAATAACACCATGTTTAGTTTGTTTTCCAATAAACGGGGTAAATCGTTTATGTATATTAAAAATAAGAAAGGACCTAAAATTGAGCCCTGGGGTACCCCCATTTTCACGTTTAACCCCGACGAATTCACACCGTTTATTTGAACTAATTGCTGTCTATCATTCAAATAAGATTTAACCAAACTTAACGCTGATTGACCTAGCCCGTAATGCTCAAGTTTCAGAAGTAATGTTTCATGATTAGCGCAATCAAACGCCTTCGACAGGTCACAGAAGATACCTATGGCATCCTGCGACTCTTCTCACGCATTAAAAATGTGTTTTAAGAGGGTGATACCAGCGTCAGTTGTACAACGTCCTTTGGTGAAACCATACTGTTTATCATGCAAGATGTTATTCGTATTAAAATGAATGAGCATTTGATTTAGCATTATCTTCTCAAATACCTTGCTGAAAACCGGCAACACGGATACTGGTATTTAAAAGTGGTATAACCTTACTATATTTCATTAGATCCGGAAAGACTCCTTGATCCAAACACAAATAAAAAATTAAAGCTAAGTACGGCGGTATAGTCTGAATAATGGAGGTAAAAGCTTTGATGGACATTCCCCACAGATCTTCAGTCGGTTTGATCTTGATTTGCTTAAAAGCTTTTAGTAATAAATAGTATGGGGTTTATATGTGAAAAGTTAAATACATTCGGGCAGGCTGAAACGTTCGCGATTAATAATCCAAAAGCAAGCGAGGGCGAAGAATTTAAGGTTTCAGTAGTTTTAATTGGGATATTTATAAGAAATTTACAAATTCTTGGGCAATTTTTTTGTTATCTCTAATAAGTCCGTGTGTGGTCTCAAGCGTGTAATCAGTATTATTTATTTTATTCCTGTTCGTTTCATTATTTATAATTTTCCAAACCGTCTTGATTTTATTTTCTGCTAATTCAACCTTATTACTAATGTACAAGGCCTTATGTATTTTTTAAACTTTCTTGAGTAAGTAGCAACATACTTATTAAACGTTTCAGTATTAATACAAGGCTTAAGGCCATATAGCTCGTAAAGTCTTTCCCTACTTTTTCTAAGTCCCGTAGTCGCCCAGTCACTGAATAAAAACTTAGGGCATATAGTTTTAGTTATCTTCTTAAGAGTGTTATTGAACTCTTTTTGAACTACTGAAAAAACTTCATCATACAAAATATTACCATCATGCACTGTGAGGTCCTGATCGCTTAACTTACCGATTAAAGTACTGTTAAATTTATTTAATTTACCGGATGTTATTGGTCTGGATTGAATATGCACTTGTTTATTAGCATAATGGACTCAAATGTCACCAGTAGCCCACTATGATCCGAACTCGAAGAGGAATTGAGCAGTTTACGATGGAGTATTAAAGGGTTATCTGAAGTTCGAAGAGAGGGAGAGGACTCAATAATCCTCAAATCCCAAGTCTCCTCTAGTCTCATTCTTCAAGACCAATCGCATAGATAGGAACAAAAAGCTCTCTGATCCTACTCTCAAGCTCATGAAGGAGAGGCGTTAGATGACCCTGCAGTCTTCAGACGGTGCTTTGAAATACCGGCAGCTAAATATACCTCAAAGGATCTCTATGATGTCTCATATTGTCCAGTTGCGTAGACAGTTGAGAAATAAAACTACACCAATTGTATTCCACTAGGAATCAATTTACAAATAATATTAACAGCCGCTGAATTTCACTCGAACAAAGTTATTGTTCTGTGAAAAAAGTCCGCCGAAAATTCCGCAAACCGTCACCTTACATTTAATATTACCAGGCCCAAACATTTAAAAGTACTACTCTTACTCAGTATTAATGAATATTTTTTTTAAATACAACGAATTGATTAAATATAGGAACTGTAGAAATATTTAAATACGTTTCTAGAAATATTTAAATACGTTTCAAAGTCTATGAATTGTTCGTTTTGGTATAAAATAAAAAGCAAAATATAAAATTTTCTACCATTTTTACCAAACCGAATGATTAGTTGAGCTAGCAAGAAATCAGACAAGGACACACTACCAGCGGAAACCCTCTCGCCAGGACCGCTTTTGGTTAGCTACCGCTTATAAGGAAATAGCTAACCTAGGTGTATGATGATAGATTTCATTTTAGCTAAACAAAAAAATTTGGTACACAGTCTAATAGTAAGAAAAACGTATAAGGTCTTTGATATAACCAGACCGCCGTTCTCCCGTCTGCTTGTCAACCTATATCTCCAAAGGGATTGGGTAGTCGACGTAACAGGGTTCACCACGAGTAGGTGGGAGTGGAGTTGGTGAGGAGAGGTTAAGTGGTTGTTCTTGTTAAGCAACCATGTATTACGCATCACCCACCCTGGAACCTCTACCGGTATCTGGATAAAAAAATGTACGGGATTACCCCTATTTATATCCCTCTCTGATCGTCTCTGGAATGGTGGGGATTGATACTCTCGAGCTGAGACGTAAATGTGCGCGACTATACACGCAACTGCGCTCGCGCCCTCTTCTGGCAGCTCCCAGGAGTCCGGACTCGTACCGCGGAATATGCTACTACCAATCAGGCGGTATCATTGCTTAATACCCTGATTTCTCAGCATCCGGAGGTCGACATAGTCAACTCGAATGTGCGTATATTCCTAAAGAGTGTAGATCAGTGTAGACCTAGATAATACTGATTGCTTCTAAACGTTTTTTATTATTAAATAATTATTTAAGTAAATTTAACTTATTGAATTATGTTTATTATGAAATTATTTGTATTAAATTATTGTTATTAAATTATATGTAGTAATTATAATTATTTTTATTTTACTGTTGAATTTAAATTATTGTTAATGTATTTTTGATTATTTAGGCATTGTAATGTTTTTGATTGATTATTATATTTTTATTTGTGTTGTATAATGTCCTCTGACAAATTATTTATGTTATATTGAATTTGTTGACTCTCTGCACGTGTTGGGTCAAACTGTGAGTGCATTGAGTAATTGAGACAAATAAATAAATATATAAGGACTGCTGAAACGCTCCCTTTTGGCTTTCCCGCAGGCTTATTATGTATCTTTTGCAAGAGCAAATCGATAGCGATCAAATGCTTTATGTCGTAAATGTCGGAATTACCTGCAGTGTAGGTATGGTTGGTGCTACACAATCGTTTGCTAATCGATCGCTGTTTGTAATTTTTTTTAAACCGCCAAAAACTCTAAAACTTCTGTATGGAAGAGCAATTATTGCGCAAAAATCGCTATCGTTTTGCTCTTGCAAAAGATACGTAAGTTATTACGTATCTGCGGTTCGGGTAAAAAACGCCAAGCTTATTTTTGTTATGGGGCGTAAAAACTGCGGGTGGGCTGTGATACTCATATATTCAACAATACATGACTGCGTGGTAATCTCTTTACAAGTACATATAAAAATCACTATATGTTTCACAGGCGAATCCACTATATGATGTGTCGACGTGGTTGACACACCAGTCTTCAATTTAAAAACATGACACATGCATTTGATTGTAAATAAGAATAAACTTAATACATTCTGTATAGCCAGAACTTAATGAGTTTTGTTAACTAAAACCTCATTCCAACACACCCCCTCAATCAAATGCACATGCTAAAACAGTTACATCTACACAAACACCTTGCATAACCTAAAGTTTCAAAAACATTTCTATTAGCACCCTGTATATAATAAATTTCAGCAACCTGTATATTATAAACTTCAACAAAATTTTAGAAACCCCAAACTGCCTTTAAATAACATCATAAACCTACACTCATTAACATTAATATAAGACCCCACTTCAACAATATTCTAAAAACAACAACACTTCAACTATCCTATAATATCTCCCACTCAATTAATCTAAACATCAATCTATCATCAGTATCAATAAAAACTAATCATCATATTTTATTATTCCTACTACTCGAAAACATAACATCCAATATTAAATATCTCACAACCTATCTGACTAAAAACAAAAACATTTAATTAATATTCTGTTACTCCTACTCAACATCATTTGAACCAGTATCAATAAAAACTCATCATCATAATTAATTATACTACTACTCGATAACACCCCTTCATCCAATATTTAACTACCATAAAAAATCTACCTAACTAACAAACATTCCATTAATATTTAAAACTCCAACTCGACTTCAACATACGTCCGTCCATACATAATATTTTCAAACATAACAATACAACATAAACAAACAAAATAACTATACCTACTAACATGAAAAGAGTTAACAAAATAAAGTTCCGATATAAAAACTTAAGGTTCCGACATACTGAAAACAATGTAAAAATTTAAGAACAAGTTACGTATATTCGAGTTACTTATTGATTAAAAAAGATTCATTTACTATTAATATCACCAACAAGTTATTGCCACACCCCCTTAAATGAATTATAATTTGACACCCCCTTAATTATTTTAAAATTCTGCTATAAACAGAAAAATTAAATTTAACCAACCCTTTCATTAATTAACATGAACTTATCAGGACTCCTTAAGTTTACATCACAACTCTACACAACTTCTTCATAGATAATTACACACCCTATAAAAACTTACATACTACATAATATTAAACCCATATATCAACCGAAAAACAATCATTAGTTCACTTTAGCCCGCACTTAAACACTACAACTAAGACAAGTTTTCGCTGACAGCGTTCAAATTTCACAGGTGGTAAACATTTTGTGAGTATATCAGCTATTTGTGAACCCGTTGGACAATATTTAACCGATATAATATTATTTGCATCAATTGCATCTTTCAGGTAATAATATTTCACATCTATGTGTTTACTCCTTTTATTCATAATGCTTTTTTCATTAGCCAAATTGCTGATTGGTTGTCCACTCTCATCTCAAGGTCTAATTTTTCATTCGTAATTTCATTTATTAGGTCTCTTATGAACAGAAGTTCCTTGCAACATTCTGCTGCAGCTATAAATTCAGCTTATGTACTCGACAACGCTACTACTGACTGTTTTCTTGAGCTCCATGCCACTGGTCCACCGTTCAACCAAATCACGAAACCCGAACTGCGTCTAGTGTCTGGATCCCCCGCGAAATCCGAATCACAATATCCTCTGAGCACTTTATCACCTTCACCAAAGTGAATACCTTTATCCTTCGAACCTTTCAAAAACTCTTAAAATTGTTTTTGCGTTATTATGATCATTTAAATTTGGAGAATTTTGATGCCTCGAACAATAACCCACATGAAAACTAATATCTGGTCTAGTTTTATTTGACAAATATAACAATGACCCTACCATCTCTCTATACAATTCATGAGATTTAATATCAATTTTAATTGATGGATGTTGTTCTATTAAAATAGTTGGACTTTTACACTCTCTAGCTTCATTCATGTTAAATTTCTTCACAATCTTCTCAACATACGTTTTCTGAAAAAAAAATACTCCATTTTCTTCTTGTTTTATATCCAAACCGATGTAATTGGACACTTCTTCACAAATTCTCAATTCGAAAGCTTTTCTTAAAGTATTTATTACATGTAGAAGATCTTCTTCTCTTTCTCCAATGACCAATCCATCGTCGACGTATATGGCAAGAATTATTCTTCTTTCTCCATCCATTACGAAAATACACTGGTCTAATTTCAATTGTCTGAAACCCATTTTAATTAAAAATTCTGTGAATTTAATATTCCACATTAGTGGAGCTTGTTTAAGACCATATAAACTTTTATTTAATTTACAAACTTTGCCCTCTTTATTACTATAGCCTTTGGGGACTTTCAAATAAATACACTCCCTTAATTCCCCATGCAAAAAGGCTGTTTTAATATCAAATTGTTTCATCTTCAATTTTTTACTTCCAACAATTGAAAACAAAATTCTTAAAGAGTTCGTGTTCACAACAGGACTATACGTTTCATCATAATCTATTTTATACTTTTGTTGGAATCCTCTTGCAACTAATCTTGCCTTATATCTTCCATCTGATTTAATTGTAAAAATCCACTTGCTCGACACTAATTTTGAACCTTCTGCTTCTTTCTTTTCTACAAATGTCCACGTATTATTTTCTTCTAAAGATTTGATTTCCTCTTCTATTGCTTTTTTCCACTTCTCTTTTTCTCTTGATTCTATAGCCTCTTCATATGTTAACATAGATACTTCAGTATCATAGTCCATTACAAAATCCTTGTAACGTTCTGGTAGTTTTCTCTGTCTTTCTGGTTGAATCCTTCTAATTAAATTTTTTGCCACGGCTCGATCTTCATAATTCTCCACTACTTCATTTTCAATATTCTCCACTGCTCGATCTTCATCTTCCTCAACTTCTTCAATATCAAAAAATTCTTCATTTCTTTCATCATTTTGTAAATTATTATCAAAACTTAAACGCCTATCAAAATTATCATTATTATTTTCAATATTGATTCTTTCTTCATTTATCCTTTCAGATTCACTTATTTCGTTTTCATTTATTACATCTTCATTTCTTACAACATCATTTGTTTCATCACTATATCTGACCAAATTTTCTCCTTCTCGATTGCTATCTATAATGATGCTTCTTCTTACATCTTCCTCTGCTCGACATTTTTCATTACCACGCGTCTCATCATCTATTCGTACTTCTGGTTCAACTTCATCCCACAGCCCATTTATTCTTACTATGTTTTCTTCATGATCAATATAAATTCCTTGTTCGTCTTCATTTATTCGTACATCTCTTGCTCTAATAATCTTCCTCTCTTCTTCTACCCAAATTTTATAACCATTTCTTATGTAGCCAACCAAGATACCTTTGTTACATCTCTCATCTAGTTTACGTAAGCCGGAATTAATTTTGTAAAACGTTGTTGATCCAAATCTTCTTATATTTGAAAGGTTTGGTTTAATGTTAAACCACATTTCTGCTGGTGTTTTATCTAATCCTTCCGTAGGACTCCTATTGACTAGGAAACTCGCAGTCAACAAAGCTTCACCCCATAAGTAGTTCGGAACACGACCATCAAATAATAAAGCTCTAGTTCTTTCCATTAAGGTTCTGTTTAACCTCTCAGCTTTTCCATTCAATTGTGGCGTATAGGGTATTGTTATATCTAATACTATTCCTTTTGAGTAGCACCATGAAAGCAGGTTATTGTTCGCAAATTCCCCACCATTATCACATCTTATTTTGTACACTTTATTTCTAAAATGATTTTCTGCCAAAAATACAAATTGTTTAATTTTTCAAAGGCTTCACTTTTGAAGGTGATTAAGTAAACTACACAGAAATGTGTGAAATCGTCCAAAAAGGTAATAAAATATTTTTTGTTATCCCAAGTGGGAACTTCAATTGGGCCGCAAATGTCTGTGTGTATAATTTCTAAAGGGAATTTTGCTTTAATTCGGTTATCTCCAAAAGGCTTTCTTGCCATTTTAGATTTTATGCAGATTTCGCAAATTTTATCTAAATGTCCCCTCCCAATTTCAATCCCATTGACCAGCTTTGCTAGACGCGGCACGTCGGATACGTGACCTAGCCTACGGTGCCAGATATTGACACTCTCAGTCAATAAAGCTTCACGACTAAAATTGGCCGAAAAATCTGTTTCATAGAGGCCATTTTTAGTTTTGTAGCCTCTTAAAATTATTTTATTATTTTTATAGATAAATACCTTGTCTCCAGAGAAGAGGACTGAACCGTTTTTGTCCGTGATTGAACTTACTGATATCAGGTTCCTTGACACTCCTGGGACATACAGCACATCTTCTATGAATCCAAAATTTGTATTGATGGTACCAATTCCTTTGGCTATTAGTTTTTCTTCATTTGCACACTTAATGTCAATATTTATTTTCTCTGCAAAATGTATTATGTTTTTGTTATTAAACATATGAGAAGATGCTCCTGAATCAATTACTGCTTTTATTGAAATTTCCATGTTTAACTTATTACGTACCGGACTATTGTTCCTGCAATACTTCTGGATATGACCTTTTCTATTGCAAGTTTTACAAATTTTAATTGTAAAGCAATTATTAGATGCATGACCTGTTTTTTTACAATTAATGCATTTTTCATTCTTACAGAACCTTGCAATGTGGCCCGGTTTACCACAGTTAAAGCATACTTTCTCTGTTGATTTTAAGACTTCGTTATTACAAACCGAAGTTTGCGGCATATCTAAATTTTGAAGTCTCTAAATTAGTGTTTGTATATTTTTATCTTCTCTAGGTGTTATTTCCCAAATATGTTTGAACAATTTCATGTTATCAGGCAATATTGTGATAATTTTCTGCATTAAATTTTCTTCAGATATTTTTTGTTCAGTGCTATTTATCTCAGCACATAAATTTTGTAGAAAACTAATGTCGTCAAAAATATTTCCTGTATGATTATAACTGTAGAATTTTATTATTTTTAAATGATTCTCTTCTTTAATATTGTGTCTAAAAACTAAATCCAATTTATCAAAAATATCTTTTGTTGTTTGACAGTTTATAACATAATGTAATAATTCTTCATCGATAGCATTTAATAGTAAAAATTTCGCTTTCGCTTCATTAATTTCTTTCCCTTCAAGGCCTTTTGCTTCAAGATACAATTTGGTAATTAATCGCCAATTTTTGTAATTCGATTTCTTTTTCAATTTATTTAGAGACTCCATCTCTTTAAAGTAAAAATAGGTACTTACTTATCTTCCTTAATTTACAAACCTATTTTTCTTCCGTAGCTATGGTTATGACATAAATAATTGGTTGCTAAGCATCTGATTTGCAACTGAAAAAATATCAAAATTTAATATAATTTTCTAAACTGGGCCCATGACCTGTTATGGGGCGTAAAAACTGCGGGTGGGCTGTGATACTCATATATTCAACAATACATGACTGCGTGGTAATCTCTTTAAAAGTACATATAAAAATCACTATATGTTTCACAGGCGAATACACTATATGATGTGTCGACGTGGTTGACACACCAGTCTTCAATTTAAAAACATGACACATGCATTTGATTGTAAATAAGAATAAACTTAAGGGGCTGAATACTCAAAATAGGCTTTCTTTAAAACTTTTTTTAGCCACATCTATTGAAGATGTGGCAGCAGAAAAAAGATATGTTAATCTTGATCATATTTCCGAAAACTTCTTTGTGGCGGAAACACGTTTACGTACAAAAACTTCGATATATTTTAATGGCAAAGTATCCTCTTACCGTGACCTTCAAGAAGTTTTTCCGGTAATATTGAACAGCGTACATTGGTACAATTAACAACAATAACGTATCATAACAGGACGCAAAACTTCATTGTCGTATATATTGAAGTTTCATTCATTATTTTTAAGTAATTCATATTATTGTGTTTTGTAAAAAAAGTCTATACAAATTCTATCGTGCTTCTCTTTCCATCCAGTGCAATTCGACAGTGACCGCTTTGCGGCGTTGCTAGGTGGACGTATGTCGCTTTTTTCCGCAAAAAGCAAAAAAATATCCGATTTATTTCTCGTCAATTCAATCTGTCAAAAAAAATATCAGGTATAATGCAGCCAGATCATGTAGCCTGGTGGCTTTAATTGGAACTAACGAAATCACAAGTAATATCGTCAAAGTCTGTATTATTTTTATTTTCTGGCACTACTGCTGTTACTGGCATCTATATTTTTGTTGTATTATAAACGACTCATGTCGTTTAGTTTACTTACTAAGTCCATAACTACAAAGTATTTAAACCTCTTTAAAAATACAACAAATGTTATCTCAATTTGAATTAAAAAATATTTAAAATATATATGAGGTCGAATTCAATGTTAACCTTCTTCGTTCATGTGAAAACAATAGAAGCAAAACACACAGAACATGGAATGGTCGTAGCAACCGCGCTGGCAGTGTCTCGAAATGACAGAACTAATAAAATTCTCCGTATCCATTTGTTTCAATCTTTGTTTCTTTCTAACATACGGCACCTAGAACTGACCAAAAAAAAACCCGACTGCTTAAAAAGCGAACTTAAAAGACGTAAACAAGAAGAAAATCATGCTGTGCAGTCGGAGGATACATATTCGCGAGCTGGCTGACAAAAACCAGATGTACCTATCCTCCGACTTCACAGCATGTTTTTCTTCTTGTTTACGTCTTTTTAGTTCGCTTTCTAAGCAGTCGGGTTTTTTGATTTTTTCAATTAACTTTTTTTATTTACAACTTTTTAGTTATTTTTTTTTAATTAGGTATATTTAAACACATAAGTGTTATATATTTTTGAAATCACCTCTTAAAACCCTTTATTGATACCCCACACGATGAGTTTGAAAAAAAAAAACCCTCCACTAAATGGCGGCCAAAATCCGCCATTTTTTTCATCCGGCACTCGCGGGTTTAAGACGGCCAACGCGTTTGGTCTCTAGAACGCCACATAGGAACAAACATACATACATAGACTGATAGACACATTACCTTGGCACATTATTTGGCAGTCGGGTAAAAATGTCAAATTCGTGAGAAATAGATTATCATCATCGTTTCAACCAAAAAACGTCCACATGTGGACATCTATCGATCAATGTGGTGATGGTGTGGTGAATCACCACCGTATTGATCAGTCCTGTATTTCTCGCAATTAACTATCCCATTTGCAATAACGGGCTACAATAATAGTTTGTTAATCTATTAATATTGTTAAGCTAATTAATATAAACAATAAATCCGCCGATGTGTATTCTGCTCATCCGAACCTACGGTTCTCAGACATGGTCACTCAAAGACTTACACTTGGGGATTGCCAGAGAGTTACGCAGCATTCTGGATGTAAAAAGAACAGACCGAATACGGTTAAAAAGGCTGTTCGGCTCAAATGGGCCGACGCCATTACGGCTCACGTTAGTTGCATGCAAATTGACCGCTGGGCAAGCCTCCACAATTCTGAAGATGGAACGCACCGTTGAGGCCGGCCCAGAAATCAGTGCCGAGATGATTTGGACACGTACCGTGAGGGCTGGTTCTAGACGGTGCGGGAAAAGAATGTCTGGAATGACTTGGGTGTACTCTTATCTTATGATGGACTGTGTGGGGAGTGATATGAAAGAAAAGGGAGTCAATTATAGCGTGATGGGGGACAGGACGATATGGAAGAAGAAAACGTGCTGCGCAGACCCCAAGTAACATGGGAAAAGGGCAGGAAAGATGATGATGATTTCGGAGTTTTACCAGTAAGAATTAGTAAATCTAAGGTTTTGTCGGTAAATAATAGGTTTCGGTTTTACAGTAACATATATGACACATATACGTGGTTGTGAGGCATACACGGTATTTTGTATATATGTTTTTTTTGTTGTTTTTTTTTATGGTATGCGTCGTGCCTGGCGCATATAAACCTTTTTCTTTCTTTCTATATATAACAAACAATAGCAACAAATCGTTTCAGCAGTTCTGTAGTGATACGCATACAATCACATACAGCATTTTTATTTATAAAGATACATAAAGTTTTGCATAGGTAGTAGGTACTATTGGGAACAAACAGTCTCTCTAGTACCACTAAGTAAATGGTGGTACTATAGAGAACGAATTTTCCCGTTAGTACCAACGGTGGTACAGTTCGGTGGTACTAATGGGAACAAAGGGCTTTTTGCACCCTGTCTATTTGTTTTTAAACTCTATTACACAGAAAAAACGGCACCACGTGACCTCACCACAGTGGGCTGATGTATATCAAAACCCAGTAAGTGCCTTTAAACTATTATATTCCAGGACAGCGCAAAAATATACTATGATTTGAAACAGGCTATGGAAAGTTATCTTTATAGTAACTAAATGACATATCAATATTTCAAGAGAATACTAAACAAGGAATACGAACCTACGAGTTGTACAAATGATAGTATAATAATGATAGTATAGTGTCCTAAATTCTATTGCATATTTTAAATATGCATAAAAAAGACAATTCCGAACCTAGTAAATTCTGGATATTTGCAAATTTAAGGTATTTTATAATTTGATGGGACTTTCCTATTGTAAATAATGATTAAATTGATTAATGAAAGCACCAAATCTCAATTCAAATTTAAAGTTTTAGTTTAACGTTACAAAGTCCATTTCAGTATAGTAGAACATGTGGCGACTTGCGCGCCACCTATTTATATACGTACTGGCTGATTGTAAATATTTTATAAGTTAGATTTTAAAAATGTTATGTGTTTTGGATAGGTGTCATGAATTCGTTTGTTCTGGGAGTCTTCTGATAATTTTCTGGTCGAGTAATCCATGAGCGATAAAATATTAATACAAGTCCAATATTGTGCAGTTTATGTCTTACCATGTGAATACTGAAAATATACAAGAGTATTGAAGTTGTGCTGTTTTCCTTCTGGTATCACATTATCAAAACAAACTGAAAGGTATAAAATTCCTTCATTGGTGACCCCGACGTGATACCTGAGCACGTAAATACATCTTCATGGATACGTAAGAAACTTCAGCTCTCATTTTTAATGAACGAGGATAATCAAGGTAAAACGCGCCTAATAAAATATTTTTCTGAAGAATATTATCGCCATTCGCCGATAGACAATCTCCGAAACTTTTTCTTTCGCCAACTTGAACTGGTACTGATGAACTTACCGGTACTTGGAGCGACTTCAGCGGCCCGTTCTTCGAGTTTTGTTGAATAAAAGAAGGAGTAAAGTGTGTGTAAATAAATATAGTATGTTAATTTGTAATATTATTTTGAAATTTATTTACAGTGTTTGGACCTGTAAAGGTGAGCGCACGCTACATCATCCCCATCATCTTTGGCACGGGATTTGCTCTGGTACCCAAATTAGTTATTTAAATTAAAATGTCAGAAACCGAGGGTGAGTTCGTCGAAGCAGAAGGTGGAAACGTAGTAGTTAACCGTGTGACTATGATAGTGGAGTTAAACAAAAAAGTTGAGGAACTTACTCGTGTTGTGGCATCTTTGGCCAAACTAAATAATGAACAGCGTGGTCGCTCGCGAGAACGTAATTACCGAGATTATCGCAACCGTTCACGTTCGCGAAATAAAGGTTTTTGTTTTTACCACAATCGTTTTAACACCAAGGCTAAAAAGTGTATTCAACCGTGTAAATGGTCTGGCCCTCCCCCTTCTAGTGCTGGAAATGATGGCAATACTCCGGAAAACTAGTAGAGCGCCCGGTGCAGGCGACTACCGATCGCTCCATTTCCAGTCGCCGACTTTTCGTTACCGACCGGTATACGAATAGGAAATTTCTTATTGATACTGGATCGGATCTTTGTTGCGTTCCAGTCGGCCACGTTAATAGGTTACGAAGACAGGTGCAGCCGTACGATTTAGTCGCAGCTAATGGCTCGAAAATTAAAACATATGGTTTAGTTACATTGTGCCTGAATTTAGGACTTAGGCGCAATTTCTCGTGGAATTTCGTTGTAGCGGATGTTGAGTCCGGGATAATTGGATCAGATTTTTTGTCGCACTATAATTTATTACCAGACTGTGCTCATGGGAGACTTTTTGACGGGAAGACAGGACTGTCATCCATCGCAAAGCTTCATGATGCGAGCCAGTCTAGTGTGAAGGTGATTTCTGTTCCCGACTCGCCTTTTTCAGACATTCTGAAAAAATTTCCGAGTATTACACGTCCGCCAGGTGTACTTCAGGAGCCCAAGCACGCAACTATGCATTTCATTAAGACGACTGATGGCCCCCCGGTTTCGGCACGGCCGCGTCGTCTGGCTCCGTTGAAACTTCGCGCTGCCCAAAAGGAATTCGAGGACATGGTCAAGGCTGGGACAGCCAGGCCATCAAGCAGTCCTTGGTCTTCAGCGTTACACCTAGTGGAGAAAAAAGATTCAACGTGGCGCCCATGCGGTGACTATCGCGCTTTGAATGCTCGCACCATTCCGGACAGATATCCGGTTCGTTATATTGGGGATGTTGGTCAGAACCTCGCTGGGAGTACCATATTCAGTAAAATCGACCTGGTAAAGGCTTACCAACAAATCCCGGTAAATCCCGCTGATGTTTGCAAAACAGCAATAATTACACCTTTCGGATTATTCGAATTCCCATTTATGAGTTTTGGACTTAGAAATGCAGGCCAAACGTTTCAACGTTTTATTGACGAAGTTGTTCGGGGCCTTGAATTCTGCTATGCTTACGTTGATGACATTTTGGTTTACTCCAGCTCCAGCTCCTGTCATGCTAAACACCTGGAGATCCTATTCAGAAGGTTGCATGAGTATGGTGTAGTAATTAACACTTCCAAGAGCGTTTTTGGAGTGAAAGAGGTTACCTTTCTGGGGTATAGGATTAATGCAGAGGGTGTTCGGCCCCCTGATGACAGAATCCAAGCTCTAGTGGATTTTCCTCCCCCAAAAACTGTTGAAGGCATGCGTCGATTTCTTGGCATGGCCAATTTTTATCGTCGATTTATACCAGCAGCTGCCAAATACCAGGCTCCTATAATTGACGCTGTTGTTGCCATTCAAGGCAAGGGCGCCAAGCCTTTTATTTGGACGCCTGAGTTAATGGAGTGTTTCGAAGAGTGTAAGAAAAGTCTGACATCCGCGAGGATCCTCGCGCACCCAGACTGTAGCGCATTTCTCGGTCTTTTTACTGACGCATCGAGCACTCATGTTGGTTCTTGCCTACAACAGCGATCAAGCGAGATGGATGATTGGCAGCCAATCGCGTACTTTAGCAAAAAGCTGAATTCCAAGCAGGCACTATGGCCAGCTTACTATAGGGAGCTTCTCGGCATTTACGAGAGTGTTCAGCACTTTAGGCATATTCTCGAAGCTCAGCACGCGACAATCTATACGGATCATAAACCGTTAATTTACGCGTTTTCTCAGCGGAGAGAAAAGCTGCCACCCTCTCAACTGAATCAATTGTCGTTCATTAGCCAATTTTCTACAGATATTGTCCATATTAAAGGCGTTGACAACGTGGTTGCGGACACTTTATCACGTATCGAAGCTGTTTCTTTGGAAGCGGACTTTACCGCTCTTGCTACTTCACAATTAGCTGATGAGGATTTAGCACATGCTCGTGTGAACTCTTCGCTTAAATTGGAAGAGGTTTTAATTCCTGGCACAAATGTGACCATCACTTGCGACACGTCTACGGGCAAGCCGCGTCCGTTCCTTACTCCTTCCTTTCGTAGAGCAGCTTTTGACAAATGCCATAACCTCAGCCATCCTGGTGCGCAGGCATCTGCACGCATGGTGACTGAGAGATATGTTTGGCCTGGCGTTAAAGCCGATTGCCATAAATGGGCGCGCTCCTGCTTTGAGTGCCAGCGTTGTAAAGTGACGAGGCACGTTAAATCACCACTAGGTGATTTTAGCAGACCATCTGGTAGGTTCAAGCATGTCCACATCGACATTATCGGACCACTTCCGCATTCAAACGGTTTCAATTATTGTCTTACCGCGGTAGATAGGTTTACGCGGTGGCCGGAAGTTTGGCCAATGAGCTCCATCACCGCTGAAGAAGTGGCCGATACCTTTATAAATGGTTGGGTTTCTCGCTTCGGTGTCCCAAATGTTATAACAACGGATCAGGGGCGTCAATTTGAATCATGCCTTTTTCAGCAATTAATGTGTGTTTGTGCAACGAAAAGGATTAGAACGACGAGCTATCATCCATGCGCGAACGGCATGGTCGAGCGTATGCATCGACAGCTCAAGGCGGCATTAATGTGCCATGCTGGGTTTTGGTCGAAGGCACTTCCGTTGGTACTCCTAGGTATGAGGTCGGTTTTTAAAGAAGACATTAAAGCTTCTCCAGCCGAGCTCGTTTTTGGCGAGACATTGCGTTTGCCAGGAGAATTTATTGAGACTACAGACTTGTCTAGAAGCCCTGAGTCAGTTGTTGATTTCGTCTCGGACTTAAAGAGGCGAATGGAGGTGATTCGACCGGTAGGAGCTTCGCACCACGCGCGCCCTTCGTTATTTATTTTCAAAGACTTGGCGACGGCGTCGCATGTTTGGTTACGTGACGACAAAGTAAAACGATCGTTGCAGCCACCGTACTCCGGTCCATTCCGAATAATTAGACGGGAGGATAAGACTTTAAAGTTAGAAGTTAAGGGACGTGAGGTTACAGTAAGTATAGATCGCGTAAAACCAGCTTTTATTGATGCTGATTCTTTAACGGGTAATAATGAGGTTGTAGATTCGCGAAGCTCGTTGTTAATAAATACTGCAAATGCTCCGATGTCCTTTCCACCTCCTGCTTCGGTGGTGACCAGATCGGGTCGTCAGATTAGGTTTAGGAACATTTTGGACTTATAATTGCTCCCTTTGTAGGGGGGTTTTTCCTCTGCGTTGGGGGGTGATGTGGCGACTTGCGCGCCACCTATTTATATACGTACTGGCTGATTGTAAATATTTTATAAGTTAGATTTTAAAAATGTTATGTGTTTTGGATAGGTGTCATGAATTCGTTTGTTCTGGGAGTCTTCTGATAATTTTCTGGTCGAGTAATCCATGAGCGATAAAATATTAATACAAGTCCAATATTGTGCAGTTTATGTCTTACCATGTGAATACTGAAAATATACAAGAGTATTGAAGTTGTGCTGTTTTCCTTCTGGTATCACATTATCAAAACAAACTGAAAGGTATAAAATTCCTTCAAACACATAAAAATAATATAAATAAAATTATCTGACTATAAAACCGTTATAAAAAAAAATGTCACCTACTGTGTTCTTATATTTGGCAGTCGCATATAAGCAGACATAATTATAATATTTATTCAATTTGCACGGCAAAGACTCGTATGACACTAGCCAGATTACCTATTTTAGTGATCTTTATTTTCGTAGCAATAAGGTTGCATTCATAGGCAAAATAACAGTGAACGATCTGATGTCAGATGCTAGCCGCCAGTTTGAAATAAGAACTTGCGCGGTAATATTTTTGTAAAATCCATCGGAAGAGTCCGTTTATGATGTGGGCCTCTGTGGTCGGCCTTGTGTATTTAATTTTCAAATAATTTTCCCTCCAATTTAAAGTTTGCCCCTAAGCTATCGATGACAGTGGGCGTGGCTTAGAACCTCAGATGCCGATTGTCAACTGTTCGACTACAGCCCCTTAATACATTCTATATAGCCTTAACTTAATGAGTTTTGCTAACTAAAACCTCATTCCTGTTGGAATGAGGTTTTAGTTAGCAAAACTCATTAAGTTCTGGCTATACAGAATGTATTAAGTTTATTCTTATTTACAATCAAATGCATGTGTCAGGTTTTTAAATTGAGGACTGGTGTGTCAACCACGTCGACACATCAGATAGTGTATTCGCCTGTGAAACATATAGTGATTTTTATATGTACTTTTAAAGAGATTACCACGCAGTCATGTATTGTTGAATATATGAGTATCACAGCCCACCCGAAGTTTTAACGCCCCATAACAGGTTATGGGCCCAGTTTAGAAAATTATATTAAATTTTGATATTTTTTCAGTTGCAAATCAGATGCTTAGCAACCAATTATTTATGTCATAACCATAGCTACGGAAGAAAAATAGGTTTGTAAATTAAGGAAGATAAGTAAGTACCTATTTTTACTTTAAAGAGATGGAGTCTCTAAATAAATTGAAAAAGAAATCGAATTACAAAAATTGGCGATTAATTACCAAATTGTATCTTGAAGCAAAAGGCCTTGAAGGGAAAGAAATTAATGAAGCGAAAGCGAAATTTTTACTATTAAATGCTATAGATGAAGAATTACTACATTATGTTATAAACTGTCAAACAACAAAAGATATTTTTGATACATTGGATTTAGTTTTTAGACACAATATTAAAGAAGACAATCATTTAAAAATCATAAAATTCTACAGTTATAATCATACAGGAAATATTTTTGACGACATTAGTTTTCTACAAAATTTATGTGCTGAGATAAATAGCACTGAACAAAAAATATCTGAAGAAAATTTAATGCAGAAAATTATCACAATATTGCCTGATAACATGAAATTGTTCAAACATATTTGGGAAATAACACCTAGAGAAGATAAAAATATACAAACACTAATTTTGAGACTTCAAAATTTAGATATGCCGGAAACTTCGGTTTGTAATAACGAAGTCTTAAAATCAACAGAGAAAGTATGCTTTAACTGTGGTAAACCGGGCCACATTGCAAGGTTCTGTAAGAATGAAAAATGCATTCATTGTAAAAAAACAGGTCATGCATCTAATAATTGCTTTACAATTAAAATTTGTAAAAATTGCAATAGAAAAGGTCATATCCAGAAGTATTGCAGGAACAATAGTCCGGTACGTAATAAGTTAAACATGGAAATTTCAATAAAAGCAGTAATTGATTCAGGAGCATCTTCTCATATGTTTAATAACAAAAACATAATAAATTTTGCAGAGAAAATAAATATTGACATTAAGTGTGCAAATGAAGAAAAACTAATAGCCAAAGGAATTGGTACCATCAATACAAATTTTGGATTAATAGAAGATGTGCTGTATGTCCCAGGAGTGTCAAGGAACCTGATATCAGTAAGTTCAATCACGGACAAAAACGGTTCAGTCCTCTTCTCTGGAGACAAGGTATTTATATATAAAAATAATAAAATAATTTTAAGAGGCTACAAAACTAAAAATGGCCTCTATGAAACAGATTTTTCGGCCAATTTTAGTCGTGAAGCTTTATTGACTGAGAGTGTCAATATCTGGCACCGTAGGCTAGGTCACGTATCCGACGTGCCGCGTCTAGCAAAGCTGGTCAATGGGATTGAAATTGGGAGGGGACATTTAGATAAAATTTGCGAAATCTGCATAAAATCTAAAATGACAAGAAAGCCTTTTGGAGTTAACCGAATTAAAGCAAAATTCCCTTTAGAAATTATACACACAGACATTTGCGGCCCAATTGAAGTTCCCACTTGGGATAACAAAAAATATTTCATTACCTTTTTGGACGATTTCACACATTTCTGTGTAGTTTACTTAATCACCTTCAAAAGTGAAGCCTTTGAAAAAATTAAACAATTTGTATTTTTGGCAGAAAATCATTTTAGAAATAAAGTGTACAAAATAAGATGTGATAATGGTGGGGAATTTGCGAACAATAACCTGCTTTCATGGTGCTACTCAAAAGGAATAGTATTAGATATGACAATACCCTATACGCCACAATTGAATGGAAAAGCTGAGAGGTTAAACAGAACCTTAATGGAAAGAACTAGAGCTTTATTATTTGATGGTCGTGTTCCGAACTACTTATGGGGTGAAGCTTTGTTGACTGCGAGTTTCCTAGTCAATAGGAGTCCTACGGAAGGATTAGATAAAACACCAGCAGAAATGTGGTTTAACATTAAACCAAACCTTTCAAATATAAGAAGATTTGGATCAACAACCTTTTACAAAATTAATTCCGGCTTACGTAAACTAGATGAGAGATGTAACAAAGGTATCTTGGTTGGCTACATAAGAAATGGTTATAAAATTTGGGTAGAAGAAGAAAGGAAGATTATTAGAGCAAGAGATGTACGAATAAATGAAGACGAACAAGGAATTTATATTGATCATGAAGAAAACATAGTAAGAATAAATGGGCTGTGGGATGAAGTTGAACCAGAAGTACGAATAGATGATGTAAGAGAGACGCGTGGTAATGAAAAATGTCGAGCAGAGGAAGATGTAAGAAGAAGCATCATTATAGATAGCAATCGAGAAGGAGAAAATTTGGTCAGATATAGTGATGAAACAAATGATGTTGTAAGAAATGAAGATGTAATAAATGAAAACGAAATAAGTGAATCTGAAAGGATAAATGAAGAAAGAATCAATATTGAGAATAATAATGATAATTTTGATAGGCGTTTAAGTTTTGATAATAATTTACAAAATGATGAAGGAAATAAAGAATTTTTTGATATTGAAGAAGTTGAGGAAGATGAAGATCGAGCAGTGGAGAATATTGAAAATGAAGTAGTGGAGAATAATGAAGATCGAGCCGTGGAAAATAATGTAATTAGAAGGATTCAACCAGAAAGACAGAGAAAACTACCAGAACGTTACAAGGATTTTGTAATGGACTATGATACTGAAGTATCTATGTTAACATATGAAGAGGCTATAGAATAAATAGCCAAAGAGAAAAAGAGAAGTGGAAAAAAGCAATAGAAGAGGAAATCAAATCTTTAGAAGAGAATAATACGTGGACATTTGTAGAGAAGAAAGAAGCAGAAGGTTCAAAATTAGTGTCGAGCAAGTGGATTTTTACAATTAAATCAGATGGAAGATATAAGGCAAGATTAGTTGCAAGAGGTTTCCAACAAAAGTATAAAATAGATTATGATGAAACGTATAGCCCAGTTGTGAACACGAACTCTTTAAGAATTTTGTTTTCAATTGTTGGAAGTAAAAAATTAAAGATGAAACAATTTGATATTAAAACAGCCTTTTTGCATGGGGAATTAAGGGAGTGTATTTATTTGAAAGTCCCCAAAGGCTATAGTAATAAAGAGGGCAAAGTTTGTAAATTAAATAAAAGTTTATATGGTCTTAAACAAGCTCCACTAATGTGGAATATTAAATTCACAGAATTTTTAATTAAAATGGGTTTCAGACAATTGAAATTAGACCAGTGTATTTTCGTAATGGATGGAGAAAGAAGAATAATTCTTGCCATATACGTCGACGATGGATTGGTCATTGGAGAAAGAGAAGAAGATCTTCTACATGTAATAAATACTTTAAGAAAAGCTTTCGAATTGAGAATTTGTGAAGAAGTGTCCAATTACATCGGTTTGGATATAAAACAAGAAGAAAATGGAGTAAAAATTTTTCAGAAAACGTATGTTGAGAAGATTGTGAAGAAATTTAACTTGAATGAAGCTAGAGAGTGTAAAAGTCCAACTATTTTAATAGAACAACATCCATCAATTAAAATTGATATTAAATCTCATGAATTATACAGAGAGATGATAGGGTCATTGTTATATTTGTCAAATAAAACTAGACCAGATATTAGTTTTCATGTGGGTTATTGTTCGAGGCATCAAAATTCTCCAAATTTAAATGATCATAATAACGCAAAAACAATTTTAAGATTTTTGAAAGGTTCGAAGGATAAAGGTATTCACTTTGGTGAAGGTGATAAAGTGCTCAGAGGATATTGTGATTCGGATTTCGCGGGGGATCCAGACACTAGACGCAGTACTTCGGGTTTCGTGATTTGGTTGAACGGTGGACCAGTGGCATGGAGCTCAAGAAAACAGTCAGTAGTAGCGTTGTCGAGTACAGAAGCTGAATTTATAGCTGCAGCAGAATGTTGCAAGGAACTTCTGTTCATAAGAGACCTTATAAATGAAATTACGAATGAAAAATTAGACCTTGAGATGAGAGTGGACAACCAATCAGCAATTTGGCTAATGAAAAAGGGCATTATGAATAAAAGGAGTAAACACATAGATGTGAAATATTATTATCTGAAAGATGCAATTGATGCAAATAATATATCGGTTAAATATTGTCCAACGGGGTCACAAATAGCTGATATACTCACAAAATGTTTACCACCTGTGAAATTTGAACGCTGTCAGCGAAAACTTGTGTCTTAGTTGTTTGTGTGTTAGTGTTTAAGTGCGGGCTAAAGTGAACTAATAAGTGTTTTTCGGTTGATATAATATGGGTTTAATATTATGTAGTATGTAAGTTTTTATAGGGTGTGTAATTATCTATGAAGAAGTTGTGTAGAGTTGTGATGTAAACTTAAGGAGTCCTGATAAGTTCATGTTAATTAATGAAAGTGTTGGTTAAATTTAATTTTTCTGTTTATAGCAGAATTTTAAAAGAATTAAGGGGGTGTCAAATTATAATTCATTTAAGGGGGTGTGGCAATAACTTGTTGGTGATATTAATAGTAAATGAATCTTTTTTAATCATAAGTAACTCGAATATACGTAACTTGTTCTTAAATTTTTACATTGTTTTTCAGTATGTCGGAACCTTAAGTTTTTATATCGGAACTTTATTTTGTTAACTCTTTTCATGTTAGTAGGTATAGTTATTTTGTTTGTTTATGTTGTATTGTTATGTTTGAAAATATTATGTATGGACGGACGTATGTTGAAGTCGAGTTGGAGTTTTAAATATTAATGGAATGTTTGTTAGTTAGGTAGAATTTTTATGGTAGTTAAATATTGGATGAAGGGGTGTTATCGAGTAGTAGTATAATTAATTATGATGATGAGTTTTTATTGATACTGGTTCAAATGATGTTGAGTAGGAGTAACAGAATATTAATTAAATGTTTTTGTTTTTAGTCAGATAGGTTGTGAGATATTTAATATTGGATGTTATGTTTTCGAGTAGTAGGAATAATAAAATATGATGATTAGTTTTTATTGATACTGATGATAGATTGATGTTTAGATTAATTGAGTGGGAGATATTATAGGATAGATGAAGTGTTGTTGTTTTTAGAATATTGTTGAAGTGGGGTCTTATATTAATGTTAATGAGTGTAGGTTTATGATGTTATTTAAAGGCAGTTTGGGGTTTCTAAAATGTTGTTGAAGTTTATAATATACAGGTTGCTGAAATTTATTATATACAGGGTGCTAATAGAAATGTTTTTGAAACTTTAGGTTATGCAAGGTGTTTGTGTAGATGTAACTGTTTTAGCATGTGCATTTGATTGAGGGGGTGTGTTGGAATGAGGTTTTAGTTAGCAAAACTCATTAAGTTCTGGCTATACAGAATGTATTAAGTTTATTCTTATTTACAATCAAATGCATGTGTCAGGTTTTTAAATTGAGGACTGGTGTGTCAACCACGTCGACACATCAGATAGTGTATTCGCCTGTGAAACATATAGTGATTCTTATATGTACTTTTAAAGAGATTACCACGCAGTCATGTATTGTTGAATATATGAGTATCACAGCCCACCCGCAGTTTTAACGCCCCATAACAATTCCAACAATTTTCGTTTACCAACATAGAGTAGGTATACCTATACTAATTCCATGCATATTAAAAAGTAAAGTCTATGGCATAAACGTTTTTTTAACAGTTTCTGACTCTTGTCTGGCTCTTGTCAGTGGTAGTTTTTGACATATTTCTCTTTCCTGAAGTTACGTAAAATTTTATCTCACACCAATTGCCATAAATGCTAAAAATAAAATAGAATCATACAATATTAAACTGCTTTAAAAATCTATAATAAGTTATAATGAATCAACGGGAAGGGGTGGCTTTTTTATTTACAATAGTTAGGGAAATTCAACATTCGTTCACAAGTCCTGTGATATTTTTTACACAAAAAGATTTTGCCGAAAACATTTTCACAGCCTACAGAAATATGCATAAAGCTTACCTGAAAAATGAACTGTCCGAGAAGGTAGCAGAACTCGTTAACGCGTTTCATATTGAATGGTTGGAAGCGGTTCTCGATGTGGAAAAGTTTAGCAAGAGGATCAAGGACACTCCGCGTGAGGTTATCCTTAAAGCTCTCGATTACACTATTGGTTGTATTCAATTAAGATATAACCACATTCTAGACTATATCACCGAAATGCGTTCTACTATGACGGCAGATGAGAATCATTTAATGAAAATAGAGCTTAGAGTCATAAAAGACATGCAAGACACTGTTAATAGTGCTCTGCTTGAGAAAAAACTGTATATCCGTTCACAGGCAGATCAAACAGAATATCTTGCTAGGATATATGATGAAACAGAAGAACTTTTACACTGGCTGGACAGACTAAACGATAGTTTAGCAATAGAGTTCTGTAATTTACTCATTTTTAAAGTGCCTCTTGCACCAATAACTCTTACAAAGACGTTAAAAAAAATTATTGACGAAGTTGCCATGGATCCTGCTCCAGAATCTAAAAGAGTAGCCGAAGTCATTCATGTCAGGGGTCATTTGACGACTACTGCAGACCGAATGGACGAACGCAACGAACAAGAAATATCACAAATTGTTGAAAAAATTGCAGCATTAGAGGCTCGTATAAGTCGATTAAAACTTGAAGACTCTCATGCATTGATGGCTCTGAAGCATAAAACCATGTTTTTAGAAGAACGATTGGCATCGCTCGAGAATATGAAAACGTCAATAAAGAAACTTAGGAACGACAATCGGGAAAAAGACACAGATGAAAACCTAAGTGAACGAACACCTATGAGTATCTTTAATCATTTACTGCCTCATCAAGACCGTTGTCGTCTCGTGGAAAAGTTAAAGCAAATATGGAAAAATGCATTAACTGAAATAGAACAGGACCATGAATCGATCATAGATATATTAAGCGTTACGAACATAAAAGAAGTATACTCTGACCAGATTGGACATTTCACTGTAGATAAATTTGGGAGAAAAATTTACAAAATAGGAGACGAAGACATATTATATCAATTAAATGAACAACATGAACTAGTCCCACTACAGGACGACGAAAAACATGTTTATTTTTATGACTCGTGCGGAAGATATTATATGAACGCTAGAAGAGACCGGGTATATAAGCATCATGATGCAGCTAGTGAATATATGCTAGGTAAAGAAGGATTTCTTGTAAAAGTTCTAGAAGAAAAAGACGGCATTCAATATTTCTACGATGGTCTCGGTCGATATTATATTAGCGCAGAGGGACGCCATATATATCGAGATGACGATTCAAATGTCGAATACGAACATGACGGGCTAGGTAATTTAGTTAAAATTCATGAGGATTCTGTCTGTTATGAACCCTGCCCAAACGAACCGCTAACTACGGAAGAAAACAAGTATCTTAAAAGAGAGGTTGGCGACGCTCTAAAAAAATGCATAACTGAAGTAGTCTTACACCAGCCAGCTGATCCTGTAGCTTACTTGGCAGGTATCTTAACAAAGTATAGTGATAATATTAAAGCACATCCAAAACATCTGAAGGATGAGCAAGAAAGATTTGAACTGAGCCAACTAATTCACACGACCAAAGATAATTCAGTAAACCCTTCTTACGCAGACGAAGGCACTGAGGATATAAACTTCATCAACTACGGACGTGAAACGGATCTAAGTCAAAATAGTTTTTGAGTATTTCGAAATAAAAATGTACCAAGACTTAAGTATAAAACTATATATATATATATAGTATACTGTAGCATATGATTTTTAGAATCTATTTAGCTTTAACCAAACGGAGTTATTGATAAATAATTTTAGTCAAGTTGTTTTTATTTTATTTTCTTGTGCAAGTTTATAGGTATTTTTTTAACTATGTAGTTCCTTTGAAATGGTATCGTTTTCTGTAGAATTAATAATAAGTAGTTTAGTAATTACTTAAATAACAGAGAGCCTCGTTGGTCTAGTAGTTGCAAGTGCCATTCTTGAATGAGCAAGGTGTCCTAAGTACCGATTTCCAGGCTTTACAAGTTCCTATTTAAGGGCCTGCATACCCTTTAGTGCCGTAAAACAGTAACTTTTTAAAGCAGTTTAGTTTCGCTTTTAAAAAAATATTAACAACACGATATTATTTAGCAACTTTTGAAAACCCCTCCAAACCGACTTGGATGTTTAAAATAATTTTACACAGAAAAATTGATGGCTGGAATTTCTTCATAACTAATATAGCATAATCAAATAATATATTGCAAACTGTTCAAAAGGTGGTTCAATATTGATATTTTGGCATCGAGCGGGCGCACGGCCAGTACTGCGTTAACATTGGGGCGTATATAGCGCTTTAACAAGATTGACCCGCACAACGGTTAGTAGGTAAATCTTGAATTTTAAAACAGTTAATATCCCTTACCGATTGAGATTAAATTTTGCATATAGGTTACCTTTGGTTTGGATGACAAAAGCTTGAATAAAAAGGATTAAAAAAAAAACATTATTTTATAAGCCAGTACTCCTCTTTTAACCTCTCTGAAATCATATATAATCGATTTTTCTATTGAGATGGCGTGCTCGCTTTTCCCTTCCCCACACCACGCCATCTCATCCCGTGGGTGTTCGCGACTAAGGGAATTTGAGGCCTAGTGCATATCACCAAGCACCTTGAAAACCACCAAAAATATCATTTTCAAGCGTCCAGCAGCCTAATTGCGTAAGTGAATTCGGCAAAGATATGGGTAAGGGTGACGACACCATTAAAATAACGACAACGGTCATTAAAAGGGTAGGTATGTTTCAACTCTGGTGGAGAACGTACCCTTTCTTTATTATTTACATGCTCTTTCATGGAGTTGTTCCGTTTGCCCTGCCGAACTCACTTACGCAATTAGGCTGCAGGCCTGCCTGGCGATGCCCAGGGTAAGCCCCCGGCTCCTGTGGAAAATGAACAATAGTTGTCGCACAAGAACTGACAATAGCGACTTAAAACGCAATGCCGACCCCAAATTAATTAGGATAACGGCAGGTAGGCATATTATAAGCGGCCTGCGCCTGTACATATATCATTATTTCTTTTATAAATAAAGAACAGTAAAAATAAACAAATCAAATCGCCGCTCTTAGCACTCTTGTGATTTTTTGCTTGGACTTGGACGCTCCTTAGGTCAAAACGTTACACGCTATGTTGACTAATTAATTAATTTATCTTTATTTCAGACGAAAGTCCATACATTTTTACAGATATAGCGTTAGTAGGGATATAAAATCTGACCTTAATACTTTAACGAAAGTGAGGTGCAATTAAATGCACCTTTGGTACCTGATATCTCTCAAAGCCTGATCCAAACTTCATATTCGGTGATCGTTCTTACCTGTATTGGGTATCTACAAACACAGAGAAAATTCCAGCTTTTATAAAATAGCGACGTCCAGATCATCGGGGCCTCTCTCTACACCCGTACAAAAGATTTAAAAAAGTTTGGAAGAACAATGAGATAGATCGGTTTGACCATTGCACCGTATGGTGTACGTCGGACGTAAAGAATTTCACCATCCCATATCTTCCCGTGGGTGTCGTAAGAGGCGACTATGGGCAGCAGCGTTTCCTGTGCACTTTAACAACATACTGCGATCGCCAACCCGCCTGCCAAGCGTGGTGATTACGGCAAACCCCCCCAAAGCAAAATTAATAGCACAACAAAAGAACGGCCACGATTGCCTGGCAGCCCGTCTACCCTCGACTACGGTAGCGGTCGAGGCGATGGCGTGGCAAGGGGTGCGAAGAATCCACGGAGTGGACCCAGCTACCCTAATAAAAACCGACGACTGTACCTGGCAACATACAACACGCGAACACTCCGGACCGAATATTGCCGAACTCGAGGAAGAATTGAGCAGGTTACGATGGAGTATCATGCTTATGTTACATCTACGCTGTGCTACGGTATTATATATTGCGGTAACTCCACGAACATGGAGACGGTGTTTAGAGCGCAAAAAAGATGTGTTAGGACAATATGTGGTAGAGCACGGAAGCCTGTACATATACGAGGTGGCTCTATTCGTAAAAACAAACTTGCACTTATTTCAAATATTACACAGCACGCGACATAAAAATAAGATAAGCGGTATACCATAAAAGCTTTCTCGGAATGGCACCGGTGATTTATAACAAACCCCAGTCCCAAACTTTCCAGGGTGGTGTCGGTGGTGGTGAGTCCCTTGTGAACAACGTAGTAAAGATCGAGAGTGTGACGACCAGGGTGGCGTACCTTATACTGAGAATATCCTCAAGACATTCGCTGAAGGTCATACAGGGGAGTGACCATAAGCTCTTAGAGTAAGGTTATTTTGAGTGTGCGTAAGGGACAGTTGTATATGACTTGTATTCATCTGTCCCTTTTTTACAGTCGAACGATGGAATATTGCCGTATTGGACACGTCAGAATACAGGGGCAAGTCTACGCCCCGACCTCGCACACCCCGACGACGAGTTAGTGACCATCTATGAGGATATCTTTAGAGCCATGCATAGTTTCAAAACTCACTTCACCGCTGTCATGGGGGACTTCAACGCGAAATCGGGCAAACGAGACGAGGATGAGTTGCAAGTGGGGCAATTTGTAGGTGGACGTCGGAACCACCGGGGTCACCTACTGGCCAGTTTTATGGAGAAGGAGGGCCTCTATAATGATGAACTCCTTCTTCAGAAATCGTGAGCACAGGAAGTGGATCTGGCAGAGCCCTGATGGTGCAACTGAGATCGACTTCATCATGTCAACTAAGAAGCAAATGTTCAATGATGTCTCTGTGATCAATTCGGAGAAAACCGGGAGCGATTACCGCATGGTAAGAAGCACATTCAATATTAATATCAAGCTTGAAAGGTCTCGACTGACAGCGAACGATAGATCAGGGACTCTATCGTTCATGCTGCACGACCCCTGGAGATGTGGTGATGTCCCAGTGCACCCGGACATCACCGAAGAAGGAGCCCGGAGGCGGGCAAAGAAGAGGGAGCCCAGAAGAGGTCCACGCTGGAAGGGTCGCGAATGTCATGCGTAGCAGTTCTCGCGGCCCACCCTTCAAGGCGAAAGTAGGTGCACAGGCGGAGTTTTTAGCGGGTGCAAGCCCCACATAACCACGTTGTCTCCCCGGACGGCGCGGTATGCGTTAGGCATTTTCTTCGCAAAAAAAAAATGTGCCATCTTCGAAAAGAGGTCAATCGTCGAATCTGACTCGGCTGGGCAGCGAGTTGCACGGTATCTTCTCGTCCAACTTACCACAGTGTCTCAAGCAAGACGAAAGTCTATGACCAGTGTGTGTTGCCAGTGATAACTTATGACTCTCAGACGTGGTCGCTCACAATAGGCCTCATCAGAAAGCGTACAGTCACCCAAAGGACAATGGAGAGGGCTATGTTCGGCGTTTCCTTGCGTGATCGAATCAGAAATGTAGAGATCCGCAAGAGAACCAGGGTTACCGACATAGCCCCAATAATTTCCAAACTATAATGGCAGTGGGCAGGGCACATTACTCGCACAACGGATGGCCGATAGGGCAGAAAAGTTCTGGAGTGGCGACCGCGAACCGGATGACGTTGCGTTGGAAGGCCTCCCACCAGGTAGACCGATGACCTGGTAAAGGTTACGGGAATCCGCTGGATCCTGGACGCACGGGACCAGTCAATGTGGCGACGCTTGGGGGAGGCATAGGTCCAGTAGTGGGCGTCTTTCGGCTGATATGATGATGATGATGAGATCGGTTTATATATTTAATATTTTTGAAAATACGCTCAGGCCACATGTGGCGCGCAAAATGTCTGAAAACGAAATTTTTCATAACAAAATTACGAAACCTATGTATATTTTTAATATCAGACATATTGTAATAAAAGCGTCTGCTTATTTTATTTTATACGGTTTTGACCGTAAAACGATGTGACATGGTTTTGGCTGTGGGCGCTCGTACATATCTACTAGGTATAGAGTCTTAAGAAATTTTATAATAGCTTTCTTCGCAAGTTTGTTAAAAACGTCGGCTGTGTATAAAAGAAAACAAAGAGAACTTTTTTTACAGTTCTCGTCTCGCGGGCATTTGTCATTGCACTCGGCTCCATTACGAATTCTCTTTCAGCTCGGGTGTCAATCTACCCCGCCTAGAGATGTGCAACTCGAGTTGCGCCGAACTCTATTTGACTCGAGTGGTATTCTTCCAAACACGAGTTGCTATCACTAAAATCTAAAATAAAATATGTCACAGAACAACCTTAAATATTTCTAATATGTTTTTTACAACAATAACAATATTTTAAAGTTTGAACCAAAAAAAAGGTAAAACCAATAACCAACATTAAAATGCATCTTGATTAATCTCGAAAGCTAAGAATTCGGAATTATCATGATAACAAATTAAAGAGTGCTACAGTGATACACGAAACGGCAACGCCGCTCCGTACCTCCTCCGAAGTAATAATTTGATCTTTTTGGCGCGGAAACTATTTTTTGTTTACTACGTGGAAACTACAAGGACTAGAGATTTGAAAATTATGCTGCCTGTGGCAGCTATTATTTCTTATGTTTTAAGCTATAATGCATAATCATATCATCTTTCGTTTGGAAGATATGACATGAGCAGCTGGGGTGCCGTCACTCCAGCTTACACATACTTGTCGGTTTAATAACTTATAGAGTATTTTGACCAGACATTTGAAAATTTTGCTGCCAATGGCAGCTATTATTCCTTAATTTTTGAGCTATAATACATAATCATAACTTCTTTTGTTCGGAAGATATGACATGGCAGCTGGGGTGACATCACTCCAGCACACACGTTTTTTGATCGTAGTTTCAACACTTTTTAAGCGATAATATCGTTCAGTTCTTTCCTTCCATGTGCAGCTATTATGCCTTATTTTTTTTACTATAGTCCAAAACCCTAACCTCACTGGTTTGCCTGTATTGAATGAGGAAGCTGGGGTGACGTCAGTCCAGCTGACACATACTAAACGACTCATATTAACGAAGTTTTTAAGGCAGCTAAATTAAGGCTCCGTACTTTGATTGCTGCTATTATGCCTTAAATATTGGCATAGATAGAATTATCCTAACACTTATGAGGATGCTGGAGTTATGCATTTACAAAAGTATCCATTTTGCGTTATAAGGTTGTATTTTTAAAATTAGTCTGATTATAATCTTATATTCGTTTGACGTGTGTTTGTTTACAAAAAGTTTTGCCCCCAGCGAATATGGTATAAGTTTACTAATCTTAATTTTTCTTAGTCTTTCACCACCCACCACCAGTCGTCCACTCCTGGGCAAAGGCCCCCTCAACTCGAGTTATGTGAATTTCAACTCGGGTTAACTCGAGTCGTGTTTATCCCGAGTTGGGAATAAATAGTCATATTTTCCCAGAAAGCTTTGGTAAATATTAGGTTTTACTGGAACATTATAGGATTTACCGTTGCACGCGCTTTTACTGCTGCATGACACGCACTGCAAAACTTCGCATCGATGCAATGGCTATAGACGCGGCAGTATATTAAAATGTACACTGTGGACGCGGCGTCCAAGGTGGTCCAAGAGCCCGGTATGCTCTATGCCTCGTGAATGCAAAAACCCCCGCGGCTTCACGATGCCTTTCGCTAATCCAAGCTGCACAGAACTAAACAACTGGCTTTTTCAAGTATATTAGAATGATCGAGTCGCATCGCGTCTCGGTGTGAGCCACAGATAATATAATACTAGCTTAAAAATGCCTCATCCCATACAAAGAAACCATGTCGACTAGCGTTTTTCGTCAGATTTAACTGATTATTTTTCTAAGAACATCGATCGCGTTCGGTCCCGTTCCACGGACATTGATGGTGTTAGCAGCGACTTGCAAGTAAAAGGGTTTACTCGGTTCGTGTTTTTTTTTTAAATACAGCGACGATTTGTTTTACAGTATTTTTTTCACTTTTTTACAGTATCATTGTAGGCACCAAAATGTGTTAAAAAAAATTAAATAAAAACGGGTGGATGCCTCAGAAATTTGAAATCACGCCATCTATAGGAATCAATTTTAAATGATTCATTGAAATAACCTTTGAAATGTGAATTATGAGCCCAATATTCCTTAATTTTGTGCTTAGGAGAGTTAATTAAACAAGAACATACATTTTTTATGATCTTCTCTATAAAATCTTAATATTTCACAAAACTAAATAACAAATCGAATCTTACCACGCCATCTAGTGCAATTTATTTCAACCAAATTTTCTTTTTTCGCGTTGGGTGCCCGTGTGAGCTAACCATTACGTACTACAATGAATCTGAAATAATCATAGAAGTTCCTGTTATACTTTTCATCCTTCCTCATTTTTATGGTATAGGTAGGTACGTAGGTACCGTTTCTAAGCCTGCGCTGTCCATTCGTTCGTATATTTGTCACAAAGGCATATCTTTAGAACTATAAACAGGTAGATACATGAAATTTTCACGGCATATGTGTTATACGGCCGCTTTACCAAATATTAAAATAAGAATGAAGTGATCAAGGTTTGCTGTTTTACCTGGGATTTAAGGGTGTCGCAATCGGACCCGTAGAATAAAACAGGAACCGCGAAAGCACGCAATACGACCGGTTAGGAACATTTTAGAACGTTGTTTCGAATTCGGTACTCACCAGGCGACTCCCTAGGCTCTCCAATCTAGAGTTCTAGACGCAAATATAGCCAAAATTCAACTTCCTGAGGGTGAGGTTTTCATATCGGGCACATAACCGCGCAAAACCCGCCAAGTAGGTACGTGTCGGGCCACGCGTATAATAGGGTTTCGAAGTCCAAGAAGATGTTTTTTGTTGTATCATGAACATTTAAACGGTTTCAGCGGCTCAAACATACATTTTATAAGTGGGTCGACTATTATAATACTCACATGTGTCTCTGAAGTTGGTTCTGTCAAATAATGCGCACGAAACAGTTTAACTGCATAAAGTAAGCGAGATAGGATGATGCGACAAACGTAAGCGAGTGAAAGAGACAGTTATACAATGATAACTTCACTTTCAATATTGACACAAAAATAGCTACTGCGCAGGCTCTTGCAGCCAATTCAGAGACACAAAGATCCGTTGTGAGTATTAAACTCGTAAACTTGTAAAGCCTACTTAGCTGTGATAGTTTTCCTTTTAATTTCGTTATGACTTTATTTTACTACTTAATAAATATACATATCCATGCTAAATTCTAAATCTGTGGAAAAACGGACGGACAGACGGACATGGCGAAACTGAAAGGGTTTGTTACCTACGGAACCCTGAAAAGAGGTCAGTCCCACCTTGGTTCTAACCCATGTTATCCTAGTACTCAAACAAACAATCTATCACATATTTCATCATCCACTCCGAGGGGACAACCCCCATAGCCTGCGTCTCTTGAACAACTAAGCAGATATCAGTCAGAAAACCATGTTTAGAAATGCCAACTCCCTTGCTTGAATCAGTTTTTCGAGAGCGACTGTATGTCTACTAACCACATTAACACAAGATCGGGAAGGAGGACGCAATACAGTCGTCGCTAAGAATTTGATACTATGAGCAAAATTCACAGGCTGCGCTTTGACTTTGCCTTGCAAGTTAAAGTTTATTATGCGAATATAAATCTTATTCGTCGCTTGTCTGTCTACTTGTATTTTTATGGCACCATCATAAAGATCAATTCTCTCTTAACACAATTGTTTCTTTTAGAGGAAGGTCGTAGAAACAAAGAAATAGTTATGATAAAACATTATTTTAATAAGAAAATAACATAATTTTATAATTCTATATAAAATTTCACTTATTCTTCTTAAACTTTTTACCAGCTGCTTGATTTTTCGCAGGCATTTTATCTTTGTTAGGATTTATTTGACCTATTTGCTTCTTCTTTTTATTAAGTTTGTTTTTTAATTTCATGGAAGCTGCAACTGCAACTTGTTCTGTGACTTTGTCTTCATTTTTGCTAACAGCTTGAATCTGTGGCGTTATTCCTTGTTGCTCTTTATTGCCTTTGTTCTTTTTATTCTTATTTTTCTTTTTATTCGGACTTTGATTGGTTTGTACCGCGTCAGTTTTACTTTGAAGTGATTTAGGACTGCTGTTGTCGTTGTTTACCTTTGGGACATTCGGTGCATTTTTGTTATTTTTGTTTTTCTTACCGCCTGGACTCTGTGTAATAGTAGGGTTGACTGTATTTACAGTAGTGGTACTATTTGGCGCAGTAACCTTTACATTTTTGTTTTTCTTTCTGCCCGGACTCTGTGTATTAGTAGGGTTGACTGTATTATCAGTGCTGGTACTATTTGGCGCAGTAACCGTCACGTTTTTGTTATTTTTATTTTTGTTTTTCTTACCGCCCGGACTCTGTGTAACAGTAGGGTTGACTGTATTTTCAGTGTTTGGTGCAGCACCCTTCACATTTTTGTTATTTTTATTTTTGTTTTTCTTGCTACCCGGACTTGGTAGCGTATTAGGATTAACAGGCTTTTCAGTAGTGCTGTTATTTGGTGTAACCTGCACACTGTTGGATTTTTCTACATTCTGCTTACTTTTCTTGTTTTTGTAATTTTTCTTCTGTTGACTGCTATTTTCATTAGGCTGCACATTTTTGGCAACTTGTGGATTATTTCCGTGTCTGAAAAGGAAATAAACAATTCAATTATGATGATTGTTAGATAGTTTTTTGGATTGGTGAGTAATTGACTCAAGTAAAAAATCATCTTTGTTTCCTAAGGAATGAATTAAAAAAGAAAAATAACTAGACTTGTCGGCGGCTGGCTACTTAGGTACTCTAATCAAATAGTATAAATAATATAAGTATGTTGGTTTGTACAACTTTTAAAACAATGGCATACCTATCTGTCTGCGCCATACCTACGCCTGATGGTTTTGTAATAGCACCAAGCTGCACATTCAAGTGGAGCTATATCATATACAGATATATATAATCTAAATCTCGGAAACGGCCCCAACGATTTTCATGAAATTTAGTATGCAGGGGGTTTCGGGGGCGATATATCGATCTAGCTAGGTTTCATTTTTAGAAAAAAAAAAACCATTTTCTCTATTTTCACACGAGCAGTGCTCAGTGGCCTAGGTACTTGTTAATTATACCAAAAATTCATTTAACTACGATGCCCAAAATGTAACAACAAAATGAAAATTATATAAAAAAGGTGTAGGTGACGCACCTAGTTTGTGCAGTGTAACTTTAAATGATAGATTGAGTTGTGCTTAGATGGTTATGCATGTTGAGAGGATGAATGAAAAGCGACTAACAAGAGGTATTTACAAGGCAGACGTGTGTGAAAGAAAACCATTCCCCTAATTGAATAACTTTTTGATAGCTAAAAGAACGCACGTGCGTGTTCTTCGCTAGCAGTCATATTTTTAAAAATAATTATGTCTACTTGACAGCGTAAAACACGCAATGAGTACTGTTGAATTGACAAAATGATAGCGTGCGCGCATGCTTTGATCTTTCAATAAAGAGAGATTGCCCTGTGCGATAAGACCGCCCATTGTACACTTGCTTTTATTATTGTTTGTCCTCTATATATATTTTTGTATAATAAAGAATATAATAAATAAAGCTTCGCAATCTGGGTGCAGATGTATGAGCGGCAGGTGGCATTCTGCAGTTTATGGCTTACCCCATGGGAAAAGGCGTGAGTTTATGAATGTGAAAAATATGTGAAAGATTTTGAATTATTTTTGTAAAGCAGTTTTATTGAGAAAATCAAATAGCTTGATTTTTAAATCTCTGCAAGCTTACTTTGTTTGTGCATTCGGCTTGGCTTTCTTCTTCTGTGGCTGACCATTGTCCGATGGAGCTGATCGTTTTACAGGGGCCTGTTTCTTATTTTGTGTTTCCGCCTTTTCTCCATCCGACTCAACGTCTCCATTTTCCTTAGGTTCTTCTGTAGAGTTAGGGTCAATTTCTTCGTCATCTTCGTCTTTAAATGGCTCCGGCTGAAACATAACCTATATGTTAGTAAATATATCCAGTATTACACCAGTAAAAGTAATTTATTGTTACTTGTATGTGTACTCACAATAACATTAGAAAACTTCTTGAACTTAGCCACAAAAAAGCCATCCATATTATGTGTGTGAGGGTAAAACCTTCTGGTTAGTTTCAATGATGGATGGAACCGATGATGCCTGTACTTCACAAATCCTTCAGTGCCAAAGTCAAGTCCTGTTGGCATGAGCTTCACGTTCCTGCGCTTTAGTGCATAATTAACCACCCATTCATTTTCTTCTGGAAGAATCGAACAGGTTGAATACACAATGTAGCCACCAGTGCTAGACTTAGCACTGCAACAGTCTATAGCAGCAAGAAGTAGTTGTCTTTGAATGTTGAAACACCTCTGAATATCTTTCTGATCTTTAGTAGTCTTTACACTGGGATCCTTGGCAATGACTCCAGTACCAGTACAAGGAGCATCCAATAACACCCTATCAAAACCTTTCATTACATCAGGGAACTCTCTACCGTCATGGTTAGTTAAAATTGCATTTACAACACCCAACCTGTGGAAGTTACCAACAACAGCTTTCGTCCTTTCTTTATTAGCGTCATTTGCAAATAATGTGCCCGTATTCTTCATAATGGCTGCGATGTGTGAGGCCTTGCCACCTGGAGCTGCACACATATCCAATATCCTCTCATTCTCTTGTGGGGCTAAAGCCATGACTGGTAGAAAACTAGAAGCACCTTGCAATATGTAGTGACCTGCTAAGTATTCAGGAGTTGCACCAATAGGAACAGTAGAGCTGTACACAACAAGACCTACTTTGCTCCATTTACCCACAGGGTCTAAGTTTACTCCTCTGTTGATGAGAGCTTGGGCTAAATCTCGCCGTCTCGTTTTAAGGCTGTTAGTTCTTATAGTCACAGGACGCGCAACTTCACTTGCTTCTAGGAATTCGACCAACTCTTGCACAGGAAAGATTTGCAGAAGTACCTCCATAAGAAATTCATTGTAACTGTAATATGTGCAAAGATCTTTTAGAAGTAGATCAGTATATTCACAGCGTGATCTACCGTCTTCCTTTAAACGACTAAAGTCTCCCAATACTGTTACTACATCTTTGATTCTTTGATGTACATCTTGGAGACTTGCAGGATTGTTTAGTTCCTCTTCAGATGGGAATGCAAATACATCTTGTTTGGCAATATTCAATTGCATTTCTTCATCAGCTAGTTTTTTGTCAACTTTTTGTTTTTTCTTTAATTTTATGTTGGCCTTTTCTATGGGCAACATGTCATCGTCGTCATCATCATCCTCGCTATCTTTCTCGCCGCCACTTGAGTCAGAATCATAATCTAATTTGCTACTGCTATCCGCACCTTCATCTTCTGATGACACATCCCCATTTTCATTGTCAGAATCTTTAAATAAATCATCCAAAGTACCGACCTGTAAGAAATAAAAGTATCATTATGATATCTAGTTGAAGTATGAGTTGACATTTCAATAGTATAAATTCAAATCAAGCTAAAAGTTATGACATTATGTTTCTTCTTCACCTCTTCAATTCAATGGCACATTTAATTAGATTGTCTGGGCTCAGCTGTAGGTGGCCACGCTTATTGCAGCTTCAGAAGCACTGTATAGGATGTCCAGGAAAACAAAACAACAAAAAAAAAACATGCTATCCATTCACTTGCACAGTATGGTTTAAAAAAGTTAATAGATAAAGACTGTATCTGTTTGAATGTCAAATGCTAACCTTATACTTTTCTCCACCAGCTTTCTTCTTTGCTGGACTTTCATCTTCAGAATCATCTTCCACTTCTGACCCTTCATCATCATCTTCATCCTCCTCATGGCCACTGTCATCCTCTTCTTCAGATTCCAAGTCATCCTTTTTAGGTTTACTTTTCTGCTCTTTTTTCTTCTGTTTAGGTTTCAACCATTCTTTGTTGTCATCAGTGTAACCTGTTATAAATTAAAGGATTTTCTTGTTTATTGTGTAGTAACTTATGGGTTAGATGCAAAATTCTGTGGGTGTTCAGCTCTAATATCCATTAGTTAGATGTACCTTGATTCATTTAAAAAAACTAGAAAGTTCAGGCAGACACTGATCAGCAAATAAATACATATCCAAAAAGATATCAACTTTATGCTAGAGAGACCGAATCCAGCTTGAAAATTTTAGCATTTCAGATAGTGTATGTGTTTGTTATGTAGAAATGCAGAATTAATAGAGTCCGGAATGCAAAAGCAAACATAGCAAGCTAGAAAATTTTGGCATTCTATGTTGGATATGTTGGATTTTATTTTTAGTAACCATACAGACAGATGGTAAATCTTAGTAATGCCTATGATGTTGGAGCCACCTGAGCACACATGGAGTGGTCGGAGGAGTTGGCACCCCTGATTTATTTAGGTACAAGTATTCATTTTTATATATATGAAAAATATTAGTAAAAAGTGATATTTTATTGTTAACTTTTGTGCCACGCCCATGGCATAACAGCTTTAAGGAAGAAAGGATGTGCAGGATGTGGTTTATTGAGAAATGCAAAAAATATTTGAGATGTAAAAAGGCATAAACAAGGTGGCCTGTTAAGAAAAAAAACAGAAGTAAATGTTTACCTGGAGCAGTTTCTTCATCTGAGCTATTCTCAGCCTCCTCGTCCACTGCCACCTCTGTTTGCTTAGCTACATTCTTCTTTGCTTGCTTCAAAGCTTTCCTCTTTTCTACTAATTCTGTCTTCTTCTTTGCTCGTTTAGCTGCTCTCTGCTTCTGCCTATGAGTTAGCTTCTTTTCTACAGTGTCATCTTCTACTGCAATAAAAACAGTGTAAAATGAGAATTTAAACAATGTTTGTTCATGTTTGTAAATTCCATATGCTTACAACACATTGTGTATTAACCCTTAAATAGTTGCATGGGGTGTCATACACCCCAATGCATGTTTCCAGGTTCATAACTTAAAAATAAAACAATTTAGTGTGCTGTCTTCTACTTATGGTTACTTCATTCACAGTTGAGTTGCGAGCAGCGCTCGGTCGGGAATGGTTGGGCTTGGTGAGCATGTTTGGGGTGTACGACTTCCCAGGTGACTATGTGAAAATGTGTTCAATGACCATATGATTTTAGTCTGCCAAAATTGTAACAAGAAAACTATTAACTATATCTTATTTTTATTTTTTTAATAATTATGTACTAATTATAATATTAAAGAGGTTTAAAAGTTGATTAATATGCATGTTCAAATGTTCTATAAAAGTCTGATTGATGCATTTATTTCGTATTCATTTTAATAAACTTATTTGGGGTGCTAACTCCCCACGCAACCACTTAAGGGCGCGGCGAACAAAGCTCGCAAATGCAATTCGAGCCGAGTGAAAAATTCATTCGGAGTATTGCTATCTCGGTTTGCACGCACACACGGCGCGCCGTGCGTAGCCGTGTATGTGTGTGTGTGAGCAGATAGGTATCGCTACCTAATCATCCTATCGATTCGAAAGCCGGCCGACGCGAACGGCGCCCGCGTTCTTTTTAACCGACTTCCCAAAAAGGAGGAGGTTCTATGTTCAACATTGTTTGTTTTTTTTTTTTGTGTATCTTCACCGATATCTCCGTCAATTGTGGACCGATTTTGAAAATTCTTTTTTTGTTTGAAAGAGTTTGTTTCGAAATTGGTCCCATTTTAATTTGGTGAAGATCTGATGAAGAACTTCGGAGATATACAACAGAACTCTCCAGTAAATATTGGTATATCTCTCGGGATTGCTGCAATCGCATGTCTGTTTATTGTTTATACCATTTCATAACATCACGCCAGTACGAGCGTACGGTACGTAGTTAAGGGGTACGCAGATCTCTCATTACACCGGTTATGTTATGAAATCTATTTTGGCGTTAAAGTTACCTTATTATGTCTATTAGGTAGGTATAACTAAAAAAAACGGCAAAAAAAATCACGTTTGTTGTATGGGAGCCCAACTTAAATATTGATTTTACTATGTTTTTAGTATTTGTTGTTATAGCGGCAACAGAAATACATAATCTATGAAAATTTCAACGGTCTAGCTATCACGGTTCATGAGATACAGCCTGGTGATAGACAGACAGACAGACAGACGGACCGCGGAGTCTTAGTAATAGGGTCCCGTTTTTACCCTTTGGGTACAGAACCCAAAAAAACAAGGATTTTGAATAAACATTTGTTTTGTTATGCTGTTTAAAAAATAAAAATTTGAACTTGATAAAGTCGTGTAGGGTGACCATAAGTATATTATCGACTGAACGAAAAACAAAAAATACAATAATAGTAATCAGAAAACATAGTGTCAAAGAAACACTGAATAACACAGTGTTTCTTTCTGAAAATTGATAGCAAAATGCGTTTTTTGGAACACCCCAGGGTAAGGCTCACTAAAGTCCAGATAAAAATCCCAGAATAATTAAATAAACTAGAACGAATTTGTCTTTTTAGTTTTAGTTTTTTGTCAAAGGAATTTTACAAAAAGTCTAGCAAAAACTGGACCGAGGGCATAAAGCCGCACTTGTGCAGGCAAGTCCAATCGCATGGTCACCCTACCCTGTGTGAGCCCAACTGGCCGAACTAACGTCACAGTAAGTAAAGAGGAGCTATGTAGGTAAGTCTTAGCGGTGTCCTTGAGATAATTACCTACGCCCGCATTGTCTCATGACATGAATAGGTAGGTAAATACTAATTTATACAAAACTAGTTGTCCCCCGCAGCTTCGCTCCCGTCATCTGGCTACCTAACCTTATCTACCTACCTACCTACCCTATCTAGCTACCTACTCTACACTACATACATGATTGTACGCAACGGAAGCTCTCAAAAAGAAATATTTTTGGCGGTTTTTGCAATAAACAACATTTATGCTCCGCTCCTACTGGTTGTAGCGTGATGTCTCTTTAGCTTTAAGCCTTCCTCAATAAATGGACACAAAAATAATTTTTCAATACCAACCAGTAGTTCCTGAGATTAGCGCGTTCAAACAAACAAAATCTTCAGCTTTATAATATTAGTATAGATATACTAAGGTACGTATTAATTTAACTTATTTTATTATGTCATTGGGAAATAGGTACTTCCTGTGAGAAACATCCCAACGTTCGGAGACCATGTCGGCAACCGAACCATATAGTAAATAATAACAAAGTCCGTAAACAACGCAAAGTTCGTAAGAAAATAGATTACTCAATACCAAAGTTCAAATCACAAGGCAAATCTAAATCCAAGTTCATAGCATAAGTCAATAGTGTCAAAAATATTAAAATAAGTACAATTTAGAAAATAAATAAACACGCACGTAAAACATAGTAAAGTAATATTCTAATACTGACAACAAACAATCGACAGAACAATAGTATAACAAGCAGTGAAACACACCCAAATCACACCCGAAGTGCCCCGAACAAACCCCGTACGAATGATACACAAACACAACCGTGAGCAGCGCGACCACGCACACATTGACATTTGCTTGACGCGACAGCAATACTAGCTATTGAAAATGTGTGATTAATTTGATGTGTTCCGTAATACCAAAATTTATGAATGAAAACCTAATGTTTTAAAAAAAAAAAACCGTTATTTGTAATATGAGCTATGTTCCTACTACGACATTATTATAGATATTGTTTTTTATAATACAGAAATATCAAACAGAAAACATGTCATTTACGCTGTAAAAATATACAAAATGGAATTCGCTAAAACTTCATTTTAGGTAAGAATTTAGAAAAAAAGAAGACGTAGGAACCTAGATAAATACTGTCTCAATCCGAATATCATCATAATATGGTGGAGATATGCTAAAATTACAAATAATTTTGGTATTATGTTTGTATGGACAATTCATGCTTCGCCGCGCTCTTAAGCAATTTTTTAGGCGCACCTAATTAAGGGTTAAGGAGATGTATAACTTTTTTGGTGTACAATAAAGTAGGTATATTATATTCTATGCTATGTGTAACTGGTGTAACAAATAAGTTTGTCTTACAAAATAATAGTACATGTGACAATGTGTGTTGTGGTTCATCACAACTCAGCAAATCTGTTTGCTGAGTTGTGATGAACCACAACACACATTGTCATAATTGCTTAGAACATAAATAATGTTTAAATACTCTATTGAAAATAACATCCCATGCAATTCTAGGAAAGCGCAAGGCTTGGGCTTAGGCTTAAGGCATTACACTAGTAAACAGTGGTTTATCTTGATGCCAAATAAAACCTAGAGGTTTGTGGTTTCTACGGTAATACTCATGATTGGGGATTGTGAAAACAGACATTTCAAGTAGGTTTACTTACACAGTTCTTTTTTAAACACGGGATCAGGCTGCTTGCGAGATTTTCTGCCGGGTCCTTTTTTCACTTTCTTAGTTTCATCGAATTTTGCCTTACGACCCATGATAAATTATTAGAATTGTAACTATGTTTGATTATAATTCCAGTATTAGGTCCCAGTTTTATAATAATTGTACCAATAACTTGATTATAGCTCTAGCTCGGCATGCACGATTTCAAAATTACCACACGTGTTCTCAAAACTAAGGTTACAGTCATGTACTCTGTGGACTGTGGTTACAGTTGACAACATGACACTGACTGACAGAAACAGAGTGACAGTTTTTTTTTTTCTTCCTGACTGAACAGGCTAAGGTCTGAGACCATGCTGCTTAGTCATCAGTTAGTATTCTTCTAGAGTTCACAATAAAATAGTAAAATGTTGATATTATTTTTTAGGAATTTATAGAGCTGGCTACTGAAGCCTTTCTTTTTGGTAACCCCTTTTTTGTAAACAATAACTTGTTTTGCATTAAAATATGGATGAGCTATGTTTTTGGAATATTTGACAGCAAAAGCAAATAAAGGTGGAAACATACTATTAAAACCCGACGCGACGCCACGTGTCGACACACGACGCGAACCGTGCACATGTACAACACGCTTCGCTAGTATCATAGCTTCGTTTGTAGTACTTAAGATAAGATATATTTATTTTATAAGACATGAGTACAGAAGGTCTTATATTAATATGAGGTGACTACATGTATTGTATTATTTCTAATACTATAATCACGGTATTGGCCTGAACTCATATCATATAATACTGAGTAACGTTTTACTAATTCTATGAATTGTTCATCCGACATTTTAAATAATAACATACAAAAAATATATTTATGCCAGAAATGCTTTTGACTGACTGACGCGTGTTGTCGGGTGTTAATGTTAACTAGAAACACACTGTATGCGAAGCGTCGGGTGGCATGTGTGCCCCCTCTCCCAGCAACCGACAGGGTGTTACCGCGTGGGAATGCGTGTGACCACATGGCTTGTTGAATATGTGTTTCTGACCATACTAAATATATGAGATTGATTAGTACTGCAATGCGTCGGGAGGCGGCGCGTGGTGTGGCGTAACGTCGGGTTTTAATAGTATGTTTCCACCTTAAATCAATTCAGCATTCTTTACGGCAAGTTTTACTGACGTATTTTTGATTACTACAATAAAAACCTCAGCTCCACTTTACCAAAATTGCGTCTGATTCTATGATTCCACCATAGATTACCTCACAACCTTGGCAGGTAATCTGTGGATTCCACAAATTGATTCACCTTTCACAAATTCTATTTTAGATCAAAATAATTAAAACATCCACAATAGAAACAGTCTGCTAAACATATCGTACTCGGAGTACTTAGAGTATGTAATTTTAATAAATCCGCGTCACACGCGGCTACCCCTGTTAGTTTTGCTTATACTATTTTTCATGAAAGACCGCGAGCGTGCTTGCTTTTGCTAGCGGCTCAATTAGATTATGGAAAAAAATACTCCTCAAATTAATCATCTAATAACTATAGCCACTTTTGATAATGAGTCTAGGGAATCGAATTTATAGGAGTCGGTAACACTGGTGGAGACTTTTATGTGTTACCGGTGTTACGCGGCCAAACGGACTTGAATCCAGGCCGGTTAAAACAGAAAAAAAAACTGCGGTTCACTGAGATTGGACACTGGAGTGTCACTGTAAAGTCCATGGTGACAGTGTTACCAACTTAGTGGATTTTCCACAAAAACTGGTGGTTTTAACCTCGTGGATTTTCTAGTGGTTTAGTTAATCTGTGTTTATTCTGCTTACACTTTAAATTAAACCAAAGGCGATTATAAATATTTTAACTGCTATTTTAAGGATACGCTGTGATTTGAGATTAGAAGGAAAACGCTGCAACGAATATGAAATTCCAATAAACGTTGTAAAATTAAACAAGCATATCAATGAGAAACCGACGATGATGGTGCAAATAAAATGATTCGCTTCAAAATGACGAACTAATTTAGAACAGCGTTTGGTTTTAAATAAGTTGTACGTGGATTTATTTATTAATGTTAATTTGTTCTAAAAATGGTGTGTCGATTTAAGACGGAAACACACTTACGTGTCGTGCGTGGCGTGGCGTAGTGCGGGATTCACTAATGAAACGACTTTGTTCCAGCCTAGTTACCTACGTCATAACACAAAGAGTTTTGTAGCCAAACAACTGCGTCAGAAGGCACCACGACCACGACACGTAACTAAGTGTGTTTCTGTCTTTTTTTTTTTTGTTACGTTTTGATAAAGGCAACCAATAACTTAACTAAATTGGTACTTATTGTTTTCAGTTAAAAACTTTTCTTTTGTGGAAATATCTATAGTTACGTGGGACTTGCAATGCATATTCGGGTCAGACCTTACAACTGAACTCTAAACCAGTTAATACTCATCCGATTATAATAACATTTTGCATACCCGTTTGATTTGGATGACAAAGCACGGTAAGCTTGTTTAAATAAAGTTTATTTTTAAGAAATAAAAAAATATTTTCAAAATAAAGAATATCTTATTGCTTCCAGCGGTAGTGCAGCTTTTTTTGTTAGCGGTTTTAGTAGTTAGAAACTGGTGGTGGAGAGCTAGTTTAGCTATTGGCAACACTGAATGTGGAAATGACAATGACAGAAGAAGATAAAATACGCTAAACTAAAAGACGAACAGGCAACAGGAAAGGATCGCGGCGATAAATATTTTGAAGAAGAACACCAAAAGAATTCTTGTGAAAATGCATTAAAATTAATACCTACCCAGTAAAGTTGCTGTAATTCAAAACAAAATGGTTTTATCAAAAAGCATTTTTAAATGCGGTCCTAGAGTTCTCTTTTCGAACCATGGGTTTTTCAAGTAAGTATTTATGACGAATCATAATAGTTCATGTGTTCAACGAAATAACAAATTAACAGCACTATTGCTATGTTTTTGTTGCTTATTATGAAGTTGGAACAACATATGAATTTTAAATATTTCAATCAACTTCCTGTAGTTTTCAGGGTCATTACGTAAATAGACTTATAGGCGATGGATGTCAATGTCATGGCACTGAGCAGCAGAAACGAACCTTCCTAAGTTTTCCTAAAAGTACTCGAACCCGTGAATATCGCGGGAGACAACTTGTTGGGTAAGTATTTCCAGTTCCGCTATGCAAATATTTACATGTCATTAATTGCAACAGGTGATTAAAAATTGTCTCATGTTTATGTGTAAAATCAATACTATAAACCATTCATTTACTTTTCGTGTACTATATCATAATGTATTGAAAAGTACAAGGACTTGTAAAGCACTTCATATTAATTATTACAAAAATAACGTGAAAAGCATTTGCATAATCACCCTCCTTCATAATTATTTACAGTTCAATGGCTGAGCATAAGTTAAATGTCATAGGTACAAAGCATTTATTATGTAGACAATGTGCTAATTGTGTCTTTGTCACTAATACTATATGAACATCTGAGCTTTCTTAGCTCACTTGAAGCAGCTTTTGCTGTTTTAATTAATCTCACAAGTTGTAATAACAAATCCTATATATTTATGTATCTTTTTTATATATTTTCAGGCACACAATGGAACAAATGTTTGAAGTTGTATCAGATGTTGATAACTACTACAATTTCCTCCCATGGTGTAAGAAATCAATAGTATTACATAAAACTCCGAAGAACCTTAAAGCCGACTTAATAATTGGTTTTCCACCAATAAATGAGTCTTACACTTCAAATGTGACCCTAATTAAACCACATCTAGTGAAAGCAGAATGTGTGGATGGCAAGCTCTTCCATCACATGTTAACTCTTTGGAGATTTAGTCCAGGACTTAAAAGGGAAAAGCAGTCTTGTGTAATAGATTTTCAAATTACTTTTGAATTCCGCTCTGCGTTTCACTCACATTTATCGAATTTATTCTTTGACCAAGTTGCTCGGCAAATGGAAGGAGCTTTCATCAAAGAAGTTGGGCGACGATATGGACCAGCTTCTATGCAACCTAGAAATTTGTTGGTTGACAGTCCTGGTAATAGTTGACAGAACTTGACTAATCTCTATATAGTTGAATTTGTGTAAATGTATTTATTGTGATTATTTGGGTAATTATTGTGATTGTGATTAACTGATAACATTCATGAATGTTTTTATAGAGAAGCTGTGCTTCCAATATTGTTACCGACAGAAAATAAAATAAACATAAGCATTGTTCGACAGAATTTTATTTACATTTGCCCACATTGTGATATTGTCACAGGTATTTTAGGTTTATTGTTGGGTCCAGTGGGAACATTTTCTATCTTTCTCATTACAAGTAGTCCATCAATAACACGTCCAAACACAACATGCTTATTATCTAAAAAGTTGCATTTAGCACATGTTATAAAAAACTGACAGCCATTGGTATCTTTACCACTGTTGGCCATTGACAGTAATCCTGGTGAGTCATGTTTTAATGAAAAATTTTCATCAGCAAATGTGCTACCACCATAGATGCTCATAACACCAGTACCATCACCCTGAAAATATAATTAGGTATTATATTAATTTCTATCTGAATATCATAAGGAATACATAGAAGGGTGCTGAGAAAATAAATAAATGTGAACTCTGAAATATATGTCCAAGACTTTGAATATCAAAACGTATTGAAAGCAAGCAAAGATGATGAGATGAATTTGACTTATTTATGAAAGCCAACCAAAAAAGACATGAGAAGGTTGGTATTAGGTATTGCATGGTCTGATATAATAAAATATATAATACAATTTACTTACATTGACAAAGTCTCCACCTTGAATCATGAAATCCTTTATAACTCTGTGGAATGTAGCACCTTTGTAGCCAAGAGGAACACCATCTCTTCTATATTCTCCAGTGCAGAATTCTCTAAAATTTTCACTAGTTTTTGGTACGACATCGGCAAACAGTTCAAAAATCATTCGCCCTATTTCCTGAAGCAAACGAATACATTAAAAGATGTATTATTTATCTTAGTAGGTATGTGAAAGAGATATAGCACGATAACAAATAATTAAGGAACTTACTGTAGTCCCAACAGTTATATCAAAAAATACAACAGGATTGTTTGGATGCCGAAGTTGAGACTGAATTTGGTTCCAAGTAGGCATTGTTATGAGATTACTACTATTATAAGATATGTAATTTACACAATCAATCAAAAGATATTATTGAGGCTTCACGAATATCTTAGAATGTCTTATTTTATACATAAAATAAGTTGACGGTTGTTCTTATTTCTAATTTGATAACCTCTTAACCTAAAAAAGTCGGATCTATCACTAATACACCATTGACAATTCTGTTTCTGTCTGTTGTCAAACAAACTTGTTTTTTTTTGGGCATTTATTGACCTGGCTACTAAGGTCTTTAGTTTATAGACGTATGCGGAACAGGGTGTAAAGTCCCGCGACCTCCACTGAAAAGGAAAAACCTGCCAAGTTTGAGTCGGACTCGCGCATGAAGGGTTCCGTACCATTAAAGCAAAAAACGGCAAAAAAATCACGTTTGTTGTATGGACTCCCACTATTTATTTTTTTACAAAATCAAAATCAATTTTTTTATTTCACATAGGCCTACATGGGCACTTATAAAACGTCGACAAAATGTGCACGGTTCGGGTTGGTCGTTTCCTATGGAGAAGAACCGGCAAGAAACTCCATGGTTACTCTTTTAAAAATGGTTTGGTTTTACAATATTTCCATGTTACAGCATTAGTACTTAGATATGGGGGGACAACGTAGGCCCGAATTATGACAATAAGTCGTAAGAAACTAAAAAAAAAAGAAAAAGATTATATAAAAAAGTTAACAAATGTTAACTAGCATCTAGAAGGCCTACAATGTTCACACATTCACAAAACAATCGGTAAAAGAATCTATACAAAGGTAAAAAATAATAAAAATAAGTATAACAAGACTAAATTTAACATGTTGCACTAATTTTGTTATCAGTGCTGTAACTATTTTTAGCAAAGGGCTATAAAGATGATTGAAAACCATTGTAAAAAGTCTAATTAAAAGAAGGAAAGAAAAATGAGATTGAGAATAGTTAGAGACATCCACATATTTGTGCCGCTTACAAGTTACCAAGGAAGCTGCATGCGCAGAAGGAGCTAAGGCCAAATGTTTTTATCTTCAACGTAGTCCTTGATTTTATCATATGCTTTTTTAACAAGGATACGTTTGATGTAATTTTTGAACCTTCCATCGGTCAGTTCTATAGCTGACTTTGGCAACTTGTTATAAAAGCGTTTACTGTTTATAAGAAAAGACTTGCTAGTTTTCGTTAATCTGAATTTGGGTATTACAATTTCGTGCTTACTGCGTGTATTTAAATTATGGAAATCGCTTCTAGTTTTGAAAAGCCCCCGATTTTTACGGACATACAAAATACATTCCAAAATATAAAGTGAAGGTAGAGTCAGTATATCGATCTCTTTAAATTTTTCTCTGAGGGACTCGCGAGGACCCATTTTATAGATAGCGCGGATCGCCCAAGAGGGCGAATTAATTTTCATCCTACAAAAGATTGTAGGATGAAAATTGAGTCAACGTCTGCTGCTGATCCCCACAGCAGAATGCCATAAGACATAATACTGTGGAAATAAGCATAGTATACTAACCTAGCTGTAGCTACATCGGTTAGCTGCCTTATTTTCCTTACTGCATATGCAGCCGAACTTAACCTACCCGAAAGAGTTCTAATGTGCGTTGTTCACTGACCTCTATCATACATTGTACACTGGACTTCATACTATCGATGACAAAATGAAGACATTTGATTATCGCCATTTTGGCGCTGATAGCAACGTGAATTAACGTGAGAGTCGCATGGAACTAATATTAGAGATGGGACACAGCTTTCGGTAAAATATTTTTATGGGTTTTATCGATCGTGAGAATAATTTAATACGTAAGAGAAAAAAAAACCAGTTATTTTTATTATGATTAATTTTTAAGTAATAGAATAATTGCTGTAAAGGTTAACTGAAAAATATTTTCAGTCAGATTGCAAGCTATAAACTAGTGGATAGCGTGCTAGTAAAGTTATAGCACATTACTGTCAGATCAGTGAGATTTAAATACCGGGGATAGGCTAACAACTTATCCTTAAAACAAGTATATTTGAGCAAGTATCTCCTCGCACACTAGTTAGTTAATACTTACAATCGTTCGGATTCACTCGGTTGACGCCCATCGGGTTCGTGAAGGGAACACTATTTATACAATAATAATAATAATAAATGAGATGGATAATCATTTACAACGGACGTATTTCTCGCTATCATCGCTGAGATCTTGTCTCTGTAGTGTTAAGGTGCAAATAAGAGTGGTATCGCATTCCAGCAAGGTGAAGACTTTAACTCTGTTTCAGATGCAGATAATAAATTATTTGACTTCAAAACATTTGTTAATATATTTATAACTATCATGATATTATTCCAGAATTAATTCCAGGCTCAGGAACGTGGTGATTGGTACAAGATAGAGACCTGTGCTCAGCAGTGACCGAAGTCGGGCTGTGGATCATCATGATGATGATTCCAGAATTTAGTATTACACATCGCTTTTGAACTTAACTTATTACTGATTATTAGGCATTCATATACCTAACATTCATCACCAATACCAATATGAGATATTTAGTTCAAACATACTACGAGAAGTCAATACAGTAAATGAGTGATACGTCTTGCCAAGACTACTATTTTGATATTAGTGTAATTTAAAAATATCACTAATACTGATATATTAGTTACAATATTACAATATTTCCAGTCAAATATATTAGTATTACCTAATTTTTAGAAATATCGGTAGTATCCTATCTCTAAATGTGTCAATTTTAGTTCCTGATACGCTCGAGCGCGGCGCTTTGAATCAGCACAAAAATCAACTGTCATTTCATATAGTATGTTTAGTCCAGCGTACTTGTATAATAGAGGTCAGTGGCGTTGTTTTAGTTATTGTTGTTATAGCGGTAACAGAAATACATCATCTGTGAAAATTTCAACTGTCTACTACTACCACCACTGACCTCTATCTTATAAGTACATGGACTACATATTATCGATGACAGAATGAAGACATTTGATTTTCGCCATTTTGGCGCTGATAGCAATGTGACTTAACGTGGAGAGTCCATGGAACTAATATTAGAAATGGGACACAGCCTTTGGTAAAAAATACTTTTATGGGCTTTATCGATCGTGAGAATAATTTAATACGTAGAGAAAAAAAATCCCAGTTATTTTTATTATGATTCATTTTTAAGTAATAGAATTATTGCTGTAAAGATTAACTGATAAATATTTTCAGTCAGATTGCAAGCTATAAACTAGTGGATAGCGTGCTAGTAAAGTTATAGCGCATTACTGTCAGATCAGTGAGATTTAAATATGGGGATAGCCTAACAACTTATACTTAAAGCTAGTATATTTGAGCAAGTATCTCCTGTCTCAAGTACACTAGTTAGTTAATACTTAAGGTGGAAACACATTATTGAAACCCCACCCGACGCCACGCCACCCGACGCCTTCTGACGCATTGAAGTACTAATCAAACCCATACATTTAGTATGGTCAGAGACACATAGTCAACACGCCATGCGATCACACGCATTCCCACGTGTCAACACGCAGTCAGTTTGGATCAGCGTGTTGCCGGGAGTGGGGGAACACACGCCACCCGACGTTTCGACACAGTGTGTCTCTAGTTAACACCCGATCCCACGCGTCAGTCAGTCGAGTGGTGCCAACAAAGGGTAATTTACCCTAATTTAGGGTAAAGTTTCATCAGCACGGTCATTTTTAGGGTACAAAATCGGTGAGGGTAATTTTTATGTTTATGTTATAATAGAAATTAGTAACTTATTTGAGTCAAATTTGCAATGATATGGAATTAAGTTTAAATATTACCCTTGAACCCGCAATTTCTTAAAACTTCTTTTTCGATACGCCTATCATAGTCTCAATGAAGTAGTCAAGTACTTGGTATCGTACAAATCCCAAAATAACCAGTTTTTTTTATAGTTTCTATTATTGTTATAGTCAAACTGGTCTGTAATTATATTATAGATTATAATGTCTCGTCTTATGTATAATCTTGCATGAAATGTATCAAATAAATATAGAACGGAGAGGGAAAGCAAATAAATAAAAATAAAAAAATTATTCATATAACTTAAAATCAATGTTTCCAAATCTTTTTACAGTCCGTTCAACCGATTTTGGGTTCTATCCTGTAAACATAAGGATGACATAAAAAGCATAAACCTGTTACCAAAACCAACTGTTTACTGCAGCTATCATTTTTCTTATCACAAACGCAATAGAAGTTAAAATCGGTTGAATGAGCTGTAAAATGGGCTAATTTAAACGTCTAATGTTATCGCAAATGGATTATAGGGTACATTGAGATTAGACTTGAGATAAAACAAAAACGAGACCTGGCAATACTGGCTATGACATTAGCGAACGTGTTGTAGCATCATGTGGGGTGTTGTATATGTGCACGGTGCGCGTCGGGTGTCGACACGTCGGGTGGCGTGGGGTCGCGTGGGGTTTCAATAATCTGTTTCCACCTTTACAATCGTTCGGATTCACTCGGTTGGCGCCCATCGGATTCGTGAAGGGAACACCATACAATAATAATAATAAATGAGATGGTTAATCATTTACAACGGACGTATTTCTCGCTCTCATCGCTGAGATCCTGTCACTGTAGTGCAAATAAGAGTGACATCGCATTCCAGCAAGGTGAAGACTTTTATCAGTTTTCAATTCTGTTTGAGATGCAGATAATAAATTGTTTGACTTCAAAATATTTGTTAATAAAATTATAATTATCATGATATTATTCCAGAATTAATTCCAGGCTCTGGAACGTGGGGATTGTTACAAGAGAGAGGCCTTTGCTCAGCAGTGGGCGAAGTCGTGCTGTGGATGATCATGGTGATGATTCCAGAATTTAGTATTACACATTGCTTTTGAACATAATAATACTGTATACAATACCAATATGGATATTTAGTTCCAACATACTACGAGAAGTCAATACAGTAGATGAGCGTAGTGATACGCCTTGCCAAGTCTACTATTATAATATTAGTGTAATTTAAAAATATCACTAATACTGATATATTAGAAACAACATTATAAATATTTCCAGGCGAATATATTAGTATAGCCATAGGGATCGCGCTTGCAACGCATTTATACGAAATTTGAAAGTATTACATTACTTATCATGTTTAACCATTATTTATTCGAGTTAAATACGTCTTAAAATGATTATATTTATTATCAAGTTCACGGCTAAATGGAAAGGCAATTGCCGTGCTAGAATAGTGATCTAAGATGCTATGATTCGCAATGCAGTATATGTTTGGCTATAACCACGCCACAACCACAGAGCATATATACGCCACAACTGGCCACAAGGAAAAAAAAATCTTTTGACATTGACTTATTTGACAATGACATGAAAAATGTGAAAATTCGAAATTAGAATTATTTTGTTTTTCTATGTTTTTTTTTGTTTTCATAGTTTTAGTTGGTACATTATTACCTCAATGGTTTTAGTTAATTGTTTTTGTGAATAGCTGACTACAAATAATTTAAGATTTGACAAGAATTAATGTTGCAGAGGAATAAGAATTATCTACATGAATAGTTCAGACTACTTGAAGCAATATAACCTCTGAAGGTACCAATTTTTGTTGATCTTTTTTATCGTAGTTAGAAAGAAGTTATAATGGAACAGGAACAGTCCTTTGATGATTACTACAAGGTTTTAGAGTGTGATAGAACTGTGTCAAGTGATGAACTAAAGAAAAGTTACAAACGCCTCGTTCTGTCTTCACATCCTGACAAGGTTGAAAATCAAAATGATGAGACATTTCTTCGGATTCAAAAGGCTTGGTCCGTTTTAAAAGATCCTGTCACTAGGAAGCAGTATGACGCGATACTGTCATGCCATGAAAATAGTGAGTGTTTACTGTATGATACAATTTCTTTAAAAGATATGGAAATGGATTCTAGTGAAGGGTGTTATACATACCCGTGCAGGTGTGGTGGTACTTATGTGTTGGAAAACACTGATTCCATTCCCTCAAGAGTTATCATTGGTTGTGATGAATGTTCTTTTTCTATCCAAGTTAATGGACTATTGTGATAGTTTAGTTGACTCATATGTAATGTGATGTATAGTGCCTGGCATGTAAGTTGGCAAGGTTTTGGCGTAGTGGCGGTAAGTTCGCGCTTATTCCCCAAACTGACCAACAGCTATAAAGAGTGAACGGAACTTATGGACGGATTGGTCAGTCGATCCTTGTGTCAACTGACCAACCAATCGCACGCTCGGAACCATCGTAAATGTTCCCCGCACCCGCTTCACTAACAGAGATACCCTAAAAAATTACTTCTGCGCATCTAATGACTTTTGCCAACTTACGTGCCGGGTTTTAATATGTGCAATAGATAGATATCTGTCTGAGGCATTGTTAGGTCTGTGTAACATGTACGCATGCCCCAAGACAAGATATCCTTTATATAGTTTGTAGTTATAACTATAGATCTGTAAAATATAGGTAGGTACAATTTTAGTTGGTATGTCTGTATTTGTGTCTGTTTGTACTTAGATAATTTATGTATTGTGATATGTTTGAGATAGAGCAGCTCATGGACATGAAATTTATTCACAATTTCTCCCATTCTATGGAAGGATAAATAATTATTAGTAGAAGAAATGTTCAGATCTACTATGACATGGCAATGCCATCGTGATTGTGAAAAAGAGATATGGTTATTTGTTTTGTATAGTTCAGTTTCTGTCTCTCACTAGAATCTTGATGGCTTCTACTGGTCATTTTAAGGTTCTGGTGTAAAAGTTTTTGTTCTCAATTTATTAAGAATTTATAATTATCTAAATTTTAATATATTTTGTAAACAATAATCTGGTGCCATGTACTACACAGAGATATCTAGTCCATTAAATAGTACTTGTGTAAGTCATAGTAACTCTGCAAAAATAAATCTATGTACATGTATATTATTTTTATTATTATTGAGCAACATTGAGGCATTAATTTTGGTGTTATATATTTATTTATAATATATTTAGATTTATAGTACATACTTAATTTATAATTATGTATTGTTGTCTACATTACATTATGTTTTGAAACAGTAATGTTTTTTATTATGATTTATTGAACTACTTTTATGTACTGTTCTAGCTAAAGATTAGCATTTTGGTTAGGTTCACAAGTAAAAAACAGAAAACTATGATTTTTCATAAGTTTTGGATTGACTCAACTATAATATTTTGCTGAAGACTAAGTATAAAACTAATACCTTCTAAAATAGTGTCCAACTCCAAATGTCTGTGTTAGGGTTAATAGGGTGGACACCAAATAAAACAATGGTTTAAGGGTTTAATAATAATGGGATAATTACCCTTTACTCCGTAAGGTATGTTCCAGTAATATTACATGCATTGTTTGGTCCCTGGCAAAGCTAGTGAGATACAGTGTTGTGACCAGCAGTCAAGTAGCTGACACATTCTCTTCAAATTCTTTAATTGTTTCATTAATTTTTAGGGTTCTCTACCTCAAAAGGAAAAAAGGGAACCCTTACAGGATCACTTTGTTGACCATCTGTCTGTCTGTCTGTCAAGACCCTTTATCTTGGAAACGTGTGGAGGTATCGAGTTGAAATTAATATTGTATACTCAAGTTTGCAACCCCTTGCAGCTGTGAAAAAAACAAACTTCTAGATCAACCAACAAGCAATCAAGGGATACAGCCGTTAATGACGCATATTTTAGGTTTATTCCCATCGGCCACCCTCGAGTGGCCACCCCGGTGGCCGATGGGAATTAATTAGTGAAATTTGCCACCTTCCTTTATTCCCATCTGCCACCGGGGTGGCGGATGGCACTAACTAGTGGCGTTTGTCACCCCGGTGGTCGATGGGACTTATTTAGTGAAATCTGACACCATCTTTTATTCCCATCTGCCACCGGGGTGGTGGTCGATTCTCATGACATTTGTCACATAAAAGTGAATGTTGATGCTGTGACCGGTTTACTTTGTTACTTGGATCCAACTAAAGGTGCTGTCCCTGATAACATTATACATATAATATCATCTAAATTTCTAATTAAATGCGCGCCTTGCATTGCTCTACCTATTTCAATTTTATTTTTTGGAAGTCTGACTCAAAGTGTTGTCCCCAAATTATAGAAATCTGTTTTTATTTCGCCCGTACATAAGAAGGGGTCTAAAAAAGAGATTACTAATCATGGACCTATATCCAAGCTGTGCATTATAGCAAAAAATTTGAGAAGATTGTTTATAACTAGGTTATACCCGCCCTTGCTAGCTCTTTCAGCACGGATTTTTAAAAGGACGGTCTACCACTTCTAGTTTGATTTTATTTAATGATTTTATTACGGATGCTATTGATAATGTTACGCAGGTCGATGTGGTCAATGTCAATTTTGATATTTATATATTTAGGCTTCATGCACAAAGATACTAATAAGGTAATATACTAACAAGACGCACGGCTATGCACCATCGGTACATGGTGGACATCCCACTCATACGCACACAAAGCGATTTTAATACTTTCATTGTGCGCACTGCTAACGAGTGGAATTTCCTGCCGGAGTCTTATTCCCTGATAGCTACAACCTTTGGGTTAAGTTAAGTCGAGAGTAAATGGGTTACTTCTAGCAAGCGTGCTTCATTGTAGACCACATAATCGCTTACCATCAGGCGAGATGTTGGTCAAACGCGAGCCTATATAGTTAAAAAACAGAAAATACATTTATGAAGTAACAGAAAAGAAGAAAGCGCGTGCAGGACTGACCACTCGAGCGAGTGGTGCGAGTAATCGCCCGTCGCACAAAAACACTAGCTCATAGCCGAGCGCTAGCCTAGCCGCTTCTTGCCATCTCGTATCTAGGTTCTAACTCTACTCGCTGCTGGCTGATCGTCGGCGATGGGACAAGTACCTTAGTTGTGAAAATAAATCCGTAATTTCCGCTTGGATGCAAACCGACTTGTAACCGTCCTGATCACGAAAGGAAGCACGTTCCAGAGAAGAATGGACTGAATATAAAAGGAAGAATGGACTAGTTAATATGGAAGGAAGAGTGAACAAAATCAGTAGTAAGAGAAGGACAGAGCAAGAGGAGGTTTTTAAAAGAACGCAGAAAAAAATTACATGAAATTGTTGCCAACGCAAAGAAAAAATGTTGATGTGTAATGGTTCAAAATTCTACCAAAATCCTTCAATGAAAAATAGTCAAATATGAACCTTCAAAACTTTTTTTTGATATTTTTTCTATTCACACCGTTTTACGGTCATGAGAATCGACCACCCAACTAAACTAATGAAGGTGGCAGATGGGAATAAACCGGGCAACGCCACTAGTTAGTACCAACCGCCACCCCGGTGGCAGATGGGAATAAATGAAGGTGGCAAAATTCACTAAATAATTCCCATCGGCCACCGGGGTGGCCAATCGAGGGTGGCCAATGGGAATAAACCATATTTTACACGCGCAAGGGAATCAAAATCTACAGTGTATTTTCCGTCAAGTAAAGAAAAAATTCGAAAACCGTAAATTTGTACTGACATAAAAATAGTGCATTATTGCAAAGGCCGGGCAATAGCTCTTATTAGTGAAGTCCTCGCCTACGGCTCGGCCTTCAATCTCATACTCGACCTGCAATTGCCATTTCCACCGAGGCATATATAGTGCTTTTTTCAAAAGAATGCAGGGAAATAAATAGTACATTGTGATACAAGGGTGGAAAGTAGCAATAACCTACACACCCGTGTATCACACGACGTTTTTCAATACAGTTGTGGGAAATAGTAAAAACAAGTCAAAGAATTAAATTTAATTTTTCCATAAAATAAAATTAACGGAAGTCGCCATATATCTTTCTCGAGATTTTGGAGGCAAAATTTCATCTTGAGCAGTGTTGGCCTCAGATAAAATATCGGGGTTATTCCCGTTCGTCCACACCCCGTCGTCTACACTGCGGACGACTGGGAATAATGCGTTCTGTTCGTCCACAGTGTAGACGAACAGAACGCAACATTCCCAGTCGTCCGCACCTCGTTTCATGTTTAGTTTAAGAGTCAGTGTTTTTTTTTTTAAAATTAAATAAATGATTTAACGGTTTAATTACTTTAAAAACAACATAACTATTAAGTTTTTTTTATTTAAAATCATCAAATGTTAAAATAATTAACAACAATTCTAGTTTTTATCACAGATCAACATAATTTACAATAATTAAAAGGCAATATTTTAACTAATATTTTGTTGGTATTATATAAACATTTTTAAAGTATATAATAACAACATAATATGTACTAAGTAGTGTTTAAATTCAACAGTATTTTTCATCACAGATCATCTTATTTTACAATAATTAAGGGCAACAACAAAGTAATTTGTATCACAGATCAACTTAATTTACAATAATTTAAACATTACCATTTTTACAACATAACTATTTACAATTTTTGTCAGTAATAGTACAATTTTACAAACCTTAAAAAACTTACGAGTAATTAGAATCACATTCAATAATTCGTTAAGTTAGTACACACGCACACAGATTAACACCGCATGATTTCAAGAAAATGTCCAACCGATATGTCACCGTGGGTTAATTCAATTTGAGCATCTTGAATGAATTCGTCTCTACGAATATATTTCTCACTTCTTTTAGCCATGGGTCTTTGATTACTTCTTTTTCGATTCTGTGTCAAGTAAAAAGAAGCATCTTCTTTTAGTAAGTGCAGTAAATTCATTATATTGGGCCCTTTTTCACCAACGGCACTGTTTAATTTGTGGTGCCAGCTTTCTAAGGCATTTGTGGTTCTATGCTTTTCTCCAAATGCACACCACACTTTGATAAATGAGTCCTCCAGCCATTGCTTCTCCATATAAGTTTTAAATTTTGCGACATCTGAATCTTCGTTTTCATCACGTATAATATAATCCCAACCCTTCCTTATTTCAGCTTGTGGTAACAATGGAAGGACTGCACTGAGTGACACCATGCGTTTTTTCTTGATATCTTTTGATTTGACGAGACCCAGTTCTCGACCTTTTTTCCAAACTGCTTTGTTATAATGGAAATAGCAACCTTTAAGAATAGTAGAAGGAAAAATCTCCGTTATGGCTTTCATTGCTGCTTTCTCGAAATCCGTTTTAAATTTAATCGGATTCCATTCTGGTATACGAGATTGTATTAGACTGAACAAGATTTTATATGACTCTGCCGTTCGATTGCTCATGAGAGTGTATACCAACGGCACTACATTTGTGTCATTTAGAGTGCTTCCATCATCTCCATGAATAGTGTAGAGCTGGCTGAATGGCGGTGAGCAACTTTTGAATGTGCCATCTCCGTAATAATCTTTAATCTGGCACATGAGTTCTCTTGCTTTTTTTGAACAAAACACAATAATTCTTGTGTTGCCATTCATATAATCTGCCAAGAGAAAATCTTCAAAATCAGGTGGAACTTGAACTTCTTTGACATTTTTACAATGTAATTTTGGCAGTTTAGCTGCAGAATTTCGATGTCTGTACAGCGAACTTTTTACGGAACTAAAGTTTGGAATCATATTAGGTGATAATTCTGCACTTTCATTCTTTAAACTGGCAACAGTGGAATTAAAAGTCTTCGGTACTTTAGGAAAACCTGGTGTAGTCAATTGTTGTTTCAACTTATAAATCGACTCATCGATTTTGTTTCTGTCGAAGTCTGGCGAACATATATGAGGTTTTTCATCAATTATTTTATCGTCCTTAAACAAAATAAAAAAGATCGTCAATAATAGGAACATCAAAATTAAAACAAATACCTATGAGTGAGCAAGAGATTATTAAACAAATTGGTAAGTAGAATTGGTAGAATTTAGCTACTAGCTAAATTCTCATTAGATACCTCTTTGCCGTATAAAATTTATTTTGTTTGATAAAATTGTGTAATAATACAAATAAACGTTTTGATGTGCGTCGAATAACGAAATCTAGTTTCCTTTATTTTATGTAAGCTATAAAATATACTTACTCTTATCCTTATAACTCCGCCGCACTTTAATTTTTTGCTGTTAATACAACACCAAACGTTTAATCCACTTTTGTGTGCTCTTCTAACGTAATATTGGTGACCTCCATGAAGTAAAACAGTCCCGTGCTTTCTTTTTATATACACGAGCACAGTTTGGTCACTTGAACCACCACCAGCCGGTGCACTTAACCCCGACATGATCCCGAATGCAAAAGCTCATCGTCACTTTATTGCCTTAAAACGTGGGCATGCAATATGCAGCGAGCTGATTGGCTATTTCAAGGCCATGTATCTATTGTTCATTCCCGGAAGCGTCGTCAAAACTGATAAGCGGAGTGCAAAGACTATCTTTTGTTGGAGGATCGACAGGGTGCAGTTATAATAGTTGAGTATATCCAGGCGATTGTAACTTTAAAACTTTTTACATATTAATTGCATTTAAACTGATATTGATACGAAAAAAAGCTTTAGATTTACTAGGTATGTACTTTTGAAGTATTTGCCTTACTAAAGTAATAAAGCTAAGTATATAATATTTTAAAAGTATGTTTAATAAATAATGAAATACTATCATCATATTTTCTTTTTATTAACTCTTAGACTAGACGTGAGATGACGGGGTGTGGACGACTAAAAACTAGAATTGTTGTTAATTATTTTAACATTTGATGATTTTAAATAAAAAAAACTTAATAGTTATGTTGTTTTTTAAAGTAATTAAACCGTTAAATCATTTATTTAATTTAAAAAAAAAAACACTGACTCTTAAACTAAACATGAAACGAGGTGCGGACGACTGGGAATAATGCGTTCTGTTCGTCCACAGTGTAGACGAACAGAACGCAACATTCCCAGTCGTCCGCAGTGTGGACGACGGGGTGTGGACGAGCGGGAATGACTCCTTTACGGGTTACTCAAATATCGGGTGGAGTTAATTCCATTTCATCACTTGTACTTGAACTCATATTAAAAAAAAAAGAAATAATTTATCACACAAAAGATGGTACATTATGGTACAAGTGTGTAATGTTGGTGATTACCGCTGAGGCGCCATTGAGACCCGAACCGTTAGGTGAGGTAATCATCAATACACACGTGTATCATACGACGTTTTTCAACACACTTGTGAAGAAAATAATACTAAAAAATCATTTCCAACAGTGAAAACGAGTTTTGATTTTTTTTTCGCAATTACGGGCAAAATTAATCAGTTTTCCTATGCGCGCGCATCTAACAATGGCGATCGGCCACAGACTAAAAATAATGAGTTATCTTTTTTTTGGCTTTTCGCGGATAGCGAAATTGATAGATTAGCCACGTACAAAATTGGGAATTTCAAGTTTTCTTTATTACAGACAAAAACAAAAGTTATATTTAAGTGAAAGTTTTATTTATTAAACACGTACAAGTTGAAATTATCTATTTAATTACGAAGTTGCATGAAATGTGTTGCATTTGTACTATTGAGCACGATCTTCTTTGTATCGAAACTTTTTTAAGAACAAAGCAACTCAACCAATAAATTAAAAAAAAAACTCTTTATCTCACTTGTGAATAATAGTAATGAAAAAGTCACAGTTTGATAACAGGTGTCATTATGTGCCTAATTGCGGTGAAATTAGAGCCACTTTATGATCAAGTGTGTTGAAAAATAAATTTATACCATTCCTCCTCTAAAAAGCTTATTTTATTTTATACTGAAAACAGTGAATAAAAAGCACTTTTAATCACTGTTTTGGTGTTTGAATTTAGAACACCAATATAATATTCAAACTCCATCTCAATGCTATACAACCTCCTTGCACATAAAATATTCGATACAAACTTAGATAGAGATAGAGTTAGAGATAGAGTGATACAAACTTAGATAGAGATAGAGTTAGAGATAGAGATACAGTTCAAGATAGAGTTAGAGATCGAGATCGAGTTAGAGTTAGAGATAGAGACAGAGTTAGAGATAGAGTTAAGTTAGAGATAGAGTTAGAGTTAGAGATAGAGATAGAGTTAGAGATAGAGTTAGAGTTAGAGATAGAGTTATACAAACTTAGATAGAGATAGAGTTAGAGATAGAGACAGAGTTAGAGATAGAGTTAGAGATAGAGTTAGAGATAGAGTTAGAGATAGAGTTAGAGATAGAGTTAGAGATAGAGTTATAGATAGAATTAGAGATAGAGATAGAGTTAGAGATAGAGTTAGAGATAGAGTTAGAGATAGAGTTAGAGATAGAGTTAGAGTTAGAGATACCAATTTTTTTTTTACAACCAAAACAGCCTATACAGCCTATTCGATTTTTGACAAATGTTTATGTGAAAATAATGAAATTAAAACTGTTAATTCAATATATTAAACAACCATTTAATAAACTTTTGAGAATTTTATGCAAAGACGTACGTACGGACTCATTCATTTTGGCCTCGAATAAAATCCCATTTTATTTTAAGTATGAAAACTCCTTGCTACTAAACTTTTTTAAATTGACTAAAACATTTAAAACTTAACTGCAAAACTAATGATCGAGCTCGTAAACAAAAGTCACGACCGCGTAATAGAAAGATGCCTATGCGAAAGATTAAATTTTCGAATCATAATTATAGCCTCTGAAAGTACGCCATGTTTAACAACTGTATTGAAATAGTACATTGTGATACAAGGGTGGAAAGTAGGTTATTGCAAACGAGTTGTCATTAACAAGCCCGAGCCGAAGGCGAGGGTTATTAATGACACGAGTTTGCAATAACCTACAAACCCGCGTATCACACGACGTTTTTCAATACAGTTGTGGGAAATATTAAAAACAAATCAACGAATTAGATTTGTTTAATCACAAAATAATAAAATTTTCAGAAAATGGCGCGTTTTTGCGACTGGACATTTTTTTTACGACGAAAACAGCCTATACAGCCTATTCGATTTTTGACAAATGTTGATGTGAAAATAATTAAATTGAAACTGGTAATTAAATATATTAAACAACCATTTAAAAGACTTTTGAGAATTCAATGCTAAAGCGTACGGAATCATTCATTTTTCCTCGTATAAAATCCATCCCATTTTATTCTATGTATGAAAACTCCTTGCTGCTAAACTTTTCTAAATTGACTTATACATTTAAAACACAACTGCAAAACTAATGATCGAGCTCGTAAACAAAAGTCACGACCGCGTAACAGAAAGATGCCTGTGCAAAAGATTTAATTTTCGAATCATAGTGATAGCCTCTGAAAGTACGCCTTGTTGAACAACTGTATTGAAAAATATTTTTCTCAAAAATGGTATGTAATATTGCCATAACATCTCTAAAAAGTCTCCAGAAAGTGAATTCTACCGGAGACTTATTCACAACTGTCCAGTAAGAAGCGAGATTTTAAATTTGGAATCTCCTACTGTCCAGTAAGTAAGTATGTAATTTACTTACTGGACAGTAGTAGGGATAGGTCCGATATATCAAAACGTAACTTATATCGGATATGTGTTAGATATCATATCATATCGATATCAAAATCAAAATAACCGATATTACAAAAACTATATCAAATATAACTGTACTACTAATACCGATATCTGAAAACCGAACCAAACCATTTACTTTTCAAAATCAATGACGAACAACGAACAAAAATAATTATGCCCGCGTTAGGCCTTTTTATTCGCGCGATTTTTCGCCCATTCTGCGGCCTATGGAATTGTATGAAGCTGCACGCATTGCGGTAAAAAACTACATAAATCCGCGCAAATAAAATCGCAGTGCCTGCTAAGCCTTAAAGTGTTCATTTGTATTTATTTTTTCAATAAACAGCTTTCTATTAGCAAGCCAGTTCGAAATTTAAATAAAACCTTTGATAAGTTACCTCCTTGGTTGCCATGTTTCGGTGAAAAAATAGTTCCATTTTTAAATTACACGACAGATATGAGTTTACTATGTACTTTATTTGGCCGCTACACACGGCAGATATGGATTTTCATACAACTTTTGCCGGCCGCTGCTCTCATGTATTTGGTCTGTACTGCAATTTCGATTTTCCTCGAAGAAGGTTGTCAAAATAATTCTCAAATTACCAAGAATGTTTGAGAAAATATGAATAAATGCCCCCGGTAAATCGATCACAATATCTATCAGTAATTGCCCTAATATGAATGTAACCTAAAATATTAATTAAACGAATTTGTTGTTAAACTTTCATTCATTTTTGAGAAAAGCATTATACAAGCCTCAACCAGTAAGAAAGACATCCTGGCCTCGTATATAACCGGACCTCACCTGCGGTTCGGTCCGGTTAACTCATACTTGGCCAGGAAGTCTTACTTACTGGATTCTGCAGTAATGTACTATTTTATATTGCTGGAGCTTTGTAATGTTCCAAATTCAAAAATCGCTCCTGCAAAATATTTGATCAACATTGCTGGAGCGTTGTAATGTTCCAAATTCAAAAAACGCTCCTGCAAAATATTTGATCAACATTGCTGGAGCGTTGTAATGTTCGAAATTCAAAAAAGGTTCCTACAAAAGATTTGATCAACATTGCTGGAGCGTTGTAATGTTCCAAATTCAGAAAACGCTCCTGCAATGAATTTGATTTTCTTTGTCCGAAAATTCGATACTTCGCGTGTTCTGTTTTCGAAAATAATGACAATATTTCCATGCATGTTTGAGAAAAAGAAGATTATGAACTTATTTGCAGTTGGTTATTTGACCGCGACTTATGTCGATGTATGGGGACTACAGTTTGCCAAAGGCAAAGTAAATTTTGTCCCTCAATTCTGTTTATCTTTTATTTTTTTTGTACTCTATAGGCTCGCGCTTGACCACTATCTAATCTTAAGAGCAATGTTCGATGCCCTCATAGTTTATAAACTTCAGTTACTTAATTATTTTGGTGAATGTAGCTGTTTATAGGGAAACCTCAGTGCGCGAGTCCTACTCGCACTTGGCCAGTTTTTATTATAACTAAACCATAGAAGGTCAGAAAATTTCGTCAACATCAGCGACTTGCTGAATATAGCTTTCCCCAAGCGTTGCCAGTCGCCATAGAGGCAGGACGGCGCTGCTCTGACCCCATCCGCGCTTTCCTGTGACCTCTTCACAGGTCGTTGATCCACCTAGTAACCTAGTGTCATCATTCCGCTTGACCTACTGCTGGATATATTTACGCCCTCTTTTCTCAGTTTTCTTTATACCTACGTTTTTTCTCTTATGGAGTTGGCTAATAAAAAATGGTGATATCTCGGTTTATATCACTTTATACGTTGTCGTCTCAGTTTAACTTGTACCACATACATTGAATTGCGTCGATCTTTGACGATTCTGTCAATGTTTTATTTGGAACATAACTTCTTTGCGGGACGCTATAATAGTACATTATGGTACAAGTGTGTAAAGTTGGTGGTTACCGCTGAGGCGCCATTGAGACCCGAGCCGTAAGGTGGGGGTCTTAAGAGAGCCGAGGACGGTAATCATCAATACACACGTGTATCATACGACGTTTTTCAACACACTTGTGAAGAAAATAATACTTAAAAAATCATTTCCAACAGTGAAAACGAGTTGTGAATTTTATTTCGCAATGGCGGGAAAAATTAATCAGTTTTCCTATGCGCGCGCATCTAACAATGGCGATCGGCCATAGACTAAAAATAATGAGTTATCTTTTTTTTGGCTTTTCGCGGATAGCGTTTTAGCCTCGTACAAAATGGGGAATTTCAAGTTTTCTTTATTACAGACAAAAACAAAAGTTATATATTTAAGTGAAAATTTTATTTATTAAACACGCACAAGTTGAAATTATCTATTTAAATACGAAGTTGCATGAAATGTGTTGCATTTGTACTATTTAGCACGATCTTTTTTGTATCGAAACTTTTTTAAGAACAAAGCAACTCAACCAATAAATTAAAAAAAAAAAACTATTTATCACACTTGTGAATAATAGTAATGAAAAAGTCACAGGTTGATAATAGGTGTCATTATGTGTCTAATTGCGGTGAAATTAGAGCCACTTTATGAGCAAGTGTGTTGAAAAAGATATTAAGATGGTCCTCTCTGGATGTACATACGCAAGTCTTGGCTTCACCACAATAGTCACCCATACCCATACTTCCTATATATTGACTTCTAAAAGGCGCGGGCGGAACAAGCTGGCGTTCCTACTATCGAGCGTTTGTGATGGTGGCCGTGCCAAAATGAGTCACAGTACCTACTCTTACAGCATTTATTCTATTTATAAGTGGTCTATTCGCGCCCATTCAATCGCTAGGAATTAAATTAACGAATTCAGTATTTTAATAATGCCATTTATTTCGTGGTTAGAGTTAGGCTAGTACATAAATACAAGGTTTGACGGAGTACAATGATTTATAATAAGGTTAACTCATAAAAATGACTAAAATAAAATCTACATCTAAAGTAAAATTTTGTACAGGTTCAAGTAATAACATTACTTAGTTTGGAGAATGTTTCCTGCGGAAATGAATTAGGTACATACTAGCAACATATCGATATTTTCGAGAGAATTTATTTAAATATTTTATACATTACAGAAGATCTAAGCTATCACATAATGTGAATAATAATTTCGTAACATTTTGCTTTTTACAAATACTTCATTGGCAAGATACTAATTTTAAAATAAAATAGGACATTAAATTCATTGTAATATCTATAGAGAGTGAAGGGATAGAGAGATAATATATTATATCCAGAGTTAGATAAACAATTTGCCATACTACTACGATAGCAAACAGTCCTATTTAACAAATCGTATCACCACCTCGTGCGATGCTCTTGAAACATTGCAGGGTGGTGACAACTTCTCGTCTAACAGCAGTATAAAATAATTCACAAGCACTCATTGAGATTACGATCTTATTAGATTACCAATAGCAATGTGTTGACACACATTGAATCATTAAATTATAGCCATACACAAAATATATACACATTGTGCACATGTTTGTACTTTAAAATTAGATTCACATAAATATGTAATTAAAGTCCAATAATGCAGTCACCGATCATACACACTCTGCAGCATGTTGGCTCGTCTATCTGTTCATAGACAACCGTTACACCAATAACAATCAGCACAGTCTCACTTTGTTCACGCATCTGTCCATGAAATTTCTTTTCCTCTTCGTTTGTGTGGCAGCTTCTAAAGGCGTGGGCAAAGATAGTTGTGTGTGCATTTGTTCCTCGGCTTCTAAAATGCCTTCGCAGCTACGGCATCTACGTGAAGTTTTCTCTATTTCGTGACAGTCTAAATTATCACTACTCTCAGACAACGTTTCAGGTAGACTATAAAGTGATTTTTCAGGAGATGTGTTCTTAGAAGTATTACAACTAGTAGGTAATTGTTCGCAGCTTTGTGAGGAGGCTAATAAAGCTTTTCCCAACGAGGATTGGCGATTTCTTCGTGGTCTGAAAAATATAAACATATATTTAAATCCTATGATGCAGTGAATTCGAAGTAGTTTTAAATGGCAAAGCTTTTGCTTTGGGTTACTTAAGTGGTTTCTGTAACTTAAGTGTGGTGAGTGTGAGGTGTGACTTTCATGTCATGTAAATAGACACGAAGATTTGATGCACCGCTTCTCAGCATTCCATGTAAAAGCTAGAGTTCGCTTTAGGCACCATATTTACTTAAATGTTTGGTTACAAAACAAATTGAACTCAATAACATACCTAACAGGCGGCAGTGTGTGTATGGGCGGTTCTAGTCAGTCTGCTTTATCGCTTCCTCTGCTCTCGCAGGAGGCCATACGTTGGTAGTTCGGTGGTCCTCGTCCAATGGTAGCAGTTCCAGGCGTTTGGGTGTCCCCACGACCTCTTAGTTGTCCGTCCAGTCGATTAGCGAGATTTGATTTTCCTCGGAGGAAGCTGGAAAGTATAGATTTATTCGTAAGGATTAAGAAATCACAGATGATTTGATTTTGCATCATTTTAGACGGAAGAACAATATCGATATTGAATACAGCGGTGAAGTATTGATAAAAATATAGGTACCTTTCAAGCTTATCAACACAGGCATCTTGATAATCGTGGATCCATCTGACACCATTGAAGTGGCAAACCGCACGCATATCCTCGGGTAGCTCTTCAGCTTTCGGCCATTCAAAGTTGTCGATAATTGGTACAATATTGCACTGTGATTGCAACGCTGCCACTATCTCCTGTAAAACATAAATATATTAATTAAAACCTTAATTAACTAGTGCTGAATACATTTCTAAAGTTATAATATTTTTTATTTATTGACACAAACACAGGTACAACAAAAAAAAAAACAATTTGCGCCATGGGATATAATAAACTTGATACACAATTTAAGTGGCAATGGGCACCAAACTAGTCACAGCCTGTTTCTTGGAGGCCTAAACACTTAAAAATATTTGTGTGAATCAATCGACTTAATTTTGAAAAGTAATTTGATGTTTGATTAACAAATACAAACAGACGTATAACTAACTTTCAAGTGAGAGGATAGTACTTACTCTATGAACCCAGTCTTTTCTATCAGTATCTTTTTTACATCTGTCGAGTGCATTTGGCGTCAGAACCAGCAAGAAGTGTTTTGCCTGTCGTATGCTTTGCAGTAGATTGTTATCAAACTTTCCAGCCTCTAGCCGCTCGACATCTATAAACACTGTAAATCCTCGTAGCTGAAGATGGACTTTGAGTAAACTGGCCAGTTGCGATCCATTCGATCTCCGGTAACTAACGAATACATCCAAGTTCTTCTCCATGTTTTCTTCTCCCTTACTTAGCAAACTGCACTCGTATGCTGAAAATTTAAATATCATGCATTAATCCATATTTAATAATTAACGGAGGTATTCTTTTGTGGTGCCGTTATTAATTAATTGCTTACGAGACTATAAATCTCTGTTGCATAATCAACTAGCTTAAGAAATGAACATTTGAATTTGTACATAGTTGAACATTGAACAATAATAACATTAATAAAATGTACATACCTCTAATAGCATTTAAAATCCTTAACCTATGTATACTATTCACGATTCGACACTCATTCTCTAATTGCTCATCACTTAGTCCTCGAATGGATTCCTTGTCAACGCCTGCATTTAACATTGAATATGTATAGATAGTGTATTCGGGTCCTATTCCTTGCAGGAAGTCGTTCAGACTACTTGTGTCTCGAGAAGTGTAATCTGCCATTTTCTTTAATTGCTGGAGTTCTCTGGTGAATCTGTAATGAGTAAGTCACGGTTAAAATGTTTACACGTTTGCTGGGCAGATGTAGATCAGAGCCTTTAGCTAATACTGTGGTGGAATAAATACCTTTTACGTTTGATTCCATTTTGCAAACCAATATCTTCTTTGAGATTTTCTTCGCTTATTTGTAGTAACAAATCTCCATCAACTCTACTGTCGTAAAAGTTAGTAGCATATTCCGTGAATCCTATCTGCTTTACCCATTCCCGAACATCTTCTATAGACCAAAGAGGAACTTGCTGCGATAATTTATGGGGAACTTCTTCACCTATCAGTCGCAAAGCTTGTGCAGCATATTTAGATGCTACAGCATTCGGACAACTAGCCACCTTTTTCAACGATTCTATTGCCCCAATCTCTCTAAATATTTCTGTGTTTCCTTGTTGTTTCTTGATTCCAGCTTCCATGCAGAAGTGGAAAGCAGCTAGATTTCTGGCTTCTTCTCTTTTTGAACTCAACACTGGCACTAACCTTTTTAACCAGTTTTTGCTTTGTCCGTGAGCGTGTGCAAGGTTTGATCTGGCAAATTCAGATGGGTTGTGGGAAGTTACGAATGGTTCTACTAAATCTAACGTTCCGGATTTAAGGACAGCAGCTTCTATTTCTTTATTCGCAACTAAAACGGCGATGGCTAAGCAAGCGTAGTACTTAATGTTATCATCATTATGGAAAGCTAAAGGGAACAGCCACATCGGTACTTTTCTCTTAATCATTGCTTCCTGATTTTCGGCTCCACCATACAAAGACAGATTAGCGAGTGCTGTTGCGCAATGTCTGAGTGTTTCCACATCATTTTTCCTACACTCAAACAAGACTGCGTCTAAACCTCCTAATTTAATTACATCGCCACAAGTGCTTTCACTATGTTTGAATAGGTGTTCCAATATGCCTGTACCTATTCTTGAATGATCTACTGAATTTGCATGTTTTGTACAAGAGCAAGCGACGTTGACAACTTTTTCAAGACCGTTTTCTACCACATGAGCTCTATTTTCAGTTGTAAGACATTGTTCAAGCAGTTTCGCAGAAGAAAATTGTAATTCGGGATTATTATGCTCCAAACAATTGCCCATAAGTATGTCAAGGCCTCCGGATTCTCTTAGTGTATTACACAGAGAGTATCCCAGTTCGTGACCGTAAGTTGGCACTGCCCAGGCTCTTCGTAACATTTCATTCAGTTTGTTGAAATGACTTGAAGCATTTTTCATATCCATTTGGTTATTTTTTATGGATGTAATAAACGCGTTCATTCTAGATGAATATTTTTGAATCGCCATTTCCACATCTTTTTGGTTAGAATTCGTATTTAGCTTATCCAAATCTTCGAAAGTTAAATTTGTGAGATCTTCATCTCCCGGTTTAATTGTTCCATTTAATAATTGACTCATCTGAAATAAATAAAAAAAACACTCAATTTTGTTCAGTCCTGAAATCTAAATTATTTATTTAATGCAATAAATTTTAAATCAATCGATCACGCTCTGCAATCATTTCTATCTATCTCTAGTAAGGATTACGTGAATCAGTAATCCTAGTTAACAAATAAACTGCAGCCGGTGATACAAATCTGCTGTTACCTTTCTTTTATGTCTAAGAAGTTTCAAAACATGTAGATACTTATTATATAAATACAGATAAAAATTGTATCCAGTTCTAGATAGCATGTAGTTACTGTTTAAGTACAATGTAAATATAAATAAAATCACATCATATTTACCTGAGAGGAATGGTGGAGGGTGGATTTTGTTGACAAGTTTTTGCTAGATATCGTCATATTAGAGTGAGCAACGCTGGAATGCTCCTTGTGGCTAAACATCCCGCTCGAAGTAACTGTTTGACGAGCTTGTGCAGAAGCCATGGCCGTTTTCTCTGCGCTGAAGGCCTCTGTCTGAAGTCTTGAACTCGAAGTTGTCATATTATTTGCTTCTTGTGCTGTTACTTCACCAGCTTTCAACGATCTTTGTTCCTAGAAAACACATTTGAACGTTATTTTACATGAAAGCTATGCTAATTATCACTTAGTTTTGGTTGGGTTTAATTTATGACGAAACCGAAAAAAGCATGAGTTTTGATTTCACTTTGGAGAAGACACTGGTGCTATCACTGAAATCACCAACAAACTTGTATAAACAACACATGATTCACAAAGTAAATATTTGATAGTTACGGCAATAGCGATACGCAATTTGGGTCTTGAACGACGTTTTGAAGACATTTTTGTTTTTTATATGAAGTTGCGACACGTTCGCCACGGAATATGAAAACTACTTTTATACTGGATAGCCGTCCACGTCACGGCTCGGATTCTACGTACTAATAATTCCTATTGGATATAGGCCAATCGTATGAAATTCGTGCGTTTCTATGAGTTTTGAAGTTTGTGTACACACGTCACGTCTTTTGAAGGTCGTATGAGAAAATTTCCGTGGATATGTACTCTCACCAAAGGATTTTGTGGCTGCGGATGAAAGCGTGTTAGGACGCCGCGGTGTACAGGCCACGGGGCGGACCCCCCTCCCGCAGACATTCTGATTCTATATTTAAAACCGTCTATTCGAGTACTCGTGCGCGCACGCGCAATAATTGACTTCCGCGTGTGCTCGCGCGCACGACGTTCAGGCACTGACTGAGAGAAGCGTGGTTCAGTTACTGCGGCGATAAGCGCCTGCAGATAAATGAGCTCACCGCTCCAGGCGATCCTCCGCGTCGCAGCATCCTGCCAGTCCATGCGATAATTCGTGCAGCCATGGTACGCGACAAAACAATCGCGTGATTTTACAAACATTCACATGGTGGATGTTATCGTAGCAAGAAATCCCACCGTACTAACGTACCGCTTCACCGTGGTGAAGGCGGTTCTCTGTGATATCGATCGGTCGCATTCACGCGAGGTCACGTCCTTCGACGCGCCTTTTTGGCTCCACAGACGATACCGCCAGACGTCCAAATGTGGTAGTCGTCTGAACTATAATTATGTTTAGAAAACTATTCGCCTTTGTTTTGTTTGTTTGGTTGTATACAATTTTCAATATAAAAAAACATACAAAATATTTGCATATTTGTGTTTTCTCAAAAAAAATATTTTGGGAATAGTTCACTTACTTGAAGAGATGCCGCGTTTTGTTCTGCAGTTAGACCCTCTGCTTGCAGCAATCGATGTGATGCACTAGCTGCGCTACGTTCCGCATATTGTAAATCACCATGTTGTACTCGACGCATTTTTGTACTGTTAGATGCAGACCTCGATGCACTATATCCATCAGCGACTACTCGAGTAGAACTTGCAGAAGTCATACGCGCTGCACTATACTTTAGTTCATTCGCTGCACTTGCTCCAACAATAGCACTATTTCCCGAAAGTAGAGATGGTTTTTCTGTGATAGGAGGTGGCGTGTCTGATTCCGGAAAAGTTACTAGAGGTCCTTCGCCAGAGAGCTCGCCCATGTCATTCATATCGCCCATGTCATCCATTTCACTGAGATCTCTAATGACGGGCAAATTCCGATCGCCTAAGTCATCCTGATCCACTATGTTTTCCATTGAACTTCTTAATCTGGAAATGAGACGATAATTTAAAATAATGAGGCACTTCAATCAAATCAATTTTCTATACTTAATATAGCCAGCGTCCGCGGTGCGAGAGCACGAAAAGGGGTGCGCGGAAACTGTAGTGTTGCTATTGTTTGTCGGCGTGGTACTGAAAACATAGAGTAGAGAAACAGCGGGTGGGAATTGGACGAGAGCCAAGGTCGCTCAGGTGAGCTTGGTTGTACAGGTTCGTGGGTAATGGCAAAAGTATCTTTAATGTTCTTAGGAAACCGTCTGTGTTAACACCTATTGACCGAACATGAAGCAAATATTGGCACGTTATGGATTTTCTTATGTAAGTAACGGTGTAAAAATAATTCCTTCTAAATATTATTTTAAAGTAGGTCGGCTGACTAACCTTTGGCCAAAATTTTTCGCTGCTGTATTACTCAGTGTCTTCATCTCGGAAATAGAGCTTTTCAGTTCAGTAAGGTCAGACTTCATAGAGCTTGCTTTCCTTTCAGTGTTGGCCATGTGCGCGAGTCGTTGCGATGAACTTTGCAACCTTTGGCTCGATGAGGCGCTGCTTGAAGTAGTACTTGACACCATCTGAAAAAATAATTAGATAAATGATTGAGAGAATGGTCCACAGGCACCGGACAATTATATTATGCAATATCTAAAAGTACGTCATATCAACCTTTTATAGAATTACTGAGAATCAGATTTGAAATTGTCAAAATGTAAGGAGGCACAATCTTACGTATTGTTCCTTACGACTCGTTATCTAGACTAGGACTGCAGAGGAGTTCAGTGCCAATGCTAGAGGAGATTGTTAGTTTGGGCGTCACACGTCTTGGCGCACCTACACGAATGAAGTAAATAAAGCCAGGGCTATACAAAATAGAAATACAGAAATAACAGGGGCGTTTTAAAATTAGCACACGTATGAAAAGTCTGCCCATCATCATTGATAGTTTATTGTTTAGTTGTATTAGTACAACTAAACAATAAACTAGAATTGACTAGACTTTAGATTCTATGTAGCGCTTTATGTCATTCAGGGCAATATTTTAGTACATATATTTGATTTAATTCTTACAAAAATTGTTATATATAAATAAAAAATACTATTAAAAGCTTACAAGTCGTTGTATTTGAACTATTAGTCGTCTTATTATAGTACCATATTTTGGCATTGAATACTGTGATTGAGTAGCGAAAAAATGATTCAGCGCGTGTGGGCGGGCTGGATGCAACAAATCATGCCCTTGAACCTCGAGCGTACTTGATTCTCCGAATGTTGTAGACCCGTTAGCGACGGTTCTCTTTCATTGCGTGGGAGATCGACTTAATTAAGTTGAGAGTACAATTTGTATATTCTTTAGTGATGTATTTTTTTTGCAAGAAACTACATTTATCTCTAAAATGCACTGGGTAGATTTTTTACTTTATCGGGTATTTGTGATAAGTGTGTTTGTTGTTACTTATAATACATACAAATGAATATTATGATAGAGAAAGTAACTCGGTCTGTTAGTTACCTTTCCACGCCTAAACGATCCCTTGGTATAATTTACGCGGATATTTTACGCGGGCGAATCCGTTGGCAGAAGCATAATTATAGTGCATCAGCTGTCCTAGTACTAAAAGTTATAGACAATTTGGTGAATAGTGTCTTACAAAGGTAAGGAACTAGGCGTTTCGAACTAGCATTAAATTCTTGACAAGTACTTGCTATTTTATGAACTAGACGTTTATGTTGGTGAAAGGTGTGCTATACCCAGGGTATACTAATGACAAGAGGCGCTTAGGGCGCATTGTAAAACATCGTAGCTTGTCGTCCTACGTTACAACATGTCACTGCTCTTTGGCACTGAGCCAGTGTACAGTCCATGTCGGTTCACTTGCAGCTGATATCCGATCAGACTGTTGTTTTTAGGTTCTTCTTTGATTCTTTCAAAACACTCAGAAATGTCAGCCATTCTTATCGTTGTCTATATCTGCATTAGGCTAAAGTGACTCTACCATGTTCAAGCGTAAAGTATCATAATCTTGTCATTTGTATTATTTCTGCCAATTCCGAAACAAAGGCATACTAATTTTGTACAGCTTCGAAATAATTATGCATTCTGACGACCTCGTCGTCATTAGTGCCGACAATAGACACATCTCGCGGGCAACGCTCATTTGCGTTCAAATTTTATTTTTCCCGTAACTCGCGCTGGGCGAATTCAAAATAAACAGACACTGTTTTATAAACCGAGGCCGAGGCTGATATAACTCACTATCTATATTTAAACCTTAAATTGTGTTTCGAGTAATTTATACCATAATATATACTTATTTAAAAAAGCTCTTGTTGTATAAGAAATTGCATATTGAACTTTTGTCGTATAGTTGAAATTAATAAAAAAAAATAACTCTCTTGGCAATGTTAAAATCCATAACTCACTATCTATATTTAAACATTAAATTGTGTTTCGAGTAATTGAAAAATTTAAAGAAAATAAATCTAGCAGAAACCCATTTATACCATAAAATATACTTATTTAAAAAAGCTCTTGTTGTTGAAAGAAATTGCATATTGAACATTTGTCGTATAGTTGAAATTAATAAAAAAAAAACTCTTGGCGATGTAAAAATCCATAACTGGATAGCTTTGCCGTAATGTAGGTCATAGGTTCATGTTATCTTTACAGAAATAGAGTAGGCAACTCAAACCGCAAGTGATAATGCGAAATCATTATCTCGAATGAATAGAACAATAAGTAGTTATTATTGTTTATTCTGACATTCTAGTATATAAAATTGTAATCCCGGTGTTGGAATAGATTACGAGACGTCACTGGAATAAGTTATGTACCCATTTTATTAACTGACTTAAAAAAGGACGAGGTTCTCAATTCGCCAGTATTTTTTTTAATGCAAGTGTTACCTCAGACCTTTTTATTAGTTGCACCGATTTTGATGATACTTGGATGAAAACTGGTGCTCCTCGTGTGGTCCCATTTAAATTTGATGAAGCATGGCGAGTAGTTTTTGAGTTATCCTTAATAATTTGTATTTTCATGGCAACATAAGGTACCAAAACTAAAAAGAGAGAAATAAAAACTTCTTAACAAAATATTAAACCGCCTTCCAAAACAAAACACTACTAAGCGAAAAATAAAGAAGTTGGTTAAACGTTTGTGTTAAATAGGTTTTTTGTTCAAAACGCATGGAATATAAAATCTAACATACGATACCGATATGGACATGAACTGGAAGTTCATATCAAACGGTTCTTCCAGGCCTATGCCATCAATAACCTTACGTGACCTTGACAATTGCTCCTCTTCATCCGTTGGGCATTTGGGCTTGGGGATGATGACTATTATTTTTTGTATCTTAGATTAATGAAAAATATTATACACGTATTTTTCCTTTGGTCACGTAAACACAAAATGACGACGATACAGTGCATAAAATATCGCGTGACGTCACGCCTTCGAACGCTTTTTAGTTAGAAGTGACGTCACAACCCCTACTGATGTACTTTTATCTTTGTCAACTTTTATTAATTTGATTAAGCAAAAAATACGTGTCCAATATTTTAACGCTTAACCAGGAGTCATGTCTATTAATTTACGAAACGCTTAAATTATTAAACTAACCTGTTGTGTCGAAGAGCTGGTAACCTGCGTGTTGAGAGACTGATTTTGTCGAGACATGAGATTGCCTTTCTTCATGTTTTCCATCACGGAAGCCAAGTCTTTGGCACTGCCGTTCTGTTTTATACTGTTGCTGCCATCGAGCGAAAACTCTGGTATCTGTAACAAAGAAAACGTTGGTTCATATTATAGGTTATTTGAATTTGGTGCGGTTAATTAAAGAGTAGAGGGTTTTATCAATTTATCACAACTAGTATGGTTATTCATACTATTAACGATCCAGTAGTATCGAATCAATAGTTTCAAAAGGAGATAATATTGCGTTGTGGCCAATCCTGCCAATAATGTAGCAGGAGTAAAAAGGTAATGTTGATTACTTAATAACCTTTACTAAAAGGTGTATGTTTAGTGTGCCTAATGATTACAGATTGTTTTATTACCATCATAGGCCAACGTTATTGTTGTTCTTGGAACACAGCAAATGTAGCGAATTCAGCACAAGGACAAATCTACTGCACTTATTGAACCTGTTGAATAAGGTCAAAGGACCCATTGACGGTGTAATGTAATATCAATGCGTGAGTCATCGGATAGTCCGGTAAGAGGGCAACGCTATTAATCAGAAACTCAGCTCACGCGTCTGATTGTCGAACGCAAAGACATGCTCGACGCATATTGATAGGGCCGCCTACGATACATCCGTGCCGTAGATTGTTTGGTTATGCCTACGATGTCAAAATATGTTAGTCAACAATGTATATTTGTTCAAGAGATTTTCATATCCCTTATATGGTTTAATTAATCTTAAGTTTCGAAACATCATCATTGAGTAAGTGCTGTATATTTGTTTACGCAGGTATCATCAGGTTGCGCAACATAAGAATTATTAGAATTGTAACGTCATCTGCCATTTATAAAGGCTATTCTAATTTATAATTCGCATGAACACAAGATTTAAATAATGATAACGTTGTTGATTGGTTGTGTGACACCGCGATGATTAACCTATCATGCGGAGAAACTGTTCGAGATTCGCATCGGATGACGCGTGCTGACGGCAGACAGTGCTGATGTCATGACCACGCTGGACGGCGCGTCGTCATCATAACGTCTCACGGCTACTTGTTATTTACAATACAAACCAATTAAACACTATTAATATTTGGATTACATATTTGTAAGGTGAACCTATTAAAAAAAAACAGTACGGTGTAGGACTGTTATGTTCTTCTGAGATAGTTTATAATAAAATATTTTCCTAAAATTATTAATTCCTAAACCGAAGACTACAAAAATTAAATTATATGCAGTTTTTGTTGTCAGTATGTCATAGTTATTACGTATTTCCATCGATGGTGTGCGAAAGTGCCGCCAGATCCGCGTGTCTCGATGAGTAATGTCAATGCAAAAAAGAGGCTATTCAACCAAAGTATATACAACGGGTCAATCGTGGTCCACGGGTGACTCATATTTCGCAGAAATGTCGTCACAGTTCCAGAGATACTTCATATAACGTTCCTCTATGTAGGTATCTGTTACGCAATTAGATCACTGATTTGAAGTGTCAATTTAGCGTCAGAGGATATGATGGAAGCAATACATTGTTATTAAACTACTACAAACAGTAGATACATTAATTTTCATGCGTGTTGATAACGATAACGTTTAGGTTATTACTAAAACTTATGCAGAGCTTTTACGATTGGTAAATATAGATAAAAATCTATCGATGTATGATTTTTTACATAGTACTTATCGGTAAAGCGAGCAACTTACAACTTGTACCTAGCAAATTGTTAGGTAATTGTTACTAGTGAAGATATAATTTAATTTATCTGTAGATATCTCCAAAGAAAGCCACTTGTTAAAACTTGTACCAAATCCTTAAGTCATTATCACAGCACAGGTCAACTTAATTATAATTTAGTTAATCTGCAGGTTTCTATAAAGAAAGCAATTTGTGAACACTTGTACCAAATTAATTGCCACTGGTCAGGATGATTGACCAGATTGATGTTTGATTATTTTTGACAGATAATTGATTGATTGTTGGTGTTTTGATGATTGTGGCCTATCTACAAAATACCCTTAGATTAGGCTTGTCAAAAATAATCCAAACTTGCTGACAAAAAAAAAAAACAAATAACATGTACTAAACACGTTGTAAAAGTCAAGTAATAAATGGCAGCAATAGTAAGTTTTGGGGTTCTTGAAATTCTATGGTTATACATAAATATATTTTTAAATTACTCAGATAATTTGGATGCCACCATTAACCTTTTAAATTTCGGCGTAGGTCTGGTTACAATCTAACCCGATATAATACGAATCAATTTACTTATGTAGTCATTAATAAATTGATTGCATATTCGGTAGAAAGAAACTTTTATTGTAACATTGCATTGTCACTTCATAAGTCTCGCAGTCTATATGGACGACGTTCTCATAGCTTCTGAGGTTGTTAGACTGTTTTTGCTTTTGTTTTGATTAACAATAATTAGAGATTGTATAGTATACACTTCGGCATTATCCATCTCTTATTATGTTGTAAGACAAAATTACCTAGACACTGTAAACTCACATAGTATTCTAATTATATCTTTGAAAATAGCAAAAGATAAAACATAAAAAAAAAACAAGTATTAAGCGATAGCCTAAATGCACAAGGTTTTATTTAAACAAAGTTGTTATATATACATCCAGCTTAGCTAAGTTGCATTAGTTAAGTTTTTTAATCCTAGGTAAAGAGGTACTTTTAATTAAACAATAATTCGTTTAGGTTTGAGACACTTCTGTATAAAAAAGGCTTTTTTTAATATTTTGTGTTGAACTACAGATGAACTGGACGTGTTTGCCTATAGGTATTTAAATACTGCTCATTATGTGCAAAAAGAATATAAACATATCAATAGGTGTCTAAACGTATTGCACTATCCTCGTAAACATTAAAGATAAGCGAAAGGCAGGGCGGTCGTGAAACAAACAAAAGTCAATAGGTACACGACATAAATCGAAATTAATGAGCGGGAAAATAATACCGCAATGCCTATGCCCATCACGTCAGTGTACAGTGCTTACTTCTGAGAACAGCTTTCACGGTTAACTATTCTGCATTTTGAAATTGATTTTGTTTTCTCGCCACTCGCGCTGCGTACTACTACGAAATTGCATCTTGTGGCTTGTTGTATTGACGTCAAGTTCCTATGCACGGTTGACCGTCCATTTATAATGCACCTTAATGTTCTGGCTAATGCCAGATGCAGCACATTGCAGTGACCGTTGCATGCCGATCAAGGAGCATTATTACCGAAGGTCAGTTTGGCATACACAATCATTTTATATGTGGCATGATAGGGAAAACAAGAGAGCTTTATTACATAATTAACATTATGACTTTGCATGCATACCTGATCTAAATGTAAGCAGATATAATCAGTCACCTAATTCCGATAGTGCCTTTAAAACTTAACGGTTGGATATTGGCTTTGCAAAGTGCATTGCATTGTGTATTGTAATGCCACACTATTATAGGTATAACAGTTCCACCATTTTAGATAAAGTAATTACGACAATGAAGGTACTCTGAAACTCAAGATATATCTGTTACTTATAAATATTTAAATCAAGTGCAATTGCAATTAAGAACACATCAATAGTTAACGAGTCCAAAGATTTACTACAGCAAGACAGGTTTTGTGAGTATATTAAATATCTACGTACCATATTCTTTAATAGCAAGGTATAATATATTTCATATAAATATGTTTATGCATAATCAATTTACCTCACTTAACAACCAATCAAGATTTAAATGTATTCTTACTAATTAAAAGTAGTTTATATACATTTTTCTTAAAGCGCAAAGAATATATGTAACTGTGCAAGTATTTAAGCGAAACACAGTCAGTACAAAATTATTGCATACCTACTTCGGACATGGATTTGTTGTATCCGCTGATAGCCGTACAATGGTCCCAGTTTTAACAGAATACGAGTAGATCATAATGGCTTTACCTTGTACTGCGCCAACAAGTAACACTTTAATAACGTTGACTTAAATGTTTGACAGTTAGATTCACATAATGGGAGAACCAAAACGAGATAAAGATTGCCTTTATCAACGGAGAGCACAGTCGATCACTTATCGTCATCACAGTCGCGTGTCGTGTATACGAAATGGATACGGGCGTACGTGTCACTGTGGCGGCGGCACCGGCATGACTGCCGGCCGGCCGGCCGCAAACTTTAACTGGAGACCACAATGGGCTAATTAGAATGGGCGAGTCGAGCGAGGCGCGGGGTAGAGGGGCTCCACCCACGGACCTTTGCATCCGCCTCACGGATAACTGATGAGAAACTTGGATCTTATCAATGTCTCCTCCCTTCTTGACGACTGGAAAAACTTCAACATCAGTCTTCAGTCCAAATTGTTTGGCAATAAAATCAATCAAAATTTAAATAAGGAAAATACTATGATGAATTGCGTAGGTTGGTAGCAAACCGTTAAAATGAGGATAATATTTCTGGAAAATTGAAACTGTTTTGGCAATATTAAAAATTTAAGTTATTGTTGCATGCTGAAATGTAATTTAACACGCTTCTGAAATATAACATACGGACAATAGATTATGTTATAAAAAACGCTCAGCAAGGGAAGGGAGACCCAGCCACTTCTGTCGTCCGCCGTAATAAGTCAACGACCTTTCAATGTCAGCGAGATACTCGCACAGCGAATCATCGGCACAGATAATTAAGCGAATATTATATAATAATATCCGATTTCCTTTCAAATACCGATTTCATCTATTTGATGATGACAGACAATAATTTATTATGGCACTGTCCATTTAAATAGAATCATTAAACTGAATCGCTATAACCTTAAATGGGGTTTAGTGTCTTTCATTAAGCGATAATTTCAGTATATCGAAATAACATCAATTTAGGTGCTGTTTGCGTTCATTTTGCTCCCACGCCGTACTACTTGAGTTATACTCATCTATTACGCTAACCTTACGATTAGTAGCAAGCTTTAATATGCCACAAGCTTTTAGGTTATAAACAACTCTATGTTGTGTGATTCTTAAGGTCCAAATCAAAAACTGAATAAGATGGCCTTGACAAAAAAAAAACAATTAGGTTATTTTACTTGATAAAAATTATGACTGTAAATGTCTTATTTTAATCCAAATTTTAAATTGAGTTAAAACTCTGAAAAAGACTTTCATGAAAAGAATTTCCCATTCCGTCAACAAAATTTCTTGAAAGCAATAAACGTATGAATCATAACTCAACCAAATCGTTCAACCAGCATAAACCTGTATACGATTCGTCTCAGGCCACTGTAGTAAATTAAATGTTTACAAAATACATGAGTAACCATGTCTTATTCATTCCTTAGGAGTAGTAGTTTTGGAATTGCGGTTTTATCGACCACTACAAAATTATAACCTATTGTGTATTTAGGATCGCGTTAGCGCAATTCATACTACCTAGAAATATGTATAAAAGAGCAGCTACGTTTAAACGCCAAATGTAGAGCAACATCTGACATGACAATGAACTGTAGAAGCTCAAATGTTTCAGCAGTAGGTACGCTGGCTTCGAGACTGCGACAGTAGAAAATAAAGCGTTTACCATATTTGTACTAGTATTATGAGATGAGTAAACTATGTATTGTAAATAATATTAGTTTTCACGATTCGAAGAAAATACTTATCTTGCTAGCTTAATTTCGTAAGCAATCTCTTACCAAGGAAAGATAATTTGAGAACAAAGAAAATATATTTTCTACGGTTCAAAATTTCCTTTAATTTTTTGGAAGAAACCAAATTAAATCATTATATCCTTTATTTTTTTTAAGATACGCCACATATATCTGCGTTATCATCAGAAGATGACTATTAATAGTTAATTGATAATTGAATTATCTTAACAATAACAATGACTAAATATGAGAAAATAACACCTACATAATATGAAAATGCTTGACTCATATCAAGTACCTATTATGCAGTTCTACGTAGAACATAACTGTTTCACAGATATGACTAAACACAGTATGAGTAGTTTCATTCATGAATGATTTTTGTTTAGTGGTCACGGCTTAGGCACTATTTACGAGAACTTGGTTGTCAATGGAAGCGTGAAAAATTGTGTCATGTGAGATAACGTTTATTACGAATTCATACAATAAGATAATAATATGACGAACGGTTATTATGCTACACATGTTTAATTTGTTGTGGTGACGAATATTTATTCATTGAATATAGAAATATCGTGCCTTACCTTTTGTCTGGTTGTGAAATTTGAATAAATTGTGGCCATTACTCTCAGAAATCAATTAAAAATTCTGGGCTCTATCTCTATCTCATAAAGTCATAGATAAATTAACGTGACAGAAATGAAAAATACATTAATTACGTCTGGTAGAAAATGCTTAAGAGGCATTCATTTCGTCTTTATATAGTATTTTTTTTTATGAATAAATACATAAATAATTTAAAAATAATTGTTCTGGAGATCGGGTGAATTGATAGCAAATGTTATAACGTTATCGTGAAAGGATTCGTTATGCAGCTGTGAAACAAACCAATTTTTTTTTTCATAACCAAATAAACTTAACACAAATGTAAAAAATATGTACCTGGGAGCATTGATAAGATAATCTTACAAGATAAATTAAAGATCTATACCTAGAATTTTAGATAATGGTAGCTCAATAGCTCTAGTATCGTGTGGGTTACATTTTATTATTTACTGCAGTAATCATTTATTGTGTTTTCTTTGAATGTAACTGTTATTTGTCCCAAATAAATTAAATCTAATCAAAGTAACAAGACTGACAATACAATCATTATGAATTAAGTATCAGGAGGCGCTGAACCATCCATTACAGACTAATCTCCTTTTTTTTATTTTTTGTTGGCCCGGGAGAAACCCTCAAAAGGCGCCTGGACTTTTGGGGCCTGGACCAGGGAGTGTAGTATTTTTACCTCACTAAAACCACCCCGGTGATCACTATCAGCACTTGGAAGGGGCCCCGTTACCTCTTAAAAGACCAATCCGGAACCCCCTCTGTGCAACGCCTGTTAGGGTACATCCCTGGGAAGATTGATAAACGTCTTCCCTGAGCCTCGCTGTGCACGGCAGCACGTGATTACTGTGCCTCCGTCTTTTCTGGAGTCATTTGATGGGTGGTCAGAATCCCCAATTTGACCGCCTGTGACCCTGGAATCCCACCTGCCCAAGATACTGGTGGCTGCAGGATCGGCCCTCACGATCCCGCACGGTGGCCTGGTTCTGAACCAATACGGTCTCACAGAAGGAGGCCATTTCTCTCCAGTTTTCTGTCTCTATCAGCATGGGCCTCACAACCACTGGTAGAGACAGTCTCTCCCGATCCTGGCGACCAAGAACTGCCGCTCAGAGGCCCACGCAGGGCAGTCTTCGAGCGTGTGCTTTCCAGAGTCAAGATCGCCTCCGCAGTGATGGCTATTTGCTGTGGTCTCTCGCCAAATCCTGTTCACTTACCGAAGCAACCGTGTCCGGTCAGTACATGAGTGAGCTTGTAGGAGACGCACTCCCCTTCGAAGCCTGGCTGAAAAGAGGTAGCTAAAAAAGCCAGAATCCGAACGCGCTTAAGTCAGAATTGAGGCTGCCTCGCGACACCGCTCGAGCGCGTGTCAAAGTTCCTGCAGGCTCAGCCTAACCGCAGCGATTCCAGGCAAGCTATTGCCACTTTGACGGAGGGTGCGAAGCCGTTCATATACCCTCGCGTCCATATCCGCCAGTATGGCCAGCGGTTGAAAGCTTGCCAGAAGTGTTGCCGCCTCAAAAGATACTGTTCGGTATCCTCGTGCGATTCAAATGGCCATTTTTCGCTGCAGGATTTTAGTCCTTCAGCGTCGGACACCTGACAATCTGTTTGACCAAACAGGTGCCCCATAAAGGACCATCGATGGCACCGATCGCACGACACCCGAATAGAGGTGGCGAATTTTTTCTCGTGGTCTCCCGAGATTGGGCAGCAGTCTATGCAAAGCACCCACTGCCCTTCCAAGGCTGGGGACCGACGCTCGAAATGCTCTTCGAAGCCCCACCGACCGTCCAGTTTTAGGCCAAGATACTTTATGTACCGAAATAACGACCCACCTGGAATTACGCATTGCCAACAGTCACTGACGAGCTGGGCGGCTCTCTGCTCCTCAGCAGTCTATGGAACCATAGCGCCTAAGTCTTATGAGGCGCTATCGCTAAAGCAGCTCGCGGATCGATTCCACGACTTTTCCCACCCGGAGCTCGGCAATCTGGATGGTCTCGTTGAAGGTGTCCCCACCGGCCAAATCAGGCTATCGTTTGCTACGTAGATGCAAACGATACTAACGCCAACGGGGAGTTTAACACGCAGGACCACATCGTATGCGAGATCCTACAAGAGAGGTCCTTAAACCGTCCCCTGAAGTTTAAGGGAGTTCACGTGTGCGGTTCCACCGCACACGTGAACTCCCTCCGATGTACGCTACCATCCGGACCCACATAGCGAATCTGCCGGTCGCGTAGGTAAGCCCCGACGATGCACTGCAGGTAAGGGGGCACTTCGTGTGCTGTACTGGTGCCGCCCTTATTGCAGCCCGGGGCAGGGAGTTAAATACGTTGACAATATCTATACATACCGCCGACGCCACCCCACCCTGAGATACTACCTGTTCCGAAAGTGAGCGGACGCGAAGGATTGCATCAACTGTGGAGCGCTGACGCCGGAAGCCGACTTATCTCTTAGAACAGAAGCTTCACAATTATTTGTTTTAATATGATCGATATTTAATTTCTTCCGCATTAATCAAACGATTGACATAATGAAGTTCGAAGTCAGGCTGAGTCATCAGTGGTTCACGTGGCCGCTTATCACACTATATACATATTGTTATTACGGCACTTATGTATAGTAGAAGTTACCTGCGCGTGCGCCGATTACAACCAACTATGACTCACAGTACATCCTGTTCGCGTTTGTGGGACTTTCACGAATATTAGCACTACTGGAAAGCTTTTTGTATATGAATTCAAATCGGATTTACGCAATCAGATCAAATCATAATTTTTTAACATTTATCTAAGTTAGATAATTTAACTTAGATATTAAAAATAAGTAGGTAATGCACTCAGCTTTATTGACTCCTTATCTTATCTTATTATAGCACAATAATTGTATAAGTACACGGAATCATATGTTTGTTTATTTATTTTCCTAAACATAAGTAGATAACTATTTAATTTAGCATTCCAATGGTGATAAAATACCTGTCTCCATTTAAAAGCAAGCGTGAGTCACAATGTAGTTTGGTCGGTCGATGATGATAAAGGATAAATATTTCTACTAAGTATTTCACAAAAAAATGCTAGATGAAGTCATACGATCGTTGATAATAATGTTACGCTCAATGGCATCATCGTATGATACTTATTTTGATAAGCAAGAAGTCAGAAAACTCGCAAGTGTTGGTTTTGATTATATTGGATAACCTACTTAATACCTATTTTGGATTATTTCGCCTTCAAGTACAACCATTAGGTGTTCTATATCCTTTTCAGATTACGTGATTAGATAATTCGTTTACAGTCTGGCTGTCTTTTTCGAAACAAAACATAGCTATGGTTCTCTAACTATCTCTTATATATTTTTATATAGAGCATCATCACCCTCCTGACCTTATTTTAATATATTTTGGATCGGAGCAGCATATATCTTCTTCTTTCTTTCATCACAATTTTTATCGTTTCTTTTCTTTCTGCTCAAAAATTCATGAAATAGTAGATAATGGTACGATTTCAATGGTTCCTTTCTTTCTTTTTTAGAAAATGTTGTCCCACACTAGAAATTTCTTCCTGTGTCGTCAGTCCTACAAATTATGCACGTGAAAGGCGACGTATATGTATGTAGTGTACGTACAAGACGAATAGAACTTAGAAACTATGGAAACAAAGCCCGGAATGTCACGGTAGTCGCGAAGGTAATCCCACATCAGCTTTACTTGTAATATAACTTGTTGACATAACTATTCAGAAACAAACACTTGATTTACGGTCTCAGGTAATTATAAGCCTAGATAATTATCTATAATAAGGAAGAGTGGTCTTAATAGAAACAAACGGATGTTGATTATATCGCGTTACGCGATGCACTCATTCTTAGGAAACTTATGAAATGATTATCTTTTGTTTATCTTTCAGTTATTCATTGTGTTTCCAAATAACGAGGTTAACAGTTACTTAGATATATATATACATAATAAATCTTGATCTTTTTTATTGTACAAAAATTTAAAAATGTGGGATATATGGTTCTTGGAGCATCCAACACTAGTGCATGCAAACAGTTCTGGTTTTATCCAAGTACCTTTGTTCAAAATATGTAAAATATACGGCCTTTGTGGCGTGGCGGGCGCGAGCTCCACACATGTGTTTGCTTAGTGACGTAGCGGCCATAATACGTTACAGAGGTATGTTTCGCGAATAATATGTTACTCACCGATCTCACCGAACAAAAACTTGTTTAGTTAATATACTTTGCAGATTAGAACGACTGGCTAAGGACGTAACACGTTATTCAAACGATTAAAAATAACTTAGAAGTACAAGATTACCCTTGTTATTTCATTTTGTCAAGGTCTGTAGGTACGCTGTCGCTACCTTTTGTTTTTACATACAATTTTTTAATCAATATTTAATCCTTGATTTTAAAGTGTGAGCATGGGTTAGCTCAAAGCTCAAAACTATTGCTATCAGTAACACTTTTACGTATACTGTTATTTTTATAAGAACAGTTGTTGGTATGTAAAGCCAGGCATAGGTTGCCTGGCTTTACATACCAACAATATGTAAATTCGTATTGACGTAACGAACTCTACATGTTTGGAAAATACAACATTGGCGTCTATATTACCCGTCACCTAATAATACAAAGCAAAACCTACCCATCGTGCACTCTTTGATGACTTTTCCGGTGAAAGAAGGGACTCTTCCGAACGTACCTGAAACAAATTAAAAAATTACATAAAATGATAATAAAAAACATTAAAAGAAATACTGTTATAATATTCGACAACAGAATCGTGTTGCTGTCAGAGAAATAAGTTATGTTGCTGCTTCAGCTTAAAAATATGTAGATAAATTATTAATTTTTGTGGTATAGATTTCTTTAAAAATAACTTTTAGTTAGATTATTTGATTTCGTTCCAACAAAACATTTAAATAAATTATTCATGCCAGCTTGCTAACACCACCCTTCACGAAGGACATTCCTCAGCAAGGGAGGGAAAGCTTTCCCTATACTTTTACGACTTCCCCCTAGGGATTACTTTCTCCCGGCCTGTTATTTTGGCAAAGTTTAGAATGGGAATGGATAGAGCCTTAACCTACAGAATATAACGTCAAGTTGCTCTATCTGTAGTCCTATAGTGAATTTTCCGACTTTGATGTAAACTGAAATTTAGAAGATTTTTCAAAATTTCATGTCCTACCCTAATAAAATATTCAATATACCTTTTTTGACCCCTAAACTTGTCCACCTTTTTGGAAAACTAGGAGAGACATTAAAATTTAGATTAGATCAAATTAAAGTGTAATTTAGATTTTATTAGATACTAGGAAGTATTGTTGCACTATGTTTGTTGTTTGACATTGCATTCCTTAACTATCGCATAGCATAAATTATCTTGTCTAGGTGCTTGATTTGTTACCGATATCAGGGGTAAGTGCATTTGCTCATCTGTCGTGTCTTGTGACTCATCTAAATATTTCTGAATCGGTGACTCATAGTTCGTTTACCTGCTTAATGTTTATATACTTGAGATGTCGTATACAACATCGTACGTATATAAGATTTTCGATTTATAATGCATACTCAATTTAAAATGTACTCAAACATGTACCGTATTGTTCAGAACCGTAATAACGTTATTGATATTAAGAGAAGGTAGTCTAACAGCATGACGTATTAATGTTGGAAAGTTCATCCATAATTCAGGAATAAACTATACCTAAATGAATTAAGGATGGGAAAGAAAACTTTTCTACGAAATGCTACTAACAGAAACACTGGTTAATTAATTAACTCCCGTTTATAAAATCCGAGACAGCTAATTAGAAAAGAAACTTACTTAATTTGGTATGGTTGAAGTTTGTAACTCTACATAACGATTGATTGAAAAAAACGCTAATTATATCTTGAACAATGTCAAATAAAAAGGAGTCTTATGAATTGTTTTATTCACAGCAACAAATAGTAAAGTTTGTTTTTGAAATATCATAATTCCCACTAATTATAAGTGTCACCTTAGTACGTTGATTAAATTAATTTATTTGTATAATTTTAGAAACACATACACTGTCGTAAATTGTTATCTCTCGTTTGTTTTGTATTGTAATTTTTTACTGTGTCTGTTTCAACTACTATTTTCATTCTTGATTCTGTCCTCTGAAAAGTCTCCTGAAGGATCCTTCAAATCATAAGACATTTCATCGTGTAAGTGTGGACTTGAAATTTAGCAATGTAGACAGGTTTAGACTAAACGTTTTGCTTTAGGTACAAATAACATTAATATTAGTTTTGGGAGGAAAAACTTTAAAGTAGCAGTCTAAAAGTTCCTATGCCAAAAATAGGTTAAAAAATTAAAACCCAGGTTCGTTTCAATTCTACGGAAAATTATGCATCACCGTTGCGTAGTTCCTTATTTGGTTTTATACATACGAGTATCTTCGACCTACGCAAATGCAGTGTTCCGTTTAATTTTGCGATAAATATTCTACCTACATGCTCTCAGAAGCGTACACCTTTTTTGGTTTGAATTCTGTAAACCCAATTTCTGTAACTCGGGAGGCTGAATTAAGTAACGGTTCTTCAACTATCAGAAACTTCTAGTTATTTTGGTAATTGCGCTGTATTCTGTTGCTAAACATGAGCTCAGCTAAGTCATCAACTTCGTATCAGGTTTACATTTCTTTGGAATTGTCTGAATGAATCCCTTAATGGGCAATGATTTCAAAGTATGAGCAATTTAATTCAGCTTAAGAGACAATGCGTAGGCACATTGCAGCTCATAAGTGCGTTGTAAACTCAATAAGCGTCGAGACAGCTGTAGGCGGCCGGAAAAGTGGACCGTCGAGTGTTAGTCGACTTCCTACTTAAGAGTGCTCGGTGTTCGGCGGAAACGCTATTTTTGGCGCCCACCGTCGCTTCCTCCGAGGAAAGTTCACTTGTTGAATGCAATCACTTCTGATCTAATCGAAACTTCTTTTGTTAAAAAGTTACTTAAGTCTGTATTCTTTAAATAATAATATTATAGCCGTTTATTTATGCCCATACTAAAATAGGAATCACTGCCAGCCGGAAAATTACGATTGCTACAAATGACACTGATTACATTTTCTTACAGGAAGTAATACATTATAACTACTTTGTTGGAAATAGACTTCGTCTGTTAGTATAATTTATAAAGCAATTATTCTGCCCACACAGCGATGACAAATCGATGTGATAAAACTAAATCCGTAATACTTATTTATCTAATGTCATGTGAAAAGTAGATGTTGTCATGTGAGAGAACTACTTCCTAAACTAAAAAAACACGCGAAGAGCCAGGAAGATGGCCCGCACATTCCTTACCACATATTTGTAGGTTTACGGATCCTGGTCTGCATTCCCTTCATTGTGTACACGCCCATTATGGTGCGCGGGGAATGCACTGGGACTCTTCATTCACTTGAACACCCAGATAAGGAGCAACAAAAAGTGAATTCTTTGCGAATGAATACGGATAATGAACATTTGTATTTGATGACGATTTAAACTGTATTCTTGATGTATAAACCATCAGTCAGTACAGTATTCAAAATTAAATCTAAGTGAGCACCTACGGATAACACATATGCATGTATGTTTGGTAAAATATTGAATACGGGTTTTAGTAAGCTCTGATGAATCATCTTAAAAAATTAAATGATACCGCCATTTTTATTTCAAACTCCGATTTTGGTAAGGATTAATTACCTGGTCATAATTTCATTCAATTATATTTGACGGATAATTGCTGTTTGTTACACCTACCTGTCTTTACTTTTGGAAGTGTAACTAATAGACGTTTTCAGAAACGTTTTCTAGAACTTAATAGATTCATATAAAGTCGAGAAATATTTTTTTTTAATTACCGGTATTAATAACCTCAGTTTAGGAAACAATCGTTACTGTTATCATCTAGATTGTTATTGGTGAACTTCAAACTGGCACAGACACGTACGCGAAACTCCTGAGATAGGTTAAATTAACAATAATATTTATATTATGGCGTCCTTTGATTCCTATCTCCAGTTGACAATGCCAACCGTGGCCTATATAGAAGGCAATCAATTATAATTTTGTGCCATACACGGCGTGGCTGCAGTTAATGTGTAACCATAAAGTCGGAGGTCTGAATGTGAATGCGCAGTTGACTCTTATCAGAGAAGGCGGTCATATAAAAGGAAACAACATTTAATAACGATTTAATTTCTTGTCATTACGACAACAAGGCTTACATTTATTTGTCCCACACGTCTGTCCAGATGTGAGAACGGTTTTACCCTTTGACCTGCTTGCGCGATGCAAGAATTTAGTCCTTAACAGCGCTGACTCTGAGTTCAATCTGACGATTCAGTGCATTTGTAGGTCACCGATATTGCACAGGGGACCTTGTGTAATAACCAGTATCTCGAACGTACGCGGATGCTGCGTGTGAACAAGAGCGAAGAGAAAATTAAGAAACCTTAATTTAGAACAGGAAATACGCAAATGTTTACTTGTATTTAAAAGTAGAGACTTCAATTCTGTGAGTTCGCGTAAAGTGAGCATTCTTATTGTTCATGCATGTGATGCATAGTGAAACTTCTGTTAACTATCAACAAAACCAACAATGACCTGCTGCCATTACTAAGAATTCCGCCAAGGCCAAAATGTGAATATTTCTGAAGTAGGTCGTCTAAGTGGCACGGCTTACACTTTAACTGAATCATAGGTTACGTGAAACATTATCATTCACATGATGATAAAATATTTGTGTGCACAGTTAATTTCTTTGTAATTGTGCGGAAATTGTTACTACGTGGTAGGTACTCCCCGAACCATGTAGTTAGAGGGGCCAACTTATCCAACCTATCTGAGAAAACAACAGTTTCATTGCCTACTAGTGCAGAATTTACCTAACCTAAAACGAACTGAAAAACACATTCTTTCTTATTCTTTTACTTAATCTACATCCGGTGTACAATAATGTTCTGATAGCAGCTTACTTATTACACAAACATTTTGTGCTGTGTTTATTGTATGTGAATCCTTATTAAGATCTACTTATATTACCTAATTCTAATCATCAAATCTTTCAATTTGCTTCAAACATTTATGCATTTTGTTGGCATTAATAAACAGTGTAATAACAAGAATTGTATAATGAATAGTTTTACTTATATCTTAACCTTAAGCATTAAATACTAGGTAGATAATATAAATGATCATGTTAGTTTGTTTTAATGATTATGAACTATTCTTGAAATCGCTACTGATTGATTGTTATTTACAATATAAATAATGATAAGTTATTCATCTAATTATATATACAGGTCTAATTATGTATACAGGTAAAACTCTACCTCTTTGATCTTCACTGACTTTAATTTAATTACTTATGAATAAAATTACTGTTAAGTCAATAAGGTGTTTGTTTACATCGCTTTGTGTTATCTGTTACCATGTCGTTGAATGTTAACTTAGAGTCGCACGATAAGTATAGTCGAGTGTCTTACCTTCTTCGGAAAAAAGATTTTCGGTTTTCCCGTGTATGTGGAGTATGAGGCCATGTTATCGACTTTCGTCACAACCATAATTTGGCGAAGAACACTAAATCCGGGATGAGCAAACACTACCCAAAAAGAGTAATACGTGAGGAAAACGTATTTTATCTCGTGTTTTCGAGAATTTTCGACGATCACGTGTTTTGCTGTGAGAGTGAATCTGTAGTAACACTTTTTGATTACAATCGTACGGTACGCATCAAAATCGCCACGAAAGTTTTTGTTCGAGTTGGTTTTCGTCGCAATAAACTTTTAATCCTTGGACGCGACGCGTCCACGTCACCTTTGTCGTCGCGACGGTCTGTCTCTTACGCTGCTAGTCTATTCAAAATTCGATTGTGTACACTATAAAACAACATTAAAATATAATTCGAAGCACTCATACAATATCGCTGTCACATCTTAACCTCGCCGCGATTGTTTACGAGCCACGTTGTACGGGAGGCCGCGCGCGGTTTCTTTTCAAACTGAATTTTCGTCGCGTTCAACTGTTGCTTTTATCAATTCATACGTAGGTTCTCCCCCCGCTGTCTTCTTTGTCTCCCTCGCACCTTAATGTTTAGCGAATGCGTAGAGAGCGATAGCATAACAAGCCTCACACACATATTACATAACCACGTCAATTGTGAGTATGTATAGAACATAATGCATGGCTTACTATTATATATACCTATGTAGTTATAGTACTTATTCGTATATAGTGATGCTTTGTATGGTATTACCACTAGTATTTGGATTTTATAATAATATAGAAATACAATATATTAAGTGGGTTACATGTCGGTTCATATAGCTACATGCATATACCTGTTTTGAAATAATTATCAAAAGAAAACAGCCAATGCGTATTGTGCATACTAAACTAGTACTAAACTAGTGATAGAGAGATGTACCTAACAAAATGTATCTAATAATAGGTATATTATATTTAATATGGAACCATTTGATTGGATTATATAGTATCTGTCTTCTTCGTCACTTACTTACTAAAACGAGCCAAAAAATAAAAATAAATAACTGTTTGGACAGACTATAATCCATACGTCGGCTCTGGTACAGTAATGACTTCTTTTCGTAATAAATAAATGGTTTCCATGAAATTTAAGTATCATGATATATTAATATTTCTGACACTTCATTAAATCACTACAAAATAATATTTTCCTTAAAGAATTAATTAAAAAGCATTTAATAGAACTGCGGGCGGAAGGAATGAATTGACTAAGGAGAAGTGCTGTCTTATAGGATGGCACGATCATAATGACCGTACAAGAAATAACCCTTCATCAAACGGTTCAAAGTTCAGCAAAATAAGGGGACATATTATTTTCAGCTATCCTCCTCGTCATGAAGGATGAGGTGGGCATCATAGGTGGTACTCATTGGCGCCTGTTTGGAAATAGAAAGCAGTGACACATCAGAGGGGCGACGGCTGGCGAGACAACTGCCGTCAACTGGCGCCGCCCGTGCAAGGGGACATGATACATTTGGATTTATTTTGCAGATACGATGTATTTCAGTCAAAGTGTGACTGCTGTGTTCATTATTAACGAAAATATTACAAATAGAACACTAGGCAGCTTTTTGAACTTGATCAGGTTTGCAAGGAGTTAATGCCAAAGTAACACATTGTGAAGCACCTGGCTGAAAAACATGTAATATTTTCTACTGAGGTAAACTTGTGTATAAATAACATACTGTGGTGATATATCAGTATTGAGAAAACAATAACGTTGACTGAAACATAAAGTAACAAAATCTGATGAAGCAAATTGCAAAATATTTTTTCCAATAGAATTAGCAATGTATTTACTATCTCAAAAGATAAACAAAAAGAGCAAGCAGCATCTCGTCAACAAAAAGGAAAACTTTATAATTATTCCATGAAAACAATGTAGAGACTCCATTTGCCTACAAGAAAAGTTTGTAGGTAAAACCGAAAAAAATAATAGAAAAGGATTTAAACGTAAACAAGGAGAGGCAAATACATTTTTTTGCTGATATACGCTTTAAATTAAATATTCATTTATAAGGCCGATCCATTCATGAATCTGATAAGATTTAACAATGAATGACGCAAATGAAACTTGAAATAGATTAAATTTTGTGTTTAATTAGCTGTTGTTATTAACACGGCCACGCCACACATCTGCGTTTGTTGTTGCCAAGAACAACAGAAAACTTAAACTTTTAAATGTTTACTGTAAAACAGCATTAATGATTTTCATTTGGTTCACCAAGACGAAAAGATGGGCACAAAGTAACCAGTGACTTATCATAAGATTCGGCCCAACTTTTTTTTATTTACGCGGGGAATCTTTCAAAAGGCGCTGGACTTTTGGGGAAAAGATCAGCAGCTTAATTGTGTAAGTGAATTCAGCAAGGCTGCAGGGAGTGTAGGATTTTTACCTCACTGAAACCACCCCGGTGATCACCATCAGCACGTAGAAGGGGCTCCGTGACCTCTCAAAAGACCACCCCAGAGCCCCTTCTGTGCAACACCTGTTAGGGCACATCCCTGGGGAGACTGAAAAACGCCTCTCCTGAGTCTCGCTGTGTATGGCAGCACGGGATCACTGTGCCACCGTCTTTCCTGGAGTCATTTAGTGGGCGGACAGTGTCAGAGACCCGCCTAATTATGAACCAAACGGGTTTTCGGCGTTTTAGGCATCGGGAAGATTAATAGATACCTTTTATTTGGACGAAACATCCATTACACGTTTTTTTTATCTGCCCGTTTTAATTAACGACATACTAACGCCTGGTTAGGCAATACCAAACTTTAGCAATTTTCTAATCAACCATTTCCGTTTTAACAATTATTGCTCAGCGTAAGGCTGAGCAATAATTGTTAAAACTAAATTTGAAATGTCAAAAATGTTGTGTTTTTCACTGTGAGAGAGAGGACCTTTTTACACAGTGGAATCATGATCGAAGGCAACTTTTAGAATAGAATAGGGACTTCATTTGCCGCACTTAGAGTTTAGACTCTCAAGTAAGGTTGTATTCCTACGTTTCTGAAAGTTGTCTTTGGTTTTTCAAGTTAGTTGTCTTACGTAGACAACTTGTAAGAGTTGCCTAAGCATTAGGGACAATCAGAGGATCGGAGTCGTAGCTTAGATAAATCAAGGCCTTGTGGTTGTATATGCATTTTAGCGCAGCGTTAATGCATAATGCCACGCATTACATTTAAGTGTCGCATAGTATTAGTGAAAACGAGCATAAATCATATCATCATCATCATCATCAGCCTTTTAATGTTTCCACTGTTGGGACACAGGACTCCTCTCTGTGAGAGAGGGCAACATAAGTCATATGTTTTCTGTATATCTAATTAGTATACATACTGTCTTTGGTTTCTCCCAGTATTCGTAGCAGACTTGTAGCAGTAGTTGCAATATTTTAGTTCGGCATCTTATTGCAGAATGATGCATAAGCATGACTCTACATAAAGTTAGCTAGACTTGCGTAGAGATTAGTGAGAGATCTTGAGATTTGTATCGAGAATTGAACGTCGCTCTAGAAAGCCTAAGATTAATATTAGATAAACAGATTAGATTACCTGAGGCATAACCTTGCTGCTGTACTTCATACAAAACGAATTTCCTCTCATACAACATGTCACTGTTTTCTTTAACTTCATATTACACGAAACGAATACTTCTTTTACACAAATCTCCCGAATCACGTAGTAATACACACAGCACATTTGCGAACGACTGCATCAAATGATGCTTCGGTCAATTCTGTCGTTAAGTGAAACAAAGAAAATAATCCTGACAGTGTATTTCATAAAAATCAGCTCGAATCATTACTCGACCGACTTAAATCTGCCATTTTGCGATTTTGCTCATATGTCTTATGCAATAAAAAGTAGTACATGACATGAAACATGTTTGTCTTCTAAGAACAAAGTACCATCTTGTTATTGTTGCCTAATATAACATGAGGGTCAGGTAAACGTTTTAAAGATCTCTAGACAAAAACTACCAACAAATTCATAAAGGGTAAATTCCACTACGTACTTTACATTTAAACTTAAGTTTAACTTAAATGATTGTAAATAATTTATAAAACATCTTAAGACGGTTCAGAACGATGAACTTTGCTGAGATGAATGTTTTGATTTATTATGTGCTTCCAATTTTGTTTGGATTTTAATCACGCATTATTATAATTTATTCAAACGTTAGTCACGGCATAAACGCTTCCGAGCCAGGTCAATGCACTACCGGTCATAATATTACCCTTTATGCATGCTTTTTGATACCCATCAATATGCAACTAAATCATCAACAAATCAAAAGTGCACGTAGTTCATTGACTGACGTAGCAGCACAATGAATATAAAGTCGGCATTTATTGAAAGCATTGGCTTGGCAACGAAACAATTGAATGCAGCTTCTAGGTACGTCTTGTTTTGCATAAAGCAACAGATTTTTCTAGAATTAAAAACAGCTGAATTTTTATTCTTTCTTTATTTTTTCTCTCATCAATATTAACGATGTAATTAAAATATAGGTTTCTCGACTGTGTGACTGCTTACTTAATTTAGCAATTAACAGAAAAGGTAGAGCTGCAAAGTTGCAATAAAAATATAAATAACATTGACACTATTTTCGGTATGACAGATTCCGGGACTTGTTATAGGCAGAGTGATTTGTCTATGTGAGTAACACCTTACTTTCCTTTTGAAAAACCCCTTTCGTCATTGCTGCTTACACCTACGTAAGCATGCACTTTTAACTTATAAGGAACTAAGTAACTGAAATCCTTCCTAATGCCCTCAATTATATTTTGGGCGATGAAATTTGGCCCTAATGTTAGTAAGTTGAGAATTGTGCGTCGTTTATTTATAGATGTTATTTCTAAGGTAGTAACGGTATTATAGGTAAATTTACACGGCATATGGATAGAATCGCAGTTTACACGCGCGCCGCCATTTGCCTTACTGTGTTGTTTACGTTTGGAGTCACGTTGCTGTTGAGATGCAGCACAAAGTGCACAAAGACAGTCGACCATCCGGAACTACTAGAGCTGCTTACTCAGGTTAACTTTACTAACAATAGATTATTTGCATGCTGTATCTATCGCATCATGTTGGACTATGCTTGTATCATATTGCTTGGCTAAACAGGCCAGTAAACAAGTACAATATATAAAAATCAGCTTTGATCAGAGTAGCTCTTGTGTTTCCATTTCGAGTCAACTGTACTAATTGTATCATCATCATTACTAATACAGTGTGAATGAGGTATACCTTGACCAATATATTTACGTGCGAGGTAGGTACTACGTATTTTCCATAGTTTTTTGTGACGAATGTTGACGTATTAGGTACAGAGTTCATGCAAAGTGTCACGTTTTACCTTTCCGAATTTTTTATTAACATTACCTACAATTGTAGATATAAGTACTAATTGCATGATTATTTTCTTGTCTATTGTGCGTTTACAGTCATATATACCGCAATTAATTTGATATCTATTCTAAGGACTGCGTAATTTGCTCTGGGCGATACGTAATCTCACGCAAAATTGTTAGCAAAATAAGCATACATAGTATCGCTTGCATGAGGGAAATTAGATACCGTACTGAGGACATATATTTAGTCTTGGAGGCGCGTGGGAAACTACAGAAAATAGTAATCTTTAGGTAAACTATGTACCTAACTTTGGAGTCACAGTAGCTTCTTAACCGCCATAGAACTACATTAGGTCAATAGGTTAGTTTAAACAACTAATTCAATATTGAAGAAATGATAGGTAGCTACGTACTAAATTGTATTAAATTAATGTAAGAAACATTGGAACTAAAATTAACAAACGATTGCCCCTGCGAAAATGGTCTAAATATTATTTTGCGTGGATTTAAAAGTTTTTTTGTTTTCGGTCACAGTAAAATTGATAGCAAGTGTAATATGAATGGTCAGACACGTGCTGAGTTGATATTGTGAACGCATTTACTGCTGACAGTTAAAATGTTATCTGTGAAGCACGTGCCGCTAATGTCAATATAGTTGGTGTTTGGTGTCGTCACGGGGAGTGCCGAGTAATCACATCTTATGACTTATCTCTACAAAGAAAGTAAGGAGAAACTTCTACCTTACAAGGATGAAAATGTTTCCGGATTCAATGATACAAGGGACAAAATAGGTACTTTGGCAGATAGAGACAGGTTGTCTGAGGGCATGTACCTATATACCGCTATCTTAGTTTACCTTAATCTAATGCGGCCTAAAACTTTCACTTCACTGGATAACTATTTTTTAGAACAAGGCAAACAAGTTAACAGTAGTATTCGTAGTAGGTATATTATGTTTGTATTAGTATGTTTATTATGTTTGTATTAGTATGTTTATTATGTTTGTAGTACAGGTAAATAGGTAGGTACCTACGTAATAAATTGTTATCAAAGATACTACTTACCTAAATTTAATTAGAATATGCACGTGTATAAATCGTCCCTTCATCTGTCATGATTAGCGAAACAATATTAAAACAATAGACATACGCCTTATAAGGCTTCTGTGACAGTTGAGGGGATCTCTTGATGAATGAAATACTATGCGTTTCCAGTTTCAGATTGAACTCAAAAAACCTTTGGTAGTTGGATAGTATCACCATATGGATAGAAGACTTCTAATATTTATTACTATCTACATAACCTATAAACTTATCCCATAGGAAAATAAAATATTAGTAAGATTTGGTAAAATAATCGTCGTCATTGATTTCTTGCAAAAAAGATAAACCATTTCTAATAACTTCAATACTAGTAACTCGCTTTATTTTTCTAGAAAATGCATGATTAATCTATAGGTACTAATAATAAAGCTGAAGATTTTGATTGTTTGTTTATTGCAGTCTGATTTGATAAATTATTTTGTGTTGGTTAGCCCATTTATTGAAGAAAACTATAGGGTATAAAAAATCGCGCTACGACCAATAGGAGCGGAGCCTCAATGAAATATGTTGTAAAAATGGGTAAAATTTATTCCTTTCGAGAGCTTCCGTTGCGTGCGATGAGTAAACGGTTAAAGTTATGCAAAAATCGTGTATGATGGGTAGGGTAGATAGGATAGATGGGGTAGGTAGGATAGTTATGGCATGGCAGGTTGGGTAGGTTGGATAAGTAGGGTAGTCAACTGGCTACCTACCTAGGTAACCAGTTGCGGAAGCGAAGCCGCAGGGGACAGCTGGTATTTTAATACAAACGAGTCAAGCATTTTATGTAGGAAACAATAACAAAACTTCGCCCTTACTTAGTCGACATCTTCGCAGGTGTAGGTATGGAATATTAAATTACTAGCACGATTCAGCTTTACTTCAAAAACATTAGATGCTGACAATATTAAACTTGTTTAATGCAGAACGTATTCATTAATTGAGACACGTTCAAAACTTCACACGTAAGACTTGCTACTTGATTGTATACTTGCCACAATTTGCATGTTAAAATTTTTCATTGTTTAGATTAGACACTACATCTAGGTATACTATATGTCCACCAATAAAAAAACCAGCCAAGTGCGATTCGGACTAGACTAGCGGCAACAGAAATACATCATCTGTGAAAATTTCAACTGTCTAGCTATCACGGTACATGAGATACAGCCTGGTGACAGACGGACAGACAGACAGACGGATCTTGGAGTCTTAGTAATAGGGTCCCGTTTTTACCCTTTGGGGTACGGAACCGTAAAAATTACATTCGACCTGAATGTAATTTTTTATTGGTGATCTGGGTAACCTACTGAATCTACCAAAGTTCGCACCTACCGATCTACCTATGTATTTCAAAACAACGTAATTCCCCACCATTTAGATTGCCAAAGTTCGACATAGCATAGGTGAATGCGTTCACACGAATGCAGAACGGAACCGGATCGAAATTGTGAAAACTTGATGACTAAATCACACGTGGAATATCCCCAGGGCTCTATGTTGTAACAAAGTTCACTTAGGCTAACAGTTGTCAAAATATTTTATAGTATGAAAGGTGTACTAAGTCAAAATATAATCTATACAATAACTCTAGGCAAGATATATTAGTAAATATAGGCAGATTTAACCAAAGCAACGCGAACGGTTCCACGCCGCTATCTCAATAACTAACACACCTGTGTTTGTGAACGGCTAATTGAATATTGATAGTAATGAATAGTAGAAGCAAGACGACTGTGTAGATACAAACTAGCATGGTACTGTCGCGACTTATAATATCTTCAAACGTGGACGTCTTTAAATTTTGATTAGATCAAATAATAATAAAAATGATACTTACCACAAAATTAACTGAAGTTTGCCTGGGTTGCGCGGCATAAAGAATAGCCGAGGATACAATTCTAAATTGAATCATTTTGTTTGACATTGCTATAGCGTCCTTAGCAAAATGTAGGCGTTGACTTTAAAGCCTAAATTGTACGTAAACATAATAGCAGTCGTTTTCCAATTGGGAACACAAGTAATTCTGTGTTGCTATTACAGCGTGATATCAGGATTGTAATCCGACACACTCGTGCACAGCGTCTTTAAACTACGTTGGACAATAAGCGCTAGTGCAAATAAACTTGTCGACCGTATCGTTGGACAGGACATCCCAATAGAGTCGACGTAAAGTTATTTGTTTAAGTTTAGTGTCGTCCCACGTTCGACTCAGGGCTAAATTAGAATATTATGGTTTTATTCTATCTAACTCGTTCATTGTCCACTTTAAGTTTTTCAACTCTGCGATTGGTTAGCAAGTCTTTGGTAACAATCATTTTCAGTAGAATTCATAAAGGCCGTGTTAGATTTTACATTGATAAAAAGTTTGGTTTTATAATATTAATAAATTCTGACCGATCAGGCATACCTGCCTTGATTACTCTTAGTAAGCAGGCGACATCCATCATTAAATCCACTGTTTAAATTTATCAAACTCTAATGCCAATAGGTAATATGCATGTATTTTTAGGATTCACGACCATACAACTGCCATAGAAAACGGCGTTTTCGTAGTGAGGGATAGATATATTTCTTTAAATTGTTATATCTTGTTCGTTTTTCGATAAAATTTGATACTGTTTTCACTATAAGTGTGACGTCAAACAAACGTAATTTTATGAGTTGTGTTGTGAGTCGCCTAATTTACATTCTACTGGAACATTTCACTCATTTTGTGTCGCCGTGTGGTACAAACAGGACTGCAGTATGAAACCGAATGTAGCGTAAATACCGCGACCTATTTTACGCGAATCACATCTCGTAAAAATACGTTCGTTTGGCCTCACCCTTAGTATACCAAATATGTTCCAGGTCAAATAACAAAATTTGTTATTTGACTTGGAACAAATTTTAATATTTTTTTCATGCATGCTCCCTATTGAGACAGCTTTTCAGGCTAAAGTACGTAGAGTTTGACAAATACTCAATCCCTAATTCAGAAATAGGGGGTAAGTTAACTAATCTCGATTATGTCAACTAATTTTAAGCAAAACTGCCCACCACTTCCCATAACTTGGTCAGTTTTTATACCCTATTAAACTACAGCTACAACATTTTCGGCTTCTGCACGAATTCCGTACCCTGTCTAGACAAATACTTTTTGAATGATGCCTTTAAAACTATCTATTCCTACTTCCTTTCTATTTCCTTATCACAAAATACTAAGGACGGTGCTATGAATGAAGGTTCAATCCTAACTCACTATGAAGAATGGTCACTATCATAATTTGGTGAATCATTGCCTAATATTCTATAACCTATAGAACTTTGAAGAACTCTTAATTGTATATCCTTGTTCTTATTTCAACAGTTACGGTGAAATTTACCCACTTGGTAGGTAGGTACTAAATCTATAAGCCGCTATCTTTTTCCGTTGATGTAACGATAAAGAATCTATATCGTGTCGGTCAATAGACAAATACCGATTCGAAGTTAACTTTTCCGTGTATTGATAACATAATAGAGATCTATACAACATTCTTTGATAAAATGTTTAGTTTCTGTAGATAACTACTGGTAACACAGCGCTTCCTGGAAAACTGAAGGAAATGGCAATCAGTAGGTACCTAAAAAACTCTGGGTAAATGAATTCTGTGAATAAACGTCGATGTACCTTTTCTGTACAACCAAGTTTAACTAGTAGATAATGCCCTGTTGCTACTCTACCTATGCTGTAACTCGACACTGTATCTGAAATTACTCTGAACAAAAACTACAACCTTGGGACACAGATAATTAAATCTTAAAATTCTGTTAAATTTATTAGTGTTAGATATAACTAGGTACTTAGATACGTATTAAAATTAATTGCATAATACCGATAATAATCCAAATAAATACAGACATACATTGTCACATGTCTTGGTTGCCAGACATAACAAATATCGTTAAGACATGACAAAAGTAGCTATTATCTATCTAGGTATTTAGTATTTGTATATATTTTATGGACCAAATGATTAAAACGACATTATTCATAATGCCCGGGAAATTTGAAAAATACCCAATATGGGTAGGCAATATGATAAAAAGCTATTGAAATAATTAAATTGACCGGGCTCTATGAATAATGCCCATTACTTATTGGGCCGGGTAATAAATAGATGTGTTTTGTTTAATTATTTTAATGTTGACATTGGTTTTTATATACTTACCTAGCACGATTACTATTTAAGCAACATAGTCGGCGGAGCCCTATTTCTGTCTGCAGGGTCTAATGTAACCTAACATGTAGGAAATGACGGGCGCTGAGTTTGCTCGCTCACTTTAGCTCCCGTCATCTCCTTCGAACCTAACCCATCCTTGTCGGGGTGCCCTATTCATTGACCATAATTATCGAATTGCCCAACCGTTACGTAACAATATTCATAATGACCAGACAATGTGATAACTATAGAAGTTTAAATCAGTTGAAAGAGGTATTCATTACATTGTCCGATTTAACTTGGCTAGAATAGAATAGAATATACTTTATTGTAAACCATAAAAGTTAATACATTTATTTTATAAGAAAAACTTAATTATATAGGGTATGCACAAGCACATATAGGGTACAAAGGCGGTCTTATCGATGACAGCGATATCTACCAGACAACCTTTGGGTGGACTGAAAGAACTTATAATGAGAAAGGGGGTAGTCTGTGGTGTACTGTACATTAAAACATAAACATATACAAAACTATATTGTTACAATAAATACTATCCATAAACTTAAATACACAAATACTTACATACATATATACTTAAATATATACATACACAATATTACATTGGGCTAGATTCATAGTGCCCTGATTAATCATTTGGTCCATAACATAAATATACCTAGGTATTACACGTAGATATCCTTTTGTCTTTATCACAAATATTTATGATATCATCATATTAATATTCAGAATGCAAATTTTAGAATGTCGTTCAAAATGTATAACACATAATTACTAAATGCCTTTGGAGCTCTTTAAATGAATCACTGGAACGATGATTTCATTAGTTCTCACTACGTAAGTTGATGTCAAGTGATCGAGTCCATTCATGAACGTAATGAAATTATGTCGTTGCGTGTAACATATGGGTGTGTCATTGTTCTCTTTTTATTAAATGATAGTAAAAGATGTCGTTTGATAAAACTTGTTTCTATTAGGTAGGTAGGAACCTATCATATTTATGATGTCAAAGTTTTAACGTATCGACGAGTGTAGAAAATACCTTATGTTTTATCTATTTTAATGTATTAGCAACTATCTAGTTAGTACAATCCAATACATATTCTATCATTATATCAGGTGTAGGATAGGATAGATGGACCCTTTTTCCGCACTTAGATTCCCATTTAGTCCGTTGTGCACGTAGGCCTCCTGAGGGAACGGGCCGTAATCCACCACGCGGGCCTTTGTCCATGTCTTCGAATTTTTCGTTCTAAGACATGTTTCCTCACGATGTTTTCCTTCAACGTTTTGAGTGCTGATGAAATAATTTAAACAAAGTAGACCTGGGTTCGAGCCCACGACCTACAACTTGAAAGTCGCGGCCATTACCACTAGGCCACCATTGCTCTCTTTCATATCAGGAACAGGACAAACTAATGTATACCATTTTAATTAATGGATTGGGATTACATTAGTAATACGACCCCGCCTATAGTGGGCGAGGCAGAAGAGATTACATGGGTAATCAAGATTTTAATATCTGTCGTATATCTCTTTGCAGGTATATTTTATTAAAGATAGAGTGTTGTTGTTTGCAACTTTGTAGTGTATGTTGTACAGAAGCAAAGTTAAACCAATAACAATATTGTTTTGATATTCTCACTCTTCCTGTATTTCAACTATTATTTTCGCGTTCGTTTATGATTGGTGTGTTTTAAAACCATGAACTGCCCACTTCTCAGTCTATTTCTAGAATATGCGCCCCGCTTTTAAATTGGCACCCATTGTCGTGGGAAAAGCTACATTTTTATCTATCAAACTACACTTGGATGTAGTATATACTTTCTGCCACCTAAGCGTGTTGCATGATCTAATATGGAAATAACTGGTGACTTGTTTACTCACAAATTGCATCTTTTACCTGTTTCTTTTGTGACGATTTTGCATGCTTCTATGTATTTGAGTCATAGTACTGACAAGTTTATCGAAATGTGAACTCACCATATTAAACTGAACTTTTAGACGTAACTGATAAAAAGAAATCGGCCAAGTGCGAGTCGGACTCGTGCGCGAAGTGTTCCGTACCATTATCGCAAAAAACGGCAAAAAAATCACGTTTGTTGTATGGGAAAAATTTCAACTGTCTAGCTATCACGGTTCATAAGATAAAGCCAGGTGGCAAACAGACAGACGGACAGTGGAGTTTTAGTAATAGGGTCCCGTTTTTACCCTTTGGGTACGGAACCCTAAAAATGGAAGTATATAATAAATTGTTATCCTGTGAACCATCGTTGCGGTGTCACTATTGCATGATTCATGGTGTTACTCAAGTTTGAGGTTAAAACGAACGGTGTTTGCATAGTTAGTAATATGAAATAACGTACGACATTGTCCGTGAGATTAAACTGAAATACGACAGTTTAGTCAAAAAACTTCTAGGTAGTATGTTAATCCTTATCAAATGACATTGCATAGAAGTATAGAACAGTCATATTCTCGTTTATGTCTGTGCGCATAGTTATTAGTAGAAATAAAACCTCAAACTGCAATTGCAATGCAACATGATTATCAATACCAAAGATAAGCTGAAAAATATTAGTAGGTATTCCCGTGACATATTGTTTTTCAATTATGAAACGCGAAAGTTTTAAAGTTAATATTGGTAGGTATAGCCAATGATGAACCTTTGAATTAATTATGTAGTACCTAGAAATATCATGAGCCGTGGGGTGTGTGTGCGTTCCCTGTTTGCTGTATCATCTAGTCGTTCAAATGCGGGTTTGCGCCTGCGGGCACCCTTACGTCGACTTGCTGATCAGTATAATAAGATCTTCATAGTAGATATCGACATCTTGGCTGTTTCAGCAGGAAAATTTAGACGCCTTGTTTGTGAGAAAGTGAATTCTGCTGATATTAGTGGCTCGTAGTTATTCTTATTTATTTTAACATTTTTATTTTTTCCTTTTGCTCCTTTTTTAAATTATTTTAACAAAAATGTATTAATTTAATAATAATTGTTTAATAATATTTTAATTCATTTTGCTGACGCCTTGTTTGTACAATTAATTCTGTTAACATTTTAATCCGTAATATATTTTTTTACAATTTCTTCTGTAATATATTTTTATTTTTCTTTGACATTTTAATCCGTAATATTTTTTTTTAACATTTAATCCGTTTTATAATATGCTTTTTGTAATAATTTAACAGTTTTAATTCTAAATTAATATTTCATTTTATTTTATATAACTTCGTAAGATCTTCTTTTATATACATGCTTGTTAAGTTTTATTAATTATATTTATGAAATTTTAGTTTTTATTGAAAGCGCAAGTCGTTTTAATTTTTTAAATGTTTTTTTATAATATGAGAAAAATCTCGCTGGGTGCACATTTGTTTTTCTTCGTGTTTAAATTTTATGTAATGTTGTAGTGTGTAGTCGTTTGTTCTTCTAAATAAATAAATAAAATAAAAATTAGGTTTGCAAAATAAAACGAGCTTTCCTTTTATGAATGATTAAATATTGATTCATATTACAGTTAGATAATGTCTAATGTTCGTCGTTCGTATTGGGTTTTGATTGACGTCGGTGACCGACTAAGTAAATTTTTAACTAGTTTTGTGCTTACCTTTAAATTTCCTTTTGGGTCGATTCCATTAATCGAGTACTCTTGGTTCGTTATAAATCCAAGCAACTAACGACTATTACTATGTTAAGAAGTTGTGTCATGTGATTTTTAATTAAGACTTCTGCATAGTAATAAAACGTTATATCAATATTTGTTCCATTATTCTGTAGTACCTACCTATTTATGAATTTTATGATCATAACTAGCTTCAGCTAGCGGCTTTACTCGCGTGAATGTCGAAAATTATCGCAAAGGAAGATTATGCCCGGGATAAAAAGTAGGCATTGCTGCATGTGCTATTCCTGGCTATAATATATCTCCGTGCCATTCGGATGATAAAACAATTTTAACGCGGGCAGAAGCTAGTAATATTATATACTAGCTTCTGCCAGAGGCTTGGCCTGCGTGAAAAGTGTTATTTTTATCACAGGGCAACATTATACCGGAATCAAAAGTAGCATGTGCTATTCCAGACTATAATCTATCTCTGTGCCAAATTGCATCCAGATTCGTTTAGCCGTTCTGGCGTGATTGAGTAACAAACAGACATCCATCTATCCAAACATTCACATTTATAATATTAGTAAGATAAGATATAATTTGATAAGATAGGACAGTAGGAGGAAGTACAGTTTTTCAGATTTTCATGACAGTCTTTGCGGCCGTTATGGGTGGCATAGCTTTCTCATTCCAAATTTTACTCACTCGGAACATAAATACCTAGTATTTAACGTAAGACATTAGGCAATATATAAACCCACATTCGTTTATCTTTGTTTGAAGCTACGGTTAGTTATAAAAATAAACTGTTATAAAATCTATTTCGACATTGGTATTTAGGGCGCATAAACAAGCAGATTGTCTTGATCCCAAAGAAATTTGTTCGAAAAGATGATGATCATGATGAAGATTCTGTAACATATAGTGATAAGTGTACAATACTCTTACTTTCTTGCTTGTTTCCTTGCTTTTTGATTCGCTTAAGCTTCTTGGCTATCTTCAATAAATCATTATTGTCTTTTTCCCGATAATATAACGGGTACGAGCTCGCGGTTTATGTACTGATTACAGGTAATATTTTATTTGACATTTAATCAAACATAAAACGTTACTTAAATACTTTTACGATGTAAAGTAACCACAAATTCACGCCTAAATATGTATACGATGTTTTGAATTTTAACGACCATAATCCATACTAAAATTATAAATGCGAAAGTGTCTGTCTGTCTGTAGGTATGTTACCTTTTCACGCTTAAACCGCTGAACCGATTTATATCAAATTAAGGACATAGGATAGTTTTTATCCCTCAAATCATCCTTTAGGGGGCAGATGTTTGTATGGTGAACTTATAATTTCTCAAGGAAGGTGGCCCACACATCTATAATAATATGGCGCGATATAAAAATAGGCTATTCAAAGTACTAAATACTAATGCTACGCAGACGAAGTCGCGCGCTACGGAGCATTTGCCCTTAGTTAGCATATAATTTTTCAAACCAAAAGGAAGGAATTGTGTAAAGTGGCGGTTATCTGTTCGGTTCCTTATGTGGTAGAAGCTAGGTCATACTGTCGTACGACAATACGGCGCCTGTACACAAAGACAATCCTGTTTTCTATCTTAGTCTCAAGTTTTCAAAGCACATTGTTGCTGAGTTATTGGCCTGTAAAACAAGAATTGATATTAAATCTTTGTTCTTTATGTTACTTTGTTAAGAATTGACTTTACCTACATTGTTATAAAACTTAGAAATAATATGTGTGTGCATGTAATAAACATCATGACGTATTGGTTTATTTTCCTTGGATGCGGTGGAGTGGGTGTGTCAAAGCGTGGAGCCCTATCAAGCCTAAGTAGGAAAGTACCTTACCTACTTATTGTGTCCTTGTTTAGCTATGATGACTAGGACCAGTCCTGAATACGATGCAATTCTATACACAGTGACTCACCAGCATTATGAACAACCCAAAATCGTATGACTTCTTAAAAAAAACCCGTGTTGGCTTGTAGAGATAAGAAGATCCTTTCTTTAATTTTGAATACTAGTCAAGACTAATGACTAGACTTAGTGGTCCCAAGTAACATAAACCATGCAATCTAAGCAAATTATCTTCAAGTTTCGTTGATTTAGATAATAAATGTGTCATCGCTAAAGATAAATCTATCTAAATCAACATCATAGTCTGCTTTTTTATCCTCTACGGAGTACATACGTGGACTATAAAAGCTGCTGATTGCAAACGCATATATAAGCTTTCTAAATGTGGTGTTACAAGAAGACGCTGCGTATGTCGTGGACTGCACACAGGAAAAACATTTTGATATTGCAGAAGCTCAAAATTGATAAAAGGCCTATCGAATGTTTTCCGCAACATATTTTTCTTAATTCTTTATTGTACAAAAAAATGACATACAAAATAGAGTGATTATAAAATTGATGTTTGTACATCAATTTAAAAAAAAAGAAAAAAATTTTTTTTTTTTTTTTAGAAAAGCTTGTCTTTGTAGACGAGCTTTTCTACCAACAAACCTTAGAGTGATAGAGAGAGTTTACAAAAAGAAGAAGATAAGCAGCCCAGATTTAACAATTTTAGAATAATATAAAACAAATCAAAAATATACATACATACACAAGTATAAAATATAAATACCTATATACTCGTACATATACTAATATTATGTCATTCCAAAAGAAAATGATCTTTGATTTTCCTCTTGAAGACATTCAGAGAAGCGTTGTCGCGTAGGAAATGTGGTAGAAAGTTCCAAGAGAAGCACAGCAGTAACAACGAAGGAGCCATCATAGCGGCTGGAACTGTGACGTAGGGTACGAAGTAGAAGAGAAGTGGAAGTGCGGCAGAGTGCAACCCTCGGGACACAGTACTCAAAGCGTTCACGAAGGTATTGAGGAGAATTAGGATTTTGTTGGATAGTATAGAGAAGGGATATAATATGGGTATCTCGACGACGCCGAATCAGCAGCCACTTCAATTTAGTCCGAAACGCCGACACATGGTCGTATTTCCGGAGGCCAAAAATAAAGCGGTAAAAATAAGATTGACTTCTATGGCCATGTCTCCCGCAAACCTGCTGACAACCTACTAAAGGTAAGTTTTACTGGTAAAGTCGAAGGGAAACGACCCAGAGGAAGAAGTTCTATACGCTGAATAATAAAATCTCTGCCTCTCTAACTTTCAGCAACATGCACATTCACAAGTAGGAGCAAGGGGAGAAACATATTAAACGAGAAAGTTTTGAAACGATGATGTGGTCACGACCCCCAGCATTAGGGAAAAGATGCAAGGGGGAGGATCAAAGTAACAAGTGAACCCGGATAACCTTAGGATTTTCAATGTCCGCCACGTTTAGTTTGAAAATTCCGATTGGAATTTGCCTGCGGTACTTGTCGAATTATTTATCTGTGATTAATTTATTTAGTCTGGAGTTTATTAAAATATGCAAAATTACGTAATCAGAACCCATTCAAATACTTAGAAGTCGAATTATATCTGCGATTTAGAATTAATATTTCGTAAGTCAATGAATAATGTACTTAGTTAGTACTATCTTGAAACGCCTGACAAATAGTGTACAGCAAAATGTTGTTCGCGTATGCTTTGTTGACGTTAGTGCTGCGGCGCTGTAACAATGAAATCAATCGACATAAATGCAGTAGTACATGTTCGCAGTGAGATATCCATCGACACGTACTTTTGATATAAATATCAATACATAATTTATGGAAAGGAGAAATCTATACACGGCCATGGTTTGACCCTGATTCTGTTATTGTCTGTTCAATGGGTTAATAAAATAACTACAAAAATATTATATTTTATAGAAGTAATTAATTCCATAAAGGCCTTCCACTTAAGATATAACAATACTGATTGAAAAACCTAAACGTAACCTAAAACTTTTAAAGCTTATCATTTATTTTTACCAAAACAATCGAAGCTTCCCTCTTCTACTCTTTGAAAAAAAAAAACAAAAAGATTCATGAACAATTAATTAAAACATTCCGACATATTTAGGTCGGCACGTGCTCAGCCCAAACGAATCTCTCGTAAGTCGGTTAATGCCCACGCTGTCCCGCAAACCGGACATGTCAGTCTTGCGCGGACGCAAGGAAATTGAATAAAGAGGAAATATGACACCGGCTACTTGCGACAGAATTCGAGTACCTAGGTTTTATAGTCTGTGCTGCGCCGGCGACGATGCCGCCGGTCGCCAGGGGCAACGCACTTTGTTATGATGAATTCTCACAGAACAATGACATATGAACAGTACTTAGTTTGATTTAGACAAATTATTGCTGTTTGTCTGTCTTTGTAATTATCTTCTCAGTCACTAAGGTATGTCAGTACGTCCGCTGCTTACAAGTGAAAAGTTAGCCAGATATTTTCCACTGCTTTATTTTTTCGTAACTAGTTTAATTGATCGGTATTCTTGTTTGATAGAGTTCGGTACATCTGGATGATATGATCTCAATTTTATTTATTCTTTTGATACATTCACATTTTCCTTAATCTGCATAGTGAAAAAATAAAATTGAACGCAAAATATAATTAAAACGAGCGTCTAAAATTATATTTTCGTTCTGTGGCATATTTCAAGTTTTGTGCTTAAAAGTATAATAAAAAAAACATTTAAAAAGAACCCATCCAAATTCTTTCTAAAAATGTTATCACAAGTGGGTTAGCATGGATATCCCAGAAGAGGCCCCCTAGAAGCCGGTGGCCTAAAGCACGAGCTTATCTGTTAATCCGGCATTGCTCAAAGTGCTCAAGTGGAAACGTCGCTCTACTCTTGCCTTCCGTTTCACAACGATAATTGACAAATTACAGAACGGTCAAAGTACGGTACTTTTCGGTAGGTAGGTAAACAAAAATGTGGTCAGAACAACCAAAGGTTTCTTACAGACGTTTCGAATTGTTATCCGCATTTCTTACCAAATATTTGTAAGATAAAATCGTGCAACTTGTTGATTCTGTAACTGGAAGTATTATTTCGGTTATAAATTAATTCGTGAAAACCGCGCAAATGCATCGTTTCTTACCCTATCTAAATGTTTAGAGTGATTTTCCATGATACGGATGAGTTACGGGTTCGATTATTCGTAAGCAAATAGGTGCTCATTTACAGTGAATCCAGGGAAGCAAATAAAGAAGTATTTTTTGTTGAGAGCACATTTATCTTGCTTTACGTAAGCATTGAGAGTCGAATTTGCATAATAATTATCTACTTATTTCCAATATGTTGGTTGGTTGGTTGTCGAGTTGTAGTTTATGTTAATTGTGTAATATATGCGGTACCGTAGTTCTGTAGATTGATTTCACTTCCTTCTTCAAAGGACATCATTATTTCAGCTGAAAGACGTCCACTACTGATCCTTGGCCTCCCCTATATATCGACCGTTCCTGAGGGTCTCGAATCCAGTGGATTGCCGTACCCCTAACCAAGTTATCGGTCTACCAAGTGGAAGGCCTTCAACTCTGCGTCTTTTGGTTCGCGGTCGACATTTCAGAAGTTTTCGTCCTGATCGACCATCCGTTTTGCGAGCAATGTGCCATGCCCACTGCCACTTAATTTTGGCAATTCAACGGGCTATGTCGGTCCTCCTGCGAATATCTTCATTTCGGATTCGATCACGCACTTCAAGCATAACCCTCCCCATTTTCCTATGAGTGTCTTTAAGCATTCTGATGAGGCCCATTGTAAACAACTTAAAAACAAAGGTTGAACTAATGTACAAGTCGTCACAACCGCAATTAACAATCTGGTATAATTACTTAATCTATTAGCATTGTCACGTCAACGATTGACACCGCGTATTACGTCAATTATCACAATCACATCTTCATTCATTAATCTTGTAAACAGAACTGTGAAGTAACAATTAAGCAGGATTCATGAATGACCGGCGGACGGGCTAATTCCGACGTATAGCTTTAAATAAGATTGACATGGATTATTAAGATCATCAATGAAACGACCTCGACTCATTGTTAAGTGTTGGAGGCAAGCCTATTAATTTTAAACACATCGAGTGTTCAGACCACACGCGGTAAGGCGGTGAAAAGTCAACGCGATAATTAAATGCCTGCTGTGTTTGTTTCCAATAGAACGCGTCACGTTATTATAAGCGATGTTTCATTCAACTATAATACTACGAGGCATGTCCAGAAAGTAAGTGTACTAGAATTTAGTAAATAAAAAAAAATCATTTTTTTTACATGGTTACATCAGTACATAGTACTTATGTGAACAATTTTGCCACGTAATCGCCATCCCTCTTGTTGCAAGTAGTGAGACCAGGGATAAATGTTTGTATACCTCGGTCAAAGATTATCCCGCCATCTCCTGTGACCACTTGTTCATCTACTCCTTCTCTTTCCCGACAGTAGATTTTATCCCCACTTATCATCAGGGAGGTGAACAGATGATAATCTGAAGGCCCCAGGTCAGGGGAATACGTGGAGTGGTTCAAAACATTCCATCCAAACGACACCAAAGGTAGCTTTGTTGCGTTGGTGGCGTGGTGTTTGGCATTGCCGTGCAGAAAGCAGACCCCTTTCTGCAGGAGTCTCGTTCTCTTGTGCTGAATTGCCCTTATCAATTCTTTCTATTTTTTAAGTTCTCAATTGTGAGAACTATTGACCTAGGCGCATTTATTTTTTCACCCTGAAGTAAAAATTCGATCAAAATTATCTCTTTGTGGTCCCAAAACACGGATGCCATGATGATTTTGGCCGACATTGTGGTTTTGAATGATCGCCTGAAGGTGATGAGGTGTGGTGTGTCTTTTTGTTTCAGGGGTATAGCGGACAATAGAGTGCAGACTGTCATCACTTTCAAGTTTATACCACTCCAAAAACTAACAGATAAAGCTGCGAATTTTGTACTTGGCGGCAGATTCTGTTGAAATGGTTCATGGGATTCGTTGCTGTGACCACTATTTTAGCCATACTAACGCGATCTTGGGCTCCTTGGAAGTGAAGGAGCTAAGCGACATGGGAGTGGGACTAACACAACAAATAAAATATTCTCTTTGCTCTTGAGGTCCCTTTAGTTCATTTACTTTCTGGACATGCCTTGTACATTACCTTTGTTTGGGTTAACTTTTACACCGAAGTGAAGATAGACAATAAGTCATGATTCAAAAGTGTACTTAGATTTACGTTGAATAATAATACCATTACCTGGCGGGATCATCCAGTAACATTTGATAAATGAGCAGATGACAGAAATAAGGCCGATCGAAATCAATTTGATTAAATTAACAAAACCACCATTGCCTATATTTGTAGAGTTTGTTCGGCGTCTGCGCGACGCTAGTGCAGTGTACAGACGTTTTCGCGGCGTATCTGATACTTTTACGGGGCCACTACTTGCCCTCGACGGATTCGACAACTACGCGTTACGGCTTAGCTTTTATTCTACGCACCTTCTACGCGGCTACGACGTAGCTTCTAAGCACCCTCTACGGCAATAGATTCTACGTGGCTATGACGTTGCTGCTACGGGCTCTCTGGGGAAATTACTTAATTGCAGCTACGACGCTTCTACACAATTTGCCGTTTGCGTGGCTACGAAGTAGTTTGTACTTGGCTCCTACGGAAATAGCTTCAATGCGGCTACGAAGCTTCTGCGTACCTTCTACGAAAATGGCTTTTACGCGGCTACTACGAAACTTCTACGCAACCTCTATGGAAATGGCTTCTACGCGGCTAAGACGAAGCTTCTACGCACCCTCTACGGAAATGGATTCTACGCAGCTACGTCGTAGGTGCTACGGGCTATCTAGGAAAATGACTTCATTGCGGCTACGACGCTTCTACACACATTCTACGGAATTGCCTTTTACGTGGATACGACGTAGTTTGTACGTGGCCCCTACGGAAATGGCTTCTATGCGGGTACGAAGCTTCTACGTACCTTCTATGAAAATGGTTTTTACGCGGCTACTACGAAGCTTCTACGCATCCTCTATGGAAATGGATTCTACGCGGCTACGACGAAGCTTCTTCGCGCCCTCACAAGATGCGGCTTTTACGTAGTGTGGTGTTATAAAAAAAAGAAAAACCTAACGCCGCATTAAAACATATAATTTTGTTTTTAAATTAAAGTAAAACGAAAATATATAAAAACATACAAAAAAAGTAAAACACTTTATTATTTATATTCAAAAACCCCGGATATTGAATTTGTTATTTTATATATATGGTAAGAAAAAAACTTTGGAGAGAAATTTTAACTAGATTTGAGAGTAATACGCTGAACACACGTAGCTATTCTCTACGTAGTTGCAACTGGTTAGATTCTGGCTTATGTATACAGGTGTAAACAAATCATTTACGACATAAAACTACGTTTTAATCCGTGAAATTAAAAAAAAAAACTGTCACGTAATTTACTAGGTTACTTTAACACAAGAAATAGCCAAGTCAGAGGCCTGTGGGGTTTCCAGGCGGCTCAATTAACTCTTGCACCAGAGGTGGCCACATCCTCACACAATAAAGAAAAAGACACAAAAATAAATAAAATTAAAAATTATACGTCAGTTACACGTCGGCTCTTTGCGTCTGACGAAAAAGCTGCTATCGTACTGCTTTAATGCTGGCTTACGGACAGAAATTGCACTGCAATTCTCGGAGCATAACACAGGCCATTGTAAACGTACGGAGCCTCGGACTCGGTAGGCTCTTGGGAGTACGGTTCTAGCCCATAGGGTAAAGCCGGAGTACGGCTTCTAACAACTGATATCTACAGACAAAGAAATGGACAGTCAAAAATATGATACAAAACGAGTTTTTGAGATAGGTATTATCAGAGATAGCAAAACTTCAAAGAATAATTATGAAGAATCCACAACACATAACATACCAGTTTATTCTTCAAAATGATCTGCGCTGTATACGTGGGAAAGACGGGCATAATGCAGATAAGAGGTCAAAACTTTAAAATCTACGCTTATAGATTTACCAATATAATAATTTCTTTCAGCTACGTTTTTGTTTTCATCAGATATTTTATCTTATATTTTCTAGTCAATCGAAATTTGGATACGCGTATAATGTAACTTGCCAGCTTATCTAAACAAATGATCAGAACAGATGCGACATAGTTGTGTTCATTTAAGCTAATTTACCAGCATTTTTTCTAAAATCCTTGCTTTATCCAGCCATTTTCATGAACATAACTACGTCATAAATGTCAACGAAAGTCTAATTGTTCTCTCAAAATGGTTCGCAGCTAACAATCTTTTACTGAATGCGAAAAAAACAAAATGTCTAAAGTTCTCTTTACCAAATGTACCACAACATGACCTAAACTTAAATCTTGACGGCAAAAATCTTGAAGTTATAACGGAAACTGTATTCTTAGGGATTACTATCGATTCAAAATTGCAGTGGGGCGCGCACATTAGAACTCTTTCGGGTAGGTTAAGTTCGGCTGCATATGCAGTAAGGAAAATAAGGCAGCTAACCGATGTAGCTACAGCTAGGTTAGTATACTATGCTTATTTCCACAGTATTATGTCTTATGGCATTCTGCTGTGGGGATCAGCAGCAGACGTTGACTCAATTTTCATCCTACAAAAGAGGGCAATCCGCGCAATCTATAAAATGGGTCCTCGCGAGTCCCTCAGAGAAAAATTTAAAGAGATCGATATTCTGACTCTCTGACTCCTTCACTTTATATTTTGGAATGTATTTTGTATGTCCGTAAAAATCGGGGGCTTTTCAAAACTAGAAGCGACTTCCATAATTTAAATACACGCAGTAAGCACGAAATTGTAATACCCAAATTCAGATTAACGAAAACTAGCAAGTCTTTTCTTATAAACAGTATACGCTTTTATAACAAGTTGCCAAAGTCAGTTATAGAACTGACCGATGGAAGGTTCAAAAACTACATCAAACGTATCCTTGTTAAAAAAGCATATTATAAAATCAAGGACTACGTTGAAGATAAAAACATTTGGCCTTAGCTCCTTCTGCGCATGCAGCTTCCCTGGTAACTTGTAAACGGCACAAATATGTGGATGTCTCTAACTATTCTCAATCTCATTTTTTCTTTCCTTCTTTTAATTAGACATTTTACAATGGTTTTCAATCATCTTTAAAGCCCTTTGCTAAGAATAGTTACAGCACTGATAACAAAATTTGTGCAACATGTTAAATTTAGTCTTGTTATACTTATTTTTATTATTTTACCTTTGTATAGATTCTTTTACCGATTGTTTTGTGAATGTGTGAACATTGTAGGCCTTCTAGATGCTAGTTAACATTTGTTAACTTTTTTATATAATCTTTTTCTTTTTTTTTTTTAGTTTCTTACGACTTATTGTCATAATTCGGGCCTACGTTGTCCCTCCATATCTAAGTACTAATGCTGTAACATGGAAATATTGTTAAACCAAACCATTTTTAAAAGAGTAACCATGGAGTTTCTTGCCGGTTCTTCTCCATAGGAAACGACCAACCCGAACCGTGCACATTTTGTCGACGTTTTATAAGTGCCCATGTAGGCCTATGTGAAATAAAAAAAATGATTTTGATTTTTTTCTACGCCGGAGACTATTCCAAGCGTAAACAACAAATCAAACAAAAGAAATATAGAGAAATATAAAAACATTAGAATCAAAAAAAACTCGGTCGTCCTTCGTCCAATTGATATGGTTTTGAATGGATAAATTATAAAACAGTCGATACAATGCACGTGTAGGTTAATTATTCCTACCTAATACATTTCACCTAAATATGTAACTGTGAGTTATTTAACGTTGTAGCCGAATGTAAATAACAAAACTAATGTAAAATTGGCAACACCAAGTGCGTACTAAGCAAGCTTGGAATAGCAGTTTTTCATCGCATCAAATTTTCTAAGATCAAATGCTAAATGTAACGACAAGGCGATGATTGCAATATGACACTAGATTTTTCCGCCAAACGCGTATTAAATATCAAATAAGGTAGTCTTTTACGCTGTCATTTAAGTATTTTATGTATTTCGTTGTATTCTATTTTCGTCACATAAACCTAATTCTTTGCATAGTCTGGCAATTAACTTTTCTGACTTATACCGAATATGTTTCGTTTTAGGTACCTACTTATTATTTGTACTTATCCATACCTACAAATAAATAAAAATTAAGTGTCTGTTTGTAATATCTGATTAATAGGTTTTTAGTAAATATGAAAGTATATGTATATAGTACCTACTTATATACCTAACAAAAAAATATTTTTAAAGTTTTTGTTTTGTTTTGACAAGTTTGTCGCGGCTGAAGTCGCGGGCAACATCTTGTACCTATTTTATAGGTACCTACGTAAGGTATCATACTGACTGTTTTATAAGACGCCCATATACTTTGTTAGGTTGGTACGTCTACAAAACATTTATTAGTCGAAGTTTACTGAAATAACACAAACAATCCGTCAATGGCCCATTAAACACCTCTATCAGTAATGATAATGAACTACGATATATTCAACCTTAGCTGTCAGTGTAGCTAATGTCTTCAAAATATAAACATGATTAGCATGCCGACATACTGTGGAAACTCGTGACTTTGAACTTTATACCTATTGTAGGTAGAGTAGGTACAAACTCTAGTAGTATTTTCCACATTTGCTTTTAATTTTATTGCTAAGTGAAAAACGTCTTATTTTATATATTATTTCAGTGATACCAGTACACCTGCACTCTGCACTCACAAGGTATATACATTTATTTATTTGATTTGGTTCTAACATAATATTTAAATAAGTGTCTTGAATTGAATATAAATAAATTGGTACGGAACTTTTAATTTACAAATCGGTACAGACTTATTTACGTTGTTAAATGCTATTAAAATATTATATTATATTGCTGACTAGGCGACCCTGCCGATTTTACAAAGCAATTCAAGGCAATAATTGGCTATTTATTGCTGTAGCAATTAAGCACTCCTAGCATAATCAGCCAATAATACTCGTCTATATGCAGGTAGGAACTGCTGAGACTAGAGCATGCAGTTTCGTACATTTATCAATTTCGAAATTAGCTTACGAAATTGGATCTCTCAGTTTCGAAATTTCGATATTGAGGGGGAAAATATAATAGAAAATCTGAATCCTTAAATCTAATACTTTAACTAAACTGAAAATGTAAAATTTGTGGTGTGAATAGGTGCCTAAGTGTTTTTTTGCGATCGATGGTACCTTATGGACCGCCTGTTTGATCAAACAAACTGTCAGGTGTCCGACGCTGCAGGACGAAAATCACCAGCCTGCAGCAGAAAATGGTTATTCGAATAGCATGATTGACCTATGAACTTCATAAATGGCTGATAATGTTTTTTTTTAAGTATATTTTACTTTATTTATTATTTTACTTTATCATTACGTTTATTTTACAAATATATTGATAAATCAGAATATTCTTTGAAATTTCGTAATTTTTCCTATTAAAACCAACTTGTTTTTGCGGTTTGGTGCGGAACCCTAAATGTGCGAAGTCCGACACGCATTTGGCCGGTTTTAATTTAACACTATGGTTAGACTTTCTTTGATTGTACCTAATTTTAGCAGATATATTAGCGCTCATCACAATGTTCTCATTGGCTTTTGATTTCTGACTCATTTTCAGATGATCCTCTTTTTGGTTTCAATAATAAATTTGATAATTTTATAAGAAAATAACATATTATTTAAATTATATTAAGTTTCGAAATTTCGTGTTTTAGGGATGTAAATTTCGAAATTAATGAACATGCAAATACGGTCCGAAATTTGGAAACTATGACATTTCGACGAAATGTATGCCCTAGCTGAGACTCAGGCCTCTCTGTGAGAGGAAGTGGGCTATAAACCACTACGCGGGATTCAGTGCGCATTGTTAGATATCACATCTTCGGCTTTTTGGTCTATGACATGTTGGTTTCCTTCACCTTGTTGAGTACAGTGATGATGAAAAAATTACACTATGTAACCCGCCTGGCTGGTTTCGAATCCACGACCTACACTCGTAAGACGAGTCGTTAGCATTGAGCCACCACTGCTTACTACAAGCAATTATAATTGATTTTAATTGTGATAACTGATAAGTATAATCTAGAGTTCCAGACTACACAAGGTCAGTAGTAAATTTTCATTATCCATTTAAATGTTCATTATATTGAATCGAGTTCTTCGTGGGCGGTAATTATCTCGGAACTATTTCAATTGCTCGTCTATAAATATAGTTACCAGCAAGATGATTCATAATCGCAGAAGCATGAAAAACTGCCCTACATTGGTTGAAACGTTAACCGTTATTTATAAAATCACAAAATGGGAACGATAACTAAACGTGAATCGCTATTCAGCGTAACATCTGACGGAGAAATGTTACGATCACCTGGAGCACGCGAATGGTTAGAAAATAGCTCAGGCCAGCTCGTATTGTAAATTAATATTACTGTGTTATGTCTATTTTCGTACTCACTTATTTGGTTCAGCCAGGAGGTTAATAACGGAAGTGATCGTTACGAAGCAAGTTCTCTGCTGTTTCTTATTGTTCATCTTGATGATTTACCGAATTATTAAATTTGTATTTGTTTACTATTTTAATGATTGATACAATATATAAAGTATGAATCATACATGTTATATATTATATACCTGCTATCATACAATCAATAAGGTTACCACGATCCGATGACGGAATGTTTATGCTTTTATATCTAACTTAAAAAAAAGTTAATGGTTTTCTCTTAGAATTCGGATCCGGTTTATCAAAGAAATTACGTTTTGCTTGTATTTGAGTGGAATATCATCACATAAACATGATTTTTGCTGTTTGCACTAGATTATGAAAACTCGATATATATCTAAGCTTCCAAACATCCTTCATAATGCGCACAGCAAAAGACTGGAACACAGACGCATGAGTTTCCGCACGCATATAACCCGAATCTCTTCAAAGTTAGAGTGATCATGCTTCTTCTGGGTAAGCTCACTCCATTGTCGACTTTGTCTCTGTCACCTCTGACCTAGACTAGATTCAAGAACAAACCCATCATAAACAAACAAAAAAATAAGTCTAGATGCCAGGACCTAATTAATATCTGTGTTTATTTATAGACGAATCATGGAAGTGAGATGGTTTATCTGCAACCAAAACATTTTTAGCTTCTAGCAGCCTTCGTTCATTTATGTACACTTCTACACACGATTGTATATTTATTTATTTTATTTCTTTCTTTCTTTAGTGATCTTGGGCTCATGTTTGACAACTATTACACCTGTGATGCTGGTAAGTTTATTTAACACATTTTTTTTTTTTTGTAGATGCTATGGGATCTAAAAATGAAAACAACTAGGTAGGTATCTGTTTCAAACACAGTACCTGACCACTTCAGTTACGTTTACTTCTTTCAATTTCACACAGACGTAGACAAAGCGGCACATTAAAATTCTAAGCACGTTGGTAAATTTTCGTCTTTAGTGATTTACAAGTATGTTCACTCTCTGTCTCACCGACGACAATGTGTCACCTTGTGTCCCTTCGCTCCGTTCAAAATTATCACAATTACGTAATGCGACAATTATTGCGATGATGATCACTTCTCTATCCGCGTTAGTCTGGCCAATGACATGTTGACACGTCACGCTGGGTGATCCCCAGTTAAGTATGCGTCTGACACTAATTACCAATTCAAATCGATCAGATATCGGTGGTTTTGGTTGTTACATATTCGAGTTGGGATTACCTAGATTGTCTGTTTTCCGATGGCACTCACTTAGTGGTCTCTTTGTCGTCAAGCAATATCAATATGTACCTAGGTACATAAAGTAGGAGGACATTCTTTAACTTCGATAACACGACGTTATTTTTCCTTAACAAGGAAAACTAAGTTTGCTAATCGCATACAGTAGGTACAATGTTGCATATAAACAAGAGTACCGCGCATATTTGAACGTCTTATATCAGTTGCTTTTTATAGCCAGATTTGGGCAATGTCTTCGTTGGCACACATCGGTAACCGGTTCTTGGTAGTCAAGTCGCAGGCGCACGGAGTCCTGTCCTGACTGCGAGACACTGGTATAAAGCCTGCGACTTCATTATATTCGCATACGACGACGTACGTAATGAGTGTAAAACACATTGTGGAGTGCATTAATAGCTGTTAATAATACATGTCATGTCGTCTGTTTATGACGAACGTGATTATTGTCTCTACATGGCTTTAGATTTAGACTATTGTTTTGTATAGATCATACTTCATACGTCAGGTAGGTAGGGATCCAATTAAAAAATTGAGCCAAGAAAAGTGATGGAGTTTACTGCGATACCAAAGCACTACGTTGGCGCATGAAATATTTGATTGAAAGTGTTATTTTTGTGCTTTGAGCAATATCAAAAGACATAGGTACGACTAAAATGCTCTACGTTATCCAATTAAAGTTGATCTTATTAGGTTTATTATAATTGTAAGTTCAGGAGATAGTGACACGGACATGCTAAGTTAAATAAGCCGTGAACAATGGAATAAAATGGTAGCCAAGCTAGAAAGTTGAAAGACCAGTGCTTAAACATTGTTATGAATTCATTGTTACATTCTCTTTATCTACTTATTATGAATATTTACCTACGACTATTAGATGAAACACCACTCGAGCAGACATATCTAGCATTTCACAGGAAATTCTTGCGTATTTTCTATCAGTTCATATCAAACTACGTTCCGTGTTGATTTATGTAGTGATGGAAATGCACAACAAGTGAAGATAATTGTAAATTCAGTACATAAAATATATATAATAATAGATTTATTTCTTGGAAAGGGGTGCACATTTTCATAATGATTATTATACCTATTCCAACCATTTATTTTACTCTATGCAATTTCATAATTTATTGAAAGGCAAATAGGTAAAAACTGCAATACTTCATGGAAGATGTTTTTCTTTACAATAGAGAAGCGAAATGTGCTCTGTAGTCCCGATATTTATCGATTTTACATATTTATTTAGCCGTACAAATAGGCATACAGCTGTGAAAAGGAATAGTTTCGAATATATACATCCGTGTATATATTATATATCTCCATGTTGAGAGGATGAATGAAAGGCGACTAACGAAATGTATGTACAAGGCAGACGTGAATGGAAACGCCGGGAGGGGACGCCCTAGAAAGACATATATAGACCTTATAGGTGATATTCTTCAAAAAGGCCAGGTGCGCAGTACTCATAACTGGCGTGTGTGTATGACTAGATGTATGAATTTGAGTGAAGCAAAAGAAGTATGTAAGGATCGTAGCAGGTGGCGTTCTGTAGTTTCTGCCTACCCCCATGGGAAAAAGGCGTGAGTTTATGTATGTATATACATCCGTAACATCCACATGGGGCTCTTGTCTAAATAGTGTTGATGACGAGTATTATGGTAACTATTTCGATAAAAAGTCGTGCGTGTGCTCATTCTAATAACTAGAACTGAAATTGTAATGAACATGATTGTAGATGATGGAATTATCTATGATGTCACCACATAGGACTTCCTATTATTTGTGTTACGTATCAACTAAATGTTTTAGAGATGGTAAATAATCTAAAATTGTGATTTAGTCATCGCATTATTATTTATTTAGAAGAACTTGTGTAACCGGTGATACAAGTTCTGAATATTTACAAAAGTTCTAAGAAAATTTACTCTAGAATTTACGTATGTTCTAAAAAAGTTTTGTTACTAATATTTCCGAGTCTCGTCAAATGATCAGTATGATTCAGTCCGAACCAAAACCAATAAATTTTCATCCAAATAATAACACTGTAAATTATAAGTAGGTAATCGTCACTTGATGTCACTTTTGTGCTGAAAACATGTTATAATTTTTAGTCTTAAGGTCCTGCTAGAAAGTATAGTTATGTTCATCCCGTAGGTACTTTGTTGTTTATACTTTCTTCCAGATCGTTTAGAGCCCTTCAGAGTTGTGTCGCTAAAGGCACCTAAACCACTGTGCCTAGAATATAGCAAAAATAGTATGTGCTTATGTATTTTCTTGTCTACTATTACAATACAATAGTCACCAATGCATCTTCCAATCTATCTTTTATGGATGATAGGAGGTTAATTAGTTAGTTCTAACAGGAAAATTTACTGATTACAGTTATGAATGATTTCCTTTCTAATTGAGACACTATCCCCGCATCGCATCTTGATTTCATATTTGTGTAATTATCTGATTAGGTAACAGCAAAAAACCGAAGTTAATCGCCACGATTTAATCTCGTTACGAAGTTTTTTAAAGATCACGTTTTGGGTGCGGCCCTCTTCTAAACTGCATGCCAGTCTCATCAGTGTATCATGTATGAATACTGATGTATTTACCGAAATTATGACGTCACGCGCCATTGACCCGCCGTGCCCGCGTCTATGGAGACGGATCTCTTGATTCTTTGATAAATTAGTAACGTTACGACGATAGATAGATTTGAGTTTAAGCACGTAGGGAATAAAATACTGGGTAGGATCGAAGTGTATCTAAGCCTAACCGAAAAAAGTCTCATCCAATACTAAAAAAAATCCAGACATGCGTTAAAAATTGGTTAGTTTTATTTTTAGTTAGTTCGCAGGCAAAACTGATATATAATCATCATCATCATCATTTCAGCCGGAAGTCGTCCACTGCTGGACATAGGCATCCCCCAGGCGTCGCTACATTGACCGATCCCGTGCGTCTCGATATATAATAATTAATAAAAAATATCATATTTATTTTACCTACCAGTTATAGAGGAAAATTGTGCTAAATCATAAAATTATTATTGCAGATCTAAGTAAATACTAATAAACTAACAAACAAGTAGGTACTTATGTTTAAATAATTAAACATTGCAGCACAATTAGCAATTTTAATAAGATTTAATGCTATAGCCTGCATATACCTAAAAATCATTTACCTTTCTAAAAAGGCCGATTAGCTACAAAGAGTTACCTATAACTGGGCAAATCGCGATCTGGCATATTCATACTTATCCAAATAGATACTTTAAAAGAGAACATGCTTATTAGACAAGCTTTTTATTAATTTGCAATATATGTGTGTATGTATGTTCGGGGAGTAAGTAGGAGGTAAATCTTGCAACTGAATTAAAGCAGTACCTAATCCAAATTTTGCATAGTTACACGTTTGGTTTGGATGACAATGTACGGTAAGCTATAAAGCTTGTTTATCACGTTCACTGCATTACGAGATCTAATGGTTCTCATACGAGTCTTCCACTCAGTGCGGAAGTGAACTTGTATGTCCATCCCGTTCCGGCGAATGAATATTTTTCAGGTTATTTTTGAATTAGAGTCAAATGCCTTATCCTACCATTCATAAATACCGTAATTTTAGTATTTTTATCAATAAAATCGTATGAGATCTTGTAGGTATCTTAGCGCCCATATTGATAAAAATGCATTTAGATAGACGATAGGGATACGAGACTCATTGGTTCTCGTACGAATCATGTTAATAAATCTGTTAGTGTTGTGTCAACTTTTGAAGAGTGCAACTACTTTTACTTGCTATCATGGATAAAAATACCCGGCAAAGGTCACAAAAAATTTAAAACTATCGTTGTCAACATCCAATTGTGACAATAAATGCATTCATTCAAACTATAATTGGGAACCAAAATTAAATTAAAAACCAAAAAATACTACTAAAGTCATTTTTGAAAATAAATATATAATTAACTAGCGGACGCTTCGCGGTCTCACCCGCGTAGTTCCCGTTCCCGTGGGAATACAGGGATAAAAAGTAGCCTATGTCACCCGGGGATAGTGTAGCTTCACAACGGTGAAAGAATTTTTGAGTAGTTTTTAAGTTTATTCTTTACATACAAAAATACAAATCTTTCCTCTTTATAATATTATATTAGTTAGTATAAGTATAGAAGTATAGATTGAAAAAGAGACGCTGTACGGCGAGTAAAATTAAAACAAAACAAAAGATTTTGTATTGGATGATACAAAACGTTAAACGCTTAACGTGTTTTAACGAAGAACATTAACTTTTTAACATTTTGTATTTGTTAGTAATGAAAATGATATTTTTTTGTAATTCTCGACATTTCACTTTTTATCTAACCCCATCACCACTGTTTTTATCGATATTTAGACCCAAGCGTTACGCGATCTAAATCAGCTCGTAATTTTCTTATTTTCAATATGCATTGAAAGTAAGAAAATTACGGGATCCTATGGGTCTCGTGATTTTGTTTCTGTTTCCATTTTTCTTTGATCGTCGGATTAGCTCACATATATATTGACATAGGTATCTATCAACTACCTATAGAAACAACAATAAACTTATTTTGAGCTATTTTCATAAAAAATATGTTGAGTTTAAGGTGACAGTCCGTACTACATCTATAGAATCTCGTCCCGTCAGTAGGAGAAGACAATAACGAATTATTTTAGACCTCGTAACGCTACACTGGCAGGTAGCATAAATCTGGACCCCGAGTGAAAAACAGAAAAATAAAAAAAATGTAAAACAATATTTCTATATTTCAATTTTATTTTTTGTGTGACCTAAACCTACTATGACTGTTTTGACTTGGTGTACAATAAACAGTTTACTTTCTTTCTATTATGGAAATTAGTTAAACGTTCTAAATTGATAGACCATGATGTCAGTCTTATAATAGGAAAGTAATTATAAAACGTAACGCATTTACGCATTTACTTTCATGATTCCGATGTTTTCTAAACTTTCACTACGTATTCGTATTGGTTCTTCTTTTATTTTGTACAATTAAATCCAATAATATAATACCTTTCCTTATATTTTTACGCTAATAAATACCTAAAGAGCCGATGAATTGGAGTGAGAGTCTAGATTAGAATCTTTAATTTAGTTAAAAACTGCGGATAAATCTAATTTGCTTTTATGGTTGATTTTCAATTGATTTACAATGTTTTTCTGGGGCGTGTCTAATGTGTAAATGCTTAGAAAGTTTTTATTGGAAAAAAGTAGTAAAACAATAAATCAGAAAAGGAATCCATTTGAAAATTGCAACAGTCTTTTAAAACTATGTCATTTAGAAAATTAATGTCTTCTAGACTTAATGTCAAAAATCTCCCAAAAGAAGACAGGAAAAGTTGAAAACTAAATAAAAAGTGCACTCTAGTTTGTATGAATTACATTTTAGGATTTGCCTCGACAAAATACATTTCAATAGAATTGCTATTCACGTGCTTCCAAGATATTGCTTGGCACGTTTTCAATTTTAAATTTATAATCGCTATTTTAAAAACGAAAGACAATTTTACTTGTATTTTGATATTGCGTGTCTACCAGTACACAATACGGTTTACGCAGGGACCAATTAACTACTCACTTCAATAGTGTAGGTCATGATTACGATAAGCCAGTCGGAAGTATGTAGCCGAAGCTAATAGGTATATGATACTCAGGAATACCTATCAAGAAAATACTTATGTATGTTTCAACTCCTAGGTCTCCATCATTGTTCAATGATTTTGAACGTGTAAAATCTGAAAATGAAATCCACCTCTAAAGGTAGAAAAAAAGATTTATTCCTAATTTTCTCTGAATTTTCAATTGCGAACCGATTATGTTGAGATTAAGTAAACTGAAATGCGAGAAAAAAACCTTTTTAACAAAAAATTTAACCGACGAAATAAGGAACAGAAAAGCAAAAAATTAAAATAAACTTTTAGTCTAGCAATTTGAGGCGGCGCCAAACACACCATGAACGAGGATCAACCTAGCTAGTCTTTTATTTTTTTCTTTTCAGTTCCTTATTTCGTCGGTTAATTTTTTTGTTAAAAAGTTTTTCCCAAGTATGCTGGGAAAACTTTTATTTTGTCTAATGTCTTTCTTGATACTGAATCTATTCTGTACCTACACATATGTATAATGGTCGTGTTGATTAAAATGAGGTAGCTAGTTCAATCCAAGTTATCGCCCAAGGCTGTCTTTATTGTGCTAAGTGATAAAGCAAATACCCTTGAGTGCCGCGAAGTGGTGTTTTTGTGTCGGACTAGTACCATCGCACTGTTTGATTAAAGCTTTTTCGGTTTGAACCCTATTATGATTGCCGTAAAACACATATTCAAAACGCTTAATTTTATTCACTCATCAATTATTTACTTTTATTAAGTGTATGTAAAAATAAATTTCGATCGTGCTAATCGCTATTTACATGTATATATAAACAAGTTCTCTGGCTTAAAACTAAATCGTGAAATCGATAACGCTGCTTAAGACGTTTATACAATTCATGTTGCAGACACATCATATAAAACAAACATTTTACGACAGGTCAGCCGTGTTGGAATGGTGTATGCACTCTATGCACTTAAACTAATGAAACCTACTTAAACGCACCTAGAAACCATCAACTGCCTGATAAAAACAAAATTATTTTTTTAAACTACCGTTCCTTTACCGAAAAACTGAGTGTCTGTAATCAGTAAGGCCGGTATAGTTCTCAAACTTCTTGGCCGCCATGAAGTTGGCTACAATCGATGCGCAGTAGCAAATCTCATACAAAAACAGCACAGTTTCGTGCCATGCGCATCGGCAAGCCAACTTCAGGACGGCCCAGAAGTTTGGCGAGGACTATACTCACGAAACTACGAATATGAATATTATGTGCGCATTATCACTAGTTAGTAAGTAACTAAGTAAAGTACGCTAAACGTCAATGATCAACAACTAACAATCTTTATTTGGAGATGATTTCATGTACAAGTGAAATATTGAATAGCTCAAAGATAAATTATTTGTAGAATTCATGGTCCACTTTGAAATATTGGTTTTCATTGAGAGTTCAAAATGCATAACTCGATTGTCATAGTCTTACGAATCTACTTTAATACTTTGCTGTCGTACAATTCATTACTACACGATATTTCCTATTGTTTTCTGTGATTATGAAACTGTGTTTTATTCGCTGCGACGTAAAACTGGGACGAACACACACACAAAGGTGTATCGTAGTAAGCGGAACAAGCTATTGCAAGCACCAATGAAATCTTGCATTAACTCGGAACAGTCGAAGTTATTTCGGGAAATCGTCTGGACTCTCTCCAAAAAGTGGAGGGAGTAGAATCAGAATCACTCGGTCACTTTCCTCGTTGAGTCAATGACATGAGTGAGTAAGTACCAGGTCCAGAAATCCCGAATCTGTAAGACTAACGGGAGCGTTTCACAGAACTACATATATTTATAATTTCTTCTACTTCATGACGTATGCATGTTTTATTTGATGCGAGATATGGCGTGGGCTTCGCGAAAAACTCATAGGCGGAATTGGTGAATCAATTCGGATAAATAACCCAGACATAGTGGATAGAAAGCAGGCAGGGAACGTTTTGTGAATGTTAATAGAACATATGAGTCATACTTTTGTTAGGAATAAGCATCACATGGGTACTCGTTTAATCGTATGTCCAAAGTCAAATTTCTTTATTTCAATTAGGCCATTAAGCGGCACTTTTGAACGTCAAAAATTTAAATTTATACTAGCTTCTGCAGCGGCTTCGCCCGCGTCTATTATATATATAAACCTTCCTCTTGAATCACTCTATCAATTAAAAAAACCGCATCAAAATCCGTTGCGTAGTTTTAAAGATCTAAGCATACATAGGAACAGACAGACAGCGGTAAGCGACTTTGTTTTATACTATGTAAAGATAACAATTGATTCTACCGTCCATCCGGCAAAGTAGCTTGTTATGGAGAAGAAAGGACAAGAAACTACTACATGCCATAATTATTGCAGTTTTGAGTAGGTTTCAAAAGATTCAAAACATATTCATGGAATCTTTATAACATCTCGAAGTAGATGGCCTAGTTAGGTAATTAGGACATGTTGTTGTTATGGAATTTGAGATATGAAGACGAAATGCAATATAACCAAATCTCACATAGATGCAATGCTAACATAAAATTATAAGCTATGTACATGAGCAGGTAATCCACATGATAATGATAAAACACTGCAACTCTAGCAACTCGCTACGAAGAATTAACAAATTATAAAAAACCAAAATGAATACATACCATAAAACACGGACGCTTGGTAAAAAAAAACATTTATGGGGACAGAAGCAATGAAAGAAACCTAATTTTACTTATTTCTTGTCAGAATATTTTTGCCAAACCGATTTTCAAACTCGAACAAAATTAGTCCTTCGCTTCGAACCAACATGGTTTTTATAATTAAAATAAAAATAAAAAACACTGGCTTCGAGTGATCGTTTAAATTAATATTTATTTCTACTGCGATTATCTTAGAATTATAGTCCTTGATAGTTGATAGCTATAATATATGCACATTAGATCATCGCAGAACCTGTCCAGTAACCTTTAAGTACAGAACACGAGCGGTAATGAATTATGAGGACTTTATTAAAAATTGTTAATTTGAGGCAATCTTCAATTGACATTGGATATGTTCGAGTCTGTTGTTTATCACAGATTCAGGTGTTAAGAAGCATTTATCAAGTTATGTTGAGTATACATATATCTACATATTTCGGTTTTCATTGCCATGCATTTTAATTAATGTTAGGCGACAACGCGTTATTTTTCAACTCTTGAATGGTTTTAGATAATATACTGACACCATTATAAATCAAAGAAAGATGCGCAGTTGCCCGTCTCGAAAATCACTATTGTTGATTGGTAAATCCAAATGTTCAGGAAAACACCACATACTTGAAAATAGCGAGTTTCTATACTTGTTATCTGTGTAAATCAAATATCGTATATAGCTACGTAAAACAGTTGCATTTGCATCTTTGCATAAGTAATAATACACACTTGGTTCCGGTTACAATGAAATTTTGAATATTGGAATACGACTCAAGCAACCTGACCGAAACACGTTCTGAGTCGCTTCAAAAACAAACTATTAGGAAGATGTGTGGTTTTTGAAGGTACGTCTTATATTATGTTAGGATGAATTCGCCGCAATATTACAAACTGCGATAAATCTGAAATATTAACGTAATACTGTGAGCTATTAAATTCTACCGACGTCCTAAGATAAAAACACACATCTGTTTTATTGCCGCCAGTCGATACTCTTAAGATAATGCACGTAAAAAGATACCATTCGAGAGTTATCATGAGTACAACATTAGCTGATGTAAAGCAGAGCGACCTCCGAGTCGGGCAGATTCGTTCCGCTACGATAAAGGGATTAGTTCGTCATGCCGCACGGCATTTGTAATATTCCTGTTGCTATACCTACGTGCTTTAGATATGAGGAAAACGTTTTAACGCTTAGTAAATGTCGATATGTACCTGTCCGAAGAATCGTTCCCTGGCAGCCGCCATACTTTCCGAACGCGGTGAATTGGATCCCGAACGATCACTAGCTTGCTGCGTCTCGTTCTCCTCTTGCCGTGGAGGCAGCCCGTCGGGGACGTCCCCAGCCGGGGGTGGTACCTGCACTAGCGTCTCAGCTGGTGCTGCTTTCTCGGAGCCGTCTTCAGCCATCGACACTACTTTCTGCACGGCTCCGTTGCCTTTGCCACTACCCACACCGTTACTCTTCTTGCTGATACCCTTAAGTCCTTTCGTTTTCTTCTGTTTCTTTGGCTTCTTAGGCGGCTTGCCCGCAGGAAAGCGTCCGCTGGCGCAGCACTGCACGTTACCCATGGCGGTGCGCGCGCATGTCGCGGTTTACTCGGTCGGCGGGAGTCGGCTCGGTCGGTCGGTCGTTCGAAGCGCGTCGGCGTCGGCGCCGACTCGCAGAATGAGTGCGGCGTGAGAGTCCCCGGCGTCGCGGCGCCGCCCACCCGCCCCGGAATTTTCGACGTACTTCAGAATCGCACTGACCGCTGATTACGCGGATGCCGTCCGCGAAGGATCGCACCCGAAAGCCGAACCGCGAGCCGGCCGCGCTGGCGTCATCGTGCGCCCCTGCCTCCCGCGCGCCGCAAGGTCAAGGCGCGCTCATTGTTCCCGCTGGTGCTACTGACTAGACGCGCGCCGCCGCAACGCTCAGATGCCCGACAACTATGCCTGGCGCCGCACCACCACCACCACTACACGCGACCCTCTTACAACTGCTATCGATCACGCGATGTTTATGTTTGGCTACCACGGGAACCACACTGTACTGTACCTCGTCGATAGCGTCACGCCATTTGAACACCCCTGGCTTGCATATCGTTAACACCGAGCGGTTTCCGTGAAAATAGTGTTGATTTTTGCACTTGATACGTGTGGTGTCAGCACGAATGTTTAGTTACTAGTGTTGTTGTGGCATGCAATGTTTTGTTATCGTGCGCGCGTGGAGGCTGATAGCGCGAGAGGCGCACGTGTCGCGTCCGTCGCCTAGTAGACGTAGTAAATAAAGCGCTGCTCGTAAACGACACATGAGGAAAACTGACGCTTAGCTACCCAGTGATAACATGTTCATGTAAATATATTATGGTAATATAATTGTTATTTATTTAGCCAACAGGGTGTCCTGCGGCGATGCGGTTTATATTTGTAATAGAACTTAGGTAGTTGAAATTGGTATCTATCACCTCATTGCTGGCTTATTTTTCTTTTTCTTGTGATCAAAGCAAGAAGTGAGAAAAACTGCACCGGTTAGTCAACCTCATCTGGCTCTACAAACAAAATATAAAAGTTGTATAGTAGTATTATTTCAACCGTTTACCTTTTTACACCTTTTTTATTTCATTCACTGTGACTATACCTAATGATAATAAACAAAGACAGTTAAATATAATTATAAATGTCTCGACATCTGTAACATAATGATGTAAACAGAACGGTTTTGGATTCTGTGTTGACACGATGTCGCAATCTCGGTGAGATGATGCGGATGTGGAGCACAGTAGGCAAGCTTTTAAAGAGTTTTCAACATGAATCGTGTTACACCGTTGTGGTGTCGAATAATGATGGTATAATTAACTGGTGCTCATTTACAATTTTCTTTTTATGTTTATTCGGAATTATTCATTAGGTTTAGTCCTACGCATAAAGTAAAGGTAGCTAAAATGACTAGGGATGCGCCGATTATTCGTTTTGTATTCGGCATTGAAACCGAATATTTTTATACGGCCGAATATTCGGTTCAATTGCCGTATATTATTCGGTTCAAGACTAGCAATTTCACGGCTAATCTGCTGGACGAATCAGGTGCTGAATCAAACAGAAAACAAGAAAGAAAGTAAGGTTTATTCAGGCAAAGCAATACCTATCTATTTATGTCTTGAGAACTTTAACCGACTTCATCTTACTATAGATCCCGACGAGTTAGCACTAACCAAAGTTACAGTTTGGTGGGACAATGCACCAGTTCAAGTTTTCCAGCTCGACACAATAAAACACGGTTGGCGCCGCACGCGCACCGAAACACAAGCTATTTACGATTCAGATATGGGACGCGATTTGTCCGAGAGCGATAATGTTTATTTATTGTGAATATTAAAAATATGACAGACTCCTTTTCGAAGTGGTTTTATATGCTTGTGATGAAAGGATGGCAAATATTATAGAGGAATAGGGACGCGAAAACTAATGGGTCTCTTCTACTCCACCCGATCATACTTCAGTGTTTGGTACCAGTGCTTGTTCCACTTCAGAAAATATTGTGATTTTTGTTATTTATTTATTACAATTACTCTCTAGTTCTACACTAGCATGTAAGTACTAAAGTAGGTCATAAGATATATTGTAAGTATTGTTACTATACTAACATTCAAAATCAATCATGGGCACTTATAAAACGTCGACAAAAGGTGCACGGTTCGGGTTGGTCGTCTCCTATGGAGAAAAACCGGCAAGAAACTCCATGGTTACTCTTTTAAAAAATGGTTTGGTTCTACAATATTTCCATGTTACAGCAAATATTAGCAATTTATACTATGGGGGGACAACGTAAGCCCGACAATAAGTCGTAAGAAACTAAAAAAAAAGATTATATAATATAATCTCTCTTGGGAGGTTCATGTTGCAGATGTAAGTAAGAGGGTCTTCTACTCTTTTCAGTCTCTTAAACGTCTCCAAAAATTCTTACCATTTCGCACTAAGGTCACTCTTGCTCAATTTTTTCTTCTACCGCTCATACACTATGCGGATGACTGTTTTCTAGACGCAACGGAGGTACTCCTAAATAAACTCGAGCGACTGCAGAACTTGTGCATCCGCTTTATTTTTGGCCTCCGCAAATACGACCACGTGTCAGAGTTTCGGACTAAATTGAAGTGGCTGCCGATTCGGCGTCGTCGAGATACCCATATCCTATCTCTCCTCTACACTATCCTACACAATCCTAAATCTCCTCAATACCTTCGTGAACGCTTTGAGTACTTTGTCCCGAGGGGTAAACCCTGTCGCACTTCCACTTCTCTTCTTCTTCGTACCCCACGTCACACTTCCAGCCGCTATGATGGCTCCTTCTCTGTTAATGCAGTGCGTCTATGGAACTCTCTACCACATTCCCTACGCGACAGCCCGTCTCTGAATGTCTTCAAGAGGAAAATCAAGGATCATTTTCTTTCGGAATGACATAATATTAGTATATATTATGTATATTTTATACTTATGTATGTATGTATATTTATGATTTATGTTATATTATTCTAAAATTGTACACTGGACTACTTCTCTTCTTCCTTTTGTAAACTCTCTCTATCACTCTAAGGTTTGCTGGTAGAAAACTCTTCTTTGAGTTAAGCTCGCCTTTGTACATCAACTTTATAATCACTCATGTTGTATATGTAATTTTTTTTTTGTGTACAATAAAGAATTAAGAATATATAAAAAAGTTAACAAATGTTAACTAACATCTACAAGGCCTACAATGTTCACACATTCACAAAATAATCGGTAAAAGAATCTATAAAAAGGAAAAAAAAAAAAATTGTCAGTGCGGACTGTTGTTGTTAAATAAATAAATTATTATTAGGTATTATGTCTAGTAGTTTTATCCAACGCGTGCAGAGTAAATAACTATAATACCTACACATTATATTAAACATTTGATTTTTTTAAGAGCACTGGTTAATAATTAATAGGTGCAAAATTAATGTTGCATATATATATTATTAATAGGTACTATGTTTTTTTTAAATGAGTCGAAATATTACTATGTCATATAATCAAAATTTTATTGTGTTTCGTTGACGTTGACGGTGTTGACCGTTATTCTCTTAACGATAGTAATGGACTGGAACGTCATGGTTTGCTTAAAAGTAGAATAAATAAAGAACACTCACGGCACGCGAGCCAGAGTTTCATAGAACTATACATTTATACATGCAATAACAAGAAATTCGTAGAAACTGTAAGTTTTAAGTTTACTGTTAGTAGTTGAGCTGAATCCAAAGAAGAGCTTGATAGCGCTTTATATTTGTGTACCTACTAGAATATACTAATATCCATTATTTCTGTTTTGAGTATTGGTATAATGGGCCAATTTTAGCTTTGCCATAAACATGCATTCATACTGCATTATATTCATACATAAAGAAACATCACAAAACGTTAAATTCGGCGGGAATACAAAGATATATCAGTTTGTTTCCCTAGCAATGACTGATTATGAAAGTCTATGGATAAAAAAAATATTTTAAATATATAGGAAATTCTAAACTCACCGTATCTGCATCGCTTTCTTCTGTAGCCATAGCCACTCCTTTGTTCAAGTGACGTTCAGCATCATCCAGCTCCCTATCCAGTTCAGCAGCTTCCAGTTCTAGCTGCGGAGATGACTGCAGTTCTTCAACTCCTGGCGACGGTGGATCACGATCTGTGTGCAGAATGTGGCGAGCAGGCATTTTGACTACGAGTGGTCTGAAGTTCAGACGAGAAGGTCCTGCAAAGAAGGAAATATAAACGTTTGTAAAGACCATACACACGTTTGTACATCATACTTGATGTGAAATTGAATGGACCGATTTTTTCCTTTGTATCAGTAACGAGTTTAGTCTCATTGGGTAGCCAGGTGTCTAGGTCACCTGGGGTTCTAAACGTTTATTTTCTTGAATCTGCTGTCCTAAATGGTTTTATCAATTGATTTAGAAATCGCCTCAATTCCATTCGTCATACAAATAAGTGATGAAGTAATTAGCAATATGTCCCAGCAATATAATATAGGTAATTACTTCTGACATACGGTAGGTAGTATATGTATTATTCCCATGTAACCATAGTTTATACTAATAAATAGTTGTAACGATTACTATTTGCTTATCTCCCCGTGGTAGCTCAGTATGCATGAGCATTCCTCCACGCAAAAAAAGGTAGGTAACTACCTGCGTATGCGCGTAAATTTTAGAAACATTTACATTCACCATGTGATATTTAATACCTACCAAAGTTTAAATATTAATACCTACCAAAGTTTAATTTAACTTAATCTTTACGATCGTAAACTACATTAAATAGTAGTTTACCGGCTTATAGCTTTAAAGATGATTTTCGAGAGCAAAATAAAATATTATTAGTTTAAGTTTAGAAAAACGTTACGGCTGATTTATATTTAAAAAGAGCTTGTCTGAACATGCATGTACGACTTACGTGTGGTAGTTCTAATCTCTCTATTGACACAGTAAACAACTTACGCAATCAATACATGGGCCTTGGTATGAATTAACAAAGGAGGTTAAAAATATTCTTATGTATGTTATGTTAAGCTTCAAGTCCACACTGATTTATGCCACGAATTTTGTAATGCAATGACTTCGTAATCTTTGAGTGGTAAAATAAGTAACTGTAACTGCGTTTTGCTGTTTGATGCTGAATGCATTTAAAAAAAAACATTGATCTTCTCTTTCATCTTGCCTTTTTATAATAATATCAACTTTAGTACTTAATTAAATGCCTTCCGTTACACTAATACAATATACAATTTTGAGCAGGTAGAATAGCTTAGACGATACTTGCTGCAATTTAATTTTTTGAATGGGGTATCAATTAGTGCTCACCTTTGGAGTCATCTTTTTGCAATTTCTTTATGACTTCTCGTGCGCTATGTAGCGTCTGTGTTGCAGTAGATTGAATGGGTCTTAAAGAGACACGCTGAAGCCCGCTGCCAGGCAAAATCGAAGTCATAACTTTCCTGGGTTCATCCCTCTCAGGGCTCCTGTACTGTGTAATTAAACTCTCATCTTGATCTGCATCTATATCTATGAAGCATTCCTCGAACTGCTCAAAATTCTCAAGATCTGAGTCTAGTTCACTTCTTGAGCCGTGAATTTTAGGTCTGTAAAACGAATCCGAATTTCTTCTGTAGTCAATCAGCTTGTGATCTGGCGAGGAATAACTTCGTATCACATACCCTCTTTGCACGGTTTGAGGCATTGCGACATCAGGATCGTTTTGTGGCGCTGGTGACGAATAGCTTCTCGGCAGTAGGCTCCTGGTGCTTTGCGTCTTACGCTGCTGCTGCTGCATCGTTCTAGTTGATATCAAGCTTTTGCCGCGGCCAGAACTCTGCGCCTGCGGTGGCTCCTTTCGCCGCATGGCGAAGTTTAACTCGTCACGTTCGGACAGCTCCTGCAACGTGTGGAACTGAATGGATCTCGGGACCAACTGACATACAGAATAGCACGGCTCCAGCTTGTAAGTTCACTTTGTGATCTATGGATATCGAATACCAGCTGATCAAATTACGGTATCATGTAACAAGGCTGGGTGCAACCAGATGATATATCATATGGTAAGGAACATTGAACACGACCGACTTACTGATACTTCTGTACACAGATGACAATTTAATGTGATCTTCGATAAGATTCATAATTTAATCTCTGGTTCACGTTTGACGGCCTATTTTTGCTTAAGTTGATTCAATTGAAAAATAAGGTCTTGTCCGCGTGTTTGATATTACACTTCCATGTATAGCATTCACTTATCTACCACTTATCTTCGGCACTTAACGCAATATAATAGTTTCCTTTTGTGAGCACTGATTGTTTCAAATTCACACGCACTTGTTAACAACATAAGAGACATTTCTGATTGCTTGATACATATTATAATTCTATTTGCAATAGAATATATTCAAGTGCATGACGTGGGATAAACAGAATACTACTAAACTTGATGTATTAAAAGTATACGAAGAGCCTTGTGTACGCGCATCGTGGGCGGACAACTTTCTCTTTTTAGGCCAAGCTCTATTGATACTAAAACATATCGAACACATATTCATTGCGTATGCAGCACCAGTTAAATTAATTTTACCATAACCTAAACTTATGTATCTCACGTCAGTTGATTTTGTAAAAACTTATTTTCCTCTAATACTAACAAACTGTGACGACAGGTTACAGAAATTAAAGAAAAAGTCGAGCACTACTATGTTATAGCTTTTGTTAACTTTTCCTTTGAAGTCGGACGGAATATAGTTGTTTACCTAGAAGCCAAGCCATAACCCATTTATGACGTGACACAGTTATACATTATAAAGCACGCGACTTTACTAAATAATGCAACGATTAAGACCTACAATAAAATTATGGTATGTAGGTGCTTACCGTGTATGGTAGATAAGTAATAAAAATATAATGTGAAACACCAACAGTTAAACGATGTCTTGCTTGTTTGTTTTGTCCTAACCTTAAACAAACATTAACCTTCTCCTTTAAAATACCTTATTATGACCAATGGCTCAAAATACAAAAAAGAAAAGAACTCTTTGCAAACAAAAACATTAAACAAAAAAAAACTACCAATTTGTATTTAAAAAAAATCTTACATCCAGTCGAACGTAGAACCTACTCGTTTTTGGAAATTCGGTTGGTAAAAACTTTTTAACAAAAAATCAAACCGACTTCCAGAACAAAAAACTACAAAGCAAAAAAATAAATTTCTTTTCCGAAGTCGGTGTCTTTTGTGCCTACTCATTCTTTCCCGTTTTTCGACACCGACTTCGGAAAAGAAATTTATTTTTTTGTTTTGTAGTTTTTTGTTCTGGAAGTCGGTTTGATTTTTTGTTAAAAAGTTTTTATTTTTCTGTTTTTAGTTTTGGTAGGTACCTCCAATTAACATGATTATCATTTATAGCCAAAGTACATCTCATGGCGATTCCAATAAGCCCAAACACGACTAGGATACATTGTTTTATATTAGAGTTCCAGTGCCTACCTTCCGGCTTCATCATCAGATCAGTTCGATGGTGTCATTTTCACCAGTACCATTTATTTATAAGTATTTGCTTCATTATAGTCGGTTAACTATTCGAGATATCTTATGCCCGTAACATATTTAGCATTTAGGAGATCCAGTGGCCATCTGTGGTCTTCTTCATCAGTTCCACTTCACCAAATGATACTTTCTGAGTGCAAATAATTGCATTGTTGATGAAAATACCAAAATCACTATATGTTTGCCTATAATATTTGAGGAGTTCCCTCGATTTCTCTAGGATTCCATCATCAGATCCTGATTTGATGATTATGGGACCAACTAGGAAGTATATATACCCTTTCAAACAAAAGAAGAATTTTTGAAATCGGTCCAGGCGTCTTTGAGTAATCGGGGAACATACATAAAAAAAAAAAAAAAAGATTCCGACGAATTGAGAACCTCCTCCTTTTTTTGAAGTCGGTTAAAAAACAAGCAATGCCGAACTCGGTACAACCTTAGGTACAACCATGAGTTTTGAGAGTTGTACGAAGAGTCTAAATGTCATTAAGATCATAAAAGTAAGTATCTTCGATGGGCAGGTCATGTCCTAAGAATGGACCAAACCAGAGCACCCTCAAGTTTTTAACCGGCTTTCCAAAAAGGAGTAGGTTCTATGCTCGGCTGTACGTTTGTTTTTCTTTTTGTGTATGTTCACCGATTACTTCGTCAATTATGGACAGTTTGTTTTTTTTTTTATTATTCAAGAGGATATACTCTTGAGGTGGTCCCTTTGTCACCAAGATTCTGATGAGGGGATCCTATGGAAATCGAGGGAACTCCTTAAAATTTATAAGCATACCTACATTTAGCGATTTTGGTATTTTCATCAACATGGCAAGCATTTGCATTCAGAAAGTATCATCCGGTGAAGTGGAACTGATGAAGATGACCACAGGTGGCCACTGGAACTTCCCAATGTTAAGTATGTTTTGGGTATAAGGTATCATTCGAAATAGCTTATACCCAAAACATACTTAGATATATATTTAAATGACTGGGACTATATGCGTGCAAATTTATATAAATAGTTCTAATGCAAATGGTACCATCGAACTGCTCTGGTGATGAAGCTGGAAGATAGGTATGTCGGATCCGAACTCCGTAATAAAATAATGTATCCCAGTCGTGTTTAGGCTTGTTGGAGTTTTATGAGAAGCCTAGGGCTATAAATAATTTTTATGGTATTTTTTTTATATGCTTTTAAACTTGAGGTTTATATGTCAGCCCCATCGTAGCCTTATAACTATTTTACAATATTAATATGTAAAATATAAAAGTAAACATATATTTATAATTGCTTTGGAAACATAGATAGGTAATAAAAGGCTAGAAAAAAGAAGAGAGAAGGCAAATAAAGATATGACTAGTTCATAAATCATTCCAGCCTCTTTTGAAGTTGCGTAAGATAAAATCCCTTGCAACACACCCATGGTATTTTATGGTAGCTACCAAAACCAAAAAGATTATTAAAAAAAAACTAGACCGACTTCCAAAACAAAACACTACTTTCAAAATTTCCTTTCGGAGGTCGGTGTCAAAAACGAAAACATATTTTTCGCTTTGTAGTGCTTTGTTTTGGAAGTCTAATTAATAGTAAACCACATGATCGGAGAAACCGAAGCCAAGACTTAACATGGACGACGAAAGACGAAAACGAGAACGACGGGACGGGAAGGGAAGACTTGAGGTTTGCTATTAGAGAACCCAATTATGGATTAAGCTCGCCTTTGTACATAAGCTGTCCTATTGTAAATATTTGTTTTTATGTTTTTTGTTCAATAAAGAATAAACTTTTGGTATAAAACGGTAAGAAATGTGACAGACAATGATACGACACAAAGACAGTGGAGAAATACACTTGACTGACTAGGTTAGGGGCCAACCGTTGTAATGCGAATGGTAGATTTGTCTCATTCATTTCCAAAATTATAAAAATCAGAACCTTTGGAAAATCCTTGCGATACAATTGTAGATTATTTATTTATTTAGACTTCATGCACAAAAAGGTACAAAGGCGGACTTAATGCCTTAGGCATTCTCTACCAGTCAACCAAGGGTGGTGAAGATATAACAAGGCAGGTGCAATATTTAAAGAATTTAAAAAGAAAAAGTTGATATTAAAATACTAAAATAGGTAAAATACAAGTACATATATATTGAATATAATATATACTTATATTAAATATATATTTATGAAGTAACAGAGAAGAAGAAAGTGAGATGACTCTTCTTAGTTGTGCTGAAAATAAAACCGCAATTTCCGCTTGAATGCAAATCGACTTGTAGCCGTCCTGATCTCGAGAGGAAGCTCGTTCCAGAGAAGAATGGACTGAATATTGAAGGAAGAGTGAACAAAATCACTAGTATGAGAAGCACAAAGCAAGAGGAGATTATTGGAAGAACGCAGATCCCGAGCATGTGAAGAACATAGATATTGGAATTTAGACATAAGATAGGAAGGAGGGGTGGCAGAATTGAGTAGGGTGAAAAGCGTGGTCAAAGCGCGTAAACTTCTTCTCTGGCGAATCGACAACCATTTTAGCTCAGACCTGTAGTATGACACATGGTCATACTTTCTGAGGTTAAATATAATACAGTTGTTCAAGACCCTATCTAGCTTATACAGTAAGACCGCGTTCATGTCAAAGCAGCACACGTCACCATAGTCAAGAACTGGGAAAATTAAAGTCTGCACAAGCATAATTTTCGTTTTGGCTGGCAGAAACCTCCTCAAACGATACAAGGATCGCAAAGTACCGCTGGCTCTCTGACTGACACTGGACACCTGACTTTGCCAGCTAAGTGTCGAGTCAAGATGCAAACCGAGATCTTTCACACTAGGGCTAATGGGAATGACGGAACAATTGAAAATAATCGGTAGAATAGAGCCAACCGCCATTCTACGCATCATGCGCGGGCTTCCAATAATAATGGCCTGACATTTTGTGGGGTTTACGGACACACCAAATCTGTCAGACCAATCCCTGATAGCATTCAAGTCCCGGTTTACATCTTCTATGGCGTCCGATAAATCTTCGATCCGCGCCGATGTATATAGTTGAAGATCATCGGCATAAAGATGATACGAACACCGAAGACAGTGAGTTATAAAATTAATGAAAATGGAGAATAATAATGGAGATAGAATACCGCCCTGTGGAACACCAGCATCCAGGTCACGCCAGTTCGACGAAGTCTCATCGACACGAACCGACTGCTGACGTCCCCGAAGATAAGAGGAGAACCATTAAGATGGGAGAGGATAGATAGGAGTATATCCTGACTGACAGCGTTAAAGGCATTGGAGAAATCAATTAATACTAACACAGTGACCTTAGTATCCTCCATTGCTTCTCTAACGTCACCAGTCACTTTAAGGAGAGCGGTGGCAGTACTGTGGCCAGGTCTGAATCCAGACTAGAATGAACTTATAAGATTGTTTCGGTGAATAAATTCCGAAAACTGCTTGTGAACGCAAGCTTCGAGCATTAAGGAGAAAAAGCGGTGGCTTACGTCAAGGGAGAACCTTATATTGAACCCTGAGCGTAACGAGGGACTATTAGTTATGTTGAGTCCTTAGTAAAGCGAGGGGTTCTAGCTACCCAAGACGAAGACAGGCTTTATCCCAGAGGAGCATAACCTAATTGCCACACCTGCGAGACAGTAAAAAGCTGCTGTATGTATCTATTGATTTTAATATTGTGTTTTATGCTTATTGTAGGAATAAATAAATGCACCACAGGCTGCTTGACTTTTACTTTCTGCTAAATGTTGGAAATTAAAAAAAATTACGGATTCCGACACAGTCTTGACTCCTACTTTTATTGTTCGCCATTGAACAAAATCGTCATAGGCTTTTTGGTCTATGTGTTTTGATTTATTCATAATCTCTAAAGCGCCTGTTTTGATAAACTCTTGGGTAGAATCACTATCACCCGACATTTTTTGTCATCAAGAATATTGCAATGATACGAGCCACTGAAAACCGCAGCAGCTAACACCGTCTTTTGTTTCACATTCTGCGAAATCGCGCCGTTTTTCTATTTTTTTTAGTTCTTCTTATGGTGGCCAGTTCGATTTTCGAACAAACACTCTTTGCAATGCCATAAGGGCTTTTTTACTTAGAGTTTTGCTCAGAGTTTCTACGAGTTTTCACACAGAATTTGACGTTCCATATTCAAATCACTTTTCCCCTTGGTTTCATACAACTTTACCTTCCTTGGGAGGTAATGCTTTACTTTACGTAAGTGTAAATGGACACTATCGAGCAGGTGGTGTGAAAAATAATGTACCTATTTATCGAATCTATATGCCTGGAAATCTCTATTCAACATGTACCAGCAAAGTGGTTTGTGTTGCTGGAAATTTGTTGCAAACATATACAGGGTGTCTTTTATTCATTGGCATACTTTCAGGGAGTTAAGACAATGATGAATATTAACAACTTACTGTGAGGCCAACTTCGAAACATAAATATAAAAATCGCACGGAGAAAATGTAGCGAACAGCTGTTTTTTTCGAAATTCCCGCGTCGTTCCATAATAAAGTTAGTAATTTCAACTACTGAATAATTGCTGAAAAAAATGTGAAATTTCTGAAGGGAGTGTTGCTAGGAGTCGGTATCTAAATACGGGTCTTGATAATTATTAATTGCAATAACTTGTTATTTAAATTATACTTAAGATACTGCTGTTAAAAGATCAGTAATGTAGAGCCTCAATGTTCAAATAAAATATGTTTATTTTTGTTCTCATAATAGTAACTATGTACCGCGCCATCTGTACAAAGCAATAGCAACGACAAGGCATTCTAACAAACATACTCGTTCCTTAGTTCTACCGTCAATCGCTAGATGGAAATATGGCGCATAATAGCTCGGTGACTCATGAAACTTGATGAAACTTTATTGACTTGTATTATTGCAAGATAACGTCACAGGTGCTAAGATGCACGTTACTTTTAAACATTGTGCTTAATTCATTCAGATATGAAAAATATTATTAGGTCTTGGTGTCTGTCTGTCCATTCTGCATTACTTTAGTTAGTTACGATTTCACTTAGGCACGTACTCTATATTTTTAACAACTTACAAGAACACAATGACACACCATAACAGCTGTTTTGAGATTACAGAAAAGATCTTCGAAGGGTAAAGAAAGTTTTTATTTTAGTTAGGGATCGAATTTAGTGGAAAAGTTGAGGCTTAAATAAATTAGATACCTACTATCTAACAAATGTAAATATAGGAGCGCCCCATTCAATTACCTATATTCGATGGAAACCGCACAGAGAAGAGAAAGGAGTCTAAACTAGTTTTATTAGTACGAGAGATGGTAGTTACTTTAACTTGTGCATGTCGATAAAAACAAACGGATCTTGATTTATAGGCTCACATGTAGATTTCACTTTTGTGTTACAATAAATTAAGACAAAAACGTTGGCATTTTAAACTTGTTAAAACCAGAATATTTTTCAGCTGACTGACCACCAGCATAGGCTACCTGTCCATTTAAACGGAGCGAGGCAGCGGAGCGGAGTATCGTAGCGGAGTAGTGGAGCAGAGTAGCGGACTGTGTTTTTTCATACGCGGAGCTCGGTTGCACTTTTTGTGCTCTCCGTTTCCCCGCTCCGCTCACCCGCTCCGTCTCACTTCTCTGTTTCTCATCTCCGCCCTGCTCCGCTTAAATATATATAAATTTTGAAACTAGTTTTCAAATCCATGTCCACTATAGCGGAGCGGAGTTTTCATGCAATTCGATTGTTTGGTTCCGCATCTCTTTTCTCAACTCCGCGCGATGTGGACAGGCAAGCTTAGGTATGCTAAAATGTGTTAATTATGAATTCAAATTAAAATGCGTAATATCTTCTAGCTACATCCTGATGATGCAAATAACAATCCATAGCTTTCACTTTCTCAAGAGCGGACTTTATTTCTGGACCTTACTTGTTGCCTTGGAAGTTCTAGGTACCTAATGCTGCTGTAAAAGTAGGCTAATTTAATAAACCTGCAGTTTGAAAAGGTGCTTGTGGGTTGTCAGCCTTAATTTTTTTTTTAGGGTTAGCTTTTATTTAGAGATTCCCAGGAAGAGGGCTTGGACGCAATGGAAGCACCTATACATTAATAAAGGCAACTCTATAAACAGTTTTTTTTTACATCTAATTAATGCAGAATTTCAAGAAATTACAGAATCTGCAGCATCAAGTGTTGACACCAATTCAAGCCACCTTATTTACTCAAGTAAGCGGTTGCTAAATATTTTTATATGTCCATCGACAAATAAGCCTCCTCCCTTGCGGCATTCCTTAGCTGGTGAGTTGTTGCTGTTATACAACTTCAGTTAGCATGCGCCCGCGCACGCCACGCCGCGTCTCGCACTGTTGGATCACGGCTCATAACCGGTGTTCACGCGTTCTGAACAATTTTCACTTTACGTTGCATTTATAGAACTATTTACTCAAACAATCTGTTGTGCGACGGTTCGAAATTTTGTGTGTGATATAAACTTTTGTGTTGGATCTCTTATAGGCATTTTGTAAGTATTTTTTGTTTGTGTTAAATAAGTTTATTGAACACAAACACTATTTATTTTTTGTAGCTTTTGTGATATTACCTATAAGCAAAGTTATCAGTCCTGTAGCAAAGTTAACTGTGATCAAGAATATCGATGCAATCTAACGAAAATTAATTACTTTTTAAAGAAAAATAAATAGAAGGAATTAATTGAAACAAGACAAAAATGGAATTTATGCCGCCCGAAGAGACGGATATAGATTTTAGTGTACTTTTAATGGTACCTACATACCTATATTAATAGAAACTGGGGATGGAGAAGGCTTTTCCGAATACCTAAAGAAAATAGTTAATAATTAGTTAACGGATACCCTCTTGTTAACTAACGGTAGCCTGTGATTGCCCTGCTTGGGAAAGCACCTCTATGATAAAGGGGTATCAAGGCAAATTAACGGTTAATTCAATGAACCGTTTGTCTAGATAAGCGAAGAGTACCCGCAAGACATGGCAAGGATAATTGTGTACGTGTTTAACTTCAAACATCCTTACAGGAAGGATGCAAAGTATTTAAAGACAAAAATTATATCTACTTATGTAAATAAAACCTTATAAGGTAGGTGCTTTACTTAACTTTAAGATAGCTAGGCCTGCATATTGAAAATCAACAGTGTTTTGAATAATATATTAACGAAACTGGTGAAAAGTATCCAAATTTACAAATAAAACTAACCTGTCAGTTGTAATAACGACCAATTAGTTTCCACCATAGTCTATGAAAGCTACATGTAGGTGCTGAAAATATATTTATTTGAGACTTGCACAGGAAAACACATACTTACCAACATGATATCTGAAGTCAAATTCTCGGGTTAAAAAAACGTTCCAATTCATCTCACAATTAACGTCTCAGTATCAATGTGAAAAATTTCTTAAAATGTAGCACACTCCAGAGTCAAAGTGAAGCGTCGCGCGTCGTGTGAGTCGAATAATGGACATTGCATATTGATCCCTATCTCCACAAAGTAATGGTAATGCACACATCCCTATGCATTAAAATAAATGCGCCCGAAGATGCGCGAATTTGCGCAAATCCTACCGAATTAGACGCGTCGCTTTGAATCGACTTTACCACGGTAATGATATCTAATTACCGTGACTTTATATTGCGGAGATGAGGTCAATGGTCAGTATAGTAAGTTGGTACCTACCTAAATTTTTGGACAGACGCGTCTTTTTACTTTGTCTCTGTCTGGGTGTGCTTTGACCCTTAGAGGTATTTTTGTACATACTGGTACTGTGATGATGACCATCTATGTGAATTTACGATGTTACAGGCATAGTTTTCATTTAAATTTTTTATTCAAGATTATCGTAGATTTTCCACCCGTAAATTCGCAAAAACAGATATCCTGTTTCATTTTTGTAGAGCTTTTTATTTGCACATGTCTTACAATTCAACAAGAACCAAAAGATAGATTAAAATAATTAAATAAATCGTATTCGTACTCGTACGTAATAAAATTTTTAAAGATTTATTATGCCGCGTCATTCATTAGAACAAACAACTTATGTAGCTACTATTATAACAACGTCAGTACCTACATATGTAATAAAATGTAGGTATACTTGGGTTTTCCGCAGTAGGTATCACACAGATGTAATTAAACCTACTGAGTTTGATGGACATACACTTGTAAATATAAAAAGTAGCTAAGTAGGTATGTATAGGATTCTTAGTGTTAATAACATCGGACGAGCGGAGTGAACCAACTATATGTGGGGTCAGTGACTTTTAATGTTTTTCGTGGCTGAAAAATTAGGACTTACGTATAGAATCAGTGACTCCATCTACTACTTAATAAGAATAACCCTCCTTCGGAAGTCGTGTAAAAATGTGAGATTTATTTGTTTAGTACTTCTGGTACATGGTTTTAGTACTTCGCCCAATATTTTTATAAATTATGTATTATTATTATGTATAAGCGAGTATTTCTGTTAAGTTTAATCAAAATCCGTTCATTAATTTTTGCGTGAAAGAGTAACAAACCTCCATCTGTCCATTCTCACAAAAGTTCACGTTTATAAGTTTTATTTTATTTATTTTTTATTCATTATAGTCTCGCGTTTGACCACTATCTCGCCTGATGTTAAGTGATTGTTAAATACAGGTCTTCTGGTCCCAAGCCAGGAGTTTTACACCGGGGCTCATAGCGGCGTTGGGACTCCTGGACCCTGTCTGAACCTGTACCCCACGAAACCGCGGTTCGCGGCAGTGGAAAGCTAGGGATTTGCTCCTTATTGGGAGATATCCTGGTACCTATCTGACAGGTGAGAAGTGGGACGACCACAAGATGTATCAATAGGACTTACCTCAGATTCCTGCGGTAGACTCCTGGGGGTCGATCAATATCGTGCCGTGTGGTTAGGGATAGGAGAATATATATATATAATAAAGGACAATGATTGGATGGGACCATCCACGCGTTCTGGGCCGGGTTCCGGCTTCCGTCAGACACACACGCGTTTCCCACAAAAGCACCTCGATGTACTTGATATATATTCTACACTACCCTCGCGGGTGCCCCACAACGCCGGTTGCGACCGGTGGGCGCAATTAACATTTACAATGGGCGAAACATATCTCGTTTAGATATGTTTCGACAAGAACCCGACTTCAGCGTGTTCACGTTACAAATTTTCTCTTTCGACTGTTAAGTGTCAGCTGTCAAAATCGTTGACAGCCCACCGACACGGTGTTGCAAGTAAATACAAGAAATGGGACGAAACAGTGATGATATGGTCGAAGGTGGAGCACGCTTGCCTAGAAGTAATCTATTAATTCTTGACTTGAAGACCCCTAGATTGTAACTATCAGGAAACAAGGACGCCAGCAGGGAATTCCACTCCTTAGCTGTACGCACAATGAAAGTATTTTCAAAACGCTTTGTGGGTATGGGTGGGATATCTACCATGTACCGATGCCACATTGCCGTACGTCTTGTAGTCCGATGATGGAAAGGGCCAGGCGGAATCAAATTGTGCAGTTCCGTCGCACATTCCCCGAAATGTAACCGATAAAAAACCGACAGGCTGGCAACTCGGCGTCGATGTTCGAGCTTTGACGTGACCAGTGCATCGTTGCCAATAAGCCTTTTGGCCCGTCTGTCAATCGACTCATGTGCATCAAGCTGGTATTTGGTAGATCCATCCCAGAGGTGAGAGCAGTACTCCATGCATGACCGAACTTGCGCTTTATACAAGTTGAGCAGCCGTTCAGGCGTGAAGTACGGTCTCACCTTCGCAAGGATCCCCAACTTTTTTGCAACCAATTGAGCCTTTGCCTCAATGAATGGACCAAAATTGAGGGTCGATGTTAACGTAATACCAGGAAGGTTGAGATGGTCCGTTATCGGCACGGTTTCACCACGGAAGGATGGAGCCGAGTGGAATTGGCTCTTTTTTGCGGAAAAAAGACACGCCTGGGTCTTAGCAGCATTGAAACTGACTAGATTGGCATTGCCCCATTCGGAGACTTCCTCCAAAGACAGGTTCAAGCGCTCAACCATGGCCTCCCGGAGAGACCGGACTTGAGGCCTAGTAGCCCGTGCGTCAGACACATATCTCTCAGCAACAGTGCTGTCGTCTGCATACCCAAAAGTTCCGGCTTTTAGCAGGTCATTAATGTGCAGCAAGAACAATGTTGCCGAGAGCACTGACCCCTGAGGGACTCCGGTGTTAATACCTAACTGACCGGACGAGCAGCCATCGATAACCACTCGGATGGACCGATCCCTCAGGAAGTCTGTAATCCAGTCACACATACCACTAGGCATACCGAAGGAAGGAAGCTTATCAATAAGGCTCTCGTGCCAGACCCTGTCAAAGGCCTTCGATATGTCAAGGGAGACAGCAAGCGCCTCCCCGTGCTTCTCGATGGCCTCACTTCAGATGTGAATGGCATACGCTAGAAAATCCCCAGTTAACCGGTTTTGGCGGAAGCCGTATTGGCGGTCACTAAAGAGGTCGTTGTCTTCTAGGTATGCCAGGAGCAGTTGTAGGATTATTAGATTCGGAAAGATTCAAACAAAGAAAAGCATAAAATGAAAAGTCGGGTCGATCATTTTCGAAAAAGATCATTTAATTTCAAAAAAGGTTTCGTTTTCAATGTAATGATTGTAATTAAAGGCCAGTTTCTGAATTGAGTATTTTTGGAGATTTTCAGGGTTGAAAAATAAACAAATGGTTATTTAAGAAATAGATGTGTACTATTTCAATTAAAATTAACATTTTTCTCATATATTGCATTGAATGGTTCTGTTAACTGCTACTGGGCTGGGAAATATATCTCGTTCTATAAACATAATAGAACAATGATCGTAATTACATTCAAGTGACTCGGGGGAACCTACCGCAGCATATTAAAATTCATTTTTGTGTTACCTAAGTAACCGGGTTTTTTTATATCTATTATACAATGCTGCAGTTGCTGCAAAATTTGTGGGCTAATGGGTGACGTAATAGGTAAAAGTACGAGTACCTACTTATATTACCGAGTCACGATTTATGAACAAATTTTTAAGGACCATGTTGTCTAAGACACAATTTCGTGCTACTTACTTACATAGGAAATCTGCCAGATATTGATAAAAAAATAAATTCCCGCGACTTCTCTACCGTGGAATATACTTACATAGGTATTAATTTTCCAGATGAAATTACATAAACAATAGCTTGAACGAAGAAAGAAGCGATTATTGTACATACCGACAAATCAGGCAACTATTTTTACATCTATTTTGAGTGATTAGCTTATTACATTATTTATGAATCTGTAATAAGGTAAGGTAAAGTGAATCCTTAACAACATGTGAAACGGTTGCAAACATTAAAAACGCCCATTCAAATTGAATACAGTATCAATCTCATACAATACCTGAATACTCAGGCCATAAAAGTTACGACTTACGAGAGAATGGTACAGCTGTTATTTATTATGAACTAAGTCTTAACTCCTATGCCATTAAAATAAGCAATCAACTGCCTAGTAATAAACATGATGAGCACACATCGTTATGGTCCGTAATTGAAGTAACTGAAATTTTATTTGAAATAAATACAATACATATTAGCAAAGAAAGAATTTACACTAACTCAACGGATAGGTCCGTCATACATAATATATATATAGGTACGTCCCAGAGTTTGGATGTAAAATATAGGCCAATCTGATTGAATCTAGCTTGATTAATTAGAATTCCAAAGTCACAAATCAAAACAAATAAGATACATGTCAATATACCAACACTACCTACAGTTACAAACTCAACTTCCCTTAATGCTTAGTCAGTTTGCAACGAACCATTGCACGAAATAATCACACTGCAAAGCTACACAGTTTCTAAAGAACTTGGGGCGACAATTTCAAAATGCTCTCATTAGCCAACTCGAACTAATAATTCAAGCGTAATTTACGCATCTAACCATAGTATCCACCGACTTCTACGTGACACAACTTTTACGCAACAGAGCGAGGTACATCAGAAGTGGTTTGACATCCATTACGGTGTCAAGAAACTTCCGAAGTACAGTAAAAAGTTAACTTTTATTATATAATAATATCAGTGAATGATCTGTGTTGTTGGGAAACCGTCTCGTCTTCAAGCCCTTTACGAAATAATGTGTTAAAAGACTTAAAAGTTAGACAGTTACGTAAAGTTGTGAAAACAAAGTAAGATGGATTACTTTTATGATTTATGGATAGTTTAACGTCCGGTCAAGGTCACTCTTGAACAAGATTAATCTCTACCAACATCTTCTTTTATAATAGACTCGTGGCCTGCTTCAGCTTTACCCGGGTTGACCAATTATACCTATTTGGCAATATCGTCTAGCATTGAACATTTAATGATATGTCCAACTAACAGTATAGTACTATTTTGAAGCCAACGAATCGACGAATTCAGCCATCTGGCTACGAGTACGACATAATTATATCTACGTAATTTATTATGATGATGATGCCACCTAGTCGGTTACACAGCGACCTCATTCTTTGGCTCCTCATTGTGGTTACGAGCTTAAGATTTGCTGCTCTGATAAGTGCCCTCATGTGACTTGCTTGACCTTTGGTCGCAAAAGTCCGAGCACAAAGCGGACATGTCATTTAGTAGTAAATATAATATATTTGTAGGACAAAAATCAGGACATAAAAATGAATGGATTGGGACATATCGCACATTTGAATTGGCTCCTCAATTGAGATGCTTCAAAAAAAAGATTTGCCTGTAATCTACTACTAAATGACAAAAAAACATCGCATTTATTGAACTACTGCTTCTTTGAAAAATGCCGAGTCGTATGTATGGTCTAAGGAGCCACTTATAATTTAAGGTTACTTTTTTAATTTTAATGCAACCGAGCTCAGATTTTGTCTACTAAATACACTCAAATGCTACAAAATCATACCAAATTATGATAAATATTAATCCATGATGTGCCTAGTTCTGAAAAGGCTTCTCAATCCAAACATTTAGATTGAAGACCCTTTATGTTCATATAACTTTTGAAGTATTATACTACAAAATCGAGGATCGGACCTACCATTTTTTTAAACTCACTAAATAAGTATATTAATTTCATTAAGATACGAAAAGTGGCTCCTCAATCATTACGGACATAAAACAAAAGCGTAAACAAAAATAATAAACAACCATATCTCGTGACTAACTTTTCGCAGCGAAAATTCTATACTTGAAAAAAACTTTTTGCAAAAAAATACTACCGACTTCCAAATACAAAACTACAAAGTGAAAAATAACTTTATTTTTTGAAGTCGGTGTCCATAACGCAAAAAAATGGTACCTACGAAAGACACCGACTTCAAAAAATAAAGTTATTTTTCACTTTGTAGGTTTGTATTTGGAAGTCGGTAGTATTTTTTTGCAAAAAGTTTTTTTATTTTTCACTTTTTAGTTGTACCTATCTAAAAGGCAAGTTAGTAAGGTTACAATAACGCCAGGATAGATTTCATGAAACCTGAACATAACCGGTGAAATGAGAAATCTACGTACCCCTTAAGAGCGTACTGGCGTGATGTTATGTTATGAAATGGTATAAGCAATAAACAGACATGCGATTGCAGCAATCCCGAGAGATTTGCCGTTATTTATTGTAGAGTTATGTTGTATATCTCCGAAGTTCTTCATCAAATCTTCACCAAATTAAAAAGAAACCAATTTTGGAATATACTTTTTCAAACCAAAAAAGAATTTTCAAAATCGGTCCACAATTTTATTGACGGAGATATCGGTGAACATACACAAAAAAAAAAAACAAACTTAATGTCGAACATAGAACCTCCTCCTTTTTGGGAAGTCGGTTAAAAATGAATATACTCGTCTCCAGCTGCGGTGCATGGCTAGCAAACTAAGCGGTTAATAACCATTTAGTCACAGGTTAACGAGATAATGTAACCTATAATTTCCGTCGGGTTACGTTACACTTTCCATAACTTAACTTTGCCGATGTCTCTTACCGTTACATCATGTGACCCAACGTTGATGCAATTTGTCATAGGTAGTTTCTAACATTGCAAAATGATAGGACTATACTTACCCTTAATATGATTCTCAGGAAGATATCATTTCTTACATATACATGAGATATCATCATCATTTATATCGGTATGTAATCTTAAAATGGCTTTCTCTTAAATGTCCATTTTGTTACTCCTGAGATGATGATTAAAACTTTATGTTTTTTAGGAAGTAAATGTGCAAAGGCTTATGAGGAAATGCGCTCGCAGAGATCCGGCTGAATATCTTAAGTAAAAAGTCTTATTTCGAGGTTAGCTCGATTTTAGTGAATTCTCTGTAACTATTCTTCTCCTTTCTCTGTTCTGTATTTGATATTTATTAGTATATTATTTTATTTGTATGTTTGTATTTTATGTAATGTCTAAGTTATATTATTTCATGATAGTTTTTGTACACTGACAACCCTATGTCTACCTCCTCTCGTTCAGTCCATCCAAAGGTTGTCTGTAAGAGATTGCCCTGTGCGATAAGACCGCCCATTGTACATTTATCTTTATAAATGTTTTGTTCTGTAATTATTTAAGTGGTGTACAATAAAGTATATAATAATAATTTGTATGTGTTTGAGTGAATATCAATCACATAAAACATTTAATTAAAATCAGTTCAACTTAGAGGGTTCTGCCTAGATTGTTTAAATTCACAATTGGACCCGGTAGGTGGCGCTGCAATCGGGTTCGGGATTTCAGGCCCAGGCAAGACAACGTCTGACGGGTCCACTAGTATTTAATAGTATCAAACTGGCAGTCTCATGTACTATCTATGTTAAAGGTAACAAAGTTCCTAGTCACTCACTTGTATTGAGATAGCCGAATTTCACTTATTGCACATAAGTCGGGCAGTGTCGAGCATTACCTAACAGTTTAACATAATCGGTCTCATACATATATACCTACTTAATTTAAGATAAAAAAATGGCAGGAATTCAAAATTAAAAGTAATTATTGTCAAAAGTAGGTATCAAATGATTTACACAATCATAGAAACTATTCTATGATTGTGTAAATCATTTGATACCTACTTTCATTACATATTAATTTGTAAAGTATTCAGTACACTAGTACTGAATACTTTACAAATTAATATGTTATTATTTTATCATATTTCAGCCGTCAAAATGACTTCAGAAGTGAACGAATGGTACAAAGGGAGGAGCGTCCTGGTGACAGGTGCCCTCGGGCTGATGGGCAAGGTCCTCATAGAGAAGCTGCTGTATAGCGTGCCGGACTTGGGCTGCGTGTACGCACTAGTGCGGTCCAAGCGAGGCAAGTCACCGGAGACACGCATCGAAGACTTGTGGAAACTGCCTGTGAGTGCTGCAATACTTATCATGTTTGTTCATTAATTAAGATATATGTAGGTAGTGCTTCCTCATGTAAGATGCACCATTGTCCATAAATTCTATCTAAGTGTTTGACAAATGTTTATCTTTCGTAGTTGCATGATCTACTAAAGCATTTGTTTTGAATAATTTACTTGTATCGTACTTTGTCTAGCATCGTTTGTAGTGTTGTATATTACAACACTTTTCACTTTTCCCCTAACTGCCCTTAACCTTGTCGTAATTTTAAATATCTAAATCATTAAAATATGTAAGTAAAGTCTCTCCTTATAAAATTCCAGCTATTTCAACGAATAAGAGAGGAAAAGCCAAATGTTATGAAGAAGTTGATCCCGGTGACCGGAGATATCATGTATGAAGAACTAGGCATTAATGGTCCGCATTTGAGTGACATCTATAATGAGGTAACTATTTATAATGACTTATCCATTATCGCTTATAATCTATATTTAAATGTATGGCTAATAATTTATGGTGCGAAACTGGGGTGGGTCACAAGTTTAGAATTAAAAAAAAACCGACCTAGTGCGTGTCTGGCCACGCGCAGTAATAGGGTACCGTAGTTGCACAATAATGCGGACTAAGAAGAGGGCTTTTTGTTGTATGGCGGCTCACGCCAAAACGCCGTCGCCCACTCTAATTCATTATTGGAGGTTAAAATTAATAATTTAGACTTAATTATTATTAAGGTTCATAAACTTATATTTATTACCTGTTTTACACAACCAAAAAACTGTTTTTTTAATGGAATTTGTACAACATTTTTACTTTTCCAAGTACATTTTATATGTTGGTCGACTATTACTTGTAAACTTGTAAAGCCTTACTTAGCTCTGATAGTTTTCCTTTTAATTTCGTTATACATACGACTGCCGTGAATTGTTTCACATATCCAAAAGCAACCATTTGTTTGGCAAGGAGAGCCCCCTCTCCTCCCACACTTGAGTCAAATAAAAATTAGCAATGTAAAGCTTAATTTTATGCAAACGGATTCCTAAATCTAAAAATGACTTTCACAGAACCGTAATATTTTTGGATGACCTATCCCACGATACCCAACACATTGGGAGAGACGAGTTTTTTTCTTCATATTTTTATTTTACCACTTTGTCGGCGTGATTAATATATATTATTATTATAGCCTCTTTATTTCCTTAATAAATAATTAATCTAATACTTTACATTGCATAACAGTGTGATGTGAACTTATTTAAAATTCCAAACAATAAAACATTCAAAATACCTGAATAGAATTTCCATTTCAACAATATAACTTTATTCATTATGTATTTCATTTTTATTTCAAATGAATTAATTCACAATTTAATCAATTAAATTGATATGATTTGCAAAATATTCTTTGATTTACTTATGCTGCTATTATGGCGGTAATTGCCATTTATACATCGTGCTCCCGTTATAAAATTATAATAAAATAGTTTATTGAATAGTATCCGCTTAAGTACACTGAAATAGTGAAGATAAAAGTACAATACGTGTCATCATCATCATCATTTCAGCCGAAAGACGTCCACTGCTGGATATAGGCCTCGCCCAGGCGTCGCCACATTGACCGATCCCGTGCGTCTCGCATCCAGCGCCTTCCCGCAACCTTAACCAGGCCCTCAGTCCACCTAGTGGGAGGCCTTCCAACGTATCGTCTTCCGATTCGCGGTCGCCATTCCAGAACTTTTCGGCCCCATCGGCCATCCGTTCTGCGAGCAATGTGCCCTGCCCACTGCCACTTAAGTTTGGCAATTCTTCGGGCTATGTCGGTAACTTTGGTTCTCCTGCGGATATCATCATTTCTGACATGATCACGCAAGGAAATTCCAAGCATAGCCCTCTCCATTGCCCTTTGGGTGACTTTGAGCATTCTGATAAGGCCCATTGTGAGCGACCACGTCTCGGTCCCATAGGTGATCACTGGCAACACACACTGGTCATAGACTTTTGTCTTGAGACACTGCGGTAAATTGGACGAGAAGATACCACGCAACTTCCCGAACGCCGCCCAGCCGAGTCGGATTCGACAGTTGATCTCTTTCTCGAAATTGGACCTACCCAACTGGACCGTTTGTCCCAGGTAGACATAATTGTCTACAACTTCGAGTGTCGAGTCTCCGACCTTGATACGAGTGGGTGTTACATGGGCATTCACCATGATCTTGGTTTTGTCCATGTTCATTTTAAGACCCACTCTTTTGGAAGCTCTACTGAAGTCATCGAGCATTTTACTGAGGCTCTCCATGGTCTCAGCCATGACCACTATGTCGTCGGCAAACCGAAGGTGAGTAATGTACTTGCCATTAACGTTGATGCCCAGCCCCCTCCACACAATACGTGTGTGAAAATGGTATCATAACAAACAATTTACAGTAAACTATATAAAAATAACTTTTAAATGTGGACAAATTTTTTGTGACAAAAACATTTGTGTGTGTGATATTTGACAGTTATAGGAAGTGGAAAACAACAAATAATTCGGTAACAACCGTTTGACAAACAAAACATTAAAAAAAACAGTGAAAAATCTTAATAACAAAAAGTGATACATAGTGAAAAAAAAATCAAATAATTTTAAACTGCAACCGGCTTTTTAACGAACTTTTACACAGAGGAGTCTTGTGATTAGCAATTTAACTCAACGACGTAACTGTCACGGTGGTGTTGGTTGAACCCGTGACCTGAGTTCAAATCCCACAAACGACTTGTCTTTTTGGATTGTTCGTTAAATTTTTAAAACAATCAGTTGAAACAAAATTTAAAATCATCTATCAGTATGAATTTCTTAGAAAATGTAGTAGATAATATCACGTTCCTGCGCACTCGCACCAGATCGGAACCAAACAATGATAGTAGTGACGTTATCTCCTAAACATTGGATTGTACTACCAACAGTATGCCAGAAATGTCAGACGACGAGGATGAAACGCAAATAAACATTTGTAAAAATGAGATAGAAAATCTTGAATCTCAACTAAAAAGTGCACATCAAGAAATAGAAATATTGTCTTTAGAAAATAGTAACTTGAAGCAAATAAATACAGATTTATTGAAGAAAACTGAAATTTATAAAAAAAATTGCTAATAGCCCAGTTAAGCAGAAAGTCCAAACTCCGAAGAAGAATGTAACTACTCGCACGAAGACAAAACAAACACAAACTTCAGAAATTACAAGAGATCATTGCACGCCTCAAATTGAAACCAGTACAAGTGGCACTCAAAACCCTACAATATCACACAACGGTATTACCGAAAAAATACCTACGTCGCCGCTTGTGAAACATAATATTTGTGTTGTAAGTGGTGAAATGTCTAATAGGCTAAATACAATAAGCGAAAAAACTTATATCTGTAAATATTATATAATATGTGTCACTATCGTATGCCTAAATGTGGATTAAAGCGTATCTTAAACAATATTGATACAAAAGTAGATGTCATCCTCAATATTGTTAAACCAACTTTTGTTAACGAATAAAACATTTTTCATTTTAATTTTTTTCAAAAGTACGAAATTTTACACACTCTGATTACTGCATTATTTATATTGGCGAGGAGGATTTCAGGAAAACGCATAATTATATAGAACTACACACACACTCATTTTATAATATGTCTGCCAACTTTTAAATACATGGATAACGGTAATATTATGTTTAACAGCCGCATAGATACTTTCAATAACTTCATTTACAAGGATGTGGAGACGTATAAATATGTGTACGTACATACTGGACTCCAATTTCAACCTTCCATATACCTATGACACTTACAGCCATCGGTGTGGGAGTTTAAATAACAAAGGCTTAAATACTGTAATATCAGATTTGCAAGACCTTTTCCTAAACCTAAACATAATTAATGCCACTGACTCGGAAGTTGACTGTTCCCAGAAAAACCAAGCGGAGTCAGTGACTGTTATACAAGCAGAATCGCAAACAAAAACTCAGTTTTTTCTATAGTAATTACCTTAATATTCTTCATCAAAATATTGCAGGACTTATAAACAAATCGGATTTACTGACAATTAAGTTAGAAGAGCTTTTTAATAAAGGAATCAATATAGATGTAATATGCATCACTGAACATTTTGTTGAGACAGGTTACGAGAGCTTGCTATATCTACCTAATTACTGCCTAGCTGTCTTCTTTTCGAGAAATATTAAACGAGGAGGAACCTGTATATTTGTTCGAATAGGATTACATTGTAGAGAGTTAAAGGAAGTAGCAAAACAATCAGTGACCGGTATTTTCGAGTGCTGTGGTATAGAGCTGATAACTCATAATATTATAATTGTCTGCATATATAGAATACCTAAATTTAATCATAACGTATTTTATGAAAGACTAGACGACATATTGCGAAAAATTCGTTCACTTACAAATAAAAATATAATTTTAACAGGCGACTTCAATATCGATGTACTAAAAAGAAACAAAAGTACATTAGAGTTTGAAAATTTTCTTTTACTATATAATCTCAAACTTGCTCTCTATGAACCGACCAGATTAAGTAGTAATTCTTGCATCGACAATTTTGCACACTCTTACCGAAAAGAATGCAAAGCGGAAATAATGGACTACTACTTCTCAGTTACTCAAAGTACCTATCAATAAAATCTGTACGTTGAAATTCTGGAAAACTAAAGAACAAGACATATCAGCATATAATTTATCCAAATTAAAAAATCGCTTGAGGTGTTTATCTTTCTTGCAAGTGTACAACGCCAAAGATGCTAACGAGTCTTACGAAAATTTTTCAGATGACTTTTTGTTGTTATATCGTTTATGTTTTCCGGAAAATAATGTCACTATACATACTAATATAAAGACTAAATGGTTATCTCGTGGCATTAAATTATGTAGTAAAAAACAGAGATAGCTACTCGGGGCATATAGTCTTAATCCTAACTAAAAAAATAAACTTGTTTTAATAAAATATTCCACACTTAACAGGAAAATAATAAAATTAACCCAGAAAGCCCAAAATAACCATTTCATAAACGTATCACAAACAAATCAAAAGCAGCCTGGCAAGTAATAAACAAATTAAAATTTTGTGTGCCCCAAGAACCAATATTATCTATAACAAAAGATAACTTAATTTTGACACAACCCATGGATATAGCAAATGAATTTAATAAATATTTTATTGAGACTGTTGAAAACAATATACAAACGAATTGCACGTCGACAAACAATAAAAAAAAATGCGCAAAAACTAACATCGCATCATCCACGCTGGCCAAGGAGACAGCTCTAACAAAACTCACATCAGAATACAGCAAGGTCCCCGTTTCGTTCGTAAGGAGTAAGATTCGGGAGGGGACTATAAGGAAGTGGCAAGCGCAGTACGAGTCTTCGAGTACAGGATCGGTCACGAAAGCGTTCTTTCCAGACGTCCTAGCGGCGAAAAGGACACTCAGAGACGCAGTGCTCACACCGGTCCACGTACAAGTCCTTACAGGACACGGCGGATTCGGAAAGTAATTTATAATTCTATTTATGCTTATTTCGAAAAAAATAAATTATTTTGCAATGAACAAAAGGGGTTTAGAAAAAATGACAATATTAATATGGCACTGTTTGACTTACTATCAAGTGTCTTGACATCTGTCGATAAAAAGAAAAATGTTTGTGCGATATATACAGACATGACGAAGGCTTTCGACTTTGTGGATCATAAAATATTACTGCAAAAATTACATGGATATGGCATTAGAGGGAACATCCTTAAACTTTTAGAATCATACCTAAGTGATAGATTACAATGTACGGAAATCTCTAGAATATATCCTACAACCAAATTAGAAAACACATATACCTCTGAACCAAGGTACATAAAATATGGTGTGCCTCAAGGTAGCGTTCTGGGAGCACCGCTATTCCTGATATACATAAACGACCTCCCAAAATCCACAAGGCAAAGAATGGTACTCTTTGCAGACGATAGCACGGCTATTGTAGAATGTAATAATCTAAACAATTATCAAAATGACATTAATAATTCTATAAATAAAATAATAAATTGGCTTAATGATAATAATCTTATAATTAATTTAAATAAAACCAAAATAATGCACTTTCACCAACGGCTTGAGAAACCACTAGTTAATGTTGCTTATAATAATTATGAAATAGAGGAAGTTAGTGCTGCGAAGTTCTTAGGTATAACTGTATATGATAAACTGACTTGGAAACCTCATTTGGAGGAAATTTGCTAGCGTTTAAGTAAATCAGCATATTTGCTATATCAACTTTCAAAGAAAGTAAATATTGAGACTCTGTTAACAGCCTATCATGGACTGGTCGCCTCAATTCTACGGTATGGTGTTATTTTTTAGGGACAGTCAACAAATAGGGAACTTGTTTTCAGGATGCAGAAAAGATGTATACCGTCAATGTGTGGTTTAAAAACAACAGATAGCTGCATTACATATTTTAAAAATTAAAAATATTACCTCTACCGGCTTTATACAGCCTAGAAACTGCATTATTTGTAAAAAATAATCCACATTTATTCAAAAAACTATGTTCAGTAAAGTAAACTCCGATGCGCGCTCAAAATATTAATGAATTATGCCTTGTGAAATGTAAAACTTCTCTAATGAAAAAGAGCTTCTTTCGTGTTGCTCCACAAATATATAATAAAATACCCGATGTAATAAAATGTATGCCATTGCAGAAGTTTAAAAAGACGCTTAACGGGTTACTGCTTCATAGATGTTACTATAACGTAGTCTAGACGAGTTTTCACAACTGTTTAACTGTTTAATGCACATAGAATAGAATTTTTTCCTATATTTTCTTAATCTTATTTTTTTTTTTCGAATTGATAGACTTTAAATTTTGACATGAAATGAAATTGGTTATGAATAATAAAATTAACTTGCATGTATGTATTAATACAATCAGGTACTCAAATACGTAAATAATTATATTGTAGTAAATTTATATTTTCATTTAAAAGTACCCATTCACATAATCGTATTTCTTTTGATAATTTGTATGTCAATTGGCAAAACATAGCGCGCTACCTAATTTTTAAGATATTGCATGTAATTGTTACCTATGTTTTACATATAAATGATTTTGATTTGAGTTGATCAATACATTAGTTACTTCATAATATATATAGATTGCAAGCATTTTAAAATGTTTAAATAACTTAAATCATTTTTGGTATTATTAAGGACCTCTCAACGAGTAAAGGCCTCCTCCATTTTTCTCTGTCCTTCGCTTTTATCATCCAGTCTGTACCAGCAACCTTGTTTATCTCATCTGCCCATCTCTCTTTTGGTCTTCCCACGTTTCTTTTACTGATTGGTCCTGGCCAACTAGTTATTTTTTTTAGTCCACTTATCACTACTCATACGTGCAATAAGACCAGCCCACTTCCATTTAAGTTTCTTAGAGTGTTTTAAAGCATCTATTGCATTTGTTGTTTCCCTTATATGTGAACATTTTATTCTATCTTATCTTTAATATACCTAATATTTAATATACTCCGTTCCATCGACCTTTGGCATACTTGTATCTTATTTTGTGTGTGGGAATTAAATATACAAGTTTGACTGGCATAAGTGAGGCATGGCAGTAAACATGAGTCAAGTACTTTTTTCTTAAGTTTTACTGGGAGATTTGATTTCAGTAAAATTTTGAAGCTCCAGAATTTATTCCATGTAGAGGTTATCAGTCTGTCTAGTTCATCCTGGTGTCTGGATGTCGAGAATGTTATTAGTTTCCCCAAATAAATGTAATCTTGAACATATTCCAATGCAATACCATTGACTGTAAGTGGCCTTTCTTTTTGGTTTGTCTTAATCTTTGTTTTTATGCTATTTAATTCCAAACCAATTTTGCTGCTCACTGCATGTAGTTCGTTGATCATTTTTTCCAATTACGTTGCTGTTTCCGAGAACAGTACAATATCGTCAGCAAAACGAAGGTTGCTTTGAAAATCGCCTTTTAAGTTGATACCTTTGTTTTTTCAGTTTAGGTTCATGATGCTTTGGAGAACAGTTATGAAGATTAATATGTACATCCATGCCAAATTATAGCTTTCTAGTACTAAGCATCTCTAAGCTAAGCTGCGGACGGATGGACAGACGGACATGGCGAAACTATAAGGGTTCCTTATTGACTATGAACCCTAAAAATGTTGCAAAAAGTCATCGGTTTTGAACGGATCTATGTTGCATACCTATATAGCGTTACACTTAAAGACCTCATTGTTATTCTTTGCATTATTAACTATTAGTAACTTTCATTTAATCGAACACACTAAATAATAGGTATGAAAATTTCATACCCATTACTGGATATTTAACACCTGACTGATTGAATTGATAGACTTCAAAACTTTTTTGTGAATACAATACAATGTCGCCTTATTTCGGAAACAGAACTGTCAAGGGCCTCCGTCTCTTGATCTTGGTTGAAGACAGTTCAAGGTTGCTTGGTTCGTTTGCAAGAAACAAACAAATGCTAACGTAGAATAAAGTCGCTAAGTGAATCTCACCAGGCGTCACAATTTTGAACTATGGCGGTTCATATTTGGATAGCTGTCAGTTTTGTTGTATTTCTTCATATAAAACCTTTTGTCTGCTAGCAATAACGAAAAACAAGTCTTTGTTTCGACAAAAAAAAACGAATAGACTATAAACTATGTTTGTGACGTTATGGTAAATATAATTCTTTAAATACACCCAGGGCACATTGTAGATGCATCCGTTTGCAAAAAACATTTGAAATCTATTAAATGTTTAGCTTTTTAATCGTCATCATCATCATTTGAGCATAAAGATGTCCACTGCTGGACATAGGTCTCCCCAGGCGTCGCCACATTAACCGATCCCGTCCGTCGTCATCCAGCGCATTCCCGCTCAAAGTCCGCCAACTAGTGGGAGGCCTTCCAATGCATCGTCTTCGGGCTCGTGATCGCCATTCCAGAACTTTTCAGCCCCATCGGCCATCCGTTATGCGAGCAATGTGCCCTACCCACTGCCACCTAAGTTTCGCAATTCTTCGGGATGTCGGTAACTTTGGTTCGCCTGCGGATACCCTCATTTCTGATGCGATCACGCAATGTAATTCCGAGCATAGACCTCTCCATTGCCCTTTGGGTGAATTTAAGCTTTCTAATAAGGCCCATTGTGAGCGACTACGTCTCAGTCAAATAGGTGATCACTGGAAACTCACACTGGTCATAGACTTTTATCTTGAGTCACTGGGGTAAATTGGACGAGAAGATACCGCGCAGCTTCCCGAACGCCGCCCTGCCGAGTCGGATTCGACGTTTGACCTCTTTCTCGAAGTTAGATCTACCTAACTGGACCGTGGAGCTTTTTAATATGTTAGGTAATATAAATATATAATATGTGTTACCGCAAATTAGCTGAAACAGCACTCGGCCATATTGTACATTTCTGTCAGTGAAATAAATTTCGTAATCGGATCATCGATCGTTCCCGAGATTATCACCTAGAAACAAATGATATTGCTTCTTTATAACATTCGTTTAGTTATAAACAATGCATCATAACAACACAGCTGATGCGCATAAAACCAGACATATGTAAGTATACAGAGAAAGCGGTATGCGATGTAAAGGAAAGTGCAACCACGTGTTTAAGTCACTCTTGATTCTGGGTAGAAACCTGCCTATAGATACCTACTGTCACACCCGTAGTCCCTTAGATAATAACGATTACTGAATGCTCATAGAAAAATTACTACATTTTTCTATGTGCTTCGCGACTTCAATCTCTGACTTGTCATGGCTGTTGTTCATAAAGCCTTTTCTCAAAAGACAGCACACTTTTATTATACGTATATTATATTCCGACAACCCACAATCCTACCGTGTGTCCCAGAAGTAATAGGAGGCTGACCTCAAATAAATTGGAATAATAGCCAGGAGAACGAAGAAGAAGAAGAATTAGAATTATATTTTCGATAACATAGATACAACTGTAAAATCAGTACTTATCTGGGGATAAGTACTGATTTTGCCGTTTCCGAAATAAATCGACGAAGTTACAAACTAAAGGTACTTCCGTGCTATAATAGATACCTACAGACGATTGCATAATCTACCCGGTTTTACTTTTAATATGTTATGGTTACGAGTGTTACAACTTCATTCAAATCTGCCACACTCTCTAGTCATACAATTATATCATATGGTTTATGCGTTACTAACCGCGTTCCATAAAATTCGTGTGGAAAAATTCTTAAGTGCTGAGCTTTTTGGTGTTATTACCATGGAGTCGATAATGGTCTATTTTAGTTAGTTTCTGGTATTGAAGACATCCAAGATGTTTTTAAGTGATTCAATTCAGAATTTGCAATTTATAAGTGTACAGTCAAGGGTCAAAAGTGCAGTCATACTCTCCCAAAACTCGAATTGAAGAAGTAAAATAAGTTTAAGTTAAGTTTAAGTTTTGTAGAAGAAGTTAAATTATCCACAACTGATTTAATATTTTGTATAGAAATTAAAGTATATATTATTCCTACTAACCGGGAAAAGTTGAAATTCTGCTGCTCATAAAAAAATGCCTTTCTGTTTTGGTAGAGTGTGACTGCACTTTTGACCCTTATAGTACCTAAAACCAACTGCAGAGATCTTTCTTACTTTCCATATATACGTTACAAATAATTTTGTTTCAACAACACATTTGTTTTTAATTCTAGGTGTCAATAGTATTTCACTTTGCGGCGAGTTTGCGACTGGAAGCTCCTCTGAAGGAAGGTCTGGAGATGAACACCAAAGGTACCCTACGAGTACTGGATATGGCGAAGAAGATGAAGAAGCTAGTTGCCTTCATACATCTGTCTACCGCTTTCTGTTACCCTGACTACGAAAGAATGGCTGAAAAGGTACAATCTTATAGAGAAAACTGTTAAAGAAAATGATTAGTTTTTTAACTAGGTTATCTAGTCTGACATCGAAAGACTGCCACTAATCGCTGTGACCTACTAGAAAAAATATAAGATTGCAAATGCCACAAATTAAGTAGAGAACACAATAGGGTAGTTGACAAAAATATCTATTGAGTCCGTCAGTTAGATTTAACCATGTAAACAAAAGATTACGAAGATACAGTGCTTTGAAATATCGTGTGACGTCACGGTTTGCTACACTTTATACTGACAAAATGACGTCACGAACCCCCATTCCTGAACTTTGATGCGCTTTACCTTTGTCAATTTTTAATAATTGATAAAATACGGGTCCAATATTATTTGATAATCTCACTGACAAACTAAATAGAATTATCATTTTTCTACCTCATATGTTCATATAGGTGACACACGATATGTGACCCAATTGGCGACTAGTAGATGTATCAAAATCTAATCAACGTTCATAATTTTATAAATATGAATCAATTTTAGCGATTATTTAAATTTCTTCAGGTGTTCGATCCTCCAGCGGATCCGCACGAGGTTCTCCGCGCAGCCAGCTGGCTGAAGGTAGAGCAGCTCAACCTTTTGGCACCTTCCATCTACCAGAAGCATCCCAACTCCTACACCTACTCAAAAAGGCTGGCAGAAGCTCTTGTCCGGGAGAGTTACCCGCAACTGCCTGCCGTTGTTGTGCGACCTAGCATAGGTGAGGCTACTAAGCATGGCTATGTTATTGCACACCTTATTGATGAGAATAGAACAGAATAGAATATACTTTATTGTACACATCTCTTTTACAACAACTTAATACTATGTGTAGAATGTACACTTAAGTTGTTTAAAAATAACAATGTGGTCTTATCGCTGACATCGATATCTAGCAGAATACCTTTGGATGGACTTAAAGAACTTAAAATAAAAAAAACTGGCCAAGTGCAAGTCTCATTCGCGCACAGAGGGTTCGTATAAACACAGCTACATTCACCAACATAATTACGTAACATTACTAACGTTCATAGACAATAAAAGCACCGAACATTTCTCTAACGAAGGGACAAAATTAACTTTGCTGTTCGAAAAGTGTTTCTTAATTGTAAGCAAACGGATCCCTGAATCGGAAAATGTTTTTTACAGATCCGTCATATTTTTGAATGGCCTATTCAATGATACCCCACACCATGGGATAGACAAGAAAAAAGACATCCCCACTTTACGCCTAGGTACAGGAGAAAACCAAAATTATTATTTTTTCGTCATATTTTTTTTACCACTTTGTCGGCGTGATTAATCTGTAAATCCATGCCAAATTATAGCTTTCTAAAACTGAGAGTCTCTGCGCTAAGCTGCTGACGGACGGACGGACATGGCGACACTATAAGGGTTCCCTGTTGACTACGGGACCCTAAAAAGGGGGTAGTCTGTGATCTACTGCTACATTAAAATATATAAATGCATAAAACTTATATTGCTATATACAATACTATACATAAACTTACATATAAACACACATATTACATACATAATTATTACAACTTACAAAATTTCAAAGAAGGATTGAATAATTATAGAAGAAATTAGATAAATAAAGAAAAGCAGTAAAGATAAAGTAACACGTTTTTTAAAAGAACCTAGTGACTAGGCTTGTCTTACTGACAATATCGGTAACTCTATCCACAATCGCACAGTCTGGACCGTGAAAAATGTATCATAGAACTTAGTAGAATGAGCAGGCATTAAAAGGCTCAAATTGTACGATGATCTCAAGTGTCTAAAATGTGTGTCATGAATTAAATTAAAGGTTTCTTTGAGGGTGTTCTAGGAATAAACAGAACACTGTGGATTAAAGATAAAATGTAGGCACTCTGGTGAAGGCGGATTGACAGCCACTTGAGCTTAATACGAAATTCGGAAACATGGTCATGTTTGCGTAAACCAAATATGAATCTAATGCAAACGTTTTGGAGTCGCTCAAGCTTATCTAGCTGCTCATAAAGTTAGATCTAAATAACTGAAATCGGAATAATCGAGGATTGGGTTAAGGATGGATTGGGCGAGCGCTCACCCAATGCCTCCTTCTCCCAATCCTCCACCCAACTCCCAACTGACACCAAAACTGCGCAGATTTGGTGGCAGTTGCAGCTGAGGACCCCACAAAAAGTCTTTGTCAACGAAAATACCCAGGTCTTTCACTGAGTCGCTGTATGGAATAGCTGAGCCATCAAAAACAATCCGGTCAATCCGTGAGTTTACTCTTGAGCTCAACCTATGACTATCGACAACAATTATTTAAGTGTTCGCAGGATTAACCCTGAGACCATGAGCCAAACACCACTCAGAAATACGGGCTAAATCTTTATTGATCATATTAACTACTTCAGACAATTCATCTGATGAGATACTCATTTATCATACTCACACGGACCGCATTGATGTTAAGTTTTCTTCAGTAGATACCTACTAGATGTTTTCGGTTGGAGTTCACGTCTTTGACCTGTAACCCGAAATCCTTTAAAAATAAACTGCCTGCACGCATACTCGTAATTTTATAAACACTTTAACCGAAACCTAAGTTTGTAGAGGAACATGGCCTCGTATTAAAAATAACATATATTTTTCTAGTAACTCCATCGTATAAGGAGCCCATGCCAGGCTGGGTGGACAACTTGAACGGTCCCATCGGATTGATGGTGGGCGCGGGCAAGGGCGTCATCCGCTCCATGCATTGCTACGGTCACTACCACGCTGAGGTCATCCCCGTTGACATCGCTATTAACAGCATCATCATCATCGGCTACAAGACTGGCAAGGATACTCAAAGGTAATGCTACAAAAGCGAGCATTACGTGTGCAGTAGCACTCATGCTCAGTTTCTCGTTCGCTGGTTACATTTCGAAATCGATAACAATTTGTCACAAATTATCCAACCGTCAGTTGTCAACCGTTTGTTTTAGGTTTCTCTAAACTGCATCATCGACAAATTGCATAATCGCTAGTTACATTGAATAATCGACTTCATTTTATTTCGGTTGGCTAATCTAGCAGTATTCATTCATTTCATTCTATACTATAACGTAATCAGTAAATATAAATAGTGTATTATGTTGAGCGGCTGGGTTGGTGAGGCCGTCAAGTTAGTAAATTTTACCAAGGACGGTTTTTGGATGGGTAACCACATTTTTTTTTGGTTCGCTTATTTTTGGATGGGTCACCCTGCCAGGGTAAGCAACAATTACTAAGGTCAGTCTTTGGATGGGTGACCATTTTTTTTGGTTAGTTTGTTTTCAGATGAGTGACCCCGCCAGGGTAAGCAACACTTACCACATTTTTTTAGATCGTTTGTTTTTGGATGGGTGACCTTGGTAGATGTTTTTAAATAGCGAAGTAGCGAAGTGACATTAGGGTGGGTGACCAAATATTTTGTGGTGATGGTCACTCATCCAAAGACTGACCGTGGTTATGTTGCTTACCCTGGCGGAGTCACCTATCCAAAAACAAGCGATCCAGTAAACGTGTTCACCCATCCAAAGACTGACCTTGGTAAGTGTTGTTTACCCTGATGGGGTAACTAATCCGGCCGCTTCAAGTTAAACACAAAATTATCCAAAAACTGTCATTAGTACAATCAACGGATCCGTGCCCACTCGGCTTGATTAGACTCGACCCGAAGAATAATACCTGCATATTTCTGTTTTGATAGCCGTAAAAACGTCGATGTATAATCAGGCGGAAAAGAGCTGATTTAAGCGTTAAATGCACCACAGAGAATGTTAAATTTAAATAATGTTTGGATAAATAAATCAATAATTACACGAGTAGGTATTTATCCTTTTTTATATAGTTTTTGTATAGTATACGCTTTGTACTTTGAAACAAAAATCACAGATTATTGTTATATATCATTACAATCTTATAGCTAGTGGCACGGTGATATTTATTGAATCAGTTTTATACGAGATTTTAATTATTAGGTTAAAAAGTAGGTACTAACTTCTAAAATATAAAAAAGTAAGAACCAGAAAACCGATTAAAGCGAGGTAGAGGCTATCTTTATAAAGCTACATTTTTGAAATGAAATCACAGACTACCAGGATAAATTATGAATCATAACAAAATATTAAATATTCTATGTATAGTAAAGTAATAAATCATTTAGAATTAAATATCACTTTGCCTGACTGTACAAATGGTACTGAATTGGTAGTAATACATCTGGTAATATTCTTCGGGATGAGTCTAATCGGGTCGAGTGGGCACGGACCCCCAACACTACTAAAGTGCGGAAGGTTCAATTCCCAGGACAGTCACAGTTTTTGTTTTTTTTTATTCTTAGTTCCATACAATATTTTTTTTCTTTTTCAATATTTTATAATCTTATAATTTTAATTAAATTTTATAATTAATTAAAAAAGTTTGCGATTACCTACATTTTTTAAATATTCGCAATCAACTATAATATTCATCTAATTAACATATTTTTTATAACTGAACCCATTCCATAGTTTTCGCCGACCCCTATTATCTTTTTATCGTAGTATAAGCCTTTAAAATCATTAATTTTAATCGGCGAATAATCGACCAATATCCAACAATTATAAATTAGGCTCGTTGACAATAGATTAACATTAAAAAAGCTCTCCAGAAACCCAAAAATGCTGTGACATGTGGTTAATTAGAGATTTCTCTCAAATGTGACAAATTGTCAACCGTTTGTCACACTTGGTTTCGAGAAACTGAAAGTAGAATTTAGCGGCGATTATTTGTCGATAGCGTTAACAGCCCGATAATTGAGTGTCGAGAAACCGGGTGTTAGTGAAGGCTAATCCTGTGTTCAATCGTCGTAAGTTAGACCTAACTAACTCAATTAATCTCGGAATGTGAAAATGATCTCAATTCAATCAACAATAAAACTGCAAAAACTATTCAGTTCATAATTGTTGTTAGTATATCCGGCAGTCCTATTTCAAAAAAGACTTCTTTAATTTCAGACAACCCGAGATCCCTGTATATAACCTGACGACCGGTGACGACCGCAACACAACGTGGAAGCAAGTCCTGGACATCGGCAAGGCCACCGTGCGTAAGTTCCCCTTCGAGGGGCCTCTGTGGTACCCCGACGGGAACATTAGGCACAACAAGTTTATACACGACTTGTGTGTGTTCTTCTTCCACATTATACCGGCTTACTTCATCGATTTCCTGCTGTTCTTATTCAGACAGAGGCGATTGTAAGTACCTACTTAAGATTTGTATTTTTATTTGTATATCTGGCCTGCGAGTAGTGCTGTGTGAGTATACGCAAATAATGAGGACATTATTTGCGTATACTCACAGACTTTATAAATTAATGAATTAGCTCTTAACTTTATTTAATACGTTGTAATTACATTATGTTGCTTTACTGTTAGTGTAAGGATCAATGCTATTGACCTCATAAACATGTGGGAGGTAACAATGAATTAAATATAGATAGTTTATATTTACCTAAACAGTCTGTCAGCTGTCAGAAGCCAAGTGGGCCGCTGTAGGCATAACTTGGTCAGATGGGGGTACTCCAATCAGCCACAGTGTGACTTTGGAACCACCCCACAGACGATCCCCCACCTCCTGTCCTGCTCCTTATGTAAAGATACCTGTACCATGCAAGACCTTTGTGAGGCCAGCGCTAAGGCTATCGACGTGGCTGAATACTGGTCGAAGAAAATTTAGTTTAGGAATCATCGACACGAAGAAGAAGAAGCAATTTATGGATGGCATAACTCAACAAGTTTTATTCGTACGGACTACTGTACTTTCTTTTTATTGCATCGTTTGTACCCTGTATCCAAACAATACATGTTCTGTTTTCAGCATGGTTCGCATACAAAACAGAATAACGATTGGTCTGGAAGTTCTCCAATACTTCACGACTCGTGAATGGTGGTTCGATACCAACAACTTCAAGTCCCTAGTTGGTCTACTGAACCCTGTTGACAAAGAAACCTACCCGATGGATCTCACTATCATAGAGGATGAGCCATATATAGAGAGCTGCATGATTGGAGGAAAACTGTACTGTTTAAAGGAGAAATTGGAGAATTTACCCAAAGCTAGACTGCAGAATAACATGTAAGTTTTCTTAAATTGATATTTGGAATAGTCAATATAAAAGACGTAGGTAGACCTACAGGCAAACGAAATCATCTTTGGTATGATGTCTAATTGATAATATATATAATTTTTTATAGAAGATAATGTAAATTTAAATCCAGCGTGCAAGTCCTCAACATGCTCTTTAGGCGTTACTAATGACTAAATTCAAAAAATACTGAATGTATCACATTTAAATTTTCGGTACTATTTGATTTTTATCAACTATAAAATCATGGTGCTATAAAGATAAGATATATTTTTGAATAAATCGTTAACGTTAACAACATAACATGTTATTCAATCAATATTATGCTACTAATTCTGCCAACCTCTAAAATACAAAGTACTTATAATATACACAAAAGCCAGTTATTTAACCAGCCATAAAACGAAATTGCTAGAGAATAAAATGTTTTATAGCTAAACTATAAATAAAATCGTTAAATTCGCTTGTAAATATTTAAAAAAGACATAAATGAATTAATAACATCCTCACTGACATTCAATTTCATATTGAAAGCTTATTCTGTGTTAATACTGCTTCATTCGTCATTGTAGATTAGAACCTAATATGATAAACACCAAAACTTTTAACAGTCTAAAGACATGGTGAACTGAAAGTTATACGTGTATGTATGCCAACATAATGTTATAAATGATATAAATATAACCACTAATCGATCTATAACGAAGGGAGTGTTTATGAAGTACCACAAGGAATCATTCTCAGCCCTAGTTTCTTGTGTTCTATTATATTTTACTATGAATTGAAATATTTTCCTTAACATTTTATTGATGTTTTGACCAATTTTTTCCTAATTAAAACACGAGTAAAAACTTTGTTATTGGAAAGGACGTTCCTTTTAAATTAATGTAATATTTTGTTCCAGTCTGTACATACTGGACCGCTTGGTATCACTATTCTTCTACCTCGTGCTTCTGTATTGGATCGTGTCTTACTTTGAGCCAGCGAGGGAACTTTTTTCGTACGGCGGTCCCGCAGTGCGGTACCTACCTCTAGTCGGTAAGGCGGTGTTTAGAGACGCATAAACTGTAGATAATGAGAATATTATTAAATATTTTAAGTTTGGAGAAGGTTGCTTTTGTGAGAGTATTGTATACGTTGTCATTTTGTACATTGTCGCTATCGAACACGGTTCACGGTTGTCGGTGTTAGGTGCTTTATTCGTTTACACCTTTTATACTAGACTTAGGAGTAGGTTAAACTTTATACGTTAAATCCAATCAAATTGATATACTCATTATTATTATTATATTTCGACAGTAAGAATGTAAGTCAACAATACTTATTATTTGTCAATCAATCAATGAGTCTTTTATCCTGATCTTATAAGGTTGTTGTCGAAAATATTTTATTGTTTTACAGAATGTCTCTCAGTTCAGTGTGCCTTATGTACCTATTTTTAAATTTTTATTTATATTCTACTGTACAATACATCAACAGAATAATATTTTTTTATTAAAATTAGTACCAAATATACGTATTTAAACACCAAAAAAACATTGTATTTTAATATAAATTATATTTAGGCCTGCACTGAAGAATGGCGCAAAGCCTAATTTTCCTAGATTAATCACGTGGCTACGCTTCCGTGGTCTATTTCACAGGAACTGTTTAGCTTTTAAGAAAAAAGGATTTTTGTTACTTGTAGTACTATTCTGTAAAAATCTTACCGTGAAAACGTACGTGCATTGAACATGAAGTGAGCTATCAATTAATCTAATCAAGGTGGAATATTCACTCTACTTTAGGTTTCACGGTGAGCTGTTTTCAGAATAGACCGGTGGATCAAAAGGCTCTGGACATGTGACATTAGGATGTCTCCCAGCTATCAGGCAAGTAAAGGCCCCCTTGCATCCCTTCTTATATTTGCAGGCTATGATTATGAGAAGGACATAACTTGGTCCCTATAAGGTTCATAGAGCTGCGGTTGGGCTTAAATTGTTGAAAATTTAATGAACTTTAAAAAAGACAAGAACTTTATTTATTCATAAAACGCATAGTTTATGACACTTAGAGCAAAAAGTGAAAATAGGCTCAAAATTTCGCCGGCGGGGATAAACGAAAATTATACAAAAACTTCGTTTGTCACCGCTGCTAGCACCACATAATATTTAATACTAGAGGACGCCTCGCGGTTTCACCCGCGTAGTTCCCGTTCCCGTGGGAATACAGGGATAAAAAGTAGCCTATGTCACCCGGGGAAAAGAGTAGCTTCCCAACAGTGAAAGAATTTTTGAAATCGGTCCAGTAGTTTTGGAGCAATAGGCTACAAACAAACAAACAAAAAAATCTTTCCTCTTTATAATATTGGTATAGATATTAATTATACCTAGTACCTACCTACTTGTTTTTCTCTTTTCAGTTAATTATTTTTTAGCAGTCGGCTTTTTTGTTTTTATGATAATTTGTTTTTTATAGTGTCGATTTCTACTGGGCTAAGAGTTTCTACAGTTTTATAATCATTCAAACAATTTTGACTCTTTGTAATATGGTCTACCTCTGTTTAGATGTCATCATCGTCGTCATTTCAGTCTAAAGACGTTCACTGCTAGAAATAGGCCTCTCCCAAGCTTAGTCACACTGATCGGTCCTGTGTGTCTCGGATCTACTGGATTCCCGCAGCGTTTAGCTGTTTAGATGTGATTTGCGGAAATAATATCACTTTCTGAAACGAACCTAATAGCGGTTGCTTTGATGAAGTGGATTGTAAACACATGGGCTGCTAGACCATAGTCAACAGTGCGTTTGGTTGCCATGAAATTCAGAAAAAAATAAAATTCCAACATTCCTACAAGATTTTAATATTCAATTCCACCGCCGAAATAAGGTTGTAATATTGGCTGCTCGGAATGGGTAAAACTGTCGGCAATAGCCGCTGATAAATTATTGACTTCGTGTTCACAAATGAAGAAGCTCCTCATAGCTGTCTTCATCTGGTTGGTAGTTCTCATACCAAGCCTTCCGATCTATATTCAATTTTGTTCCTGGAAGAAAAACAGGCAGTTAGAACAGCTATTAAGCCATCATCTGCTTAGCCTTTTACCAACAATGTTGCCCAATGGCTTCATGTCGCCTTAGATCCAATTGTACACCAGTATTTTACAAGGAGCTATTGCCTGCTAGACCTACACGACCACGCTACTGGGTATTATGATACCCGTTGGTAAGACTGGATGATAGACTTTCATACTTCCTAACAACCCTTAATGACTGTCAAAGATCTACTTACGATCATCTGGACCAACGGTATAACTTGCTTTACGAGGCACGAAGGCGTATCGGTATGTTTGTCTGTATTCAAGCATCCTCCAAAAGTTCCAAACTAGTAAGTATAACAATTTTAACAGACTTTTGAAAAAGGAGGAAGTTCTGTGTTCGGCTGTATGCTTGTTTTTAACCGACTTCAAAAAAAGGAGCAGGTTCTCAATTCGTCGGAATCTTTTTTTTTTTTTTATGTATGTTCCCTGATTACTCAAAGACGCCTGGGCCGATTTCAAAAAATCTTCTTTTGTTTTTAAGGGTATACTTTCTTGTTGGTCTCATAGTCATCAGGTCAGGATCTGATGATGGGATCCTAGAGCAATCGAGGGAATTCCTCAAAATATTATAGGCATACATATAGTAATTTTGGTATTTTCATCAACAATACAATCACTTGCACTCAGAAAGTATAATTTGGTGAAGTGGAACTGATGAAGAAGACCACAGATGGCCACTGAATCTACTAAATGCTAAGTATGTCACGTATGTAAAAAATATCTCGAATAGTTAACCGACTATGATGAATCAAATACTTATAAATGAATGGTACTGATGAAAATGGTGCCATTGAACTATTCTGATGATGAAGCCGGAAGGTAGGCACTGGAACTCTGATATAAAACAATGTATCCTAGTCATGCTTGGGCTTATTGGAATCGTCATGAGATGTACTTTGGCCATAAATAATTATCATGTTAATTGGAGATACCTACCAAAAAAAAAAAGACAAAAAAACTTTTTAACAAAAAATCAAACCGACTTCCAGAACAAAAAACTTCAAAGCAAATAATAACTTTCTCTTCCGAAGTCGGTGTCGAAAAACTGAAAAAATGGGTAGTCGGTTTGAGTTTTTGTTAAAAAGTTTTTGTTGAAAGAGTACCTATGTTCCCGAATTGGTCTCATTTAAGGAAGGAAGTTCTTCATCGGATTTTGGTGAAGATCTGATGAAGAACTTCGGAGATATACAACATAACTCTTCTTTGGTGAAGATCTGATGAAGAACTTCGGAGATATACAACATATTGTTTATGTCATTTCATAACAATAAATCGGGTTATTGGACGATTCGCACGAATTTAATTCGCCCGAATCGGGCGAAACGAAAACTATTATAAATATTATTTTTTCTGTGTCGATTCGCCCGAAGTTAATTTATCGGTGGGCAAATCGACCACTCTAAAATTATTTTGTAGGCGATTCGCCCAAGTTTTATTTTAGAGAAAATAAATAAAAAAGTACAGTCGTGCTCACCCGTCTCGGGAATAACATGAAGAATTAATCGAAATTTATATATATTTTACTAGAAACTAGGAAAGCAATGCATTCAATAAGTAATTACCACTTAAAACATGGAGATATGCCAGTTAGATAAGATAGACAGGCGACAAAACAATAAGAGGGAGACAGCAATATTCACTACAAAAAAAATAATGAGAAAGTTTTAAACGCTATCAGGTCATTCTGGTACCGGTGAAGACTAACTTAAGTACCAGTAGATTATAATCGTGAAGAAGCTAGGCTGGAATCATGAACGGTAAAAAGAGAACCGGGCGATTTTCGATTCTGAAGTCCTAGTACTCCGTTAGTCTCTACTGCTTATGATTCTAGCCCTGCGAACACTTCTTCATGATTCTAACCTCCTGGTAGTTTGGGTATAAATGCTTATAATGTCAACATCTACCTAAAAACAAAAGAGGAAGTTATATTTTTATCATGTCATTAAACTCTGTACTGAATTTAATCGAATCTTTGATTTTGACGTCCTAAAAAAATTAACGACCCAAGACTAGTAAGCACCTACTGATCCGTAGGTCCCATTTAATTTTGTGGAGTATAATTGCGATACACCTCAATGATATACCTCAGGTGCCATTCAATCAGTTTCCATTTAAGTGGGTGCCCAATGTAGAATACGTGCTCAAATCATATAGTAGTTATTTTAATAAAGACATTTTTGATTAATTTGTGTCTCATTTCATTTCAATAAAAATATATTATGCTTAATACTTCTGTACTTGAGTGAACTTTATCTTAACGGTATTGTCTAAAACACAATGTGCAATACAATGTGAGCGAATCGCCTACTAAATAATTTTAGAGTGGTCGATTCGCCCACCGATAAATTAACTTCGGGCGAATCGACACAGAAAAATTAATATTTTAATAGTGGCCGATTCGCCAGATTTGGGCGAGTTAAATTCGTGCGAATCGTCCAATTACCCAAAAAATCACGCCAGTTCGCTATAAAGGGGTCATGTATAAAGTTTGGTACAATCTCATATCACCGGTTATGTTCAAGTGTTATGTTTATTCGGGTAATCTATTCTACCATAACTTTGGGCATTATAGGTACCTTATAATATAACTTGCTCGTTAAGTAAAACATCAACAAAAAATACAACCGACTTCCAAATAAAAACACTACAAACTGAAAAATACCCTTAATTAAATTTCAAGGAAGTCGGTGTTCCTGTTTTTGTTTTTTTCGCTTTTTGACACCGACTTCCGAAGTAATTGAAGTTATTTTACACTTTTTTGTGTTTTTATTTGGAAGTCGGTTACAGTACCTTATCCTTAATTTTTTTTGGCAAATCTAACGAAGGCTTTCCGTTACGCATGGTATGTGGTAGACGCGCTACTGTTTTAGTATTTAGTAAAACCAAAACCATAGGGGATTACTGTACACTCACTCACGTGGGTGGGATACTTAACTTCAAAAACCAAAACATCTGTCAATTTGTTTTTTTTTTAATTGTCAAAACAACTGTCCGCCAGCCTTCTTTGAATCTGTTATGAAAGCCTAGGTGATATATTCCTCTAGAGTGTTTTCCTTTGAACCTTGGTTTCGGCGTGGATTCCGCTAAGATTACAAGGTAATCCGCTTCTCGCTTATTATAGGGCATTGCCAGGGAGGATTGTTCTACTTGACACATGGCGAATGCTTCTGTCCAATTCAGTGGAGTTGTGTGGAGCTTATAGCACTTGCCATTGTCTTTATTGTAAGTGTATTCTGAAAATAATTAATACAGGTAATGCTTGTATTTCATAACGGCATATTAATAAACCAAACTATGAAACACATTAAATATAGTGTATCATACATGATTGAAAGAATTCCGTTTAGTTTTTAGGCTCTTCTACTTACTATTACTATAAACGCGAAAGTAGATAAGCGAGGATGGGTGGATGGATGTTGGTTACTCTTTCATATATACAATTTGGCACATTTAGACGTATGCTTCAATTTCTTGATAAGCATAAGTCTTTTTTCCTCGGTACACGAGTTCTACTTCCCACTAATACTACTTATTATAATTAATGAGAAGACAAAGTCAAAGATAATAAAGAGTTTGCGCATTGAAATGTTTTTTTTTTAATTTATACAAATGATCAAATCCCAGATCACGGATATCAATAAAACGGTTTATTATAAACTTGAGACACTTTCCAATCTTCATTGAAAAGCTGAATAAATAGTCTGATGTGAGCCCTACATAGCTAGCGGAATAAATAAATAATAGCCTTTTAGAACAAACAGATAGAGTTTTGGCCACGGAGGCCAATCCTAGCGGAGATTACTATTTCCTCAATCTCATAGTCCGATGGGACGTCAATTCGATACGACCGAAGAGAGATAAGGCGAATTAGGCACGAAGTATTGTGCCTGGGGGAGATTATAACTTACCTAAATAGGGCGTATTGCATTGGTAATTCCACTCTAGTGTCTGAAGACTCTTCTTACAAATGAAGGAATACCTTTTGTCACATGTGAAATCGTCCAGGTAACGGTCCTTCTTTTAAATACATGTACACGCAATCCTGTCCTCCTTCATCATCGTCCGGCTGATCAGGCTCCCAGTTGTTGTACACCTCAGAGATTGATTTACCTGAAAATATTGAATTACCATTTTATCTGAAACATATACGTGGATATGTTCATATACTTACACAATTGCAATACAAAGAAGAAAATGATACCTATAATAAAATAATTATAGGTATTGTAAACAGGTCAAGCTAATTATAATCCTAGTCGAAACCAACAATGATCAGTGTCGAAATTAAAAAGTTATTAGAGGTTTTTGACTGGTTGAAAGAGAATCATCATATCTATAAAGTATAATCTAAAGTTTTCATAAGTACAGAAATTACCCTCTGGTATAAATATTCATCACAAGGATTTTAACAAATTGACGGAAGTTTATACAATGATCATTATTTTAAATAAAAACAACATTTTTAAGGGTGTGTAAGTTTCTGCTGTTTCTTTTAAAAATGTACAAACATTATTGTGACTCAAAACCAATGTAGGTAATACTTGAAATATAATACGTACCACCCACGGTCTCAAATACTCCTTCAACCAATAAGTCCGACAGCCCCACATATACATATTCTATTTTCGGCTTAGTTTCATTCCAAAACGATAATAAAGAGTTTGCTTCATCGTCATTATCTGGATGCCAAAAAACTGCGCCATCCAGAGCACACACTCGCTTTACTTCATTCCATATCTGTGGTATCGTGTGGATCTTATAGAAACTCTGGAATGCTTCCATATAATTGTAATCCTTTCGGAAAAACTTTTATTTTTTTGTCCGTCTATGAATAGATACATTTTCATGTAGATAGAGAAATATCGCTTTGCAAAAGGATGAAAATAACAATGTTAATAAAGTGTTTGATGCTTGGAAATGATACAGGATCTTCCATACAGAACACTGATAAGCAATTTATTGTTGAAATATACCATTAAAACGAATAAAATTGAGTCCCTCCTTTATATTAAGGCTACTTGCAAATATCCTTTCCCGAATACTAACAAGTGTTAACTTAAAATATGTTACATAAGCTCTTACTTATAAACCCGAGACATAAACGTGAATTGAAAATATACTTACGTGAATTTGACAAAAAAAAAATACAATTACAAATAATAACAAAGTTTTTGATAACATTTTGTGGAATACGACCGACGTGTTGTAAACATCGCGCGTCAATTGTATCAAGCTTTACAAAGAAAACATACGTAGGTGGATTATTGGTATATTATTAGACAGTCTTGTTCAACCAGTTTTCGCGCAACTAACCATCCAGTCCGTCAACGAGCAGCTAAACTGAACGAGAATGACCTTGGCAGCGCAGTTGGTCATCTACTCGCCAAAGAAAATATGCACCTAGAGCATTTGAAAGAAAAGAAAGAAAGAAACATATTTATGTAGCACAAAAAGTTTTCTAGACAAATAAAAAAAATATATATATACCTAATTACAAAAATTATAATACAAAACAAAAACAAAGAAAGTGTGCCTCACGGCTGCGCCAAATAGGTTTGTTTTTTGCGCTTTGCTCGTCAGTTACATAGGTACATACATACTCGTATATAAACTCACGTTTATTTCTCTTGGGGGTAAGCAAAAACTACAGAATGCCTCCTGCTACGATCCTTACATAATTCTTTTACTCGTCGGTTACATTAACTAGAAAATATTTCCAAAGCAAATATTACTCGATTACTCGCAGTCGTAGTTGTACTTCACAAAAAAAAAATTGATCAATCCTATTTACTTAATACTTTACGCACACAAATGCACAAAGGCGAACTTCTTCTTCGTGACGATGATTCCATTTAGATATTTTATTGGTATTTGCTTTGATCAGAATTCAGCGTCATCGTTGAATTCGCAAATGTCTTTCATGGTATAGGCGTTAACAGCGGCCGACCTGGCGTCGCTCACGTGCGTGAACCAAGAGAGTGTCACGAACTTCAAAGTCAGCCTATACTTATATAATCGTTTTTAGGATTCAAGTCGATTCATCATAATTTCTAAAATATCCAGCTGAGACACACAGACACGACACAGACAAACAGACTGTCTAGATAATGGGTGAAGTCGCACCATAAGGTTTCCTTTTTAAACATTTTGGTATGGAACTTTTATAAGGGTTATTGTCGATTTGCCACAAAATCGATTCGTCACACTTTTGTAAGTTCGGACATTGATAGTAAAATCGTCATAAGCATGAAAGAGTGTGCGTCAATGCGTCACAGGTAGATACAGGTTGTTGCAAATTCGTCACAAATCTTCATATTACACAATTTTTGAAAAAAGTACCGTTACCATACAATGTTCTAGCTCTAGGTTTTTAACTTCAAACAAACTCACCATGCTTCAGCCCTTGAGACTGGTTATTGGTTACAGTTAGGTATCCATCTAGTTATACAATCATCACTACACAAACTCTCTCACGATCCTTCTCGGCGGCCTCCTTCTGGACTCACGCACGATCTAATAGAAGGGGACCATTTCGCTCTAGTTTTCAATATCTGCCTGCACAGCTCTCACTGCTAGTGGCAGAGACAGGTCTCACTCGATTGTGGCGACCAGGACCTACCACTCAGAGGACCGGACGCAGAAACGTAATACTCGTACATATAGACAAAAGCAAAACGCAAAAAAGACTACTTAAATAACTACTGTAACGCTCAGTGTTCACGGCTACGGTCAGGTTAGCCGCAGGACCACGCTGGCAGATGGTCGCCAGATGTGTGAAACGCACCCCACCCCGCGCCCACGCAGGCTTCGGGCCCGCAGACTCGCTGACCAGAGGCCTTAGTGCGAGTTTTTACTCACGCTCACTCGGGATACGTAAACGATCTCTTATGTCAAAATGTATACAATAAAAGTCGTTTCTCCTTACCGTCACCAGACGGCGCTTATCCGGTTTCAATACAAAATGATGTTTACGTGATCACCAGTGAGCGTGAGTAAAAACTCGCACTAAGGCCTCAGTACTCAGTAGACATTCGATTCGAGTCGCGTACGCTAGATAGATCGAGTATTCCACGGTCCTAGCTCGTTCCCGTCATAACTATTGTCGTAGCTTTAAGTTTAGTCGTACGAATAGTTTGTGTTATACTGTAGTTAGCTTGTAGGAACATTTATGTACATAGTGTTGTGTATTAAAAGTGTTTATCGTGGCATGAACTGTAATCGTTTTATTACGACACCTAGCCGCCCTTATACTACCTATTATTATTATGTTCTTTATTCATTAAATTTCTTATTATCTACATTTTTAAATACATTTAAGAAAAAAAAAAAAATAATAATAGAGGCCCACCGGTATCGGGAACAGGGTCCAAGCTACCGGCGGTCAGGTTTCCAGAGAGAGGAACCTCCGAACAATAAGATCCGCGTCCAGAAGTACTGCTTTCTGAATCAAGCCCTTGATCCTGCCGCCTATCGAGAGCCTCCAAAGGTGTTGGTCGAGGCTCGTGGCTATTAAGCCATTGGCTGATACAATGATCGCTGAGTCCACATCCCACATGTCGACAACCTCGCGAGCCAAGTCAAGATACTTGATTTGCTTATTTTTCTCGGCTTTCACGATGTTCCCGTCATGCGGGATGGTTATGTCAACAATCATTGCACGCCTCTCGATTCGGACCACCACCACTATATCAGGCTTATTGGCCATAATAGTCCTGTCAGTGATGATGGACCGATCCCAGTACAATGTGATATTGCCATTCTCGAGAACTGGGTCGGGCACATACCTTTAGTACGGCACCTCCGATGCCACAAGAGTGTATTTCAGAGCAAGTTGCTGATGGACAATCCTGGCTACAAGTTTGTGCCTATGCAAATACTCTTCGTTAGCTAGACGAGAACAACCAGAGATAACGTGGCGTATGGATGCACCCATAATAAAACCACATAAATAGAAACAGCTATCGAAACTCAAAAAAGAGATAAAGCACCAGGACCAGATCGGATAAGTAATGAACTACTTATAGCTGGGAAGACTTACGTTGCACCCATACTCACGGCCATATTCAACGAAGTTTTAAATACGGAAATTATACCCAAGCAATGGACTTGTTCGACAATCACGCTGATACACAAGAAAGGAGACAAAAACGAGATAAACAACTACAGACCGATCAGTCTAATGTCAAACATTTACAAAGTCTTTGCGAAGGTAATCCTTAAGCGCATAACAAAAATACTTGATGAGAATCAACCAAAGGAGCAAGCTGGGTTTAGAAGCGACTTTTCGACTATAGACCACATATATGTCGTTAAACAAATCTTTGAAAAAAGCAAAGAATATAACATCCCCTTCTACTGCTGTTTTGTAGACTACAGTAAGGCCTTCGACTCACTAGTACATGAACAAATATGGATCGCGCTTAAGAATCAGGGAGTCGACAGCAAATACATAAGAATAATCCGAAATATATACAAAAACAGCACAGCTAGAGTCAAATTAGAAAGAGAGGGTGAAGAAATCACAATAAAACGAGGGGTAAGACAGGGCGACCCGCTATCACCAAAATTGTTTTCAGCCGTTCTCGAAGAAATTTTCCGGCATCTCAGCTGGGACAACTTCGGTCTCAACATAAACGGAGAGAAATTAACTCATTTGAGGTTCGCTGACGACCTAATAATTTTTGCATCAACAAAAGATGAAATTCAAAAAATGCTGAATCAGCTAAATACTGAAAGCCGGCAAGTAGGACTAACCATGAACCACGATAAAACTAAAATGATGACAAATGACACACAAGAACCAATTACCATAAACAACAGTTATATAGAATATGTAAACGAGTACACTTATCTAGGCCAAATTATATCACCAACCGACTTAATGTCAAAAGAACTGGAAATAAGGACAGCTAATGCGTGGAAAAGATACTGGTCTTTTAGGGAAATAATGAAAAACAAAGAAATAAACATGTACATTAAAAGAAAACTTTATAATACTTGCATAATGCCAGTTCTTACATACGGGTGCCAGACTTGGGCTCTAACAAAAGCTCATACCAAAAAGTTAGAAGTCTGTCAAGCTGCCATGGAAAGAAGTATGCTCGGGAAAAGGAGACTGGATAAAATGAGAAACGAAACACTCAGAAGACGCACAAAAATAGAAAATGTTGCACTTAAAGTAAAGAAATTAAAATGGAGATGGACAGGACACACAGTAAGGGGAAGGGAGAAATGGAGTAGAACATTGATGAATTGGTTCCCTAAATACAATAAACGAAAGAGGGGGAGACCGTTTAAAAGGTGGGAGGACGAACTAAAGGGTATCGCAGGAAAAACATGGACAAGGACGGCGAGAGATAGAGAGGGGTGGAAGAGGTTGGAGGAGGCCTTTGCCGAAAATGGGCAAACAGATATTATATGTGTCGATGTCATGTAAAAATATTGTAATAATTAAGTACTTTGGAATTATCTGAATAAAAAAGGCTTAAAATAATAAAAATAATAAATAATGGATGCACCCGGACGGTGACATGCCCGACAAATGTCAACCGTGCCGTCCACACTTCCGCGGGATATACAATCTCATGACCGACGATCGTGGCTGACGCATTCGATATGCAGTCAGCAGTGTACGGACCCGCCTATCCAGGGCGTCAATTTCCGTTTGAGTCCATTTGAGTATGCCGAAAGAGAACATCAATACCGGCATGACCCAACCGTTGAAGGCGCGCACCTTGTTTCCGCCCGAAAGAAGGCTATTGAATACATTCTTCAGGCGGCCAAAGAAGCGTTCCCTCAACGATTGATTCATGTCAGTAGTGCTGATAAAGCTTCCGACATACCCAAATACTTATAGATTTCGTTTGGAGAGAGGGATCTCAGGTTTATGGAATCCGTGAGTTGAATTCCTACGGATTCCACATTCTTCCCTCGCTTTAAATGCATGACCGCACATTTGTCCTCACCAAACTCCATCCTGATGGCGCTACTAAAATTTTTTGTTACCTTCAGTAGCTCCATCAGCTGCAGATTGCTGGGGGCAAAGAGCTTCAGGTCATCCATGTAAAGGAGGTACAACCTGACCACCTCTCTTCAACCGATAGCCTAGCCCTGAATTCTCCAGGATGCTTAGAGGATTCAGGTCTAGGCAAAACCAAAGTGGACTCAAACTATCACCCTGGAATATACCTCGCTCGATCCTTACAGGTTCGCTATTCCTCTGGATATTTCGACATCCTGGATAGCGAAGGACTGTGCTCCATTGCCCCATATCAGGAAGGTGCGTAGAGTTGTAGCTATTTTACCTATAGACATCATTTTGCTAAATATTGAACTCTGCCTTTTCAATTGGCTCGTTTGTAAATAATGAGATACACGGGCTACAAGGTTAAGCAACGCTTGCTAGGGGGACCCGTGGATGGGTGAGCATGCATTATGCATTCAGGGACTCATTAATAACTCGTTGATCAATTGATAATGAAAACGAATTAAAAACCATTTTGGAAAATTACGATAATATGTCCATAGGTGAAATGTCACAAAAAGTTTGTGTTTTGGAACGATATTTTTTTTAAATCTTATATGTATGATTTGAATGATTTTAGTTTTTATACTTTGAAGACATTGCTGGCAAATCAACTGACTGTTGTTTTAATTTTTCTGTTAATTTATTGCCGCAATTATAAAAATTCTGTTATATTTTTCTGCAGTCTGTACAGATACAGAGAAAACGAATGTGTCGAATTTACAATACTCCAAAATTATATACTACAAAAAAATTAAATAATGATGTATTTAGGCATGTTTGTTTCTGTAACGAATTGACTTTGTGGAAAATCCTCAATAATCCCTTTATAACTTATGTAATGAAAAAAACCGGCCAAGTGCGAGTCGGACTCGCGCACGAAGGGTTCCGTACTATTATCGCAATAAACGACACAAAAATCACGTCACAAGAAACGTGAATTTTGTGCCGTTTGTGAGCCCTATGGCCTTTATCCCTTTATTGTATTTACCCTATGGGAGCCCCCTTAAATATTTATTTTATTCTGTTTTTAGTATTTGTTGTTGTAGCGGCAACAGAAATACATCATCTGTGAAAATTTCGACTGTCTAGCTAGCACGGTTGATGAGATACAGCCTGGTGACAGACAGACAGACAGACCGCCAGACAGACAGACAGACGGACCGCGGAGTCCTAGTAATAGGTTCCCGTTTTTACCCTTTAGGTACGGAACCCTAAAAACTAATCCCGATTCTGAAAATCTTTAGAATCAGAGAAAAACGGGTAATTCAGACTGACTTCTGAAGAGAAAGTCAGCAGTCAGGGTCTAAATTAGATTTTTCTTTTAGAATGTTGAAGCCAATATCTGTCGAGAGCTGGTCATCGATGTGAAGTCGATCCCTAAATAGTTGTACGTGCTCTTGCGTGACCATTACTCTTGTGAATATATATATATATGCTAATTCGGTAGTACTATGCATATTGTATCTATGTGATACGACTGGGAAACTAAAGAACCGATCTGAACATGTAGATACACACAAAACTCGTATCTTTAGCAGTCGGCTAACATAGTTATGAAAGCCCAAGTGATATAATGCCTCTTTGGTATGTTTCTTTGTACCTTTTTTCTGATGAGAGACGTTTAAAATTGACTTTGGTAATGACTTACGTCCTTATCCGTCCATATCACATCGATGTACCTACGATAGTGATTATATTTCGAGCATAAGAATTTAAGTTCAGTTGAAAATTCATATTTTGTTATTTTAAGTGTTAATTATTCCTATTTCTTATGATAATATAGTATTTTACGAATACTCGCACCAAACGCGCAATTATAATAGTAGTTTAAGCAAGGGTTATAAAACACAAGTGTGTGTTTATCACACAAGTGTTTTTAATACCTAATCATATACCGTTGCATACACTACTTTATTTTCACTCTTATAGTTGAAATAAAACAAAAGTGGAAAAGAAAAATGTGTGGTAAGGCGGAAAATTTAGCTTTTCATTGCGCATGACTGGGCAGCGTGCGCATCCATAGACAATGACATTGACACTATTTTTCTACATTAAGTCAATGAGCCCATACGCGCAAATAAATGACAAAATTAATATGAAACAGCTATTTTATGATGCAGTTATTTGAAAATCTAAGGTAATGTTGCACTGTAATGCTTTTTTTAATTTTAAATATCCACGAAAAAAAAGTAAGTGCATTATTTTTAAATTCATATTTGGAACATTGCTTTTTGAGCATAGATAAACATATGTTACGAGTATATGTTTAAAAGGAAACAATAGTTGTATTTTAATATCAATTTTATTGAAACATAAAATTCCTCCACTGTTAATAAACCTATGTACCTAGGTATATCAAGGATTCAAGGCCTTATTCATTTAAACTAGCTTTTCCAGCGACTTCGCTTCCATTTCCTACTATTAATTTTTTCGGGATAAAAAGTGGGTTATGCCAGTCGGGATTTGTTTAGCTTTCTATCGTCGATTGAGTTTTCGTAATGAGATAAACATCTTGCCAAAGATTACCTTGTACACAAAAACAATTTTACTTCTTAATAATATAAGTTTGAAGTGGTTTGCTGGAGAAAATTTCGCCATCTGAATGTAACTCACAGACGGACTGCCAGTAGTCAACCTTTGTTAAGTGTTACAACTGGTGTTTGATTAACCAGAACGAAAAAAGAAAATACTACCATGAGGCATTGAGTTAAATGTACTACGTACTAGAGGGGACTCTTCAACTCAATTGTTTGTAACTCGCGCGCACTCCAACTCACTTAGTCTGTGACAAGCGCTCGCTGCAACGTGACACGTTTGAGTACTAAGTTTTGTTTCTTATAAAATGCCTTCATGTGTATTGAGATACTGTTGAAACAAATCGAGAAATATAAGTAAAAGTCAAGGAGTGCTTAATTTAATTATATTTTATCAATTTATTGTAACTCATGACGTCGCGTCACCGCGGAGGCGGGATGGCGGCCATGTTTGTGTGAATGTCAAAGAGTAAGGAAAAGTTCATCTGCGTGCATTGATTGTTTATCTATGAGAACATAACTTCCCCCCGCTTGCCCCGCTGTCACCGAATTATGCGCAATCTTTTGTATGAAATAGCTTCTCTAGTACGTAGTACCTTTAACTCAATGCCATGAGGATTAATTATTCAACGCCACCACCGACATAAGGTTGTAATATTGGCCGCTCTGAATCGGATAAACTGGTGGTGACAGTCGCAGGTAAATTATCTACTTCGTGTTCACAAATGAAGAAGCTCCTCATGTTGCATGCGGTGTTGATAAGGCGTCCGTTGAAAAACATTGAGCCGCACTCACGGTTGTCTTCGTCTGGTTGGTAGTTGTCAAACCAAACGTCCCGGTCTACATTCAATCGAGTCCCTGGAACAAAATTCATAGTGAAAACCATAACTCACTCATGTTCTGCGACTTTGTTTTATACTATGTAAAGATTTAAGTACACACACACACTTTATAGAGAAAATAAAGAATATAGATTGAAGAGCACAAAGGTACTGATAAATTAATTCATCAAACTATCTAATTGAGGCCTTAGTGCGAGTTTTTACTCACGCTCACTCGTGATACGTAAACGATCTCTTATGTCAAAATGTATACAAAAAAAGTGGTTTCTCCTTACCGTCACCAGACGGCGCTTATCCAGTTTCAATACAAAATGATGTTTACGTATCACGAGTGAGCGCGAGTAAAAACTCGCACTAAGGCCTCTGATCTCATCTAGTGAAGCACAATAAAAATGACTTATTACCAGCTTACTCCGAAGTTACTCTTGGTCTAGCTAATCAATCTACACCAATATTATAAAGAGGAAAGATTTTTTTGTTTGTTTGTTTGATTGTTTGTTTGTTTGTACCGAATAGGCTCCAAAACTACTGGACCGATTTCAAAAATTCTTTCACCGTTGGGAAGCTACTCTATCCCCGGGTGACATAGGCTACTTTTTATCCCTGTATTCCCACGGGAACAGGAACTACGCGGGTGAAACCGCGAGGCGTCCTCTAGTTATTAATAAACATGGAGTAACCTCAATCTAACTGTTCATTCCTTATTCTTGGATTTACGCGTAAAATATGGCAACCCAGTTGAATTTAAAAGTAAAAAGAATGAACCAGTAATTGAAAACAAGGAAGTTGATGACATACAGTAGATAAATAAAGGAAAAATGTAGTGGACAGAGTGATATCTATCATACAGTTTTGAAAGTAAATTTCAAAATTATCTCAACAATTTAAACTTAAATCGCTCAGAAATAAGAAACGATTGAAGATATATTTACAATATATTTATTATTAACTAAAAATTTTCATCATCAAATCACAACTATCAAAATGTCAATCAAACATAATAATAATTGTACACCGTAGATACACTACTCTTACGAGTAATTCGACCTTAAGCTAGCCAGCACAATGGTGTAACTTTTAGTACGAGAACTCTTTATTCCCTGTTTATTAATACGGAAATTTGTTAGTACCAACCTAATGCTTATAATAAATTTAATCATACCTTAGTCAACGTTTATCAATAAAACGGCTTGAGTATATTTTATATAGATCGAGTAACCTGTTACTACGAAACACGATAACCCTTTTTAACACTAGAGACTTGTGCTTCTGATTACCCGTAACGACTGTCAAAGCTTGGACAAGCAGTATCGTAAGGCTCCAGACAAGTGGCATCGAAAGCGTGGCGATAGCAATTATCCGCAAGGCAAAATTGTATGGGATTGACAAGACGTGATATCGAAAAACCACGTGCACAATCCCTGACATTTCGACTATCGCCTTCGTTGACATCGAATGCCACTTGTCCACTCTTGCTGCCACTTGTTGATCGTATTATGTATGGTCACCACATCGATAAACGCAACGCCAGATTTAATTTTATAGCCGCAAGCCTCATGAATCAGTATTATTTCAGTAATAAAAACAACGCCTAGTTAACGTCACTCACGCACCTTTAATTGTCTGCCAGCCCTCGTTAAATCTGTTATGAAAGCCCAGGTGATATATGCCTCTTTGGTAGTCCCCTTTGATCTTTGGTTTTGGTGTTGATTCCGTTAACTTTGCAAGATAATCTGCTTCCAGCCGATTGCTGATCACCGCCAGGGAGGATTGTTCCAGTTGACACATGGCATATGCTTCATTCCAGTTCAGTGGAGTTGTGTGGAGCTTGTAGCACTTGCCATTATTTTTATTGTAGGTGTAATCTGAAAATAATAAATGCAACATGATTATTTATAATCGACGAAAAAAAAGGAGGAGTTTCTGAATTTGACGTGTATATTTATACATATTTATGTATGACCATAAGTTTATATAGAGTTATCCTATTTTAAAAATTGTTTAAATTTAAAAAATAAAATCCATCCCTAAAAGTAGATAAACAGGATTTATTGATAACTAGCTTCTGCCAGCGGCTTTGAAATTCAAATCACTTTTAGTCCCTAAGGGATTAATTAGCTATTTTGGTCCCTGTTAACAAGGAATAAACGAGCTCTTTTAAACAGATGTGATAAAAGTAGATTGCCCACCTCGGGAGTACCACTATTTTAAGCTCGAGTAACGTACTTTGAATCCCTCGCTCCGCACTGAATTATAAAAATCACTCTCGCCCTTAAAATAGTTGTTTGCTTCCTAGGTAAACAATATACTATCTTATCCCAAGGGAACATTGTACCGGGATGAAAAGTAGCCTATGTGCTATTCCAGACTATAATATATGTCTGTGCCAAATATACAGATCCGTTCGTCGTTCCAGCGTGATTAAGATACATCCACACACCCATCCATCTATAATATTAGTAAGATTTTCCAACAAAATTTTCAATGGCTTATGTTTAACTAACCATCAGATCTAGTAAAAAAAAATTTTGGTCCTACTTAAGTCAACCAACTCCAAATTATGATTGTTTAATCCAAAAATAGTTAATGACCATAAAAAAATGAATAGTAATTTAATATAAAATAACATTTAAATATGTAACATCTTCTTATCCTATAAAAGTAAATTATTCCAGATAAATCATTACATTCCTTAACAATAGTAAATAAACCCCAATGATATTGTAAAATCATTACTAAAGTCTGAGCTTTTTATGACTCTAATTATTAACCACTACTAACTAAATAGCTATTTTCTATTTAGCGTTAAGAAATAAACCCACACGTATAAAATAATCCTTTATTAAAATTTAAATAAACTTAATAAAACAGCCTCTGTGTAATTAACATTTATGTTAATCATATAAAAATCTTATAAATTCTCTAAGAATCAGTCTTCTATAATATTTTAAATTATCTAATAATTATTTTAAATTTTCTAAGAATCAGTCTTCTAAATAAGTATAATATAATATTCTGGTACAAAAAATTGTCATTTTGAAATTTACTGCTCAATTAATGATTTGGCTGGTCGTCCTCTTTTACGTTTCACGCCAATCGGAATAGCTCTTTCTTGCCTCTGAAGGCGGCTGGATGTGTTTAAGTCGAATTACCAATCCAACCTGCTATTAATATATAATCTTTTAAGAATTTTGGGCAATTGCACCATCCGCGGGGCGCGGGCGCGAGACAACTTTGGAGTCGGTTATGTACCACATCTATACCAATATTATAAAGAGGAAAGATTTTTTTGTTTGTTTGTTTATTTGTACCAAACTCCAAAACTACTGGACCGATTTCAAAAATTCTTTCACCGTTGGGAAGCTACTCTATCCCCGAGTGACATTTTTTTCCCCTGTATTCCCACGAGAACGGGAACTACGCGGGTGAAACCGCGAGGCGTCCTCTAGTTTGGTATATAGTAGTAACATTTTATGTCAATCAAATGCTGTATTTAGGTAGAAATAGCGCATTAATTTGCTCATTAAAAAATGGTGATAAATTTACTAAATTTGGTCTCATAGTTCAATTTAAAGTGCAGTCATGAATAAAATAACTACAAACATTGTAATTTTTGGTTTAGTTTTTTTTTTGCTGATTGGTGTATATTTTAGGTAGTAGAGGTTATGGTCTCAAAATTCTTATTGGTGGTCATTATATTTATCCGCACTTTCAGTTATGAACTGAATCTGTTGAAATTAAGTAAACTAAATAGCGAAAATTTAGTCCCTAGGGATTAATGATTAATGCCCCTGTTTACGAATAATAAACTGGCTCTTTTTGAATAGATGTGATAAAAAGTAAATAAAAAACAAATTTCCGAATGCTTTAGAAGCGAACTAAAAATATGTACCTAAACAAGAAGAAAATCATGCTATGCAGCGGAGGATACATATTCGCGAGCTGGCTGACAAAAACCTTGTGTATACTCCGACTGGTATTCATAAAAGTAGAACACGGCTTTATGAACGAATGAAAGGACTTATGTAAACACTGCTGAATTTAATTTATATGTAAAAAAAAATTGAGAATCGTTTGATGTTTGGCCAAGTCGCTTTATTTGAGTTCGAAGATTAAAAACAGTAGTAATGTTATTAAAACGACCTGGAATATTATTAATAGTGAAACGGGAAGATCTGGTAATCGAAATATTGACTACAGCCTTTCTATTAATGACAACATCTTAAAATCAGTCAGACTCACAAGTCGCAGTGGCCTGTGAAAATTTATTTCCAGATATTACCATTTCAACTACTAAATCCCTAACCTCATCACCGTCTGTTGCTGAGTCTTTGCTAAAAGAAAATGTTAATGTTTGCGATTCGGAATTTCTCTTTGAACATATTACTTGTAGAGAAATCACTAAAACCTTTCACACTTTAAATGTTAAAAAGACTGCAGATCTGTGGGGTCATTCTGTAGAAGTTGCTAAGTCAAATTCACATTGTAGCATCTAGTTTAGTTCTTATCTTTAATAATTGTATCAATTTTTAATAAACATAAATTATTACATAGCAAACAGTTCGGTTTTACAAGGGGTCGTTCAACTACTGATGTGTTGAGCTTTTAGGACATATTTATGTGTACAATGCATGGGAAGATCAGTGCGATGCCTTGGGAATCTTTTGTGATTTGTCTAAGGCATTTGATTGTGTTCTTCATGAAACGCTAATCGGGAAACGCCGCCACTACGGTATCCGCGGAATAGCGCTCTGGATCTTCTTACTTCATACTTGAGTAATTGAAAAGTATAAGTAAGTTGACGTTAATGGAAAAGCTAATCATCCCGATCTATAATAACAATGGGAGTCCCACAGGGCTCAATTCTTGGTCCTTTTTTGTTTCGTATTTAAATTAATGACTTGCCTTACCTCATAAAGGATAACCATGATATAGTGTTGTTTGAGGATGATACTTCATTTTTGTTTAAACTTAAACGTCAGCAGCTGATTACAGACCATGTAAATAGCGCGATCTCAAAAGTAGTTCACTGGTTCAATGTTAACAATTTACTTCTTAATGAAAAAAAAACAAATGCATTAAGTTTACCCTACCTCACGTTAGACAGGTGAAACTGATGTGCTGATAAAGGGCGAAGAATTGAATCCTGAAAATAGCACGGTATTCTTAGGCTTAACTTTGGATGCTCAGCTTCAGTGGGGCCCACATATAGATAAATTGTCAAAAAAGCTAAGCCATAGCTAAAGTACACTAAACGGGCTGTCTCTATGTCAGTTAAATTACGATTTTTTCTAACAGCATATGCTGCGGATGCTGTTAGAAAAAATCGTAATTTAACTGACATAGAGACAGCCCGTTTAGTGTACTTTAGCTATTTTCATAGTGTAATGTCGTTTGGTATTCTGTTGTGGGAAAATGCCGCCGACATTCAAACTATCTTTGTTTTGCAGAAAAGAGCTGTTTGAGCAATTTAAAAATTGAGCCCGAGACACTCTCAGAGAGAAAAATAAGGAGATTAATTTAATGACTGTACGTTCTCAGTATATTTATGAAAAGCTTTTATCTGCCCATAAAAATATAAAATTGTTTAAAATATACAGTGATATCCATAACATAAATACTAGGAACAAAAACAAATACACAGTCACCTATTTTCTTGAGCCTTTTGGTACTACAAAGTACTATCACAGTCTAAAGTGCAGTCCTATCTTCACGAAACTATAGCATAGCCAATCAGTCCCACTTACGACCTTCTTCTATAGACACATCACACTCATACACACATCTGTATGTTGAACTCTTTCATAATGAACCAATGAGAACGTGACATGGCCGCAACGTCATACTATTTATTAAAATCACAAAACATGTGGGTGGTGGTGTTTCAAATCCATCCTCATTAGTAGATATTATAATATAAAACAATCGTTTACCTAAACTTTATAACATTGTGGGTAGATTTCAAACACAATACCCACACGTTTTGTTGCCAATATCGATCGCAGTTACTCTCGTATATTGCTATTCATCAAGAATCCTAGAGAGCGCGGTAAATAATCATTTAACTTTGAGTTACTTTGATTAGAATGAGGTATTTAATTTCATAGGCAAACTTAAGTGTCCATCTGGTCTAGCGGTTAACACTGCTTGATGATGAAACCACAACATGACTGGTTCGAATCCCGAACACATAAAAATAATATTATATTAAGTGAAGAAACATCACTTTTTTTTCTATACATATTTTATATATTTTAAATATTATTTTTAACTTAAAAAAGTGTTTAGTTAATTGGATCTTGAGCATTGCATTTGAATGAGGGTAGAACTTTTTATTATATTCGGTAAAATCACCGAAGATGAGGGTATATTGAAAAATATGATTTGCTTGAAGAAACACTTAATACGACGTTGTTGGTTGGTGAACTTTAATCAGAGCGTTCGAGGTATTATAATAGAGATGTTTATTTGAACTACATAATGCAAGCAAATATAAGTTTAGAAACTAGGGCACACATTGTTGCCTTGCATATCTTATAGGCTAAATACAATCACAAATTTCTGATGAAACCGGATTATGTAAGTTATATTATAAAATATGGAAATATGGTAGATGATATTTTTGTGTCAATTAAGAAAATAAATCGCTTTTTTTAATGTTTAATAAGTGTTTTTTATTTTTAGAGGAGAACTGTGATTCTTTGGATAAAGAGGTTTGAGGAAGAAGGAAGTCTCAAGAGTCGTGCATGAAGTGGGAGACCACCGCTTATAAGTCAGTCTCAATGAAGTGTTATGGTGAATGAATATGAAAACAATGGTTTATACCAACTAGGCGTTTTGCTAGTGAATTCGATACCTACGTCTGCGCACTGTTCGCCGCGCACTCCATGCCGAAGGAAAGAAGTGACTTCATTTCGTTTTTTTTAAACAAATTATTCATCATACAACTTTATGGTTTTTTTTTGTTTTGTTTGTTTTACAATGACGAGATACTGCATTGAATTTCTTTATTTTATTCTATAGTGCTTACAAACTAAAATCAGTGTTGGAAATATTTTAACTAAAAACAGGATAAAATTAATTTTTAAGTAGGATTCCCATTCAAGAAACGTGATTTTTGTGCCGTTTTTGCGATAATGGTACGTAACCCTACGTGCGCGAGTCCGACTCGCACTTGGCCGGTTTTGTTTTTCTAATTACAGTTAAACACATCTAAAAGTGGTATATATTTTTGTATTTACTTCAAAAAAACCCTTTATTTTGATATTCAACTCGATGGGTGTTAAAAGAAAAAAAAACTGTGACCCAAAAATGGGGAATTAAATATAATCAATATGGGGACCAAATTCGCAAAATTTGTTTATTTTTACGTTACTTATCTTGGCGGTCAAGACTTATCTAACGATGTCTTAATTATATAAATCCGTCTAGTGGTTTGAAAGATATGAGGTAATTAGCGAAAATGGTTGTTAACCAACTTTAAATTGTTATATGTGTTTACTAAACTGATATTTAAAATTAAAAATGGTGAAACAAACCTATAGATAATTTTTAAATAACTATCCAACGATACCCCCATTATGACCTCTGGTGGTTGCTGTGGTGATTTTGGAGTACTCTCATGTCTTTAGTGACACTCGCAAGGTTAAGACGAATCGATTGACATAAGAATCATCAAAATCGACCCAAGCGTTTGGTCGCTAGAATGCCACATAGGAACTAATATCATTTTCTCAAAAATGGTATGTAATATTGCCATAACATCTCTAAAAAGTCTCCAGAAAGTGAATTCTACCGGAGACTTATTCACAACTGTCCAGTAAGAAGCGAGATTTTAAATTTGGAATCTCCTACTGTCCAGTAAGTAAGTATGTAATTTACTTACTGGACAGTAGTAGGGATAGGTCCGATATATCAAAACGTAACTTATATCGGATATGTGTTAGATATCATATCATATAGATATCTATATCAAAACAACCGATGTCTGAAAACCGAACTAAACCATTTACTTTTCAAAATCAATGACGAACAACGAACAAACATAATTATGCCCGTGTTAGGCCTTTTTATTCGCGCGATTTTTCGTCCTTTCTGCGGCCTATGGAATTGTATTGTACGCATTGCGGTAAAAAACTACATAAATCCGCGCAAATAAAATCGCAGTGCCTGCTAAGCCTTAAAGTGTTCATTTGTTTTTTTTTTCAATAAACAGCTTTCTATTAGCAAGCCAGTTCGAAATTTAAATAAAACCTTTGATAAGTTACCTCCTTGGTTGCCTTGTTTCGGTGAAAAAGATCGTTCCATTTTAAAATAACACGACAGATATGAGTTTACTATGTAGTTTATTTGGCCGCTACACACGGCAGATATGGATTTTCATACAACTTTTGCCGGCCGCTGCTCTCATGTATTTGGTCTGTACTGCAATTATGTTTTTTCTCGAAGAAGGTTGTCAAAATAATTCTCAAATTTCCAAGCATGTTTGAGAAAATATAAATAAATGCCCCCGGTAAATTGATCACAATATCTATCAGTAATTGACCTAATATGAATGTAAACTAAAATATTAATTAAACGAATTTGTTATTAAACTTTCTTTCATTTTTGAGAAAAGCATTATACAAGCCTCAACCAGTAAGAAAGACATCCTGGCCTCGTATATAACCGGACTTCACCTGCGGTTCGGTCCGGTTAACTCATACTTGGCCAGGAAGTCTTACTTACTGGATTCTGCAGTAATGTACTATATCCTCATTAGGCAGTCGGGTAAATAAGAAACATTTTAACAAAAAATGTAACCGACTAAATAACGAACTGAAAAGCATAAAATAAACATTTAGTCAAGCATTTTGAGGTATTATATAACCAACGAAAAATTCAACGAAGCTACAATCATTCTTTGCTTTAATTTGCATGTTTAGTTGTTTATCGCCAACTCAAAATGATGGATTAATAATCTTGTTTTATTTTTTTAAGTTTCAGTTCATTATTACGCCGGTTAATTTTTTTATTAAAACGATTTTGATCATCGCAGATTCAGTTAATAAGTAGATAGGTTACACGGAATCTAAATAAACCGCTTTCAATTCAATAATGTATTTAGAAGTAAAAGCTTACTAACGGCTTCTGCGATCGATAGTAAGCCACGCCTTTCTCGCAGCATATGGTTTTGGCAAGTAAGTTGGTAATTTACACATATAACTATAATATTATGCCCGTCGATAGAAACTCCATTTTCAGAGCAAAGCGCAAGTACAGGGGTTTCCCGCTCAAAGTACAATAACAAACATGCGTTCATCGATTTGTCAAACAAACCACTGCTGGACATAGGCCTCCCCTAGGCGTCGCCACATTGACCGATTCCGTGCGTCTTGCATCCAGCGCCTTCCCGCAACCTTAACCAGGTCATCGGTCCACCTAGTGGCAGCCCTTCCAACGTATCGTCTTATTTAACAATCTTACACAATCATTACATTTATTTTAACAGTATTTTTTTCTGCATGTAATACCCGCTAATCTTCTAATGTCATCCTCCCATCTACGTCGCTGTCTCCCTTTCTTTCTTTTGATAATCAAATCAATCAAAATATACCATCATCATTCCATCATTTAACAATACCAAACGATAACAAGCTATAGTAATAGTTAGTTCGCTAACCTATTAATATTGTTAAGCTAATTATTAATATATAATATTATTTAATTTGGCATTGTTAACTATCATTGTTTTAAAGTAAAATACTTAAGCGCAGGCCCTATATAAATGGCGTCGGGCACGGACGTCGCACGGGCGGCTTCCTATTCTATTCAAATTTCATACAAAATGTACGGAAAAGAGACAGACATTAAATTTTTTCAACATTTACCAATCTCCATGGGAAATCCTAAGATTTACCGTGTAATTAGGATTATTGGACGATTCGCACGAATTCAACTCGCCCGAAACGTGCGAATCGATCCTTATTTAATTATTTTTTTTGTGGCCATTCGCCCGAACTGAATTTATCGGTGTGCGAATCGACCACTCCAAAATTATGCAGTAGGCAATTGGCCGATGGGGCTGAAAAGTTCTGGAATGGCGACCGCGAACTGGTAGACGATGCGTTGGAAGGCCTCCCACTAGGTGGACTGATGACCTGGTTAAGGTTGCGGGAAGGCACTGGATGCGATACGCACGGGACCGGTCAATGTGGCGACGCCTTGGGGAAGCCTATGTCCAGCAGTGAATTGCAGGCAATTGGCATACATTTTATTTTAGGGCACAAAAAATAAAAATAGTACAGCCGTGCTCACTCATCCTGGAAACAATATGAAGAATTAATCGAAGTTAAAAAAGTTATGCACGTTAGATATGATAAACAGGCGTCGAAACAATAAGAGGGAGACAAGAATATTCGCTACAAAAAAAAATTAAGAGAAAGCTCTATGCTCTCATTCCGGTACCGGTAAAGACTAACTTAAGTACCAACCCCTTCTAACCAACTTACAAACGCGTTTCGTATCAAATCTCTTTATACAATCGTTAACGCCTTCTATTTGTATGGTTTGACCACGTGACTTAACGTTTATTAAGTGTCATTCCCATACATTGATGCGTTTTCTACTAGCGTTATCGATTGTAGATTGTCAACTTGGCTTCAGGTGCAGGAGATTATAATCATGAGGAAGCTAGGCTGGAATCATGAGCGGTAAAAAGAGTACCGGGCTATTTACGATTCTGAAGTCCTAGTACTCCGTTAGTCTCTACCGCTTATGATTCTAGCCCTCCAAATATTACTTCATGATTTTGGCCTCCTGGTAGTTTGGGTATAAATGCTTATAATGTCAACATCTACCTAAAATAGTTATATTTTTATCACTCTCTACTGAATTTATCGAATCTTTGAATTTGGTGTTCTAAAAAAATAAACGTCCCAACACTAGTAAGTACCTACTGATCCTTAGGTGCCATTTAATTTTGTGGAATAAAATTGCGAGAAATATCGATAGTTACCGTATGCGGCATGCATCACAGATACAATGTGTGTGCCAATTGCCTATTACATAATTTTGGAGTGGTCGATACGCACACCGATAAATTAACTTCGTGCGAATCGCCACGATTGTTAAAAGGGGTCGATTCGCACTTTTAAGGCGAGTTAAATTCGTGCGAATCGTCCAATAACCCTGTGATTATTGGTAGAACCCCGAAATCCCGCGCAAGCCTATAGACAATAAAAAAAAATCGTATTCTCAATCATTTCGGACGTTTACCTGAAAGTCTTGGTTAAATCTTAGGTTTAACCGGTAAAGCCTAGGTTTTACCGTAGTTCGGGCTTATACAGTAACATATTATATTGATAATCATGCATATGTATTTTTTATCAATCCCTTCCCATATTTTTGCGTGTTGTAATGAGTCAAATACCTTATTTTGATCTACAGATGTTAAGTAGAAGGTTATACCGTGCTCGTTACATTTCTCGATTATTTATTTAATGTTGTGGATATGATCTATTGTTGAGAAATCTCTGCGAAATCCTGATTGTTCCTTGGGTTGGTTTTCATCTAGAATCTTTGTTAAACGGTCTACAAATATTTTGTGGACATTGAACATCAAACGTATGGGTTTGTAATTAGATATATTATGTCGTCGTTCTTTCCTTTTTTATGCAATAATACTCTGTGCGTAAAATATAATTGAATAAATTTATGATGATGTGTATTGTTACTTCAGATGTTTCTATTAACAGTTCGTTAGATATACTGTCTTCTCTTAGCACTTTTCATCAGGATTATGTAAATACATAATCCTCAAAACACTCGAAGGACGTGATTCATTAATAAATATTAACAAATCACGTCCTTCGAGTGTTTTCGGGAGATAGTTCATACAAATCAAGACCAAAATTCAGGAAATTAATAAACGGATGATTTGCTTTCGAAACTGCATTGGAAAGTTAAGTTGACTGATGTTGGTGAGATTATGTATGGTGAAAGAATGGATCCAAACTTACCAATATAGGGCATATTGCATGCGTAGTTCCACTCTAATGACTGGAGAGTCTTCTTGCAAATGAAGGAATATTTTTTGTCACATTCGTAATCGTCCAGGTAACCGGGTCCTTCTTTTAAGTACATGTACACGCAATCTTGTGATTGACGAAAATTGTCCGGCTGGCCAGGCTGCCAGTTGTTATAAACCTCGGAGATTGACTTACCTGTAAGTATGAAATGTTTATTTTATTAACGTTATGATATATTTAATCTAACGAAATATAAAAGTAAGTACTCTCAGTGGCAGTAACTGTGGCCTAGCTCTTAACGAGAATTTACTGATAAATATCTATTGTATAGGATTTTGTAATGAGAATTAAGTGCATTAAAATAATTTCGTCTTAGTTTTGTTTTTACTTGTTCTTATTTTAGAATTGCTCGTGAAATATAAGCTAACTATCAAGCTGTAATTATGTTCTTTTTCGATTTGTTACTGTTGTAAATACGATCTCGGAAAATGTCACTTAACATGCCACATGCGCTATGGTGTAACTGACTTGAGTTTTAGAAAACTATACATATCAAAAGTTTCTAGTGATCAAATATGTTTTAGAGTATCGCCGCAATTGAGGATTATTATTTTAACTTTTTTGGATCGTTATTGATTGTTTTTAGTGGTTATCACTATTTGAATAAAGAATTTTCTTTAAATTTTGATTAAAAATAGAAAATGAAATGTCAATAAGGATTCCTATAAAATTGTGTTTGCGTTTTTACAAAACCATTACAATTTCTGCATCGGAACTGAACAAATGGCATCGATATGGAGCGACGACATCAATTGACACGAGAAGGTGCGATGTGAGCTGCCGGAATATTGCAAGCTGATTCCAGGCAACGTACTGTGGCTGTTGCTCTTGGCAATACATTAGCGGCCTCTGGACACGCTATCGTATAACAGGCAGCGAGTCCGAGCGACATGGAGGACCATCTCGCATCACCACTCGCAGACAGGACCAGTACATCCAAAATACTGCTCGAAGGAATCGTACCGTGACCGTCATGATGTTGGCTACGAAGCTCTACAGCTCTTTAGGCTTTTTTTGGAACCGTCCCTCCGCACTATTCCTAAACCACTGCAAATCCTGAAAGCCAGAATCTACTGTGGCGACCACCAGAAAAGCGCCGAGGCAATGAAGCTCGACGAAGTCCCGGAGAATGAATTTAAATGTCTTGGATCCCGCAACGAAATTAATCAGAAAAGAATAAAGGGGGAGTACAAAATTAGAGTACTAAGGCTTGCGGATAAGCGACAAAACCATCTGAAATCGTTTAGGTGAAGTGGGTCGGGGCTCCCGAATGCCGCTGAGCTTCCCACCGATAACATCCCGCTTTGTTAACGGGCCCTATCATTGGGTCCGTTTATAAAGAGCTTGCGAACACAGAAATTGGGGGGAAGAAGACTGGCGTTTTGTTTGCTTTTCTGATAAATCTCGTTTCGGTATGAGGCCGTATATATATATTCGATACAAGACGTACTAGAGTTTGGAGGACCTCTGGACGTCATGAATGTTTACAATTTTGTCAGGAAGTTCATTCATATGGAGGCGGAACAATAAAGGTTTGGGCCGGTATTTGGATCGGTGGAAGAACCGCAGGCTTATTACTTATATTTTGCAAGAGCAAAACGATAGCGATTTTTGCGCAACAATTGCTCTTCAATACAAAAGTTTAGAGTTGTTGGCGGTTTTTTTTAAATAAGTGCTTTTGACAAACAGCGAGCGATTAGCAAACGATTGTGTAGGACTTACCATAACTAGACTGCTGGTAATTCCGACTTTTACGACATAAAGCATTTGATCGCTATCGTTTTGCTCTTGCAAAAGATACGTAATAACCCTGCCGATCTCGTTGGGATCAGATTTATGCGGCGAGGATTGTTTCATACGTTATCATCCCTTTGCGACGCCGCGCCACTTGCGCCAGCCAGTCCAGCGCTTGTGATCCTTTCGGAAACGCAAATCGGGTGTCCGTCAGACTTGGCGAATCGAGTATGAGGACATTCGCATCCATCAAAAGGACGTACGTAGGGTGCTGCGCAACCTCGACGTGAATAAGGCCGCGCCTGAATTGTCTCCAATCTTGACACGCCTGTTTCGCCTTTCTTATGAGACTGGAAAAGTGCCGAATGCTTGGAAGCAAGCCAACGTACAGCCTGTGCTCAAGAAGGAAAGTCGTGCTGACCCGGCCAACTGCATACCCATCTCTGTAACGTCCATACTCTGTAAGAGTATGGAACGCGTTTATAATAGTAAGCTCCTGACATACTACAGAAGCTAACGACATCCTTAGCGACCGCCAATACGGCTTCCGCCGAAATCGGTTCACTGGGGATCTTCTAGCGTATGCCATTCACATCTGGAGGGAGAGTGCATGAGAGGGATGGGGAAACTCTTGCCGTCACCCTCGACATCTCGAAGCCTTTTGATAGAGTCTGACACGAAAGCTTTATTGGTAAGCTTCCTTCATTCGGTCTGCCCGGTGGTTTGTGTGACTGGATTGCAGACTTCCTGAGGGTCGGTCCATTCGAGTAGTTATCGATGGCTGCTCTTCGGCCCTATTGGATATTACCCTACTTATTCTTGCTGTACATAAATTAACTGCAAAAACCCGGTGCCTTTGGGTATGCAGATGTCAGCACTGTTGCTGAGGGATACTTGTCCAACGCACGGGCTACTGGGCTTCAGGTCCAGTCTCCCCATGAGGCAATGGTTGAGCGCTGGAGCTTGTCCTTGGAGGCAGTCTCCGAATGGGGCGATACCAATCTGGTCAAGTCACTGACCATACAAGTACGCTGGACTTCATATTATCCATGACAAAACGAAGACATTTGATTTTCGCCATTTTGGCGCTGATAGCAACGTGAGCGTCCATGGAACTAATATTAGAGATAGGACACAGCCTTCGGTAAAAAAATATTTTTATGGACTTAATTGATCGTGAGAATAATACGTAAGAGAAAAAATAATCCCAGTTATTTTTATTATGATTCATTTTTAATTAATAGAATAATTGCTGTAAAGGTTAACTGAAAAATATTTTCAGTCACATTGTAAGCTATAAACTAGTGGATAGCGTGCTAGTAAAGTTATAGCGCATCTGATATCAGTGAGATTTAAATATGGAGATAAATAAAAAGATTTATTGCAGAAATTTGGACACTTTCACAGTAAATCTTACATAGGGACCTTCTTTTAAGTAAAAGATATACCTGTGCTAGGAGGACCCGCTCTTCAATGACAAATTATGAAATAGTAAAAGTGATGTACAAAAGGAAAACAGTATCAAAAAATTACAAGCAAAATCTCAAATTAAACAAGATGAGACTTGAACTATAAATAACTAAAAATACTAAGAAACTTAGAGAATATATCCTGAAATAATGTGTGTGAGTGTGAGTATGCGTGTGAGTGTGTGTGTGCATGTGAGTTTTCTTTTCCATCTCATATTGACGATGCCTGCAGCAAATAATTCAATGTCATCATAGGTCTTCAGTTTTAGTTAGGCTAACAACTTGTCCTTAAAACTAGTATATTTGAGCAAGTATCTCCTCGCTCAAGTACACTAGTTAGTTAATACTTACAATAGTTCGGATTCACTCGGTTAGCGCCCATCGGATTCGTGAAGGGCACATCATTCATACAAATATTTGCGTATCGAATGAAATGGATAATAACTTACAACGGACGTATAAAGGTAAGGTAAGGTAAGGTATTAAGGTGCAAATAAGAGTCACATCGCATTCCAGCGAGGTGAAGATTTATATCAGTTTTCAACTCTGTTTTAGATGCAGATATAAATGGTTTGACTTTAAAACATTTGTTAATAAAATTATAATTATCATGATATTATTCCAGAATTCATTCCAGGCACAGGGACGTGGTGATTGGTACAAGAAGAGAGAGGTCTGTGCTCAGCAGTGGGCGAAGTCGGGCTGTGGATGATCATGATGATGATTCCAGAATTTAGTGAGCAATGAAATAGTTCCAGTGACATAGCACCAAATTACTCCTAAACGAGAAAGGCTAGCTTAATGACGCCGTCTGCAATATTGAAGTACATTTAACAGCGCATCAGAATATTACCAAATAAAAACGTAAATATTGTGTTCAAATTTTTAAATTAAATGTTTAAAAAAATTTGGGCCATTTGGCAAATAAAACCAAATCTCTAAGTAGGGGTTTTATTAGGTGTAAACGTAGGTTTTAATAACTCAGTACTTGGTGTTTCCTCTATGTGCTCTTAATACAGCTTCTACGCGATTGGGCATGCTGAATACCAGATTCCTCAGCATATGCTGAGGAATGTTCTCCCATTTTTCGATGAGCGCGTAATTCAAGTCACGAAGAGTAATTGGAGGTGGAACTCGTTTTCTCACACTTCTGTCAAGCTCGTCCCAAGCATGCTCAATAGGATTCAAATCGGGGCCCCTTGCTGGCCACTCCGTTTTGTGGATTCCTACGTCCTGAAGATACTCATTTACAACTTGAGCAGTGTGGGCCCGTGCATTACCGTGCATGAACACTGCATTGTCGCCCATATTGGTCAAAAACGGACCAGCATGTTCATTGAGAATCTCATTGATGTATTTCACAGCAGTTAGGTTCCAGTTCTCGATTGGAATTAACGCTGTTCGACCCTCTGCAGTGATACCAGCCCACACGTGAACGGTACCTCCGCCGTGTGACACTTTTTCTTCAAAACATGCTTGTGCAAAACGTTCTCCTGGTCGTCGGTATACTCTTTTCCTCCCATCATGATGGTACAGCATAAATCCTGACTCATCAGAGAACATCACTCTGCCCCATGCGTCCTCACCCTATTCTGTATGCTCGCGGGCGTATCACAATCGCGCAACTTTATGATGCCGTTCCAGTTTTGGGCCATTTGCTGGCCTGTAAGGCTTCAATCCTCTTTCGGCAAGACGTCTCCTGACTGTCCACTCGCTTATTGGCTCCCTTCGAACTTGCAGAAGTTGTTGTGGAACCGCAACTCCCGTCTGATGTCGATTTCTTAACATGGCTGCCGCAATGAAACGATCTTCTCGGACTGTTGTGCACCTTGGCTTGCCAGTACCTGGTCTTCTCAGGTTTAATCCAGTCTCCCTAAATCTTTGGATCACTCGTCGGACAGTAGTATGTGTCACGCCCATTATTCTGGCCGTATTTCTTTGGCTGGTCCCCAATTCCGCCATAGTGATGATTCTCGTACAATCCTCGGCTGATAAAGGCATGTTTTATGGGTACGAGAGCCGTAAGACTTTACAATTTAAGAATTCTTTCACAACGGCGAAAACAAGGATGAAATCAAAAGCAAAACAAAAAACGAAACAAATGTATTCCGAAATTTTCAAAACCCAAAATTTTGTTTTTCTACTTTTTTTATCCATGGCTTCAAAAAGACCAGTATTTAAAAGAATTTAAGTTTGCATAATAAAATATACTCCATTATACTTTTTAATTTATGAAGCTAGGTTCTATGTCTTAGGAGATATTAAGGTGTTTGTCGGCATTTTGTGGGTGGAACTTTTTCATTGCTCGGCTGTTTATTATAATTGATTATTAGGCATGCATATAACATTCATCGCCAATACCAATATGAGATATTTAGTTGCAACATACCTACTAAGAGAAGTCAATACAGTAGATGAGTGATACACCTTGCCAATTCCACTGTTTTGATATTAGTGTAATTTAAAAATATCACTAACACTGATATATTGGTTACAATATTATAATATTTCCAAGCAAATATATTAGTTTTACCTAATCTTGAGAAATATCGGTATTAACCTATCACTAAATGTATCAATTTTAGTTCCTCGAGACGCTCGAACGGGTCGCTTTGAATCAGCACAAAAATCAACTCTCATTTCATTTAGTATATTTAGTCCAGCGTACTTGTATAATAGAGGTCAGTGGGTCAAGTTCAATGCCGCAAAAACCCTCGCGTGGGTCTTCTCCGCAAAAAAGAGCCATTTTCACCCGGCTCCATCTTTCCGAGGTGTAACCGTACCGATAACGGACCATCTTGAGCTTCTTGTAACGTTGACATCGACACTCAATTTTGGCATACATTGAGGCAAAGGCTCAACTGGCTGCCAAAAAGTCGGGGATCCTTGCCCGTTTCATCATTGGACTACAAGACGTACGGCGATGCGCCATCGGTACATGGTGGACATCCCACCCATACGCACTAAAGGTTTGGAAATACTTTCATTATGCGTACAGCTAAGGAGTGGAATTCCCTGCCGGAGTCTGTTATCCAGATAGCTACAACCTCAGGGTCTTTAAGTCAAGAGTGAATAGGTTACTTCTAGGCAAGCGTGTTACACCGTCGACCACATCATGGCTTACCATCAGGTGAGATAGTGGTCGGCGCGAGCCTATCAATATATAAAAAAAACGCTGTGGTTGTGTGATTCGTGTCAGTGGTGGAAACACAGATTGTTATTTTTTTTTTATCTTTACTTTTAAAACATTTTTTTTGACATTTAATTGACGAAATTATACTTAAACGTAGGAATTGAGATAAGAAGCCAGTATGGAAGATTCGATTTGGTAAATATTCATTGGATAATTTTAACAGTTAAAAACGTACTTGATCCCTAGACACTTTTGATGTGTATTTCAGTGCCAGGAAGGTGCAATTCTTAATTCAACTCGTATATTCTAAAGATTTGCTATAAAAAAGAATCTCGATATTATTTTTCAAATTTTAGTCGCAATCTCATCTCAGCCACAATAAATTTTTGTTTAAATTACAAATTATTTGACCTTGGAAGACATTGGAAGAATGTAAGAGAAAGAAAGAGAAAGGTATAAACTTTACATTTGTGGTTCTAAGTTAAGTTTCTTAAAGATATACGTACCATCAATGGTCTCAAAGACCCCTTCAACCAACAAGTCTGACAGTCCGACATAAATCCATTCGATTTTGGGCTTCGTCTTGCCCCAAAAGGCTATCAAAGCCTGTGCTTCTTCGTCATTGTCTGGGTGCCAGAAAGTGCCACCTTCCTGAGCACACACTCGCTTGGCATCAGCCCAGGTATTTGGCAGCGTATGAATCTTATAGAAACTCTGGAATGCTTCCATATAGTTGTAGTCTTTTCGGAAAAAGTGTTTAGCTTTTTGTTCATCTATAATTTTAATGTAGAAAGACAAAAGTTGTTAGCATCATTTAAACGGTGTCCTGTCAGTTCACCAAAAGCATATTTACAAAATTTTACTTGACAAGAAACGATTGGCAAAAACATGATTTGTCATTTCATCACTATACAACAACAAGTTTGCAAAAAAAATCACTTATGAAAATAATTACCCGATTTTTTTTTTTTAATAACATATTATTTGACAAACAATTTTTTTTTATTTCCATTTTATCTCAACGTTTGGACCAAAAACGTTGTACATATTGACTTAATTTGTACGATCATGAAACGGAACGTTTTCCTGCATGTAATGTGTCGGTGACCTTATATGACGTGTCATTCATTCCGTTCCTCTTGTAGTTCAAGACACTTCGTGATTAAAATAGGTCGAATTTGTTCCAAAACCAAATCGGGGCAACCCAACATCACGTAGTCTTTTGGCTGCTACCCCTAGAGTGTACATGAAAACGGAGGCGCGAAGGGAGAGCAGCCTCCACCCGCTGTAACAAAGCATATAGGCACCCTTTACGTAAGGATGCCTATCCTTTGTTACGTAAGGGCGAAGGGGTTACACTTCCCGCAGCGACGGAGACGATGCAGAAGCAACTTTAAAATTCAATAAAATTATGCGAAACAATTCCGTTATGATCACCTAGTAACTGGTTTAGAAAATGTATTGTAAAATGATATTTTGTATAAACGTGATTCTTCTAAATGAACCTAAATATTAAATAACAAATGTATAAATGATTAAATATCATCCGAACCATTTGTAAAGAGAAGCATTTGCCAAACAACAGTTTTTTTTTTTGAAAATCGAATGTTTATAAAATTAAACTTAAGCGGAATAAGTTGTTTGTGAAATAAATAATATACGAAACGTTGTTTGTGAACTAAGCATTTGTCAATGAAACATTAGTGAACCCATATAAACCGACTTAAAAAAAAGAGAAGGATTTCAATTCGTCGCATGTATTTTTTTTAAACCAAGTGTAACTAAATATCTTACTCTCGCAATAACTAATTTTACTAACAGGTATATGCACTTAAAACGAGACATTAACGTGAATTGGAAATATACTTACATGAATCAGACACAAAAATCACAATTACACATAATAACAAAGATTTGAAAAACATTTTGGGTGAAAACGACCGACGAGCGACGTCCTTAACCTCACAATATAAACAAACATTCTTGTTCAACCAGTTCTACCACATCAGATAGATCCGGTTCATACGTATACATACATATATTTGCGATTTTGCGAACATTCAAACTGTACATTTCAACAAATTGCAGTGTGTTCGGGTGAACAAAATTGCCTTTGTCAGTCATCAAACTGTTTTGATATTCCTAAAAGTTTGGAAATTTAAAAGTGAATAAAAAACCTTTTTATAAGAAAATACAACCGACTTCCAAAAACACACTACAAAGTGAAAAATAGCTTCAATTTCGGTAGTCGGTGTTTCTAGTTTCGTTTCTTCGTTTTTTGACTTTGTAGTGTGTTTCTTGGAATTCAGTTGTATTTTTTGTAAAAACGTTTTAAGTATCACTTTTTAGTTGTAGGTATTACATAATGGGTAAGTTCTATAGTAAGATACCTATAATGCCCAAAGTTATGCCAGAATAGTTAACCCGAATGACGTGCGATTGCAGCAATACTGAGAGATTTACCGTGTATGAAAGAAAATAGGTAGGTAAACAAGTCTCGCTGATAAGGTTTTATTAATCTACTCCACGACCGCCGACATAAAGTTGTAAATGAACCAGCTCTGAATCAGTTAAACTGACGCTTGAAGGTGTAATTTTGCCATTCTGATCGTGTTCACAAATGAAGAAGCTCTTCGTATCACAGTCGATGTTGATCACACGACCGGTGTATAACATTAAGCCACATTCCGCAGGGTCGTTTCTGTCTGGCTGATATTTGTCGAACTAAGCGTCGGCATCTAAATTCAGCGCTAGATAACAAAAATGATTAATATAAATTATATAAATAAGCAGTAGGTACAAGTGTATATGTGTTTGCTTTTTGATTTCAGGTGTACTCGTGAAGTATAGAGTCAAGTAGCTCCCGATCTTCCCTTATAGAAACACTCCACTTATTCATTCTCCTCCTTAGTATTGAAAAACACAAAATCCATCCTACCCTCCAGAACTCAGTTATTGGACAGGACCCCTTAGTAAGCTAGGTTTTCAGGGCCAGTTTATCAGGCTTCCTAACATCCAGGGGCCTGAAGGGCATTGGTTTAAAAACCTGCTTATCGTATCGATATGTAAAAAATTGCTTTACATATAACCGATTGTAGTAAATAACCCCACACCGAATAAAACGTATATCGCTTCATCTTTAATTTTTGTAACACTTCTGAATAAAGTAAAAACTAGTTTTAGACTCTGTCTTGATTTAAGAATGATAAAACGACTCTCGGCAGCTGAGGCTCTAAACAACTGATATTGTACCTATCAGCGATACCGATTGTCAAAAATGTTTGGGAGTGACAAGCACAAAGTTGACCATTAAATAGTTGTATAAACCTCTTTAACTTTTTGTTCTAATGAATCAAAGAGAACTCGCATTCATTAAGTGATACGAGTGGGAAACTACGGAGCCGGTCTAAACATATATACCCAAGAGGCGTACCTTTAACTGTCAGCCAACCCTTGTTTATTCTGTTATGAAAGCCCAAGTGATATATGCCTCTTGGGTATTTTCCTTTGAACCTTGATTTTGGCATGGATTCCGTTAACTTTGCAAGGTAATTTGCTTCTGACCGACTTGTTACCACTGCCAGGGTAGATTGCTCTATTTGACACACGGCATATGCTTCGGTCCAGCTCAATGCAGCTTGTAGCACTTGCCATTTTCGTTATTGTAAATGTATTCTGAAACAATAAATGCAATGTGTCTATTTTAATGATAACAGCTACATTTAATAAATTCTTAGCGTAGAGCACTATGCGTTTTGTAAACAAAATTATAAGCCGAGTTTTTTTTTTAAATTGTATTCTTAATTATTTTTATGTGATAATTATCTGATTATTCATAGACTTGTGTTTAACATGTGGATTTTCGCTTTCCTCTAATATTATGTGACGATGATACACAATATAAGGTAACATGATAAAGTCTGTACTGAACCTTTAAAACGGCATTGCATTTGTAATTAAAACCTACTCACCTAAATTGGAAATATTGCATTGACGGTTCCATTGTACATAATGAAGAGACTTCTTACTAATGAAGAGATACTTTGAGTTATATTGTATTTCATCCAGGGCGCCCAAATTTTTCATTCGCACACAATCCTGGTCACCAACATAATTGTCCGGCTGACCTGGCTCCCAGTTATTGAAAACCTGAGAGATTGACTTACCTAAAAAATAATTTGAAATGTGTCATAATTTATACAGAAAATTAAGTTGTCCAACTTTGACAATATTTTAGAAACGAGTTTTAAGGAATATTGATACTACAAGCTTAAACAATATAACACTTCATAATAGTTTTATAATACGTACCTTCAACGGTCTCAAATACATCTTCAACTAGTAAGGCTGAAATTCCCACAAAAATCTATTCAATTTTAGGCTTACTTTTTTTCCAAAACACTATCAATTCGTTTGATTCATTGTCATTGTCTGGGTGCAGCGCACACAATTGCTTGGCATTTGCCCAAGTCTGTGGAATCCCAAGTCAGTTTCGCGCGCTTTCGCAGCGCGCCACGAAAACGCCGTTATATCGAAAGATTTGTATGTGAGCTATACATGAAACTTATGTTGTTATAATGAATTAAGCTATCAGGTTTCAAATGAATTTTTCATGTTTAGACTTGTTTTGTATTCGGCAAAAATGTGTAAAGTTAGCGAAAGGGATTTTTCCAGTTTTGTGTACAAAATTAGTTAGATATGTAAAAATAAACCCTTATTTCAATAAGTTTTTATTTTATTTACAAAAGAACACCCTATTTCGCATAAATCAATCAATAAATCACACCTCCCAGTACATATTTATTATTTTTAAAAACACAAGCGTTTTAAAATTACGCCGATCCTAATATTGAGTTTCTTAATATTTGAGCACCTACAAAAAAGTAGGTTCATGTGGGGCTCAGACAAAATCCCATTATATCAGCAATAATTGGCCACGTCGGCGGCGCATGAATAACATTTTCCACTTTTTGACAATCGCCATTGCTAAAGTCCCCGTTACGAGAAGCTACAAATTTTGTAAATAAAGAACTTCTACTAAGTTACGTAGCAACAAAATCAACAACATCATTCATCATCATCATTTCAGCCGAAAGACGTCCACTGCTGGACATAGGCCTCCCCCAGGCGTCGCCACATTGACCGATCCCGTGCGTCTCGCATCCAGCGCCTTCCCGCAACCTTAACCAGGTCATCAGTCCACCTAGTGGGAGGCCTTCCAACGTTTCGTCTTCCGGTTCGCGGTCGCCATTCCAGAACTTTTCGGCCCCATCGGCCATCCGTTCTGCGAGCAATGTGCCCTGCCCACTGCCACTTAAGTTTGGCAATTCTTCGGGCTATGTCGGTAACTTTGGTTCTCCTGCGGATATCAGTAGTATATTATTGGGCATTCTATACCACTATCGGCAAGTTGCTCGGCGAGTGCGCCTCGCTGCCGATAGTGGTATAGAATGCCCAATAATTGATAATCGACTCGCCTTTCCACTCGACCGATAAACTCGACCGAGACAGTACATTTTGCTGCGTACTTGATGAGCAACGATGATCATCCATCAACTCTCCGTTTACTTACTCTCTAGTGTATAACTGTATACAACCAATGATCATGCGAGTTTGCTATCGCTCTGAAGGGTGGTACAGAATGCTTAGTAATGAACAATCCACTCGATCAATGACCAGTAACGCAAAAGAGGTTGTGGTAAGTTTATAAATGTTAACGTACTATATACATTCACTCATTTTTAATCGGTTCATTTCCAACAGTAATCATGAAATTTGTAAAACAACCGCAATCGCTGCATGTTGATACAGTCTGCGATGATATTTGTAAGACTAGTTTTCGTCATGGGGAATTATTAACTAACTCAGTACGATGTATCATTTGTGGTCCATCCAATTGTGGAAAAACCAATTTATTAATTGGCCTTCTTATACACGAAAATGGATTAAGATTTGAAAATGTTTATGTTTATTCAAAAACTCTGCACCAACCTAAGTACATTTTCTTAGAAAGAGTTTTGCAACGGGTTCCCGGTATTTCCCTCCAGAAATATCAGGGAAATGAGGAAGTACTTAGCGTTCAGGACGCAAAACCCAACTCCGTGATTATTTTTGATGATGTTGCTTGTGAAAATCAAAATAACATGCGTGATTATTTTGCAATGGGAAGACACAAATGCATAGATTGTTTTTATCTGAACCAAACATATAGTAAAATCCCCAAGCAGTTAGTAAGAGATAATGCGAACTTAATCATACTTTTTAAACAAGATGAAATTAATTTACGGCATATTTATGAAGAACATGTCAACACTGATATGACATGGATTGAATTTCGTGAAATGTGTTCGAAAATATGGAGTGAACCTTTCAATTATGTAGTGATTAATAAGGATTGCTCAAAAAATAAAGGATGTTATAGAAATAAATTTGACACTTTTGTTGTCTTTGATTAAAAATATTTATATTTAAGAGTGTTACCCTCGCGATATTATTATTCTTCAGACAACGCTTAATCAATCACGAACTTTTTGTTACTATGGAAAAATCACTGAAAAGACAAATTGTTGAGGCTGCAGATGCTGTTAAGAAGAAGGTGCGAAAGATGAGAGATGCTGAGCTTAACAATCAGCAAGTACTGGAATCAGTTTTCAAGCCGGTAACAGAACCACTCAACCAAATTGCTAATGTCAGTAAGCAGGCTTGTGTTCCGCATAATATAGAAAATGAAGAAACCGAAGTTCCGTTTATCGATAAAACTTTGCAAAAAGAACCCACAATTAGTAAAGGAACCAATGATAATAACGACAATGAAGACGAATATGAATCTGATATCGAAAGTGACTCTTCGTACAAATCATTAGTTGAAAACAACCAAGGTATTGATTCGTCATCCTGGTCAGTGTCCTCAGAAGCTCTGACCGATATTCCGTTTGGTGTCAGAAAAGAGGGCGGAAAATTGATGTTAGGTTCTGCTCGTATAACGATCAGTGATGAGTATATCATCGTAGCTGGACGCAAATACCGAAATACGCCTGGTTTAAAACAGTTGCTGTTGAAAAAGAATGCCGATTTAAGCTTGGTTACAGAGAGTGATATGAAACATTATAAGTCGATGCTACTAGACACAAACGCACATCGACGGGACTATGAGCCCGGTAAACCAATCAAAAGTAATAAAGGACAAAAATATTTGCAAATTATTAAGCCTCTATTCCAACTACGAAGTACAATTCAGGACCACCAAACGAAAGGAAAAGGACTACCCTTTACAAAAATGTGGAAGAAAAATGTTGATTTTGTTTATTGGGACGATCCAAATGAATTGGTAGATAGGTTAAAATTACTAATTGCATCTCGAGATGCTGGTAACACAGGATTAGATAATGAAATTATATCTATCATTGAAGAATTGCGTGAAAGTAAAGTTATAAATAAATAAATATTTTAAAATGTGTTTATTTTATTATCAGCTTCTCGATACAATACACCTTAAATATGAACGTAGACAAATTCGGACACTACATTCACAAAAGAATGCGTTTATCAGAGTTATTTGAGTTTAATGAGAACGCATTGTTAAAATTAGAAAACGGAGATTTTGATTTAAAAACATCAAGATTAAGAGGAGTCCGATCTCCAGTAGAAGCAGGCGATGCTGTGAACAAGGATTATGTAGATCGATTGAATGCTAACATGTTAAAAGAATTAAATAACCTGACCGTGAACAAGGATTATGTAGATCGATTGAATGCTAATATGTTAAAAGAATTTAATAACATGATTGGTTCATTGCGCTCTCAAATCATAAAAGACACAAAGGACACAGTTCAGGCTACTTTAAAAGCAAAGATACCTGAGATTTCAACTCATTTGGAAGATAAGTTTTATACCAAAGCAGAGGTAGATAAATTACTACAAAAAACTCCGTAATGGCAAAACAGCAAATCGTTAATGAAATACATAAAGCAGCACGAAGAAATTTCGTTAGACGTCCTGTCATTCTAAAGGGGATCGATGACTTGTGGCAAGCTGATCTGATGGACATGCAAAATCTAAGAAAATATAATAAAGGTCATAATTACATTTTAGTGGTGATTGACTGCTTCTCAAAGTACGCTTGGGCAGAGCCATTAAAATCAAAAAATAAACTTGATGTTACTCATGCATTTAAACGAATACTGATTAACAGCAATCGCAAACCGGTTAATTTACAAACTGATATGGGAACAGAATTTTATAACAACTCATTTCAAACGCTTATGAAGACTTACAATGTTAACCATTACTCAACGTTTTCTACCAAAAAAGCTTCGATCGTAGAGCGACTGATTAAAACTCTTAAAAATAAAATATATAAATATTTTAGTCTGAACGGAAACTATATGTGGTTAGGTATACCGTTAGAGGTTACGTTAAAGATATATAACAACACAAAACATCGTACCATTAAATTTAAACCAATTGAAGTAAATAAATCTTGCGAGTCTGTTATAAAAGAAAATATTAAAAAAGCCTTAAATCATGTAACCGTCCGTAGAAAACCTAAGTTCAAAGTAGGTGACTTTGTTCGTATCAGTAAATACAAACACCATTTTGAAAAAGGTTATACACCTAATTGGTCAACTGAAATATTTACTATAAAAAAAATTAATCATACCATACCAGTAACATATCATATACAAGATCAGCGAAAGCAAGCCATAATGGGAACCTTTTACGAGCAAGAACTTCAGAAATCTTACTATCCTGGTATTTATTTGATAGAAAGGGTTTTAAAAAGAAAAGGATCAAAAATGTTTGTGAAATGGTTGGGTCTAAACAACGAAGAAAATAGTTTGATCGAGAAAACTGCAATAGTGGATTAAAATAATTATATAACGATTACTTTTGCATCATTTCTCTCATTACACATTAGACAATGCAAGGAGGTGAACTTGTTAATACCTTAATTAATAATCTACCGTTCGAACTTCATTTACCCGGCTACAATTATTGCGGTCCCGGAACTAAATTGCAGAAACGTTTATTACGAGGTGACCGAGGTGTAAATAAGCTAGACGAAGCTTGTATGCATCACGACATTGCATATGCAAACCATACAGACTTACCCAATCGCCACAAAGCTGATTTGCAACTACTAAATATGGCTAAACAAAGACTTAAATCGAGCGATGCTGGGAAAGGTGAAAAACTTAGTTCATGGTTAGTGAGCAAAGTTATGAAAGCCAAACTGAAATCTGGTTCTGGCATTAAAACGTTTAAAAGTTTCGTGTCAAAAATAAAAGCAAAAATAAAGAAACTGAATCCAAAGGACAGTAAAGCTTTAATTAACGCTGCTTACTCAGCAGCAAAAAAAATAATCCCATGCATTCAGAAAATTCGAGTGCCGCGAGTGATACCCTTACCAAAGACTGGAGGTATTCTACCTTTAATCCCAATTTTTGCGGGTTTATCAGCTTTAGGAACTTTAGCTGGTGGTGCGGCTGGTATTGCAAAAACTGTTAACGATTACAAAGCAGGTCAGCAAAATTTGCGAGAAACACAACGACATAATAAGGCTATGGAGTCTTTAAAGTTAGGCCAGGGCTTGTACATTAAGTCACATAAAAATGGTAATGGTTTATTCATTAAGTCTTCAAAAAACTGAAAAATAAGCTACCTAATCGTCCTCTCACTAATATAGACATCCAAAGGTATGCACGCAACATCCCTCACTTTCGAGGAGTATACATGAAGGATCAGTTACCAAGGACGCCAAAACGGGTTGAATGTGGTGTCGTTAACTTGGACGACTCTAAGAACGAAGGCACGCATTGGGTAGCTTATGTAAAAGTATGCAATTATTGTGAATATTTTGATAGCTTTGGAGATTTAAAACCTCCAATGGAATTAATGCGATATTTTAAGAATTGTAATGTTTTTTATAATTATACAAGATATCAGAAATTCAACACTGTAAATTGTGGACACTTATGTTTAGAATATCTATGGAATTTTTGGAAATAAAACGTATAAAACTTATGCTTTTCTTTTATTTGAATCATTTGCAAGATGTCACTCACATTATCGATAACTGGAAACTCGTCAACTTTATCTACTTACTATCCTAACACGTTGCAACTATATGAACAGTATGAGTGTGCCTTATTGCATTTCGCAACATTTAATTCTATTCCAAACATTGACAAAACGAATAATAAGTTCTATTATGGTTCTAACGAAGTTATTGAAATACCTGACGGCACCTATGAATTGCAAGATATTAATGATTATTTAAAATCTGAAATGAAAGATGCATCAATCAAACTACAGTGCAATAACAATACTTTAAAAGCTGCTGTATATTGTACAAAAGACATAAATTTTAATAAAGAAGGTACGTTCAGGAATTTGTTAGGGTTTAATAAGCAGATCTTAAAAGCAAATAAATGGCATGTATCGCACTTTCCAGTCAACATTTTACCTACAACAGTGATCAGGATCGAATGTGATATTGTAAGCGGCTCGTACACAAACGGAGAACCCAGTCACATTATCCACGAATTTGCTCTCAACGTGCCTCCCGGATATAGAATTATAGAAATCCCGAAAAACGCGATATACTTTCCAATTAACCAAAACAACATTAGCTGTATACATATCAGGCTGTTAGATATAAATAACCGCTTAATCAATTTGCGCGGTGAAGAAGTGCAGCTGTATTTGCATCTCAGAAGAAAAAAATGATTGACTACAATAAATATATGCATCAACAAATCAAAAATATCAGTTCCGCTCAAGCTTCCAACCAAATAAGAGCTCGCTCTAAGAAGAAAATTAAATTAACTAAAGAAAACAAGGCATTTCTCAAAGCGATCGGTTTGCTAAAATGAATATCTTAGACGTTTTATCTGCTCCGACTTATGACAACACTGTTGAAGGAATCGAATTTCATTCTTACAAGCCCTACGTAACTAGTTTCAATAGAAACGATGAAATCCGCATACCTATTAACCAACAGGACTTGTATATACTTCCCTCAGCTAGTACCTTGTATTTGGAAGGAACTGTTGTCGTAAGTAAAAAGGATATGAAAGAGAAAGCCACTAGTGTTAATTTTACGAATAATGCTCTACTCTACTTATTCCAAGATATAAGATATGAGCTGAATGGAGTGGAAATTGATAGAATAAAAAACGCTGGCATAACTACCACCATGAAATCGTTAATATCAATGAGTGAAGGTGAATCAAAGATAGCCAATGCATGGGGCTGGAATATCGATGGAATAAAAAATATTAATGGGGGTAGTTTTTCTGCTTCTATACCCCTCTGTAACATTATCGGTTTTGCAGAAGATTTCAAGAAAGTCGTGATAAATAGTAGGCACGAACTGATATTGCTACGAAGTAACACTAATCTGAATGCTGTGAAACTTAACACCGGGGAATTTGTAGACGACGTTCAGATAAATAAAATCATCTGGCGTGTACCGCATGTTAAAGTGTCCGACAAAGAAAAAATAAGTTTGCTAAAACTGTTAGAAAAAGATCGACCACTCCAGATGATATTCAGAAATTGGGATCTGTACGAATATCCAGCTTTACCTAAAACTACAAAACATACCTGGTCTATCAAAACTTCCTCACAAATAGAGAAACCAAGATACATAATTATGGGTCTACAAACAAATAGAAAAAACAATTCAAGTTCTGATATGTCCCAGTTCGATCACTGTCATGTTCGTGACGTTAGAGTATACTTAAACTCAACTTACTTCCCGTATGAAAACCTAAATGTCAGCTTCGCGAATAACAGAATCGCTTTATTATACGAGCAATACATCAGATTTCAACAGTCTTATTACGGACGTCGCTCGGAACCCTTATTAAGTGAGAAACAATTCAAAGATTTGGCGCCGCTATTTGTCATAGATTGCTCTAGACAAGCTGATAATGTAAAGACAGGTCCTATTGTGGATGTAAGAGTGGAAATTGAGAGTGATTCCGATATACCAGATCAAACTTCTGCATACTGTCTTATATTGAACGACTGCATAATTGAGTACAAGCCATTGAGTAATACTGTGAGAAAAATATCATGAATCCGAATACTATTATTTTAGATGTTCAAGGGTTTAAAGACCTGAACAATAATTTTATAATAAAAGAATTAGCTTTTGCAAGTCGTGATTATACGCAAACATTTTTAATAAAACCGCCATACTTGTTTAAATACTTAACAAGTGACGAAAAGAGACAAGTTAAATGGTTGGAAAGAAATAGAGGTATTTATTGGAATGAAGGATATATTGACTATAGAGAATTTCGGCGTATAATCGTTCCATATCTAGAAAATAAGGAAATTATTGTAAATGGTTTGGAGAAGGTGAATTGGATAAAGGAACTGTGTGTGAATTGTAAAGTATCAGACCTTGGTACAGAACAATGTCTTAGTTTCTCTGTTTTGCATAAAAAATACTGTGAAGGAAGATCTAATTTTAATTGTAATAAACATCTAAAGCATTGTGCTCTTAAAAATGTGCTTTGTTTAAGGAAATATTTAGAATGGGTATAAATGTATGTACTCATATGTGTAATGTATTTAGATTATTGGTTTTTTTAGCTTTTGCAAGTCGTGATTATACGCAAACATTTTTAATAAAACCGCCATACTTGTTTAAATACTTAACAAGTGACGAAAAGAGACAAGTTAAATGGTTGGAAAGAAATAGAGGTATTTATTGGAATGAAGGATATATTGACTATAGAGAATTTCGGCGTATAATCGTTCCATATCTAGAAAATAAGGAAATTATTGTAAATGGTTTGGAGAAGGTGAATTGGATAAAGGAACTGTGTGTGAATTGTAAAGTATCAGACCTTGGTACAGAACAATGTCTTAGTTTCTCTGTTTTGCATAAAAAATACTGTGAAGGAAGATCTAATTTTAATTGTAATAAACATCTAAAGCATTGTGCTCTTAAAAATGTGCTTTGTTTAAGGAAATATTTAGAATGGGTATAAATGTATGTACTCATATGTGTAATGTATTTAGATTATTGGTTTTAAGGTTTTTAAATAAAAATCAAAATAATGTAAATTTGCTTTTATTTTGTTAAACACCCCCACGCTACTCCACAAATAACACAACCTAATACAAAATTAAATAAAAACATCATAATGAAAATACAAATATTAACTACTTTACAAAAACGGTTAATAAAAGTCAGTACCTATTAAAGATTTTGATATTTTCTTAACTAAAGACTCAGTTTCGTCCATAACACTGTCGATGGGGTCTTGAACAATATATTGAGCGTTTATAATAACGTTTTCACTGTCACTATCACTGTCTATGGTTTGAGGATTGTTGTTACACAGATCTACCACTGAAATTTTTATTAACTTAATCCCTTTTCGATGTAGTCGACTCATAACGAAGGATTTTGTAGGATTTTGCTTTATCGATTTTTCCCTGCACCGTTGTTTTGGTTTTTTATCTTTCGTGACTTGTTTGCTTTGCCCGGGTTCACTGCGAAACATCTCGGAGAATCCCTCGTAAGGATCCTGAGCATACTGGCTGAATACAATCTCGGTGTCAGAATTCTGGAACAAAATATAAACACAATTTATACCACTATTCCGCTAGTATAGCGTTTTAATTGGGTTTTCAATCGAGAAAGTCTAGATTTACTTTAGATTAGTGACAAAAGGCTCTGGAAAAATGCAACACAACACAGCTGCGAACACAATCTCTAATTATAAAACAATCATAAAAAAACGAATTAAAAATATTTTACTCACCGACATGATAACTTTTGATGGAAGTTAAAAAAATATTAAACAGGTGTTCGCGCCGAATAATATTTCGTAAATGATGACAAAATAACTAAATAATTACAAGTCATACTAATATTGTCAACTAAGCGTTTGTGTCTCAAGACTAAGGCCAATGAACTGCAACGTAGGTAACACTTATACAATGACAAACAACGCCTTGTAAGCATGTTACTTAATCGTAAAACGTTAGTTATTCGAAAATCAACCTTATGATGCATGGTATTTTAGGTGCATAGTGAGATAACTGCAATCAGTGTTAACTTTGTTTACCGATTTAAAAAAAAAAAAAAAAAAGTGTAATGATATTTTGAAATAAACAGGATTTCAGAAATAAAACAAGTCAATAATTATAATAATTCACACTTTATTTCATTTTTTGTATAATATTAACATTTATTATTTCCTAAAACTAAACTATGAGTAGGTAACACTTAACTTAAAATTATGATCAAAGTAATTCATTCTTAAAAATAAATGCATGCCCCCAGGCTCGGGTTGATATTTGATCCACAGATATCGATCGTTTGTCATCATTTCTAGATAAAGCAACTTTGTTGACAGTCCGAGTAAATATTTCGTGCTTTATTGATTTAAACATATTATTTTTTCTCCGGATTACTCCACCATTAAATAAAATGGTTTCATAGTCTGATAAGTTTAAATCCCTGACCACGCATGATTTTACTCCTTTTGCTTTTTTAATGATACTATTAGGGGTTCTTATAGAGTAAAGTTTCGATCTCAAACCAACAAAATCGGTAATATATTTTCCTCCCATTTCATCTTTAAAGAGACCGGGAACCTTTTTATTTTTTAGCGGTATCTGTAAATCATTTGTGATTTCATAGTTACTGCTGTCAAAATATTGTAAAAAATTATATTTCAAATCATTGTAAAAATCGTTGGTGTATATTTTATAGACAAAGGAATCGGTATCTGTGTAACATAGCTGCACTCGATCTTTATAAAAAGGCTTTACAATATTGTAATGAAAGTAATACATGTGTGCTTTTGAAAGTTCTAATACAGTGAAACCTATGTATATAGGTTTATCTAAAATAATTTGATCAGGTTTCATTTGTATTGCAACTAAATTTTCTGATAAAATAGATGCACTGTGGAAATAGGGGTTGGCTATAAGTTTCTCAGCGGATATAAATTTCTTAGTTCGATTGGACTGATCGCACCATTGATTAACTAAATGTACGGTTACTCTATTTTCAGTATTTTCTAATGTTTTTCCAAAAACACTGTTATTTAATAACTTAAAAAAGTCTTGTTCGAAGGAACTTTTTGCTTTCTGTCTTAATTGAGTATTTAACTCTATGTACTGTTTTAAATATGGACTCTGTCTAAAAGTAATTGCTCTATGAATTTTACGTAATATTAAACCATGTTCTAAACATTTTTTTAAATGAACGTAGTGAATCACGTAGTTGTACTTATTATACAAATTTGCTATTAATTTCTTTGTTTTACCTCCCGGGGGTACACATTTTTCGGGACAAAATGGTAAGTCATTATGGTCATTATGTAAATGCTCGGGATACAATAGATCGACTTCTAATATGAAGCCCCAGTTTGCGTTATCCTCTATAGTGGTAACATTAAAATTTGCTAATTCGTTATCACTTAAAAATCTGAAACTAGAGTATGGTAAATACTGACACATGCTAAAACCGTAAAGATTATTACAATCTAAATATACTATGAAACTCTCAGGTTGTGATGGATTATATTCAGGCATGTATTTGTGATTGGCTCTAGCATGCCGATGGGAACACATGCACAAACCGCCGCGTATACCGCTTTGTATCATTCTGATGATAGCTAAGTCCGACACGAGTTCTAACTGAACGCCCGTTTTTAGCAACATTGCATCGAAAGATAAACTAGGTGCAGTAATGTAAAACGCTGGGTCAAGACTGTAATATTGTTTACAGGTTTTCCGAAAATTTTGAAATATGTCTGTTAACAAAAGCACATCCGTTTTTAAGTATAGATCCGTATACTCGCCGAGGTTATTAATATTGAATTCAGCCCAAACAGCCTGTGCGTGATTATAATCCTCATCTGTAATGTCTTCGTTAGTCAAATAATTATAAAAATTACCCTTAGACGGCAATGATTTTTGATCGTAACATTTCCAATTGGTCATGTAATCATAAGGATATATACCTTTTCTTGTCAATAAATTAAACTGTCTGTCTTTAGAAAAATGAAATCGAAGATTAACAAAATCTTCCACCTGCAATGTTTTAGCGAGCTTGTCTAAACTTGTCCCTAAAAAGTTGAATGAATCTAAAAATCTTATACAAATAAACTCATTATCAGCAATAGGAATAAATTTGGTAAATGCGACGTATTTTTCTTTAGTCTTAGGGATTATTTTAATTGGGCCTGGAATTTCGCCTAACTTTTTTATAAATAAATGACAATCGTACCCGGATAAATTGTGAAAAAATATTGGTATAAATTTTGGTACTTTATGTTGCAAATTACAGTGTCGATGTGCTGCACCTCGATACAGGCCTGTAATATGACAATGATCTCTTACTTTATCGGTCAAGAGTAAATTGTCGCAAATATGACACCTAACGGCACGTTTGAACTCTAGAGAATTGTCATCAGTGAATATCATAGGCTCGCTTTTGGATATAATCTGATGTATTTGTTTTACATCCTCAGTAAGAAAATTTATAAATTTTGAAACACAATCATTGCCGCGATAACTTCTATAGCCTTCAACGCTATCATTTTTATTTGATGACACGACATTGTAAGCGAATGCAGCCGGCACGTGGCGTTTAGAGTATGACGTATTAGCGGTGTTGAAATCATCGCCGGAAATGGGTTCAAGTAACGTTTCGAAATCAGCGTATATGACGAATGGAATGTTTTGTTTCCTATCATAATTTTTAAATTTTAAAAATGAACCTTGTTCTGATAAAACTGTGACGATCCCCCCACACAAGTGGGATTCAATTTGACTAAGCGTTGGAAAAAACAATAAACAAGTTTCACAGAAATATAGTTTACCATGATGTTTGGTCATCTGATTTCTAACTAAACGAGATAAATCTTTGATAAGACAGTAATGAGAATTATTATTGTTTTCTATAAACAGTAGATGGATACTTTTATTAGACTTATTATTCAACGTTTTATAAAGCGGTCCAATAATTGTCTTCTCGTTTTTTAAACCATACACATATATATTAACAGAAGGATTATTTTTCTCAAAGATAGCTATGTCCGAAAATGTGATTGGAAATGTCAAATTATTAACATTCAAAACATCCTGAAAGCGGGGATAAGACGAAATCCTATCGGGATGTCTATTTGTGGGGTACAATGCCGCCACAACACACCACAAAAAGCAATACTCATTGTTCCGAATATTCAAACAAGCTCTTTTACTTTTTATGAATTTCGGCAAAGTTAAAAATTTAGATCCGCTGAGAGGTTGATATTTATTAATATTTAATTCTAAATGTGAATTGCATAAAAAAGTCCAACCACTATCCCTTTCCTCAAATTCTTCAATTTTTTTTAGTAGTAAATCAATAGTTAGTTTATAAATAGAATCAAAATCGTAATTAAAATGTGTAATAATGTTGTTTGTACGGAATGATTTTATTTCTTGTTGATCATTTTTATACATAAGAAACGAAGCAAACAGTTCAAAATTTATTTTGACAGAGGTGTGTTTCTCTATTGAATTGTCTATTAAATGTTTGACTTGTGTACTAATACTTTTGAGAAACACCTCAGGAAAACTATGTATTTGTTCACCTGTCGCTATGATTTTGTAACTTTTGATTCGTTCTTTAAAAGAAGAATTAATAATTGCAACATTATCATACATAGGGGTAGAACTATTGTTTTTATGTACATCGACGATTGTCTACAAATACTTTACAATCAGAGCAGTGAGGCATTATATTATTGTTTGAAATCAAAGAACACTTGAAATTATTAGTTCAATAAATTTGGATTAGATAATACTTACAACTAATATTCACCGTCTTAGGTATACCAGACAAAATATTTTATATAATTAGTACAACTTGGTCAGGACAATTTTACGCTGATTTCAAGATCCTTGTGTAATTTTTCACAGGCAAGTCGGTAATTATGTTTAGGCAGGATGTATCTGAAATAATAAAAAAATGGATGGATGCATTAGGTACATAATCTGATTAGGTAAGATAATGGTATATTCTGGGAAGAAAAATATATTTCATAATTACCTGCAAAATATGAAACTATGTATACATAAGAGTACGTGTATCTGCGTGGTCCAAATATGTAGATATACTTCAAGTAATTTAATAATTCTTCACAGGCAAGTCAGTAATTAATATTATGTTTAGGCAGAATGTATCTGAAACTAAAAAAAAATGGTTTATTTGTACCGATGAAGAATTAGGTAAAAAGCTGTAAATTCTAGAATGAAAAATAGTCATAATTATTGTAATGTTCTAAATAGTTATCGTATTATTGTTGTGTTATATTTGATAATTACCTGCACAATATGAAATGATTCATACATAAGATTATGTATTTGCGTGATCCAAATATGTATGTATATTTCAGCACCCCGATATAACGAACACAGTTGCTCCAGTAGCTGAAATTGTTGTTGTTTCTGGTGTGAGATCAATTAAATATTTATTTATAATAATTAACTTGATTGTACTGTAACAGTTTAGAAAGGTGCTCGCTCCGAGAGACTTTGAGGTAATAAATAATATTTTAGGGTTTTTTTTTTGTTTTCTTTTTTGTCTACAAAGCAGAAAAATATTTCATCATAAAAGTTGTTATTGCCTAATTGTTACACGTGTGCTAAACATAATTATTTATTTCGCAATCACAATAATCAGCTATTTTGGATAGGGTTGGTAACAACTTGGTAGGCATTCAAATATACAAATTTCACACAATGCACTTAATCGATTAAAATATATCATAGTATGTCGATAGACGACATGACGATGATGATATCATATAACGTTCATGGTTTCGTCATGCCCGTTACCGTAGTTACAGGAATTATATTATCTATTTATTTTAGGAAATCTAGAGAAGTACGCGGTAGACGGCAGTAAGTTCATTTTTTCTACACGAAACCTAAATGTAGATGATGAAATAATTACCTTGGAAACATTTATTTACTTCTTTAAAATAATAAAATCTATCTGGTTTGTGGCGATTCCGTTCACGCTATCGTTTGGTCAGCCCTAGCTTATTTCGCTGCATCGACATTCGATACAGTATAAAATTTTCCTTCGTCTTCATTTTACCAACGCGTATAATACGACTATAGAAAAAGTTACTTTAACAAAGCAATACCGGATTGATTGTAGTGGATTTAACATTCCTAACTTATAATTCGATTTTAACTTATAAGCCACAAGTTTTTCTGTTCGGTACAAAGTTTTCGCAGTCTGCAAGTGCAACGAAGTGCTCTTGTATAATCGGTCTACAAACACTCCGTGTCGCCTACAATATCAGTGACGGCATTGTCGATAGCCATCCGCTGCTGTCATCACCAGCCAAGTCATCAAACCGAGTGGAACTTCTGATCGGAAAATAATGTAAGTCTGATAAAATAGTCTGTTCGTTTTCATGGATCACACTTGTGATTAGCCTGTAATTTATAACTACATATATTTGTTTGTGAGCGCGTTACTTCACAGATCACCCGATCTGTACATAGTTAGCTCAGTCTCAGTGCTATCCCATTTAAATATTAGAGAACCAGTGTTTGCCCGAACACTTGTGTCCTATAGTATGCCCAGCGCAATGGACATTACTCCATTGGATTAATTAATAATAATTGTGTGACTACATTTCCTCTATCTTTATTTCAGGTCAGACTCTGAGTGTGATTACTCGCAAGCATCGATCACTGGACACAAAGTGAAGGCCAGTCGCAAACCGTCTGCAGACAGCAATGGGAAACGCAAGATGCAGTCACAAACAACAACCGTAACTCGTAGCAGGTGAATAATATTTTGAATTTATTATCTCCTAGTTCTGATTAAATTAAAATAGTAAAGTAGTACGTTTCCACTAATTGAATTATAATAGTGCAATTTGCATAAGTATTCCATTCGCTGATTAGTCACTTGTAATATTTTCTACAGAAATATCCGTGGTGTCGTTCATAAAATATTATGCGATTGTGTGCGCTGCTTACACACCGTTTTTGTTTGCCCCTGCATCTCTCGTTGTAAACATTAACTAATAACAGTTTTCGTTATTATTTCAGTAAAAAAACCAACACTGGCATGGACATATTCGGCATCAGTAAAAACCGCGACATCCCACACAAAGAACATTCATCGGATCACCTAACTTCATTCTTTGTGAACCGCGTAGCCAGCGGCTGTGAGCGCCGAGCAACGAGCACCGACGGAGAGTACTACATCGACTGCAAGGTGTACAAGGCTGACGACGCTCGCCTCACCGACTCCGCCGAGCTGTGGAAGAAAGCGCTCGTCCGAATCAAGTTCCAGACCGACGCGGACTCTCCTCAGTGGCGAAAACTACAAGAGCTCGTGCGTGCGGCTGATATTTTGTTTCCAGACAAACCAACATTTTATGATAATTAAACCAAGTACCTAAGTTACAGTTGTTTATTATTTACAGTAACAACCCGTTAACGCTTTAGTCACAAGCTTTGGTTTGTTACAATCATCGGCCACCATCACTCTCGCTCGACATTCTGTTAACAGCGAATACAAACTCGAGTGATCGGTCGAGTGCAGTAAGTAAACGGAGAGTCGAGTTGATAGTTGACAGTTCATCGTTCTCCGAAACGCCGCATACTGGTCAGACGTATGGAATATAGTGGTAAGGAGTAAGTTACTAGTCAATGGTCGAGTAAAGCTCATCCAGTACGCGACAAAATGAACTGTCTCGTTCGAGTGTATCGGTCGAGTTGAGTGGCGAGTCGAGTATCGATTTGCTCGAATTATCGTTCCAAATCAAGTTCTCAGTACAATGTACTGTCTCGGTCGAGTGGAGAGGCGAGTAGATTATCAATTATTGGGCATTCTATACCACTATCGGCAGCGAGGCGCACTCGCCGAGCAACTTGCCGATAGTGGTATAGAATGCCCAATAATATACTACTGATATCATCATTTCTGACGTGATCACGCAAGGAAATTCCGAGCATAGCCCTCTCCATTGCCCTTTGGGTGACTTTGAGCTTTCTGATAAGGCCCATTGTGAGCGACCACGTCTCGGTCCCATAGGTGATCACTGGCAACACACACTGGTCATAGACTTTTGTCTTGAGACACTGCGGTAAATTGGACGAGAAGATACCACGCAACTTCCCGAACGCCGCCCAGCCGAGTCGGATTCGACGGTTGACCTCTTTCTCGAAATTGGACCTACCCAACTGGACCGTTTGTCCCAGGTAGACATAATCGTCTACAACTTCGAGAGTAGAGTCTCCGACCTTGATAGGAGTGTGTGTTACATGGGCATTCACCATGATCTTGGTTTTGTCCATGTTCATTTTAAGACCCACTCTTTCGGAAGCTCTACTGAGGTCATCGAGCATTTTACTGAGGCTCTCCATGGTCTCAGCCATGACCACTATGTCGTCGGCAAACCGAAGGTGAGTAATGTACTCGCCATTAACGTTGATGCCCAGCCCCCTCCAGTCCAGAACCTTGAAGACATCCTCCAGCGCAGCAGTGAACAGTTTCGGAGAAATGACGTCTCCCTGTCTCACGCCGCGCTGGAGAAGGATTGGTTTCGAGGTCTGATCCTGAAGACGGACTGACATGGTGGCGTTTTTGTACAAACACTTCAACACCTCAATGTACCGGTAGTCGATCTGGCACCGTTGGAGAGACTGCAGTACATCCCAAGTCTCTATCGAATTGAAGGCTTTCTCGTAGTCCACAAACGCTAAACAGAGAGGCAGGTTATACTCTTCGGTCTTCTGTATAACCTGCCGCAGCGTATGTATGTGGTCTACGGTGCTAAAGCCTTTTCGGAATCCGGCTTGTTCGGGGGGCTGGAAATCGTCTAACCTGCGCGCGAGACGATTCGTGATGACTCTTGAAAACAACTTGTAGACATGGCTAAGAAGTGAGATGGGCCTATAGTTCTTCAACCGGGCACTGTCGCCCTTCTTGAAGAAGAGTACCACCACACCCCCGCACCATGCCTGTGGCGTTTTGCCCTCGAGTATGACGGAATCAAACAGCTTCTGAAGGGCTTTAAGGACCGGTTTTCCACCCGCCTTCAGGAGTTCGGCCGTAATTCCGTCATCACCCGGCGCCTTGTTGTTTTTGAGCTGTTTCAGAGCCATCCTAATCTCGTACAGGCTGACGTCCGGGATATCTTCGGTATAGTGTCGGGTCAATCTAGCTCTTGGGTCGTTTGCTAGACTCGCAACGGGCTTGCTGATCGATGTGTACAACTGCCCATAGAATGTCTCGATCTCCCTGAGAAGCTCCGGTTTGGCGGATACGATCCTGCCATCGTCGGTCTTCAGTTTCGTGAGTTGGCTCTGCCCAATAGCCAGATCCCTTGAAAATACCTTGGAGCCTTTATTTCGCTCGATCGCGTCTTTAATACGCTCGGTATTGAAGCGGCGGAGGTCTCTTTTCAAGGATTTAGAGATCTGTCTATTGAGCTGCCGGTATTTGCACGCCTCATCTGAAGACTGCAGGATCATCTCACGCCTCTCCTTCATAAGCTTGAGGGTATGATCAGAGAGCTTTTTGTTTCTATCTGTACGACGGGTCTTGAAAAACTTAGACCCGACCGTATGGACAGCTTCCACGAACCCGTTGCTATATTCATCCACGGAGCTCCCTAGGCACTCGAAACGATTCTGGAGTTCGAGCTGAAAGCTCTCGGGGTTTTGGACCTGGATCTGTGCTGGCCGGAGCGTGGACTTCATCAGTCGAGACCTTTCAAGCTTAATATTAATGTTCAATGTGCCTCTTACCATGCGGTGATCGCTCCCGGTTTTTACCGAATTGATCACAGAGACATCATTGAACATTTGCTTCTTGGTTGACATGATGAAGTCGATCTCATTTTTTGTTGCACCATCGGGGCTCTGCCAGGTCCACTTCCTGTGTTCACGCTTTTTGAAGAATGTTGAAAAACAACAACATGAAAATCACATGAAAATCAACAACAATTAATCAAAAATTTAGTCAACTCAAAGTAATACGAAACTTACGAGCAATTTCACTTGGTCGGTTTATATTTTAGCGATATAAGGCGATGTCGTCTAATGTTTTGTGGTACTGGAACGCGTCTGACTCATGAAACGTTCTAGTTTATTTATAAAATTTATTGCTTTTCGTGACGGGGACTTTGGATAGAATTTCATTTCACTTTATCTAGGCCCGAGTGTCGCTTCTACGGTTTTATTTATCTATACCACCACCGACATAAGGTTAGTTAACTAAACTGTCGTTAACAGGAGAAATAATATGATCTAGTTCGTGTTCACAAATAAAGAAGCTCTTCATATCGCAATCGGTATTGATCAGACGACCGGTGTAGAACATTGAGCCGCACTCCTCATGGTCATCCATTCGGCTGGTAATTGTCGTACCAGGCGTCATCGTCTACATTCATCGATGTGCCTGGAAAACAAAAACAAGAATCTAAACCAAGACAGATTAGGCCCTCTAGTTAGGTCTTACTTAGATAGAACAGTTTATCGCTTGGAAAATAGCGGTCGCAGGTAGTAAGATAATGTTTTTCTTTTTTCAAAGGAACCCAAGTGATACCACGGCCCGGCAAACTTTCTGTACCGTATCTTTAGTCAATGTTTCTTTAGCAAATATAAAAGTTAGAGGCTATAAGAAGTTAATAGGTACAGTGCTATATAATAGCTTTTTAAATTATTAAGTCTGTATTTCTTTTTTGTCTGGACTGATAGCTAACTAGCGATCCCGCTTCGCACGGGTAGTAGAGCATATATTATGACTACATGTTTTCTTAAAACAAGAACCTATCTATACACAAAACTAAAATGCGATCTTGAAATTTTACTTTAAAACAATTCACTATGTAAAACAAAACAAACGAAATTGCAACCTTCCAACAACATTCAAAAAGAAAAGAAAGACATGTGCCTCCAGTTATCACCTGAGTGCAAAAACTGTAAAATTATAAACATTCGCATCAATAGTTTGTAATATACGCGCGCTCGGCGTTTAATAGTAAAAGTGGGCGACAGTGATTTATTTCCGCGTGCGTCAGTTTTATTTTGTTGTAACTACTAGCTTATATAATCATTTAAATTAGATGGTGTAAATGATTATCACAATGTGCATGAAATGCTTACGATAGTTCCAAAGTATTTAAATTAATAAAAGTTAATACTGTATCCGTCTAAATAGCTTTCCAATTACCGCATTGTAAGTGAGCATTTTTTAGAAGTTAGAATGAGTATATTATGGTATCCTTAAGAGGCGAGTCTTTAAGAAACACCTAAAAAGGCACTTACAGTTTTCGAAATTTCTAAAGATTCACCGCATTGAATTACACAAAAAAAATGAAGAACCTTAATAGACATGCCAACAGTTTCACCGTGAGATAATTGTAAAACCATCCTAAATTTCGATAATTTTTTTTGTTGAAATCTCTCAAAAACATCTAAATCGACCTTTTCTATTTGCACTATTTTCATAATTATAGAACAATATTTATAAATCTCTGTAGACATATCGTGAGACGAAAGTATAAATATGACGTCCACCATTTTATAAATCTAATAAGTCAACCCAAATGATAGTAATCAACGTTTCAACATTGTTATTTTTTCTACACAAATTGTATTCTATTCCCCATACATTTTAGTATGAAGCGTTACTCTGCCGTAATTTGTTTTATAAACGAGCACGTGCGAAATTTTTAGTGCCGTCTTAGACTCCAAGGTGAGAGCACGTCCGTTTTTTATCCGAGCAGAATTCGCAAAACGTCTACGCACACATACACAATAGACATAGGGTGGGTCGCGAGTGTCGTGACATGCCTGCAGCATTATTCAAGCAATAAGACAAACTGGCTTTTTAAATGGACCAAATCATGTTTTTAGTAATCATGAGTCTTGTAAGCCATACTATTATAAGCATCTGAATTCAACAAATATAGATGGTGAGATTGGCACTGATAAAAACTTTGTGCCGGCAATGAAAACTTACACCTTTTATAATGCCGTAATGAAACTTGTCTCAAGATTAGTCAACAATGTTAAAAGCCTAATTTATAAAGTCAATAGTAATATAGCAGCGGTTTTTAACAGTGTTGTTGCAAAGTTCGTGGGAGGAAAACGAATTAATTTCTCAACTAGACAATCTTACGCAGCTCGTTGTGAAACTTTCGTTGTGGCATTTAACATTAAGCAGCCACAAACCTACTTGTACAATAAAATCATACATAAAAAACCTAACATATTTAAAAGCCATCTTGAGTTGAAAAATAAGGAAATACCCTATAAATCGAAATCAGCCGCATACTATATTCAACTTCTTCTTCAAGTAAAAACAATAATGACATAGATAAAGATTATGGTAATTTTTGTCAAAAACCAGACTTAAATGCAATTGATTATGATTTTGCTAAAACGGAACCTTAATGAATCTCACAGAAGTGGAAAGAAAAGCTCTTAAAAGAAGAACTATATTGCAAGCGGATTCCATGGAATGGATTCAAGAAAGAAGACAGTGCTTGACTGCTTCTGGTTTTGTTAAAATTTGTAATAGAGACCTTATTAAATGCGGACCTCTGATAAAAAGTTTACTTCGTGGAGCAAAATTAAGCAACGTGAAATCAATTCAGTACGGCAAAGATCACGAACGTGTTGCACTGGAACAATTAGAAGTTCTACGAAGTGTTGAGGGCTCTCGCTGCGTCAACAAATGCGGCTTATTTGTTGATCCAGAGTTAGGATATTTAGGAGCTAGTCCTAACGGATTATTAGAAAACAATAAAATTGTGGAAATCGGGTGTCCATATTCATGCGCAAAAATGACAATAGATAATGGCGTTAAAATGAAAAAGGTTAACTTCTGAAAATGAAATCAAACAGTAAAGCTGATAATAAATAAAAACCATGACTGGTATTATCAGGACCACGGACAGTTCCACATTACCCAAAAAATGACTGCATTTTTATTGTTTGGACCAACGTAGACACGAAGGTTGAAACAATTAAAAAGGATGATGCATTTGAAGAAATAACAAGGAATATAAATTAAAAAGTTTTATCTTGATTGTATGCTTCCGGAAATAATAGATTCGCGATTAGACAGGAAAATGGAAATAAAGGAGCCCAATTATTTGATTGAGGGAATTAAAAAACGTATGTAGTATATTTCTTGATATCCACCAGTTAAATACAGTTTTGTATAAATGAGCAGAGCTCTAAAAACGTCATAGTTATATAACTATGACATTTTTTAAATATAATTACATGAATCCGATACAAAGTTTAAAATAAGAAAGAATAATAACGTTTTTGAAAACCTTTTGAGGAGTGATACGACTGATGCCTTGACTCGCGCCAGGCCAACAAATTTAGGAAGATATTTAGCAGATTATTCGACAGTGAATCTAGCCCAACCAGTTTAACCCTGCCAATCTCAGCGATACGAGATCGGAGAATATTCGCGTTTTTTCGACAGTTGTGACCTAGTAATTGATCAAATCGGAATCTACAGGGGAAAAGCCCTTCGCGACGGTATTGTTTTTATTTGCATCGAAGTTTCTAGTTCGATGATGCTTAAATTAGCCCGGTTACATTATAGCATAATATAAAAATAATCAACCTCTGAATGAGAGATAATAAGCTGAAAACTCGTATACACCTTCATTTTAGCATTCTAAAAATTGTCTCAAAGATCTCATAAAAACTCGTGTCTGCGTCGTAAGTTATTCAAGGTCAAAGGGCCCAAAAATCAGTATTTTTCCTAATGTCTCGGCAAGTTTTGATTTTACTGCAATTTGTGCTCAGAGCAAGTTTGTTCCTTGTTCAATTGTACACATAAAAGTGCTTCATAAGATAATATTGCAGTCAAACATGAAAACATACCAGAAAACTTAAATTTTAATGTGTAGCGGCTCTCTTGCTCATAAAAAATATTTTAACTAAGCCTAAATTACCATACGCACAGATTTAGAACAAAACATAAATACAAAAATAACTATTTAGGCTCATATCTTGCAAATTAATGAACATTAGTGAATACTTTTAAACTGAAAAATCATAACATTGGTCCGTAGTATAGAGTAACAAAGGGTTACCGTACCTACCTTTGTTTATCTGATTTATTCTGTATTCTTCACATTTTCGGACTTCGCTTACCTACATAATAGATATCTATAGCCGCAGCATGTTTATGCGAATTGATGAGGAAAATGAACTGAAACCGGTGAAGTGTGAGTGTATACAAAAATATCAACACCTTCGAGAAGAACAGGCATGATGTTAATGCAAGACGAAAACATTGGTGTACAAACTAAATTAAATCATCATGTCAAATTATGTTAATATGTGTGTACGTAGTGGCAAAGGGCTGAGTTGAGACGAAGTCTTGTACATTACATCGCGAGCTCTCGCAGGTCCAATACCTGCATAAGTTAGCAGTCAACTTATTCTCAACCTCATTGCTATGAACATGAGAGCGTAAAGTAGTAACCAGCTAAATCTTCAGTAAATATAATAAAAGAAAGAAAGAAAAAGTATTTAATTGCCACAAAACGACATACAAACATTATACTACAAGAACAAGAACAGTGATAAACAAACGATTTAATAAATAGCGCTTAATAAATATACTTAATAAGGGATACATGCGCTCTGTTCATTCAGTTCTGCTATACATATGCAACACTTAGCTGCCTCGTTCAGCTTTAGTGGAAAGAGTCACTCCGTTTTCTCTCCAAACTCTGATGGTAAACCTTAAGATCTGTGCTCGCACCCCTGCCATTGCCTTTGGATTTGCAGCAGGTCGTAATAATCAGATGGGTAGAGATAGGCTAGTAATAATTTGACGTCAATGGCGTATTTCTAAAGAAAATAACAAAATTTTCCCTTCTACTGTTTTATTAGTCTATGCCGCCACCGACATAAGGTTGTAACATAAGTTGATCTGAAGTAGATAAATTGACACTAGGTGAATTGATGTTATCGAGTTCGTGTTCACAAATGAAGAAGCTCTTCGTGTCGCAATCGGTGTTGATCAGACGACCGTTGAAAAACATTGAGCCGCACTCTACAAAGTCGTTTCCGTCTGGCTGATAACTATCGAACCAGAGGTCGGCATCTACGTTCAACGGAGTTCCTGAAAAATTAAATGATATACCATAACTATAATATAGTATTTAATAAATATTTAAGTATGAAGTAGATCACAGTTAGGTATGCTTTAAACTTTCCTCCTATTACCACTAAAGTTGCGATCGCACAAACTCTTCTTCTCCCTATCCTGGAATATGCTGATGGCAGCTATTTTGATCGCACCCAAGACCAATTGGACAAGCTTGAGCGATTTCAAAATCTCTGTATAAGGTTCATATTTGGCTTGCGCAAATATGATCACGTTTCAAAATTTCGTACTAAGCTCAAATGTTTTATTATTGGCCTTTGCCGGAATGCTCACATAATTTTTTGAGAAAAGTGCTATTTAATCCTTTTACTCCTTTTTATCTCAAAGAACGCTTTCAGTTTCTCTGTGACACTCATTCTAGGTCCTTGAGATCATCGGAAAATCTAAAACTTCTTTTTTTGACAAATCTTTCACTATTCAAGCAGCTCGATTGTGAATTACTTATTATTTATTTATTACTAGTTGAAATAAGAGTGCTCAAACACTGCCAACGTTTAAGGAAAGGTAAAAGAACACTACCTTTCACTATAATTTTTAATCTTTTCCTTTCTGTGTTATATATTTGATATTTATTAGTATATTATATAATATTGTTTGTATGTATTTTATGTTATTATGTCTAAGTAATATTATTTAAGTATGTAATTTTGTACATTAACAGCCCTAAATCCTTCTATTGTTCAGTCCATACAAAGGTTAAAGAGATTGCCCTGTGCGATAAGACCAACAATTATACACTTGTTTTTGTGATTGTTTGTCCTGTACATATTTTTTGATGTACAATAAAGTATATAATAAACAGATAAATATGCTTCTCCCTTTGCCAGAACTTTCGATATTCTGTGGTTCTAGATCCAACCTCACTAAAACTTTTATAGACCTAATTAATGTTACAAGTTCCCTTCTCATTATCTAAAAAGAGACGCACACTAACGTACCTTTAACTGTCTGCCAGCCCTCTTTTAATCTGTTATGGAAGCCCAGGTGATATGTTCCTCGGGAGTATTTTCCTTTGACTCTTGGTTTCGGCATGGATACCGTTAACTTCGCAAGATAATCTGCTTCCCGCCGATTGCTGATCACCGCCAGGGTGGATTGTTCGAGTTGGCACATTGAGTATGCTTCAGTCCAGTTCAATGGAGTTGTGTGGAGCTTGTAGCACTTGGCAGTATCTTTACTAAAAATGTAATCTGAAATAAGAAATTTAATAACATGTCATATCACAAATCATAATATTCTGAAAGTCCTATGTTAAATAGTTGTGGAAAAATGTATCATCATCCTTATCATTTCAGCCGAAAGACGTCCACTGTTGGACATAGGCCTCTACCAAGAGTCGTAAAATGTAAAACACAAAAATAGCATTAGGTAGTTCCAGTTCTTTTCAGAAGCTCCGAGCTCTATAGCACTCTGGGCGACTCGTAATTTTCACATCTGCCCTAAGGAACCCTACGTGTCTTCTTTTCATCCTAGCGTTCATTCACTTGGCTAGGAAGGGTTTACAGTATCTCACAAGTTCTTTTATACCTTTCTACTCTCTATTACCAGACCGTTATTACCAACAACAACATATCATACTTACAGACATCAAAACCTACCTAAATTGGGCATATTGCATTGATTGTTCCACTGTAATGACTGGAGACTCTTTTTGCAAATAAAGTAAGACTTTATATCACATAAGTAATCGTTCATTTTTCCTTTTATGTCCAGGTTCAAACAGTCCTCATTCCCTCCGGCATTATCCGGCTGACCGTGGTCAAACCAGTTCGTGTACACCTCATGGATTGACTTTCCTAGAATTAAAAATGTATTATTATTTTTAATGTTTAGACCTTGTCCAGAAAGGGCGAATTCGTCGCGAATCACGCGCGAGTCGAGGGTCTGGCGTTATGCATGCGATTTACGCGCGTATATTGCGCAAGCAATTTCGCGACGAATTCGCTTCTTCTGGACAAGGTCTTAGGTGAAGCCGACGAGTCTTGGGGGTAACAACCCAAGGCTGGGAGAAACTCCTTTAGCAGGCTAACATTTGACATGTATACTAGTATAGAGTGAATTGTTGAGTGAAATTTATATAAATGGTATAAATAATTATGTTTATTTGTTTATTAAAATGCTTAATTTACAAAAAGTTTCACAACTGCTGAGTGTTTGTTTTATGTTTAAAACTCTTGGAATAAGTCGGGGATATAAGCGAATGTAACATACTTATAAATAAATCTTATGGCATTTAAGAAATAAACAAAGTATAGTTACTTACCGTCAACGGTCTCAAATACTCCTTCAACCAATATATCTGATATCCCCACCCACACCCACTTAATAGTTGGCTTCATTTTCTCCCAAAACGATGTCACTTCATTTGTTTCATCTTCATTTTCTGGGTAGAAGAAAATGGCTGCTTCTAAAGCACATACTCGCTTGGCATCACCCCATGTCTGTGGTATAGTGTGGATCTTATAGAAACTCTCGAGTGCTTCTATATAATGGTAATCCTTTCGGAAAAACTTTTTGGCTCTTTGTCCATCTATGAATACAAAAGATATGTGGATTTGTAGATAAATATAATGTAGAAAAATTCTAAGAGATCCTTTTTAAGTATTCTTCAATACAAAATATTATTATTGTGTCTGTTTATTTCACAATTTAATAAACTAATCTCTTACATTCACAATTGCATATTATTCAAATATAATAAGATTTTGTATGATATAGGCATCAACTTAAAAATAATAACGTTATTTTTATGGTTTTTAAAAGTACTTACACGAATCCGACACAAAGTAAACAATTAGCAACACAAAAACATATTTTGGAAACATTTTGTGGAATGTTTGTACGATTAGACGACTATAAGCTCTGGCATCTTGATCCGCAACTTGTAAACAACTAGTAGATGTTGAGCAGATTCTTCAATATTCAACTTCAAACCTGTGCAACCAGTTTTAGGTACAGCACCCTTCGGCAACACCAGCGAGATCATCAATGCCTACGTATACCGCATAGGCATACCGCGGGTTTTTCTCCGCGCAAATACGTTTGAACTGCAGTTTTATTTTCGACATAATTTTTATTGCTTGAGCTAAACATATTTTTTCATTCTGTTGAAGGAAAAAACACACAATATTGATTCATAAATATATTTTTTTTTCGGCAATTTAGGATACTTTAACATCACTTCATGGTATATTCTTTTATGGTTATTGATGAGGAAAACGACCGATTAATATTATGAGGAAAAATAAACGTGATGTTGGCTCGCAATTAATGGAAAAACTAAAAAATAACAGCTTATTTTATAATCGTGACGAACGATGATGAACACTGATTGACCCTTACGGACGCGCTAATTGGTAAACATTTGAGCCATGCCCTGACCAAGCAAAATTAATATTTTATAATTTGACTTTTTATATTTGTTTGGTAAATCGTAACTTCGCTCGCCTGGAAAATTTTTGTTGGCATCAGCAAGAGCAAATTAGACTAGGTTTGGGATGATTCATCTGAAAAATAGGCTGTTTTGTTAAAAATATGAGTGCTTTCAGCAGTCAATAATTGTCGAATAACATAGCCAAGAACTTCCTGAAAGAGTACTTACTTACAAAGTTTATCGCAACCATAATAAGCCACGAATTTTCGACCGAAAATGTAGATGCACGTCACCATAAAGACGTACCTACCTATAAACATTCATTCATGTTAATTTACTTTATTTTCACACTTATATACTACTTCTATAATAATCTGCCAAACAGGGGATCGGCACTATCTCGCCCTAACACAGGCTAAATTTTAGCCTATCTAGGAGAACAGTACTTCACCCGTCTTTATTGTATAATTGAACCTAAAAAAATATATATAAATGCAACATTTGTAAATCTATGCAATCCCATTATGAAATAAACTTATTATTATTTTCTTCTGTGTATCTCGGTACCTTAGGGTCCCGGTCCATTGAAAGGCATGCGAGGAGCCGAAGCCAACTCGTACAGTCCGCGTTAAACATGTATCAGGCAATGTGACAGCAACTGAAGATTATCCCTGTATGCACTACGCAACTGCACCCAATGACAATCCCCGGTTGGTGCAGGACTATTGTAAATTATTGAGATAAAATGTATTGGGCTTAATGGATGTATTTTGTAGGTTAAATGGATCGATTGCTCAAAATTATAGGACTACCGGCCCCTGCCCGACCACTGTTGATCTACACGGCTATAAAATGGCAGGGGCAAATAACCGCAGGGCAGCTTTCTGACGAGCTGGTGGGCAGTGGCAACCCCACGGACCTGACCTCAATGGAAGTCTTGTTCCTCATCTCTGGCTTGCTTTATTGGCCGGTTGGAGTGAAAATTGACGGGGACCAGAGCTTTCACCTCTCTTGCCTTAATTGGCTGTTTTGAGTGGAGATTCGCAAGAGCAAACGTGCTCGGAGGAAGGATGTTAATCCAGTAAGGTGCTGGTAGGGATCTAGACCGTACTTCCAGGATTGTCCTGATAGCCGTGTGTTTTGTCCCGATTTTTAATATATTGTTGCAACACTGTGCCAGCTCGCTGTAATTTTGAGTTTGACGGTCTTTTGATTGACAGCTGACACTTGACAAGAGTCGAGAGAGAAAAATTTGTAACGGACTCGGTGAATTCGGGTTCTTGTCGAAACATATCTAATAGAGATGTGTTTCGCCCAATGTAATTGATAATTGCGCCCGCCGATCGCGATCGGTTTGTGGGGCGCCCGCGAAATCGGTTTTGAATATATTTCACGCACAACGTGCTTTTGCGGGAAACGAGTTCTGTCTGGAGGACGCCGGAACCTTCGGTCCAGACAGCCGTCAGTCTATCCCTTATTGTCCTAATATTATATATATTGTCCTATCCCCAATCTCCCGGCACGGCACGATATTGATCGACCCCCAGGAGCCTACCGCAGGAATCCCAGGTAAGTGCCAATAACACCTTACTTACATCCGTAGTAGGAACCAGTATATCTCCCAATAAGGAGCAAATCCCCTAGCTTTCCACTGCTGCGTTACCACAGTTTCGTGGGATACAGGTTCAGAAAGGGTCCAGGAGTCCCAATGCCCCGGCCTTGAGCTCCTGGCTTGGGACCCGAAGACCTGTATTTAACACCGTGGTATACCTCTCCACTCCTCAAGCACCTCCGGATATGTTGCCCCCTTGGCGCTACGTCACTAAAGTGCTAGCGACCCTTTATGGGGGCCATGAATTGAGTGTGCAAGACACCCACTTTTTTTTTTTTTTTTTTTGTTGCGTAATCATCCAGTGACTTCTGCCGCTCTGGGTGAAGCGGGAGGGCGTGTCAGACTTTTACTGACTAAAACCCACCCGTGTTCCTTCAGTTGCTTGAGCCAGTAACTCGGTAACTCCGGTAACTCTTTTTCAAATTTATCCGCGACCCAGACAGGCATCGGCCCTAGCGGACCCCGTCAGTTCTGCTGACATGTCTTTGAGGCGCGCGTGGAACACTACGCGCCGTCGACTCGGGCCTGGTCCTTATCGGACGGCGAGCTACCCACTGCTCGCCGTCCGCAAGCCCGCGCCTACGGTGGCCGGAAATCGTCTTGCGACGCCCGACGCCCGGGACGTCTCCTGCGGTGGCTGGGGGCGTGAGGGCGTCTCCGTTGCGTCTCCCTCACGCGTTCCGCCTCCTCCTTTGCGAGCATTACTGCTTCGCAGAAGGAGGTGACGGCTTCCCATGCCCTCTCGCTCCGTACCATGGCCCGTACCAGGGCTGGACGCGAGAGGTCACCACCGCCGATCGCCTCCACGAGGACACGGCGGTGCTCCGTCCAAGCGGAACAGACCTCCACCGTATGCTCCACCGTGTCCTCCGGGCGATCCACACAATGGTGTCACCCGGGCGTTTCCTCCCGCCTTATCCTGAACAGGAACCTCCCGAAACATCCATGTCCGGTGAGGACCTGCGTCAGGCGGAAGGCGAGGACGCCATGGCGCCTCTCAAGCCACTCCTCAAAGAAGGGCCTTATCGCCTCAATTGTGGCGTGCCCAGCGCTGGGTTGCGACAGTCGCTCTCTCCATGACGCCATGAGATCCTGCCGGAGCTCTGACCGCCGAGCCGTGATTTGTCGCGGCAACGGTGTTTCGCCCCGGCGTTTCGCCTCCTCACACCACTCCCATATGTGTGCGAGGACTTTTGCCTCCAGATCCCATGGCGGCAATCTGGCAAGGAGGTTCGCTACTTCACCGGAGATCGTGCGGTATCCTCGGACCAGCCGAATTGCCATGACCTTTTGGGACGCGTTCAACCGGCGGGCTGGTCGCCGCCTCAGGGAACGCGCCCACACTGGTGCCCCGTAAAGGGCCATGGACCGCACGACCCCCGCGTAGAGCCTTCGGCAGGAGGCGTTTGGACCCCCTAGATTGGGCAGGAGCCGCTTGTGGGCAGCCCCGGCCCGCTCCAGTCTGGGAGCCAAACGTCGGAAATGCTCCACGAAATTCCACCGACTGTCGAGGACGAGTCCCAGATACTTCATCAAGGACCCGACGCCGATGTGAACCCCTCCTACCGTTATTTGGGAACCCGGCGGTGGCGCGATCCGAGGACCATGAAAACATATGGCCTCGGACTTGTGCAAGGCCACCTCGAGTCCCAATTGCCGGATCCTCTCGACGATTGTCGCAACCCCGCGTGTCGCTAATTCGGCCGCTGCCTGCGCCAGGACCAGCGTGTCGTCAGCATAGCAAACTAAGCTGACGCCGCTAGGGAGGTCGGCGCGCAGCACCCAGTCGTACCCGATGTCCATTTTATTATTACATATTTTTAGATTTTTAAATAAACTGCCGAGCCATGAACAAGTACCACCCATAAAATGCCGACAAACACCTTAAAATCTCCTAAGACATAGAACCTAGCTTCATAAATTAAAAATTATAATGAAATCTATTTTATTATGCAAACTTAAACTCTTTCTCTCTTTAACTTAAAATACTGGTATTTTTGAAGCCATGGATAAAAAAAGTAGAAAAACAAAATTTTGGGGTTTGAAAATTTCGTAATACATTTGTTTCGTTTTTTGTTTTGCTTTGATTTCATCCTTTTTTTTCGCCGTTGTGAAAGATTTCTTAAATTGTAAAGTCTTACGGCTCTCGTACCCATAAATCATGCCTCTATCACCCGAGGATTGTACGAGAATCATCACTATGGTGACACACTATGGGACCAAGCTAATCATAGAACTGAACTTGCTTTGCGAACTGTTATGAACTGGCTTTCCACTAATCTACTTAAAAAATTAATTCAAAAATATTAAATATTAAAGTAATTCAGTATCTACCGCCAAACGCACCTAAACCACTTTCAAATTCTAAAACAGTAATTGCACATATTTGTCACGATGCAGCAACTTGCAACTAGGTACAGTTGCAAGTCTGACTATGGTCCCAAGCATTAAATACTTAGCTGTTCATATCGACGAAAGGCTGGATTGGCGTGTTCACACAGATATAATAGAATACTCTTTATTATGTACACCATATAAGTTACAGAAAGTATAGATGAAGAAAAAAAATTACACTGGGTGACACAATGGGCGGCCTTATCGCTAAAAGCGATCTTTTCAAGACAATCTTTGGATGGATTTTAAAAATGAAAGAAAAGACAGTACTGTAGGTAGTCTATTGGTGTACTATTTATATATAAAATAAATACATATATATATATAAATATACTATATAGACAAATATATACAGTTATAAGTTTTGAACAAAAACATAGAAATCAAGAAAACAACTATTAAAGAGAGAGGTAGTGATTCTTTACCATATTTTTAAAAATGGGCAGAGATTGAGCACGCTTTATTGACATAGGCAAAGCATTCCTCAAACGCACCGCTTGAACCGTAAAAGATTTGTCGTAAAAGCTGGTGGAATGCATCGGCATCTCTAGTCTCAAGTTTTCCGATGATCTCAGATATCTATTATGTGTGTCATGAAGGAACTTGAAACGTTCTTTGAGATAAGAGGGGTTTGTAGGATTGTATAGAATACTGTAAAGCAGAAATAAAATATGAGAATCCCGGCAAAGACGTATGGGCAGCCACTTGAGCTTTGCCCAAAATTCAGAAATGTGATCATATTTGCGCAAGCCAAATATAAATCTTATGCAAAGGTTTTGAAGACGCTCAATTTTATCTAGTTGTGCCTGGGTGAGATCGAGATATCTGACATCAGCATAGACAAGGATAGGAAGCAGAAGGGACTGTGCAAGCGCAATTTTAGTGGCAGTGGGAAGAAAGTTTCGCAATCGTCTAAGGGACCTGACAGATGCAAAAATTTTGCGGCTTACGTTCTGAAGCTGCGGACCCCAAGACAGATGTCTGTCGATCCAAACCCCAAGGTTCTTAACCTTCTCACTTATTGGAATAGTAGTTCCGTTAAATTGTACCAGAGGAAGTTGTGTCCAATTTACTTTTGGAATCATCCCAGAGCTGCCAACAACTATGACCTGGGTCTTCGACGGATTTACCTGAAGCCCATTTGCTTCACTCCATTCACAAATTGTAGCCAAATCCTTATTTATTGTATTAATTGCATCAGCTAACTCTACAAGGGCAGCTTGATGGTAGATTTGTAAATCGTCTGCATACAGGTGGTAGGTGGAGAGAAGCTTTTTGGAGATAGCGTTTATAAATATTGCGAAGAGTAAAGGAGATAAAACGCCACCCTGAGGTACACCGGCAGTTGTATAACACCAAGAGGAGTTAGTTGAATATGTGCTTCTTCGTCGACATGATGAAGTCTATCTCATTTTTCTTTACACCATCGGGGCTCTGCCAGGTCTACATCCTATGCTCACGCTTTCTGAAGAAGAAGTTCATCATATAGAGGTCCTCCTCCTCCATAAACCTGGCCAGTAGGTGACCGTAGGTGACCCCGGTGGTTCCGTCTTCCAAATCCAAATTGACTTACTTGCAGCTCATCACCGTCTTGTTTGCCCAGTTTCGTGTTGAAGTCCCCCATGATCACGGTGAAGTGAGTTTTCTGACCATGCATGGCTCTGGAAATGCCCTCATATATGGTCTCTACTTCGTCGTCAGGGTGTGCCGACTTTCAACATGAAAGCTAAACCAATTTTTAAAACTAAACCTAAACAGACTTTTTAAACAAAACACTACAAAGCGAAAAATTACTTTTTTTTCGGAAGTCGGTGTCTTTAGAACTTATTTTTTTTTTTCGTTTTTGACACCGACTTCAGAAAAGAAAATTATTTTCCGCTTAGTAGTGTTTTGTTTTGGAAGTCAGTTTAGTTTTTTTGTTTAAAAGTTTTTTTGTTTTTAACTTTTTAGTTTTGGTCCCAATTTCCATGAAAATCATTTATAGCCAGAGGGCTTCTTATAAAAATTCAATCAATCCTAAACACTACTGGGATACATTGTTTTATTACGGAGTGCCGATGCCTACCTTCCGGTTTCATCACCAGAGCAGTTTGATGGTACCATTTTCATTAGAACCACTGATTTAAATTTGCTTCATCACAGTCATTTGACTATTCGGGATATCTTATACCCAAAACATACTTAACATTGAGAAGTTCCAGTCACCATCTGTGATCTTCTTCATTAGTTCGACTTTATCAAATGATACTTTCTGAATGCAATAATACTTGCCATGTTGATGAAAATACCAAAATCACTATATGTATGCCTATAAAATTTGAAGAGTGCCCTCGATTTCCATGGGATCCTCTAATCAGATCATGACTTGGTAACAATGGGTGGACCCACTGTCACCAAAGTATACACTTTCAAACAATATAAGAATTTTCTAAAACGGTTCATAATTTATGAAGTACTCTGTGAACATATACAGAAAAAAAAACAGAGTCGAACATAGAATCTGCTCCTTTTTGGAAAGTCGGTTAATAAAAAAATATAAAAAATTACAGTTATAACTAAAAAATACATAGAATATTTTAATGAGAGTAAAAATTCTAGCCATTATAGTTTTATTTTAATTAAGTGAGTGAATTGTGGTCACATACTCTTCAAGCAAATGACAGATCTACATAGTACAGAGGTTCAGCGGTCATGACTCGCAAGCCATTTGGCGTTTATGTTTAGCAAGTCCATCCAGCCAATTCCTCGCTTTGGACGCAGGTCGTAACAAAAGCGTGGACAGGGATAGGAAGTATAGTATGATGGAAAGTAGGTAGTTACACATGTCTCGCTGATATGGTTTTATTACTCTACTCCACCACCGACATAAGGTTGTAAATGAACCTGCTCTGAATCGGTTAAACTGATGCTTAACGGTGTTATTTTGCTATTCTGATCGTGTTCACAAATGAAGAAGCTCTTCGTATCACAATCGATGTTGATCAGACGACCGGTGTATAACATTGAGCCACATTCCGCAGGGTCGTTTCTGTCTGGCTGATATTTGTCGAACCAAGCGTCGGCATCTAAATTCATCGCAGTTCCTGAAAAACGAAAACTATTAATAGAAATTAAATAAATAAGTAGTTGGTACAAGTGTATATGTGTTTGCTTTTTGATTTCAGGTGAACTCGTGAAGTGTCGAATCATGTAGCTTCCGATCCTCCTGTGTAGAAACTCTCCACTTATTCATTCTCCTCCATAGTAAGACACAAAATCCATCCTATCCTTGTTACTCATGCCATGTAAGTGCTTTACTTTGGTCCCTCCAGAACTCAGTTATTGGGCAGGACCTTAGTAAGCCAGGTTTTCAGGCTCGGTTTATCAGGCTTCCTTAAATCCAGGGGCCTGAAGGGCATCGGTTAAAAACCTACTTTTCGTATCGATATTCAAAAAATTGCTTTACTTATAACCTATTTTGTGTAGTAAATAACCCCACACCAAATAAACCGTATATCGCTTCCAATTTAAATTTTATAATACTTCTGAATAAAGTAAAAACTAATTTTTAGACTCTGTCTTGATTTTGACGGTGTCAATTCGTCGGGGTTGAACGTGAAAATGGGGGTACCCCAGGGCTCAATTTTAGGTCCTTTCTTATTTTTAGTATACATTAACGATTTACCCCATCTATTGAAAAACAAACTGAACATGGTGTTATTTGCTGATGACACTTCTTTGATTTTTAACATAAATAGACGTACGAGTAAAGTTGCCGACGTAAATAATGCATTGCGGCAAGTTCTAAATTGGTTCACTGCTAATAATTTAGTTTTGAATGCTAAAAAAACGAATTGTGTAAAATTTGCCTTGCCGAATGTCAAAAGTTATGATTGTGACATTATATTAAACAACGAGAAGCTAGAATTCGTCGACAAAACCGTTTTCCTGGGTATCACGCTAGACTCAAGGTTACAATGGGGTCCTCATTTAATATCACTTGCGGGGCGGTTAAGTTCGGCGGCTTATGCTGTTAGAAAAATTCGTCAATTTACTGATGTAGATACCGCGAGGCTGGTCTATTTTAGTTACTTTCATAGTATAATGTCTTACGGCATATTACTATGGGGAAAGGCTGCAGACATTCAGTCAATTTTTGTTCTACAAAAACGAGCCATCAGAGCGATATACAATCTTCGCCGGCGCGATTCTCTAAGGGAACTGTTTAAAGACATTAACATCATGACGGTACCTTGTCAGTATATTTACGAAAACATCATGTACGTTAGAAAGAATTTACATCTTTTTAGTAAAAACAGCGATAGACATAGTTATGTTACTAGAAATAGGGACCAATTAATTCAACCAGGTTTCAGGCTGGCTAAAGTAGCGTCATCTTTTTGGGGGTACTGTATAAAATGTTACAATAAAATACCGCCACACATTCTAGAATTGAATGAGACGAAATTTAAAACTTGTATAAAACGCACACTATGCAGGCAGGCATATTATAGGTTGGGGGATTACATCGCTGATAAAAATGCTTGGCCCAACGCTATTCCAGCTCCACAGCCACTAGGGCACAAAAACAAGTGATAAGCAGAAAAGTTCTGAAGTATTGTTGGACCTGCTGAAGACTGTACGAATAATTATAATGTATATTTGTGTTGTATAAACTCAATTTATTTTTTGGATTATATAACTGCACAGCACATATGTGAGTACTATGTACCAACTGTAAATCTACGATTTACTGTAACTATGTGTCGTTCGTTGACTTCAGTGTGCCCCGGCAGTTGAGTGTGTCATGCTCTCTCTAATGTCTCTCTGATGGTGGCACATGTGTTGGATCATTCGGTTCCCTTCATGATGGTTGAGCTGAGTGGTGCCGATCCATGTGTCATGTTCGTGAACGGGCGCCGTCAGTTGGGATTGGTCATATCTTAGCTGCCTCCGCATGTTTTTAATTACCTATTTATTGTATTTTTAATTGTTTGTTTTACTCTAGACGCTTTTAAGTGCGTTTTTTTTTTTTTTACTTCGTTCTCACATATATGTATTTTTCCTACAAGATTATTGTAACCAAATACTTGTAAAACACATTTATGTTTTTTTAAAAGAGTTAGTTTGGAGTTTCTTGTCCGTTCTTCTCCATAACAAGCTACATTTCCGAATGGACGGTAGAATCAATTATTATTACATTTAATTTTTATTTTTGACGTTCGAAAGTGCCGCTTAATGGCCTAATTGAATAAAGAAATTTTGATTTTGATTTTGATTTTTTTTTAGAAAGATAAAACCAACCTTGGCAGCTGAGGCTCTAAACAACTGATTATAATTATCAGCGATAGCGATTGTCAAATATGTTTGGGAGTCGCGAAAAGCACAAAGTCGAGCCCTAAATAGTTGTATTAACCTTTTTCTTCTTATGAATCAATGAGAACTCGCATTCAGTAACTAAGTGATACGAGTGGGAAAATACGGAGCCGGTCTAAATATATATACACAAGAGGCGTACCTTTAACTGTTTGCCAACCGTCGTTTAATCTGTTATGAAAGCCCAAGTGATATATGCCTCTTTGGTATTTTCCTTTGAACCTTGATTTCGGCATGGATTCCGTTAACTTTGCAAGGTAATTTGCTTCCGACCGACTTGTGACAACTGCCAGGGTGGATTGCTCTATTTGACACACGGCATATGCTTCGGTCCAGCTCAATGCAGATGTATGCAGCTTGTAGCACTTGCCATTTTTGTTATTGTAAATGTATTCTGAAACAATTAATGCAATGTGTATATTTTAATGATAACAGCTACATTCAATAAATTCTTATCGTAGAGCACTATGCGTTTTGTAAACAAAATTATAAAATGAGTTTTTTTTTAAATTGTATACTTAATTAAATTATTTTTATGTGATAATTATCTGATTATTCTAAGCATAGGCTTGTGTTTTACATGTGAATTTTTGCTCTCCTCTAATATTATGTGACGATGATACACAACACAAGATAAGGTAACATGATAAAGTCTGTACTGAACCTTTAAAACGGCATTGCATTTGTAATTAAAACCTACTCACCTAAATTGGAAATATTGCATTGATGGTTCCATTGTACCGAATGAAGAGCCTTCTTACAAATGAAGGGATACTTTGAGTTACATTGTATGTCATCCAGGGCGCCCACGTTTTTCATTCGCACACAATCCTGGTCACCAACATAATTGTCCGGCTGACCTGGCTCCCAGTTATTGAAAACCTGAGAGATTGACTTACCTAGAAATAAAATTTAAATGTATCATAATTTTCTTAGATTAGATAATTAACTTAATTTTCAATATTTTTGGAAACGTGTTTTATGGAACATTGACACTACAAGCTAAAACTAAAATATATAAGTAAATTATATATATATATATATATATATTATATACACTTCATAATAGTTTTATAATACGTACCTTCAACGGTCTCAAATACATCTTCAACTAGTAAGTCTGAAATTCCCACAAACATCCATTCAATGTTAGGCTTCGTTTTCTTCCAAAACACTATCAATTCGTTTGCTTCATTGTCATTGTCTGGGTGCCAGAAAGTGGCTCCTTCCAGTGCACATACCCGCTTGGCATCAGCCCAAGTCTGTGGAATTGTGTGGATCTTATAAAAAGTGTGGAATGATTCTAAATAAATGTAGTCCTCGCGGAAAATTATATTGTCTCTCTGTCCATCTGCGAAAAGATTGAATTATTAAATGAATAGTCCTGTTTGTAGATATCTACACTGGTCTACAAAACTTAGTACCAAACTATTAAAATTGCAATTTCGCTTGAACTTTGGAAGTCTGAAATGAATCTTGAAATAAAAACATTTATAGAAAATGTCATTAACTTCCTTTAAAATTATATTTTATTATACATTAATAACGTTTTTAACTTTATATTTTCTATCCAATTTATTACCTGTTAGATTTATTTATTATTGTTGATAACATCTAGTTCTGGCCTAATGAAATCAAGCGTTAAGTTACTGCATAAGCGCTAAAAAACGAGATATAACCGTGAATCATAAATATAGATACTTACATGAATCTGAAACAAAGTTCACTATAATAAATAATAACATAAAAGTAAAAACCATAATGTTGAATTATACGACTATACTACTGACGTCTTGAATCGCACTGAACAAACAAACAGGAAAAATTTGAAGATTTCTCGTTCAACCAGTTCTACCTTGGGCGCTGCGGTCACATTAGCGAAATGGACGATATATATGCACAGACATGGCTGTACGCGTTCTACAGGCTAGTTTGGCCAAGACGTTAATGATGTTTATGTATCGTGAAGTCTGTGGACGATCAACAATGCCCTTCGGAGCGCTGTTAGTAAAGCGTAGTAACTATTTAGTAATCTGTGGTAAAGCGCACATCAATCGGTTTATCTGTTTCGATGGTCGATAAAATTTTCTTGGTTCGAGTTTTGTTCTCTATGTTGCATATTGCTGTGCCAGGAATTGGTGTAGTAAGGCTGAGGTGACAGGAACGGCGATACGCGCTCTAGCGTCTACAGTAACCGCAGTTTTCGCGCAAGCGTGTTGTCGAAGCCTTCCTACCGCACTTCGAAGCCTGGCTGTAAAGAAAGGAGCGCATCTTCTACAAACTCACTCAGGTGATCCTGTAGGAGATGCAGCTGATCAGGCACAGTTGCTTCGGTAAGTATCTGAATAGGATTGCCACCACTGCGGAGTTGACCATGACTCTGCATACGGCACACGCTCGAGGAGTGTCCTGCATGGACCTCGGAGCGGCAGGTCTTGGTCGCCAGGATCGTGTGAAACCTGTCTTTGGTAACAGTTGTGAGGGCCATGATAGCAGAGACAGAAAATCGGAGGGAAATGGCCTCCTTCTGCGAGACCATGATGGTTCAGAAGATAGCCGCCGAGTGGGACCGTGGTAGGGCTGATCCCACTCCGAAAAGAAGGCGTCAGGGAGGCAACCGCCTCGATAAAACGCCGAAACCCCATCTGCATCCTATAAAGGCGGGACTCCGGGGTCACGGTCGCTCAGATTGTGGACTCTGAGTCAAAAAAAACTTCCTGAAATAAATGACAATTTAATTTAATTTAAGTAGGTAAAAAAAATACACACAATTAAAAAAAATATTATAATGCCAGAGTACACATAATTGGGTTCACAAAGTAATTTTTGTTTGCAAATAAATACCGCTTTTTTGTGCTGAATACCGCTTATTTCATTTTTATGTCGCGTGCTGTGTAGTTCTTGAAATAAGTGCAAGTTTGTTTTTATGAATAGAGCCACCTCGTATATGTACAGGCAGGATACTGTTTGTAAATATACGCAAATATGGAAAGAACGGTTTCGGAACTTTCCGTGCTCTGAATACCGCATAATGCCCTATCACACCTTTTTTGCGCTCTAAACACCGACTCCATGTTGGTGGAGCTACCCCAATATATAATACCGTAGCACAGTGTGGACGTAACATAAGCATGATACGCCGTAACCAAAACTTTTTGATGTACCTCCTTTGCGAGATTCCGTAAAGCACATGAATACTGACTCAGGCGTTTATATACACTGTCAGTGTGGGTTTTCCATGACAAAGTGCCATTATATCAGCAATAATTGGCCACGTCGGCGTCGCATGTATATCATTTTCCATTTTTTGACAATCGCCATTGCTAAAGTCCCCGTTACGAGAAGCTAAAATTTTTGTAAATAAAGAACTTCTACTAAGTTACGTAGCGACAAAATCAACAACAATTAATCGAAAACTTTGTCAACTCAAAGTAACATACGTGTAATACGAAACTAACGAGAAATTTCACTTGGTCGGCTTATATTTTAGCGATATAAAGCGAAGTCGTCTAATGTTTTGTGGTACTGGAACGCGTTTGACTCATGGAACGTTCCAGTTTATTTACAAAATGTATAGCTTTTCGTGACGGTGACATTGATAGAATTTAATTTCACTTTATCTAGGCCTGTGTCTACACTTTATCTAGGTGTCGCTTCTACGGTTTTATTTATCTATACCACCACCGACATAAGGTTGGTTAACAAAACTGTCGCTAGCAGGTGAAATAATATGCTCTAGTTCGTGTTCACAAATGAAGAAGCTCTTCATATCGCAATCGGTGTTGATCAGACGACCGGTGTAGAACATTGAGCCGCACTCCTCATGGTCATTTCCATCCAGCTGGTAATTGTCGTACCAGGCGTCACCGTCTACATTCATCAATGTGCCTGGAAACAAAAACAACAATCTAAATCAACACAGGGTAGGTCCTCTAGTTAGATATTTCTTAGATAGAACAGTTTATTGCTTGGAAAATAGCGGTCGCAGGTATTAAGACAATCCCCCCCGGTGGATTCACGTATTGTCGAGGCTGGGGGACTCAGTAGAAGTGGCTTGGTCACTCACGGTGAAGCGAAGAGGAACCCGAGGAGAGGCCGCTCGTTAGGTCTTTTGCCGATTAAACCGTAGACACCGACGTAGCAGCGGTGCCGCTTGGTAACAGAGGCGACATCGCAACTGGGCGGGCCACGATGTCGTGTGGAGCTTCCCAGGGCCTCCCATACGATATCGCAGCTGAGGGTTGGAGGCCGCGGTGAGAGAGGAGTGCCGGTATTGTGGTGCTCCACTCTCCCTACCTTCCGCGGCCTTAACGGGGTCGTTATCGTTTGATGGCGGACACTGCAGGGGCGGTCCCTATCCTCTGTGGCTGAAAAGTTAAAAAAATTCAAAATTTAAAAATCCCCGGTCACATTTTAATTTAGGAGCGTCCTCACTGAGAGCATTCACTTGTAATGAGCATTCGACGTCGAATATTCGAGTGGTGTTGACGTTGAGCCGAGCGTTACAAAGCTTATACGCAATCGCGAACTTCGGCCGGTGTGGACGTCGCAACGATTTTCGCGGAAACGGCTCGCATTCGAATGTTCACGCAAATAAAATGATCCTAGAAAGGAGCGTCCTCACTGAGAGCATTCACGTGTAATGAGCATTCGACGTCGAATATTGGAGTGGTGTGGACGTTAAGCCGAGCATTACAACGCTTACAAGCAAGTGCGAAATTCGGCCGGTGTGGACGTCGTAACGATTTTCACGGAAGCGGCTCGCATTCGAATGTTCACGCAAATAAAACGCTCGAAAGCGGTACTCAGATAATGAAATTAATATATTATATATCTAGGAATATTACTGGCTACTTATAAGCAAGGAACAGTTTCTTGATCTTGAGTTTTTGTGACCTTCTTAGTCAATCGTATTATCGAATGAATGACATTTAAAATCGTATTCGAATGCTCCAAGCTCGTAAAGGAATGTTCACTCGAACGTTCATAGTTTTGCTCGAAAGTGAATGCTGGGCTCGATGGGAAGCATTTGTTGCTCGCCTACGATTGCTTGTTTACAAATGCTCTCGCCAGAATGCTCCCAGTGAGGACGTTCCTTTTCATGCTTCATAATTTATCTAGTACATAGTAGATACACTTCGATCGGCAATCTATTGAACACGTAATTATGACACGATATCTTGCGAAAACACCCCGATTCAAACAGTAAAAAGCCCATAACTTTTGAACGGCTAAACCGATTTTATTCAAACATAGCTAAGAACACTCTCGACAAAATCACCTTTCAAACAAAAATCTTTCAAAAAAACCAAAATCGGTTCATCCGTTTAGGCGCTATGGTGCCACAGACAGACACACAGATACACAGACACAGAGATACACAGACACACAGATACACAGACACACAGATACACAGACACACTGATACACAGATACACAGCAACACACGTCAAACTTATAACACCCCTCTTTTTGTGTCGGGGGTTAAAAAGTAGTAGGTGGTAAGGCCACTGACCAGACCCGTCGCAGTGGGACCAAGGGTGCCATACACGGGATCGTCTGGCGCCATGTGCTGGTTTGGTCCCTGGGGTGATCATGGATTGCAATGTGTTCTGGTGCGCCGGTGATTGGAGGCACCCCCCCCCGGGAGGGTCCAGCGACGGACAGCCTCGGCGGGTTCTCGGTGAGTGCAAACGCTTGCCCGTGTTCCCGCCATGAGCGGCACAGGTGGACACTGCGGAGTTTTAGTGGATTGGAGTCCCACATAACTGCGCTATCTCCCCTTGGTGGCGCAGTATGCATGAGCATTTCTCCAAGCTACAAAAAAAGGTAGTAATATAATGTTTTTCTTTTGCCCAGGGAACCCAAGTGATACCAAGGCCCAGAAACCTTCCTTTACCTTATCTTCTATCAATGTTTCTATAGCAAATATAAAAGTTACAGGCTTTAAGAAGTTAACAGGTAAAGTGCAATATAATAGCTTTTTAAACTATTAAGTCTGTATTTCTTTTTTATCTGGACTTATAATTAACTAGCGATCCGCCCCAGCTTCGCTCGAGTAGTAGAGCATATATTATGCCTAAATGTTTTTTTCTTAAAATAAGAACCTATCAATATACAAAATAAAAATGCGATCTTGAAATTTTACTTTGTAAAATAAAACCAACGCAATTGCAAACTTCCAACAACACTCAAAAAGAAAAGAAATACATATGCCTCCAGTTATCACTTAAGGTTACACTGCTAGATAATTCTTCCATACAAACGTAGTCTGTCAATTACTACACTGATTAACGATGTACGTTCAAAATAAACAATAATAATAATAATAATAACGTTTATTGTGTCTAAAAAATTATAAACAAACAATTTTGGGTTTGGAGTCTTCATTTAAGCAAATAATGCCTGTATTAAAAGACTACGCTCCTTCAAAACAGTAGGTACTTACTTAAAACACAATAAAAACGGTACATGGGAGTAGTTAAACAAAGTATAGTATGTAAACGTGTGTGTGCGTATGCATGAGTGTGCGTGTGTTGTTGAATGTACATGAGTGTTGTGGATGTGTGGTTGTATGTGTATGCGTGTGTGAATGTACGTGTGGCTATGAGAGAGTCTCAATGAGTGTGAGAGTTGGTCGTGCACTTGTATTAAGTTACGTTTGTTGTAGGAGAGTCTCAGTTTTTTCATATCTCAGTGGTTTTAACCAGTCAGTCAACATTTCTTTACATATACAATGAAATCAATTTGTCTCATCATCATCTAGGATGGAATGGTAAGGAAACAAAAAAGTAAAAAAATAAAATATTTGAAAGTTATGAGCGTACTTTCGGTTCCATATTTCAACACTAACTTTAACGCAACTTTGGGCGGAAATAAATACCATAAGAAGAAGGACAATTGCAAAACGGCTTACAGGGATAGATTAGTAATTCAACAATACAATCATTTTATTTTGAAATTATACATTTAGTATTTTTTTCATGATATCTAGACTCCCAAAGGCCTGTTTATAAAATTTCGCGTGCTCGTTTTCGTCCTAAATCATCATCAATTTCGAAACAAATTTTCAAAAGTACTGATTTGTACGCGAATTAGCTTCTTACTGCTCATCACAGCATCTATCTCTTTCGCACGTTTTGTCGTATGAGACAGCATGCATTTTAACCTCGCGCACTAAATAGTTCGTTCCGTCGACTAGAGGAACCTTAAGTGCATAAACTTTAAAATTATAAACATTCGCTTCAAAAGTTTGTAATACAGGGACACGCGCGTTATCGCTCGGCTTATAATTATTTAAATTAGATGGTGTTAAGGATTTTCATACTGTGCATGAAATGCTTAAGATAGTTCCAAAGTAGGTATTCAAATTGATAAAGATTAATACTGTATCCGTCTAAATAGCTTTCCAATTACCGCATTGTAAGTGACAATTATTTAGAAGTTAGAATGATTATAGTAAGGTATCCTTAAGAGATGTATGCCATCCCGGACTTTTCTGTAGATCTATAAAAGTGGGATATTTCCACCATACATTATTTTGTTATATCTCAAAGGCGTTTTCGATGAAAGCTTGAATTCGCCGATATTGTCACCAATTATCGTCATATTTCAACGTCAATTTTCACAAAACCTTTACGAATTATAACCTAAATCTTTATCATAAAACACTCTGTCTAATGGTGAAAACCGAATGCAAATCCGTTCAGTAGTTTTTGAGATTTTCACGAACAAACAGACAGACAGACGCGGCGGGGGACTTTTTTTAAATAATCAATCATCAATACATAATATAATAAATCTGTAGAAAGCTCGTTTTAGTACATCGAATAAAAATCCGGAAAATATAGTCAGGGTGTTAAAGGAGAACCAACAGAAACCATTGCCAGCATTTTTGTCTGTTTATCTGTTTGTCTGTTTATTTGTGCACGTATCACGTAAAATGTACGAAACCAGTGTAGACTATGTACTTTTATATATAAAAATTGGGCGTAACTTGAAGTATTACTTAGTTTTTGTTTCATCGCAATCGGTTTACTCTATCAAAAGTTAGATGAATTTAAAGTGTTCAAGAAGTAAAATAATATCACAATATACGCTATTCAGATACTTGGACTGTTGAACTCCATATCCGATAGATGGCGTTGTGCATCTCGTGTCATTTTCTAAATGGTGGTGCTAAGGAACAATGACCATAGAAAAAAACCGGCCGAATGCGAGTCGTACTCGCGCACCGAGGGTTCTGTACAAACCTGTAGGTTCAGTTTTTTCCTTTCGAGGTACGGAACCCTAATAATATGTGATGTAATTAAAAATTTAAGGTTTTCGGCATTTTTCCTTTATATGTGCTATAAAACATTGCTTCATGACAAATTTCAAGATTCTAGGTCGACTGGGAGTATTCATAGTTGGTAGTAGACATATTCGCGAGCTGGCTGACCAAAATCAGATGTATCCTCCGACTGCACACTTGCACAGCATGATTTTCTTCATATTTACGTCTTTTTAGTTCGCTTTTTAAGCAGTCTGGTTTTTTGATTTTTTTAATCAACTTTTCAGTTATTTTTTAATTTAGGTACATTTAAACATATAAGTGTTATATATTTTTGAAATCACCTCTTAAAACCCATTATTTTGATACCCCACACGATGGGTTTGGAAGAAAAAAAAATCCCCCACAAAATGGCGCCCAAAATGCACCGATTTTTTTCCATTTTTTATGCAGCCAGTGATGAGCCCGTCAATCGATTCGTCTTAACACACGCAGGGTTAAGACCAATCGATTGACGTAAGAATCATCAAATTCGGCCAACGCGTTTGGTCTCTAGAACGCCACATAGGATCAAACATACATACATACATACTTACATACATACATAGACGGATGAACACATTAACTCTCATTTCACCGGTTATGTTCAAGTTTCATTATATTCGGGTAATCTATTCTGGCATTATAGGTATCTTACTAAAGAACTTGCCTTTTAGGTAAAACTAAAACGGAAAAATAAAACAAACTTTATTTAAAAAAAATACTACTGACTTCCAAATAAAAACACTACATAGTAAAAAATAACTTTATTTTTAGAAGTCGGTGTCCATAACGAAAAAAATTGGTACCTACCAAAGAAACCGACTTCCGAGTTTCGGAGTGGTGTTTTGGAGTGCTAGTAGATGGCGCGCAGCAAATCTGTCCTTACTTTTTTGTATGAAGTCGATATTCTTCTCCCTAGATTTAATAGTATTCTGTGCAGCTAACGCTCGATCTAGGTAGGTAGAAAGGTTAGTAAGGTGGGTAGGTCTAGGTAAGTAGGTTAGGTACAGGTAGGTAGGTAGGTAAGTAGGGTAGGATAGGCAGTTAACGGGAGCGAAGCCGCGAGCACAGCTAGTAATATATATAATGAAAGTGCTAGCGACCGTTAATGAGGACCCATTAATTGAATGTGCAATTCACCCCTGGTATTTTATAGCCTTGTAGTTCAACAGTGGTCAGGTAGGGGCGAACAGTCCTCCTAAAGTTTTAGGCAAACGATCCACTAAACCTACCAAAACCATAGCCCAATACATTTTCTCCATATTTTGAAATAGTCTTGCACCAGCCGGGGATTGTCCTTGGATGCACTTACGTAGTGCATACAGGGATAATCGTCGGTTGGTGTCACATTTAAAAACGTTTCTGCGATTTGTTTTCGGACCCTCGGTCCCGAGATTGTCAAAGTTAATAATATGTATGATATAAATCTGAAATCGCCCACCCGCCTTGAGTCATCATCATCATCATCATCATTTCAGCCGAAAGACGTCCACTGCTGGACATAGGCCTCCCCCAGGCGTCGCCACATTGACCGATCCCGTGCGTCTCGCATCCAGCGCCTTCCCGCAACCTTAACCAGGTCATCAGTCCACCTAGTTGGAGGCCTTCCAGCGTATCGTCTTCCGGTTCGCGGTCGCCATTCCAGAACTTTTCGGCCCCATCGGCCATCCGTTCTGCGAGCAATGTGCCCTGCCCACTGCCACTTAAGTTTGGCAATTCTTCGGGCTATGTCGGTAACTTTGGTTCTCCTGCGGATATCATCATTTCTGACGTGATCACGCAAGGAAATTCCGAGCATAGCCCTCTCCATTGCCCTTTGGGTGACTTTGAGCTTTCTGATAAGGCCCATTGTGAGCGACCACGTCTCGGTTCCATAGGTGATCACTGGCAACACACACTGGTCATAGACTTTTGTCTTGAGACACTGCGGTAAATTGGACGAGAAGATACCACGCAACTTCCCGAACGCCGCCCAGCCGAGTCGGATTCGACGGTTGATCTCTTTCTCGAAATTGGACCTACCCAACTGGACCGTTTGTCCCAGGTAGACATAATGGTCTACAACTTCGAGTGTAGAGTCTCCGACCTTGATGGGAGTTGAGTTTGTTCCCGCCTTGAGTAAGCGAGGTGATTAATGTTCCTGCATTCTCTGTATGAGGAGAGGTCCGCATTAGGCAGTGGGACTGTTACAGGCTGGTATTATTATGGCTATATTTTATTTACTTTTCTTCTAGGAACGGTAAAGTTCACGTACCTTTAACTGTCTGCCAACCCTCCTTTAATTTGTTATGAAAGCCCAGGTGATATATTCCTCTTTGATATTTTCCTTTTACTCTTGGTTTCGGCGTGGCTGCTATTAACTTCACAAGATAGTCTGCTTCTCGCCTGTTATTGATCACTGCCAAGGTGGATTGTTCTAGTTGGCACATTGCATATGCTTCGTTCCAGTTCAACGGAGTTGTGTGGAGTTTGTAGCACTTCGCAATGTCTTTACTCAAAATGTAATCTGAAATCATAAAATAAATAATAAATATTTAGTCAACACAATGAATGGATGGAGAGAAAGATCTCGAGTAAGACTAATGAAAGGTTGGGTGGAATGCGTGACAAATTATGAAGAGGTTAAGAATGACAGTAAAAGAATTAAAGAAGAAAACGTGTTGCACCGACGCTGCAAAGTAACAAAAAGGCAGAATTTTTTTACTTAAAGAAAATATAGACATGACATCTCTATGGGTCAATAAAATGCTCAATGTCTATGGCCGACGAGAGAGACATTTCTTTTCAATCGCTAATGGATATGGAGCTGGTCCAGAAATAAAATCCCATAAGAAAAGAAAATAAAGTAATCTAAAATGACTCGGAGGCGGCAGGGATATTTTCATGTTTGTGAGACATGTGCTTGTACGACGCTTATCTTGCATTTTGCCCATCGACAGGGTTCCTTAGGATTAATTTAATATAATAAAATACAATTAGAAATGGTCAGCGAAATGATATAAGAACAGCAACACCGCATTCAACAACAGGCTCCGAACACCCATGATATTTTGACCGGTGAAATACTGGATACCATCAGCACAAGGGAGCGATGCTGATTGTGATATCATGCATCTGATGCTAAGTTTAATGTGTAGTTTATATCCCATCCACAAGTAAGTGAGATACCTTTAAAAATTGTGATGCTGCAGTGATGCCTGTGTATTATTAAAATAGTTGACCAAATATAAAGACTTTTACTTCTGTCGACCCTCATGCGAAATCATCCCTGCAATTGTCTCATCCTGAACATCTACACCTGAGCTGGCTGGTGAGTAAGGAAAGTTACCTTACAATTGTACGCCCAACGTGTCGCATGAGGCTTGATAGAGGTACTTGACAAACTTGCAATTTGTACGACCAATGTGTCGCATGTAGTTTGATTGTAATACTTGATTACTTATTTTGTGTCTAATAGTTATAACTTACATACATAAGGATTAAACCGAACTATAGGTTGACTTCATGATTGCTTAATTTAAAAACTTAAAATTACAAAACATTAACTTTATATAAAATTTAAAAGTGCGGTTATAGTCACATGTTTTATTTTAAAACTATAAACCATTTCACTGATAAATGTTTTGTTAAATTGAATATAAAACACTCTAATTTAACATAGTTATTGTAACTGTTAATTAGGTTTAAATATATAAATAGAACAAACAATTGTTTTTGTTCAACATGCATAAAGCAATACTTTAAACTAAACTAAAAAAACAAAACTTTAACATTATATATAAATTTAAAAGTGGGGTTATAGTCACATGTTTATTTAAACTATATACCTTTCCACCAGTGAATGTTTTGTTTAACTGATAATTAGTTTTGAATATTTAGAACAAAAAGTGTTTTTGTTCAACATGTTTATAGCAACTTTATTTGACTATCTTCATAAAGAAGAATTAGTTCATATACTTAAATGTTATTATATTTCAACAGATTATAAAGCAACTGGAGATGTGGTCTGCAAGCGGTTTCGTTACCTGTGTAGATGTATCATAGTGGAAGCATCAAGGAGATGGATTATCCCGCACATATGTTGTTATCTGATGAGGTACACTGGTGTTCGGAAACCTGTTGCTGAGCTGTTCATTTAAATAAAGAGTTAAATTCAAGAGGTACTTTTACAATTATATGTATTGTAGCTCGCTTTAAACATTACTTAATGAGAATTTCTCTAATAATTATTTTCTCACTTAATTATTTATACTAAAAATAAATATAGCTTAATTGCTAAATTCTTTTGGAAGATATTAATGCCAAAAGAAAATGTGGGACATCTATAATAACTATTTAATTATGATCCTACTGGCGCCCAAACTTAAAATAAACAATTAGTAGTGACTTATTAGGATGTTTTTACTGTGTCAACTAGAAGAAGCACAATTTTATAGTATATTCTAATTGTTATGTTGATTTCTTCCTATACGGAATGCAACAAGCAGTACTTTGATTGAATTACTAGTGTTTCTTGTACACAACATTACCTAAAGTTGTACATGTGAACAATACTTAAACTTATTAGGTCTTTTTTTTTTCCTGTGTCAACTAAAAGAAACACAATGTGGTATTTATTATACTCTGATCACTATGGTAGATATGTTATGTTGTTTCCTATACGGATTACAACAAACAATGCTATCGTGAATAGTGTTTCTTGTACACAGAAAGCCTATAAGTGTCCATGTTAACAATGGTCCTCAATTGATTTAAATACATTAATGTAAAATATGAAGATTCTCTAGTTATAATCATTGTTGTGTTAAAATATTTACACATAATTCAATAATGGAGGTGTAAATATTTATAATTGAATATTTGCACGGAATTCAATAATGGAGGTGCAAATATTTAATTAAGAAAGGGATGAATGAATGCTGATAGGGTATAAGGATTTTTTTTTAAGAATAATACGTTAACGTTAATTTAATAACTGGGTATGTATATGGATGGATGAAAGGAAGCACAATCATGCAAAAACTTATTAGTATTCTGAATTATAAAATTTAACTAAAGTGGACATTTACCTACATCTATACAACGGATAGGTGCTCAATGTAACCCTTGCTGATTTGAAAAGGCGGGTTTACTTTTCGTTGCGAATCTTAACTTGATTAGGTTATCCTATATCTATACAATTAATGGGTACTTAATGTAATATTTGCTGATTTAAAAGGCAATGTTACTTTCTGTTGCGAATCTTAACTTGATTTAGTACTTGTCTACATTTACTTATATACATTTGAACAACTTGATACTTATAACACTTGCCGATTTAAAAAAGCAGTGTTTCTGTTGTTTATAAAACTTAACTTGATCAGTTATTGGTCTAAACTTAAAAATAATGAAAGGTTAAATCTCTTTTGAGTATAACCTGACTCTTAAACATTTAACATACTTAAATGCTTGATGAATCAAACATTAACTTAAATAAACTTAGTTAATGGCATAACTAGCATTTAAACTGACTACTTGGCGATTGTGTTTTGATATATGGATGCTTTTTTTTGCTATCTGTTTTGGGACAATCACTAAGTATGTCATATTAGTCTTAGATGAGAACAATCAAAGTTTTTATCTGCTAGTTATTGGACTATTACTAATGTTCTAATATTTAGTAAATTTTGTACATAATTAGAAACTTAAAAACTTGAAAAATAAGTTTTGAACTTTATTTTTTTAAACTATTAGTTTTTTTTTATAAAACTTAATGTAGGTAGTTCTCATATGAATTAGATTTTCTTGGACTGCCTCAATTTCTGTTAGGGAGCAAGCTAGATTCACAATATGCATGGAAATATGGTCAATTCAAAAAAATAATTGTAAATCAATTTTTTTAACCGGGGTAAGATGTACTGTAACAAATATATTTCCGTAACGGCTCGCGGCGACATCTGGTGTCAGGCATAGTAATTATCAGCTGTACTTTTTCACCTAGGTGTGTCACTAGGTGGTTGAGGCACTTTGGTACTAGATGGCGCTGAGGTCGGTGCGGAATTATTATAAATTCTTTACGAAACTTGTTAGATATTGTGTGTATTAATATAATTCAACAAGCACACAATCTCCTACATATCTAGGCTATTAATTTCTGGTATACATAATTACTTTAAGAAAATATAGACATGACATCTCTATGGGTCAATAAAATGCTCAATGTATATGGCCGACGAGAGTGACATTTCTTTTTCATTACGAACGGATACCGAAGGAGTCAAAAAAATAAGATCCTAGTGAAAAACAGAATAAAAGAAACCTGAATGACTCGGAGGAGAAAGGGAAACAACCCTAAATTTAAAATAATTATGTGCCAGCAAGCGCTGTGAGTATTCGTGGAATTGAACTATATTTTCATGTTTGTGAGACATGTGCTTGTACGACGCTTATCTTGCATTTTTTCCATCGACAGGGTTCCTTAGGATTAATTTAATATAATAAAATACGATTAGAAATGGTCAGCGAAATGATATAAGAACAGCAACACCGCATTCAACAACAGGCTCCGAACACCCATGATATTTTGACCGGTGAAATACTGGATACCATCAGCACAAGGGAGCGATGCTGATTGTGATATCATGCATCTGATGCTAAGTTTAATGTGTAGTTTATATCCCATCCACAAGTAAGTGAGATACCTTTAAAAATTGTGATGCTGCAGTGATGCCTGTGTATTATTAAAATAGTTGACCAAATATAAAGACTTTTACTTCTGTCGACCCTCATGCGAAATCATCCCTGCAATTGTCTCATCCTGAACATCTACCCCTGAGCTGGCTGGTGAGTAAGGAAAGTTACCTTACAAGTTATGAATTTTGTTGTAATATCAAAATGAAAGGATAGCCATTTCGAGAAAGTTGCCCAATTAGGGTGCTCGCACAGTTGTGTCAACATTCTGATCCTATCATACTCGGTAGATACATTTTTTAACAAAGGCTTTGCGTCAAAATTCATAATGACACGCTTATATTTTATTTTAAGGAACAAAACCATTTTTGTGACTCAAACTTAAACAGGCTCGGTTTTACAAAAAAATACACGAATTTACAAGGCAAATAATGGCTAATATTTCGAGTAACTTGCCCAATTAGGGTGCTCGCTCAGATGTGTCAACATTTTAACAAAGATTTGTAACCTACCTAAATTATCGCATTCTGTATTCCAATCTTGCGTCTTGAGGCTCTTCTTGCAAATGAAAGGAGCGTGTATACCACACTTATCATCATTCAATTTCCCTTCATCTACTATATTCATAATCACACAATCCTCAACGCCGCCACTGTCATTAGGTTCGCCTTGATGCCAGTTGGTGAACACCTCAGATATTGGCTTTCCTAGAAACATAAAATGTAACGCATTTACACATTTTAAAATATCATTGTAAAATGTACTGATTACGAAAATCAGTCGATGGTCAAAACAGTCAACGAAAAAAGTATTTCAAAAATAAAAATCAAATCACTATAGAAAGTATACCCAATATTTAAAGATAAGTGGTAACTGACAAACTTGCATACAATCAAATAAAGGAATATACGTAACGTCAACGGTATCAAATACTCCTTCAACTAATAAGTCTGATATCCCAATCCACACCCAGTTGATATTAGGCTTAGTTTTTTTCAAAAATGATAACACTGCTCTTGCTTCATTTTCGTTTTTTGGGTAGAACAAAGTGGCTGCTTCCAGAGCACACATTTGCTTGGCATCAGCCCAATCCAGTGGTGTCGCATGGATCTTATAGAAACTCTCGACTTCTTCTATATAATGGTAATCCTTTCGAAATAACTTTTTATCGTTTTGTCCATCTATGAATAGATTTAGATACATGAAGATTAATTATTAGATAAGGAACTATTTACTATACATGAGAAAGAAAATGCTAATGTAAAAGGCTTAGGTACTCATTTTTATTTTATTTTATTATGTTTAGTATTTTAATTTAATATTGACTAGGTAGTATTTTGCACAAAGTATTCTATTTATATATTAGTATCTTTATGGCTGGAATTAGAAGATATCAATCCGTTTGTAAATTTTCTTGATATCCACCAGTTAAATACAGTTACGGATAGCTGAGCAGAGCTCTAAAAACGTTATAGTTATATAAAATATACTTACATGAATCCGATACAAAGTTTAAAATAAGAAAAAATAATAAAGTTTTCGAAAACATTTTGAGGAATGATAGGACTGAACCCTTGACTCGCGCCAGGCCAACAAACTTAGGAGTATATTTAGCAGAGTACTCGACAGTGAATCTTGACCAACCAGTTTAACCCTGCCGATCTCAGCGATACGTGATCGGAGAATATTCGCGTTTTTTTTTAAATTGTGACCACGTGATTGGTAAAATCGGAATCTACGGGGAACAGCCCTTCGCGATGGTATTGGTTTTATTTGCATGGAAGTTTCTAGTTTGATGATGCTTAAATTAGCCAAGTCATTTTAGCATAATTAAGGGATCAACCTCTGAATGAGAGATAATAAGCTGAAAACTATAGTAACTTTTAGAACCCTAAAATAGAGGTGTATTTTAGCGTTCTAAAAGCTGTACCAAAAGTCTCATAAAATCTCATGACTGCGTCGTAAGTTATTCAAGGTTTTCAAAGGGCCCAAAAATCAGTATTTTGCTTAATTCTCGGCAAGTTTTGATATTACTGCAATTTGTGCTCAGAGCAAGTTTTTTCCTTGCTCAATTGGGCACATAAAAGTGCTTCATAAAATAATATTGCTTTCAAAACATGAAAACATACCAGAAAACGTATAACGGCTATCTTGCGCATAAAAAATATATTTTAACTAGCTTAAAATACCATACACAGATTTAGAACAAAAAAATAACAAAAAAAAGTATTTTGGCTCATATCTCGAAAAATAATGAACATTGGTGAATCTTATGCAGGATTTTTTGTGCACAATTAAACAATGAACAAACTTGCAGTAAAATCATAACTTACTGAGAATAAGCCAAAAACTGATTTTTGGACACCTTGACTTTGAATAATTTACAACGCAGACACAAGATTTTATGAGATTTTTGAGACAAACTTTAGAACGTTTTCAACTTATTATGTTATTATGCCCTGATTGATTGCTAAAATGACTGGGCTAAATTAATATTTTCAGATCAGATGGCTATTACACTTATTTAGTTGCAAGATTTGAATTAGTATAGTTTTAAACTGAAAAATCATAACATTGGTCCGTAGTATAGAGTAACAAAGGGTTACAGTACCTAAAATATATAGTTAATCAGTTTTTTTATACTCTTAAAATTTTCGGACTTCGCTTACTAAAATAGCAGATATAGCCGCAGCATGTTTTATGCGAATTGATTAGGAAAATGAACTGAAACCGGCATCTAGTGAAGTATTGTATACAATAAAACCCCCACTACTAAAAATCACGCTCTAAAAAGTATGAAACAAGAAAATAGTCTCATCTGAAATTGTTATGTACAAACCAGTAATATGTAGCCAGCTAAATCGGGAGTAAATATAATAAAAGAAAGAAAGAAAAGGTATTTAATTGCTACAAAACGACATATAAACATTACATTACAAGAACAAGAACAGTGATAAACAAATGACTTAATAAATAACGCTTAATAAATATACTTAATAAGGGATACATGAGACTGAGAGATCAGTGGTGGCCCAGTGGTATCGGCCGCGACTTACAAGTTGTAGGGCGTAGGTTAAACCCAGGCAGGCGCTTTACTTTAAGTAAATTATTTCATCACCACTGCCCTCAAAATGGTGAAGGAAAAGTAGTAAACAGGCATGTCTTAGAACCAAAAATTCGAAGACATGTGACATTCATCCTATCCTAAGGGATACGTGCGAGTGATGTGTGCGGTCCATCTCGAGTCACTTATTTTGTTTATGCCGCGGTTCCACTCCGCTTCTTCAGTTCTGCTATCCATCCATGTAACACTTAGCTTCCTCGTTCAGCTTTAGTGGAAGGAGTCACTCCGTTTTCTATGAAAACTCTGGTAGTAACTTATCCTTAAGATCTCACACCCCTACCTTTGCCTTTTTTATGGTTCCCTATCCATTTGCATAAAATTTTAAGACAATATAATATAACATAATATTGTTTACCCTAATTATATTTACGCATAAAATTATCTACGCAAAACAGCTTACGCATAACTTTTTAAGCATAATTGCTATCATCATAATAATGATTAAGCATAACATACTACAGCATAAATTTATTTAAGCATAATGATATTAAAAAAAAAAATATACGCATATCAAAGACGCATAATAATTAACTCCTAAAATGCTAAACACTAAAACACTGAAATACTAAGTGAGAGAGAAACAGTGGGTGAATACAAATGTTTAAAACAGACGATTTAAAAAAAAATTGTCAACGGAGCCACGCTGTGTGGGTCTCCTATTTCTGTCCACAGGGTCCAAAGTCTAAAGTAACCTAAAATGAAGGAGATGACGGGATCCCCTTCGACCCTAACCTATCCGTGTCGGGGTGCCCTAAATTCCCGAGCTCGCGTCTCTCGCTCTTGGACTAATTCGTTGAAATAATTAATTTTAAATGCATGACAGTTATTAATGTTCCTTAAAATTTTGTTTCGGTGTGGTGAAAATTTGGCAGATAAATCATATGGCAAATGAAAAAGTTCAAAAGACGCTTCGGCCAAAAGCAAAAAGTTATTTTGTAAATCGGCGAAATGTAGTTCGGTAAAATAATACCTATGCCATACTTCGATGATAGAAAAATATGTCAAATAATACATAAATATAGCTAAAAAGACGTCAGTCGCTAGTTTTCGGTTAAATGTTATTCGAACAAAAAAAATCGGCTTAGTGATCGGTTCCCCACAGTTAGGTATGCTTTAAACTTTCCTCTCATTATCACTAAAATTGCGAGTGTCCGTTTCGATGGCGCGGCCACGGCGTTTTTTTTTTTAAAAATCTATGCCAAGATTATGTAAAAATTTGTAAAACTTGATTCCCAAAACCATAAATTTGTCAAAGTTATGGTTTAAAAGTTTTAAGGGTTTGAACGTGGCCGCGCCATTGAAACGCGGCGAACCGCGCGGCCACGGAGATCTTTTAAAACTAAGCGTTGCAGAGACCTGAAATTTTGGCAGATAACAGATAGAATTTGTAAAAAATTTGTAAAAATATAGAAAAAAATCCTAGGTTTATATTTTAGGAGCTGTAAGACTAAAACCCCATGGCCGCGCCATTGAAACGGTGAAAAACACGTTATCTACGGTATCTCGCTGAAAAAGCATCGCAGCGGTCTGAAGTTTTTTGTAAATCCTAGATTTGAATTTGTCAAAATATGTAAAAATACACAAAAAAATCCTAGGTTTATATTTTAGGAGCTGTAAGACTAAAACCCCATGGCCGCGCCATTGAAACGGTGAAAAACACTTTATCGCCGATATCTCACTGAAAAAGCATCGCAGAGATCTGAAGTTTTTTGTAAAACTTAGATTTGAATTTGTCAAAATATGTAAAAGTACACAAAAAATACCTAGGTTTATATTTCAGGAGCTGTAAGACCAAAACCCTATGGCCGCGCCATTGAAACGGTGAAAAACACGTTATCGCCGATATCTCGCTGAAAAATCATTGCAGAGGACTGAAATTTTTTGTAAAACCTAGATTTGAATTTGTCAAAACATGTAAAAATACAAAGAAAAATCCTAGGTTTGTATTTCAGGAGCTGTAAGACCAAAACCATATGGCCGCGCCATTGAAACGGTGAAAAACACGTTATCGCCGATATCTCGCTGAAAAAGCAACGTAGAGGACTGAAGTTTTTTGTAAAACCTAGATTTGAATTTGTCAAAACATGTAAAAATATATATATAAAAAAAAATAAAAAAAAACAGCTTATTTTATCATCGTGACGAACGACGATGAGTATGATGAACACTGATTGACCCTTACGGACGCGCTAATTGGTAAACATTTGAGCCATGCCCTGACCAAGCAAAAAAAATATTTTTATAATTTTACTTTTTATAATTGTATGATAAATCTTAACTTTGCCCGCCTGGCAAATTTTTGTTAGCACTAGCAAGAGCAAAGCAGACTACGTTTGGGATAAGTCATCTGAAAATTAGGCAGTATTGTTAAAAAATATGAGAACAATTGTCGAATAACATAGCCAAGAACTTAGTAAAAGAGTAGTTACTTACAAATTTTATCGCAACCATGATATGGCACGAATTTTCGACCGAAAATGTAGATGCACGTCACCATAATGACGTACCTACCTATAAACATATTCATTCATGTTGCTTTACTTTATTTTCTTCATCTACTTAATAAAAAATATAATACTACAAATCAATAAGGAGAGTGAAGGTTAGTATGGAAGTTCATACATTTTCATCATAATCATCATCCTGGAATGACCTACTGCTGGATATATATACCTATACCTTCTTTCATTCCGGACATATACCCAGTTCCATGTGTCCCTCTCCAGGTGATTATCACGACTTTCGTAATATCGTCAGCCAAACGCGCTTTTGGATTCCCTTGGTTTCGAGGCCCAACTTCGGTCACCATTCGGTAAACATCTTACTCCAGCGGCCAACTCCACGTCATCATTGTTTATGGAAAACCCGGACAAACATCATTTTTCGTTGAAAATATCCAAAATTTTAGCGCCTTTGGGTTACGTTTTAGTTTTACGTTCATCTAGATGAATGTATCCTGAGGTTACTTCTATAGTTACCCCTGCCCCCTCCTCTATATACGCTTATGCACGTCATTTTGTTCTAAAAAGTTCGGTTTAGAAATTAACAAAATCTCAAAATTCCGTTTTTAAAAGACTAAAATTATTGATAGGTTAGTCAATATTTTTAGATGGTTACGTAGGTATATAGATTAAATTAAGGCCCCCGATCTCTCGGGAGAACTTTTGGTTTTATTAGAAGGCTGGTGTGGACACTGACGAGGAACTTCTTCTTCTCTCGTCTTTATTGGCCGATTTGTATGAGGATTCGCAACGTCACAGAGAAAGAAATCATTCCAGAAATGCTGGTAAGCAGTTGATTATCCTGCCGGCGAGTCACACCGTTAGGCGAATCCTGTCCCCTGCTCCACCCAATCTCTCTACGCTCTGACTGTTATGTGTTCGCGGATGATGGAAGACGATCATGTCAGTATTTCTGGAGTTCTGGGAGATGAGTGTGTGAATATTTGTATATTTAACGAATGTTCTAATGTTATTGGTGTATAGCCGTTTTTGATGTAAATCAATCTGCCTAGCCTCTTCCCAACTATATTGGGGTCGGCTTCCAGTCTTACCGGATTCAGCTGAGTACCAGTGTTTTACATGGAGTGACTGCCTTACTGACCTCCACAACCCAGTAAGTAACTGGGTAACACGGTACCCCTTGGCAAGACTGGTGACAGACCTCAAGCTTCTGACTAACCGTAACGACAATCAAAGATCTTCAAATGACAGCCGGGACCAACGGCTTAACGCTTTCCGAGGCACGGAGAAAACTCGGTATGTTGAAATGGTCACCCATCTACAGACCGACCTCGTAAAGCGTTGCTTAACCTTGATGATCGACCAGTGCGGTTATTATTATTGTTTTTGATAAAGTAAAACTATAAAAAATATAAAAAACCGTGTATTTTAATAACATTATCAGGCAAGGGACATTGTCCTAACCACCTAAACGCTTTGCTTCCATAATATAGTACAGGTATAATTTACTGTTGGTGACCCATTTCATTTGAAGTATCTAACAGGATCTCCGTGAGTTTGTTTTGGCTCCCTGCCCTTTTGAAAGCGTCCCCTGAGGACCCCAAGATATGACAAAAAAAAAAGCAATAGACCAGAAAATGTATTTAATTTTAGATGCTTATTGTAAAGTTTTATGGTTATATTATATTATATTAAAGTACGGTTTATGGTCGGTTACGGTTTTGGTTTTATCAGTCTACACCGCCACCAACATAAGGTTGTGGTTCGTGTATACTGACGTCAATAGGTGCAATTACTTTATTTACTACGTTTTCACAAATGAATAAGCTTTTCATATCGCAATCGGTATTGATAAGACGGCCGTTGAAGAACATGGAGCCGCACTCACCATCTCCGTCCGGCTGGTAGTTATCAAACCAAGCTTCAGCATCATCTACTTTCAATGGTGTTCCTAGAAATAAAAGCCATCTATTATTATTTTTATTAATCCATTTATTTCAGGCGACAGGGCCCATATAAAATAACTTAAATCTAAACATACATAATAAAACACTAGTAGCTTTATTTTATTATTGGTTTAATCACACAAACGTACACAGGCGAACTTCTTTGAATAGGTTTTTTTTTAAAAGCAATAACTTTTGAATACACGGTGTATTTTGTTTACTGATGTTTTTAAAACACTTCTCATAAACATTTTCCTGCTTCGTACTGGTTTTATGATTTGAAGAAAGCAACAAGATTTATGTTTTTTTTAACCGACCTCCCAAAAAGGAGGATGTTCTTTATTCTGTTGATGATGTTTGTATTTTTTATGTATGTTCGGGTGTAACTCCGTCATTATTTAGTCTTGAAATGTCCTATTGTCCTATTGTGTATACCAAATCAAAATCTGATGATGGGATCCCATGGAAATTGAGGGAACTCCTCCAATGTTATAGAAAGACATATAGCAATTTTGGTATTTTCAATAACATGGCAAGCATTTGTACTCAGAAAGTATCATTTGGTGAAGAATTATTTATTTATTATTATTCAAAAATCAAAATTTCTTTATTCAATTAGGCCATTAAGCGGCTATTAGGCTATTATCTCGAATAGTTAAGCGACTATGATAAAGCAAATACTTTTAAATAAATGGTACTGATTAAAGTGGTACTATCGAACTGGTCAGATGATGAATCCGGAAGGTAGGCACTGGAACTCCGGAATATAACAATGTATCTTAGTCGTGTTTGGGCTTATTGGTGTTGAAATGAGATTTACTTTGGCTTTAAATGATTTTCATTGTAATATGAGGCACCAACAATAAAAAGCAATCGGTGTCGATAAAATATATAAAATAAAAAACGATAAACAATAGGTGCCAAAGACACTGCTTCGAAAAACAATGTTATTTTTCGCTTTGTAGTGTTTTGCTTTAGAAGTCGGTTTATTTTTTGTTAAAAAGCTTTTAAAATATACATAATTTATAAATACTATAGAATTATAAATGATGTTCCCGTATTATTTTTTGTCTTATTTTATTATGATTTGATGTCGATTGATCGATACCCATCACCTCTGGGAGGTTTCGCTAAAAATATTTAATGGGCTTTGTATATTTGTGTTGGTGTATGATTCATTGTTTACCTACATAAAACTTCTACCCAGTACTCACATTCATCTTATACAATAAATATAATCAAATAAATTGGTTCTACCTACAAAACATTTTAATCAAATATGACGAATCCACAACCATGTATACATACCTTTAACTGTCTGCCAGCCCTCGTTAAGCCTGTTATGAAATCCCAGGTGATAAATCCCTCTTTGGTACTTCCCCTTGACTCTTGGTTTTGGTGTAAATTCCGTCAACTTCACAATGAAATCTGCGTCCAGCTGATTGCTGACCATTGCCAGGGAAGATTCTTCTAGTTGGCATATTTCATTGGCTTCAGTCCACTTTAGAGGAGTTGTGTGGAGCTTGTAGCACTTGCCAGTATTTGTATTAATAGTGTAATCTGAAATAAAAAATGTGTATTTTCTACTTTGTTGCGTATAATGTCTGCTACTTTTACTAGGTTAAAATAAGCGATTCAAATTAATTAAATTCATGTTTGTCCAAAATTGTTGGAAAATATGTTATAGTTAGTAATTATAGTAAGTATTTAGAGATTAAATTTTACTGACAAAAATTACATCTTTCATAGCTGGGTACTTTTAATTTATGCAACAGCCCATCCGTGATTGTTGGTTCTACTTGGTTTACCTATATCTTATAAAATACTAAATTTTGCTGCAAACGGTAAAAAAGTCTCCTGGTATGTGTAATTTAACCAATTAGAATCGTTAATTGGGCAATACTAGTTTTGATGGGTTTCAGAGAAAACCGTCATTAAGTTAACCTTTAAATGTTGACGTGGGGGCCGCTGAGGCCTTACGAAAATAATAATTTCTAATTACTCCTTTTCCCCCTATGCAACGCATACGGTGCTGCTAGAAGCTTAGATTTTAGTGGCTTTAATTTTTCAACATATTTTGCTTATCTACCCATCTATGCAAGCAAAATGATCTTAAAATAAAGTTTAATATCTATAACCCGAATATGGACTTTTTTTACCCTTTTTATCCGGGCTATAATAACGAATCAATTGACAGCTTATTCATCAAAATTGGAAGATATAACCCTTCCTTTTGGCTTTGCTGTAGTCGGGTAAAAATACAATTGTAGTGGTGGTATACGTGTCGGCGCAATTTTGGTGAGTAAATTTATTTCAAATTTTTGCCGTACTATGTAATGTGTCAACACTAATTCCACCAAAAAAAAATAACAATAAAACCCAAGTCTCTCGTTCTTCTACCGCAAAAAGTTGTGAAACAAGGGGTCGAGACTATTGTGTTCTTCTAGTGGAAAGCCGTTGTTTGGATTAGGTAACTAATGATTAATATATCTACTGAATAATTTATCCGACTTGGTTTTACATTCGATCTCACAACTTTTTGCGGTAGAAGAACGCGAGACTTGTGTGTTTACATAATTATAATGTTTTCGATGGGATCTAGAAATAAAAAGTTTTTTCATATATAGATTTAATTTCTTTTTGTACGCAGTGCTCCTTTTTTTCTTTTCGGGTAGTATTTCTTGTGCGTTAGCTATGGACTTTCTCACGTCCATGATCAATTAGGTAGTAACACTAGGTACGTATCCCCTATCTGTAACGTAAATATAGGTAGCGCAGGACAATCTCATCACTTGCCTTCGACACACTGCACCAACTTATAAGTATTGTACAGGTATATTAAAGGAGACATTGTCTGTGACATGTATTAATTACTGTACATACCTATATACCTTATTTACCTACCTACCAACCTAGACAGTATAAGTGACAAAAAATATGAACTGTAAAAGTAACTTTGTAAACACATATATCGCATGTCTGTTTATGTAGCATTACAAAGTTGCAGTTTGTATATCTAAGAAAAAGGATCGAAATTATGTTCAAATTTTTAAGCTTGCGAGTCTACTAGAAGTACCTTGGAGTTTTGATGATCGGTGAGGCAGTCAGTCTACGAGTATCAGTCAGTTAGTGAGTGACGAAATTAAGGTACTTTGACTTGCAATAGTTCTTAAACTATTGCAAGTCTAAGTACCAATACAATACAATACAATAAATATACAATTTCAAATTGAATGTAATTTGGGAATATGCCTAGTTATATTATGTTCTCTTAGTCACTGAAATTCAGGCTTAGAAGGAAAAAGCTAGAGCATTATCCACAACGAAGTAATAGGAAGTCAAGAATGTCCTGAATGGCTTGAAAAGGATGGTACGGCTGTGCCTTTGTTTTCTCTACTTGTTGAGCGTTGTGAAAAGGCGATTCTTTGGCCTGTATAGCTCCGTCTCGCTGTGGTAAGTGTGATTGCGGCACCATGATAGTTTTAACTTTGACACGTCAGAGTAAGTCCCCAGTTATTACGAAATGTTTTAGTTAGATACTTTTAAAAAGTAAAAAAATATATTATAATTGGTCAAAACTTATTTTGACAAGTGCAAGCCCTTCGCCTATTTTAATGGTTCTCAAAATATCTACAGAGGCTACCGAAAGTATTTTGCTGTGAACATTTAGAATCCTAGACCGTGTAAAGCGTGCACAAGTATACTTTGACAATAAGATAAGATAAAATAAATTTATTAAGACACATTTTCGAAGATACATTAAGCACAACAATCATAATAATAAAAAATAGTATACCCATGAAAATACAAATATATAAGTAGTGCATTAAACTAGGATACCTTGTGTCGTAGGATTTCGTTGTTAATGACACATTATTATAAGTGCACTTGGAGTTGAATGCACAAAATAGGCGCCGCGCAGGTAGTAAATATTTAGAAAACCGCATTACACACTTTTGATCGTGGTTTAACTCCATTGATTACCGAGATAAAGACTTACCTAAATTAGGCATATCGCAGTTACGGTTCCACTCAAGCAACTGGAGGGTCTTCTTGCAAATGAAGAGAGCCTTTGAATCACAGTTGAAATCATTCATGTCGGGGACAGTACTTATGTGCGTGCAGTCCTCGTTGTTGTAAGAATTGTCTGGTTGATTTTGCTGCCAATTGATGAATACCTCAGAGCTTGGCTTTCCTAGAAATATAGAATATCATTATCTTTTTTCAAGTTTCAAAGACTTAATAATGATTATTAGGACTTACAACTAAATTAGTTAAAACTGTCAAAAAAACAACAAAAACAAACAAAACAACAAATACCAGTGGATCGCCGTTGTAGCAACCAATGTGAGGTGGCACAACAGCGACCCACGTAGAAAATAAAGTCTAGATGACTCGAAATCATGGCTAGGACACTGAACTCCATGATTATTTATTGCAGTAGGTCTAACTCTTTCATAAATTAGTGATTTTATAAAACGTATAAAGATATTTATTTCTCAAGAGAATTAATAAATTCACTTATAGAGAAAACATAATAGGTTTAGAATAATGTTATCTGCCAGTAAGCTTAGATAATAACAAAAACAAGCATGCATCTTAAAACTAACATTACAACAATAATTCGACTTAACAAAGGTATATCGTTTTAGCATAACAAGTACAAAATAAACAAACTAGAAGAAGGTAAGTTACACACAACAAACAACACAACGGTATTGAGCGCAGAGGGTGATAGGTATATATATATATATTTGTACATAAGTATGTATGTATATGATTTATTTTATTCATTTTACACTATGTTGTATATTATTTGGTGTACAATAAAGAATTAAAAATTAAGAAGAATGAGGGTCTGGAATGTTTTTTTTTACTATATTTCTACGATAGTCCCGCTTAGTTTTCGCGGCCCGTTTGGACGTTATATCCTGTTCAGGACAAATACGTACCTTCGACGGTCTCAAATCTTCCTTCAAACAGTATGTCTGACAGCCCCGACCACAACCACGGAATATTTGGCTTTGTTCTTTTCCAAAATGATATCACTGCTTGAGCTTCACTTTCGTTGTCTGGGTGCCAGAAAACTGCCCCTTCCAGAGCACATATCCGCTTGGCTTCAGCCCAAGAACTTGGTATTGGGCTGATTTTGTAAAAACTCTGAGTAGCTTCTATATAAGTGTAATCCTTTCGGAAAAACTTTTTATCTCTTTGTCCATCTATGAATAAATAAAAATATAGATAAAAAAATAATGTTTAACTATTTGTAAAAGCTTATTTAAATTCAATAACTTAAACAAACAAAAATACCACTCACAAGCATATCTATAAGAGCACCTGAATTCATTAGTTTTTGAAAACTTTGTAGTAACAATAAAATTAAACAAAGTCATACACCATTATATGCAATACTATTTTTAACCGCCTTCCTATAAAGGAGGAGGTTCTCAATTCGGATGTTATTTTTTTTAAAACACAGGTACAATGATGAAGAAATGTGTGTTAAGTTCGAACACAGGAGGATGTGTGTCTTCACAGGATAGCCATGCTAGATCCTGCTCAAAGTGAAGGAACTTGGTGTTCCTGTTTTCTTTTCTTCGTTTTTTGACACTGACTGCCGAAAAATTTATTATTTTTCACCTTGTAGGTAGTTTTTTTATTTGGCAGTCATCGGTTGTATTTTTTTTATAAAAAGGGTTTTTGTTTTTCCCTTTTTTAATGTACTGTTTTAGAAACCTGTCCTGTCCTGTCCTGTTTTGTCTGTTTTACCTATGATGCCGAGAGTGTGCCAAAGGTAACTGTACACATCTGCTTACTCCTATAGAGCGTACTGACGTGATGTTATGTTATGAAATGATATAAACAATAAACAGATATCATGACAACAATAAACAGACACATGTTATTGCAGCAACCCCGAGGTTTTTGCTCTCATTTATTGAAGAGTTCTGTTCTAAATGTCCGAAGTTCTTCATCAGATCTTCACCAAATTGGACCAATATGGTGAAGATCTGATGGATATAAATGGGACCAATATGGGAATATACTCTTTCCAACGAAAACATATTTTTCACAATCGGTCTACAATTGACGGAGAAATCGATAAACATACACAAAAAAAACAAACATAAAGTCGAATATAGAACCTCCTACTTAATGTTAAGTCGGTTAAAAGGCGACCTTAACGATAATTTAAAATCCAGATCGGGCAATTTCAAAGGATGTTCTTATGTGCAAACTTGAAATTAACGAGATATAAAAATTTGGTTTTTAAGAATGAAGTGGCAATACTTACATGAATGTGATAAAAAGATCAAAATTTGAAGAAATATCAACATTTTTGAAAACATTTTATGGGATGACACGATATTCGTCTTGAACCGCGCTTGGCAAACAAACAATATCGCTGGATGGTTAGAAGATTCGCCGAGAATCTTGTTCAACCAGTTTTACGCTGCGTTCAGCCACAAAATAGAAAGTATACAGAAGGGCCACTCCCGACGTTTTGAAAATGACAGCTCAACTTGACATATTCACTAGGGTTGCTACTATATCGATTCCAAATTAAAAAAAAGAGTAGGTTATAAAAGTTACAAACATAAATACATTGATTCGTCTAAACATACATCATATCATGCTACATGCCTTAGAGAGCAGGCAGAGCATCAACTATCCATTAAAGATCACGACTCCACATACGACGAAGATTGGATGGTAACCAGACGTAACAATGGTGTAATAAAGATCCCACCAAATACATAAAATGTGAAAAGGCACCAAACTCGACAAAAATATAAATGTGTGTGTTTTTTTTTATAAAACAAAAAGCCCGACTGCATAAGAAGCGAACTAAAAATATGTACTCAAACAAGAAGAAAATTATGCTGTGCAGTCGGAGAAAACATATTTGTGAGCTGGATGACTTAAATCATATTATTATGACAAGATGTATAGCCTTTCCAATTTCGTCTATGGACTTAAAATAATTTATTATTTTCCTAAATATTGAATTTCTAACTTGTCATATTGAAAACTTTAATGACTTTTACAACTTAACATTTAATGAAAGAATGAATTTAAAGAACAAATTTAGAGTTTTCGTCGCGGCTCTCGTGAACGTTGAACTGAGCGCGCAGGTATGTTTAGTACATTCGAACTTAGAAAGGTGCGGCACGTGGTCGGTCGGCCGGCTACCTGCCGCCTGCCGCAGATGCGACTTGTTTACGAGTAAAATGAGCGATAATTATGAGCCGAGAAATTAAATAAATAATGATTTTATGAATGAGATTTCTATTTTAAATGAACATTTAGACATTGGGGATAGTGAAGACAACACCAATAAAATAATGAGGGAAAGCAGCGATGAAGAATGGACGGAAGTTAAGCCGATAAACAAAATATGGAAGGAGACAGAGAAGATAGAAATATATATATGTAGTAAAGAAAAACTGCATAAGCAAATTAGTCTTGCTAAGTTATTAAAAGACAGAATATAAAAGATATAAGCAGTGTGAAATTTATCAATCCATATCGAGTTGATATAAAATTGATTAGCGAAATCAGCGCTGAAAACTTGGAGATATGTCAATTCTTTATCGATAAGGGATGGCATATACAGAGAGCAATGGAAAAGAATTTGTCCTACAGTGTAATTCGGATTTGGATATGTCAGAAGAGAACATTTTGGAAAGTTTAGTTTACCATGCACCAGCCAAGTTATTATCCCTAAATCGCTTGAATCGCAGGAACTTTGAGGCAGATGGGTGGTCACCAAGTGAAGCGGTTCGTCTTTGTTTTAAAGGACTCAATAAGAACGACATCTTACCACCTTATGTTTATACACATGGTTTGAGGATAAAGGTAGAACCATATGTATTTCCTGTGTCACAATGTTCACGCTGCTGGAAGTACGGTCATGTACTTAAGAGATGTCCTAGTACTAAAGTGGTGTGTCCCAAATGCGGAAAAAAACCATGTCAATTGCGAAACCACTAACATCATATGCGTTAACTGCAATGGAAGACATATGTCCCTTTCAAAAACATGTCCAATCTTTTTAAAGGAAAAAAGACTGAGGGAGCTCATGTCCGAGTTTAATTGCACCTACAGAAAGGCCCTAACTATATATGTCCCCAAGGACGAATTAATGCACAAGGAAGTGAACACAGAAATAAAGGATAGTGAAAAAAAAAAAATCATCTCTTCAAGTCGTGGACACAGCTCCTACCCAAACCATTAATAGTCTTGTTTATGCTGAAATGACAACAAAGGCGCAAGTACATAAACAAAAACAAAACTTATGCCCGTTTTCACTGACATCCCCTATACTACCACCTACGTATGGGATCTTTAGCTTAAAAGCTACCCAAACTGGCCCCTAAGTTTAAATTCGTTTCACCACTATTTCCGTCACCTAACTAGGGGACACATAGCTATGTGACGTTTTGTTTTCAATAATAGTGACTGTTTTGTCTTTGAACTTATCGATACTTTAAAACAAGACAGATTTTTATGAAATTCTCTAAAGTATTCACTTATATTGATACTGTTATTCATTAATCATGTTTTTATAGCAATAATAAATATTATTTCATTCATATTTTTAATTAATTTCAAATTTTCTCGCTTTCTTACTCTATGTATTATCAGGAAACTTCGCGTGCTATCTGTGGTATTTGTATTTGACACTTCTCTTTTGTGACATAAGTAGGAACTGCACTGACGCGTGACGTCAGATGGGATTTGGTCGTTTGCATTGGTTTTAATGCAAGTTGATTTTGTTTTATATTACGTGTTTATAATTATATGATTTTATTTTAGTTTTTGATTGGTTTTATTTAATTTTTGTATAAATTGACATTATTTAGTTTTATTATGAATTTAAATTTTGCGTAATTGATTTTATTGATTATGTATACGTATTTTTTTATTTGATTGTGATTTGACCTTTTTTTGGAACTGATTTTATTTTTAATGTAGGGTTTAAGCACAAAGTACATAAGCCGCGGCGCTCCGCAGACAGAGAGTCCACTACGAACAAAGCGCCATTTTAAACGCACACATTGCCATGTCAATTTTACAGGGAATAATGGGCAATATTGGACCGAGCTCAGTCGCGGCTGTCACGAGTGCTTTGTGCGGGCGTTTGCACGTCATTCATACATAAAGTAGGTACTGTAAAGAGGTTGCATTGGCTGGGTTAACAATATTAATTATTATAGACCGAATATACTTTATATTAATTTAATATCATTTAAATTCGTTCTTTAATTCATTTTAAGTTATAAAGGTCATTAAATTTTTCAAGATGATTAGTTAGAAATTAAATATCTAGGAAAATAATAAATTATTTTAAGTCCATAGACGAAATTGGAAAGAGTATGAAACTTGTCATATTAATATGGTTTAAGTCATCTAGCTCATAAATATGTTTCCTCCGATTGCAAAGCATAATTTTCTTCTTGTTTCAGTACCTACATCTTTTTAGTTCGCTTCTCAAGCAGTCGGGTTTTTTTAATTAATTTAAAAAAATTACATTTTTTTTTTGTCTAGCTTGTTGCTTTTCACATTTTTATGTTTTTGGTGGGATCATTATTTTACCGTTGTTATGTCTTTTTACCATCCAATCTTCGTCGTATGTGGAGTCGTGAACTTTAATGGATATTTGATGCTCTGTCTACCCTCTAAATCATGTAAGCATGATATGATGTATGTTTAGACGAAACGATGCATTTATGTTTGTAACTTATACAAACTACTCTTTTTTTTTAATTCGGTATCAATATAGTAGTAACCTTAGTGAGTCTGTCAAGTTCAGCTGTCATTTTTCGAAAAGGCGGGAGTGGCCCTTCTGTATACTTTCTATTTTGTGGTTTAAGTTACCTGAATATACGATTTTATTAATATTTCATTTATTATCTGTACCTACATATTTTACATTTTAAATATTAATCCATAAAAAAAACATTTAAAATATAAAAATAGGAGCGTTACGTCAAATATTGTACAAACAGTTACTAAATTTTCAACAAATTAACATAAATTACTGACCATCTTCGTTGTTTGAGAGATCACTTACGTATGTGCCGGTTTATGTGCCCAAATTTCGGCCACCTAAATTTAGGGGACCTTTTAGCGTTTAACTGACCCCTTACTGTTGGTGAAACAGAAACCACCTTCTAACAGCCCCCTAACCACACTTAGGGGATCCCTTAAACTTAGGGGATGTCGGTGAAAACGGGCATTAGACTCTAAACAGAAACAGGAGATCTAGACTTTATGAAGAAGGAAAACGGAAATAGAAGAATGTAATAAGGCTGAGACAACAAACTGGAATGAAAAAAAGAAAAACACAGAGATGTCAATTTCAAGGAATTGTTAAAGAGATTACAAGAGATAATATTCATGAAAGGAAGCAATATACAAATGATTTAAACAGGAGTACTTAAAACTTGCATTGATTGGGTAATTTTAGTATTAGTTGACAATGTAGAAGATTGGCCAATTGGAAACTAATGTTAAATTAAATATTATCCAATGGAACGCACAAAGCATTAGACCGAAGTTAAGTTTAGTTAAGTTTGAAAGTCGCTGTATTAAGCGAAACTTGGTTGCAACCAGAAAAAAAAATTAAAATTATAGATTACAATGTATTTCGCAAAGACAGAGAGGATTCATACGGAGGTGTAGCCATACTCACACATAAGTCAAATAAATGTCAGATTTGCCAAGATTTACAAAATTTTAACTCGGGTATAGAAATTATACACGTTAAAGTGTATAATTGTAATCAAATTGAAAATATTGTATCGGTTTACTGTCCACCTTCTGTAAATACTAGCCAGTCAGACTGGGATCATTTATTTTCACAGGTTAATAATAAAACCTTAGTTTTAGGGAATTCAATGGACACCATCCCAATTGGTCAAATAAAGTAGATAGGAGAGGTAATCAAATATTTGACGCACTTATTGGTAGTAGCTTTATTTCACTGAACGGTAGCGATCGCACGAGTATTAAGTTAGTCAATAATGTACTACAACAGTCGTCCCCTGATATTTCGTTAGCATCATCCGATATAAGTTTAAGTTTAAACTGGCAAGTGTTAAATGAGACATTGGGGAGCGATCATTGTGTTATTAAAATTTCAACGTACTTTAAAGCTAATATCGTCCATATGTCTCGTCGAAACCATAAAAAGGCTGACTGGGTAGGGTACCAAAAACAATTAAATGACCTTTTCGATAAATTCGTGATGCCAAATGATTTACAAAAGGGATATGACATATTTTTAGACTTGGCTGCAGATTTGTTTATACCATATGTTAAAATTAATATGAACCCAGAACGAAATTTTACACCAAAACCTTATTGGTGTCCCAATCTCTCTAAAATTGTAGCAGAACGCCGTTCAGCACTTTCTAAATTTCGACGTAATCCAACACCACATAACCACACAATCCTGCAAAGTAAAATCAGTGATGCTCAAAGTTCTATTCGCTGCTATAGAAGCAAGTCATGGCAGGACTTATGTTCTACTCTTGACCAAACTACGACCCATATCGAGCTGTGGCGAAAGATGAGATGGATTAAGGGATAAAAATCAACAAAATCCCATGTGGACAGCACTAAAGCAAGCGAATTACTTTGTAGTTTGGCGCCCGATTTCGTACCATGCGACTACCCTATACTTACATCGAATAACTCAAAACTTGAAGTACCTATTACAATCCAAGAGCTTACTAAATGCTTAAAAAGTAAAGATACAGCCCCTGGTTGTGACAAGATCACATATTCTATGATAAAATACTTACCTGAGAACGGGCAACAAGTACTACACAATTTATTTAATTCATTTTCCAGTTGCTTTTTCGTACCTAAACAATAGCGCGATAGTGGTAGTGCCGATTCCCAAACCAGGACGTGATCCTTGTTTAACCTCTTCTCTTCGCCCCATATCTGTGATCTTATGTGTATGTAAAACTTTCCATAACATTTTACTCAATAGACTAGAGTGGTTTATAGAAAAGAACTGTATGTTAGACCAGAATACCATAGGATTTAGAAAGTGTCGATCAACGTTAAATAATCTTACTAATTTAGTTTCGAGAATTCAAACAGGATTTTCTGAAAAACAAATGACCATATGTTGTTTTATTGATTTGGATAACGCTTATAATAATGTGGATGTACATAGTTTATTACGTATAATGGATGGCTTAGGTCTGGGACAAAAACTTTGTACATATCTGTGGAACTTTTTACAAGCAAGAAACTTAAAAATGCATATTGATAGTGTGTCACTATGTAGGACTACTTGTCGTGGTTTAGCACAGGGTGATCCGTTATCGCCCTTATTGTTTAATTTAGCTACTATCAATGTATGTAAATAATATATATATTTCGCAGTTTGTGGATGACTTTGTATTATACATTAGTACCAACAACATTTTGGAGGCGACACATAAATTGCAAATGGCTTTAGATTTATTTAAGAACTTAGTCCAAGATATTGGTTTAAATATTTTAACTAGTAAAAGTAAAATTTGTATATTTAAAAATGGCTTTAGGAAAGATGCTATTGATATTAAAACAAATAAAAATCCCTCCAAGTAGTTGACAATTATAAATATTTAGGATTGTGGTTAGATAAATCTTTAAGATGGTCTAAACATATTAATGAGTTAAGAGACAAATCTTCCAAATTTCTGAATGTTTTTAAAATATTAACTGGCCCAGGCTGGGGAATACAACCCTCTCATTTACGACGTTGATACATTGCTATCATACGCAGCAGAATAGATTATGCCAGTTTTTTATTTGATAATAGCTGTCAATGCCATTTAAATATATTAACCAAAATTCAAAATCAATGCTTAAGGGTCATCGGTGGTTTTATTAAAAGTACAGCCATTTATGTGATGGAATGCGAACTCCATCCAGATATTACTTAGCCGGTAAATTCTTTTTGAAACTGAAATCTTTTATAAATGGAGACACATGTGAAATTATTACCAAACTTAATATTTGTTGTCAGGGTACTTATTGGAAACGTAAAAAGAAACCACTTGTAGCTCAAATTTCTGAAACATTAAATAAAATATGCGTGTACTCCAGCTATGAATTGGGATTATTTTCGCTTAATAGGTACGTGGATAAGCGGTGTGAACTTGTCTTGTATGATTAAACCACATATTAAAGAGGTGACCGAAGCTAAGAAATCGTACGATCACTATCAACTTCGAATTATATGTAATATAAATTTTAGCAGGAGCTATCCTGGATATTACAGGATTTATACGGATGGATCCAAAGTTCAAAGTAATGCTGGAGCTGCATTTTTGGACCCTCAAGGTAGTGCCTCATTTAAATTCAAATTAAATTCTAACATTTCTGTCATGTATTCCGAGTTGATAGCTATATTCGAAGCCATTGCATACCTTGAATCGGTAGATTTTCAAGATGCCGTAATTTATTCGGATTGTAAAAGCGCACTCCAACATTTGACAAGGTGTATAGGAAAATTTCATGGTTATCCGATAGCATATAACATAATAGATTCTTTGAGTAGATTAGGAGATAAAAATATTGTTTTACAATGGGTGCCATCCCATATCGGTGTTGAAGAAAAAGAAGTAGTAGATCATTTAGCTAAAGAAGCGTGCTTAGAGGGTGTTCCGGTGACGTACAAACCCTATTGGACAGATATCTTAAGTGTAGTTTGATTGAAATGTTACGAAATCTGGAAAGAATACTTCGACGAGAAGTCCTTGACAAAAGGTATTTGGTATCGGACGATGCAACCAACTATTCAGAACTATCCTTGGTTTGATAACGCCGATATGAGTAGACAAGAAATTGTGACAAGTTTAAGACTTCGTTCCGGACACATCCCATGCAATGCACATCCCATGCGCAAAGTAATATCCAAGAACTGCACGGCATGCCATGTGGTCGAGGATGTTTTTCATATAATGGTGGAGTGTGTCCGGAACGGGGCGGAAAGATATTATATTCGAGATCAATTTAATATGAATATTTGTGAATTTGGAGAGTGTAATATCATTTTAGTATTTTCCAGCATCCAAAGCCGCTAGAATATTATATAAGCTAGTTAATTTAGGGGTTAAGTGTAGATGTTAAGTTTTGCATGTAACAATGATTTCCTATTAGGGTGACATTTTCACTATGTGATCAAACCCTCGTTAATAAATGAAGATTAAAAAAAGAACTTAATTAAAGTGTATTCGCTCTGTAACAATTAATAAAGGTAACCCAGCTAATGCAACCTTGTTACAGTACTTTATGTATGAATGACGTACCAGACGCCCGCACAAAGCACTCGTGACAGCCGCGACTGAGCTCGTTCCAATATTGCCCATTAATCCCTGTAAAATCGCAATGTCAATGTGTGTGTGCAAAATGACGCTTTGTTCGTAGTGGCGTCTCGGTCTGCGGCGCGCCACCGCTTACGTAGTTTCTGGTTCAGCGGTCCTGCGGTAGCGGCATCAGCGAATGCGCATTTTGTCGATCACGCCACTATGTTTAATTAGTACATAAATTCGCGTTTACGGCTTGGGCTACACTTATTGCCAGTAAGAGTTTTTCTGAGAGGATTAAAAAGACTAAGAATACAATACGTGGTACCCGTATTCATAACATTTAGGTACCATTCATATCTAAATGAAGAACAAGGCGGTTTTTAGGCTTCCGAAGTCAATGAACCCTTATAGTTTCGCTATGTCCGTCTGTCCGTCCGCAGCTTAGCTCAGAGACTCTTAGTACTAGAAAGCTATAATTTGACATGGATATACCTACATATTAATAATTCCAACAAAGTAGTAAAATAAAATCATGAAAAGGTTTTTTTTTTCGGTTACCTCCTAGAGACGTAAAGTTGGGATTGTTTTTATTTTTCTCGTCTAAGAACCTCAAACCATGGGAATGGTGTGAGGTTTCTTTGGTTAGGCCATTCAAAAATATTATGGGTCTATAGAAACCATTTTGCGATTTAGAGATCCGTTTGCGTAAAATTAAGCTTTTAATTGCAAAGTTTTGTTAGAAACAAGTGTGTGTGTCCCACCCCCCCTGCCAGCGAAATGGTTGCTCATGGTTATGTGAAAAAAATCACGGCAGTAGTATATATAACGAAAACTATCACAGGTAAGTAGGCTTAACATGTTTACGAATAATAGTAGACCAACTTATAAAATGTACTTGGAACAGTAATAATTATGTACAAATGCCATTGATAGCTGTGTAAAACAGATAGTAAATATATGTTTATGAACCACTAGCTGACCCTCGGGGCTTCGCTCCCGTCAATTGCCTACCTACCCTGGCTACCCTGCCTACCTTGCCTATCCTGCCTACCATGCCTACCCTGCCTACCATGCCTGCCCTGCCCCTACCCTGCCTACCCTGGCTACCCTGCCAACCCTGCCTGCCCTGCCTACCCTGCCTACCCTGCCTAACCTGCCTACCCTGCCTATCCTTCCTACCCTGTCTATCCTGCCTACCCCTGGCTACCCAGCCTACCCTGCCTACCCTGCCTACCCTGCCTACCCTGCCCCTACCCTGGCTACCCTGCCTACCCTGCCTACCCTGCCTATCCTGCCTACCCTGCCTTTCCTGCCTACCCTGCCTACCCTGCCTAACCTGCCTACCCTGCCTACTCTGCTTACCATGCCTACCCTGCCTACCCTGCCTACCCAGCCTACCCTGCCTACCCTACCTATCCTGCCTACCCTGCCTTTCCTGCCTACCCTGCCTATCCTGCCTACCCTGCCTACCCTGCCTATCTTGCCTACCCTGCCTACCCTGCCTACTCTGCTTACCTTGCCTACCCTGCCTACCCTGCCTTTCCTGCCTACCCTGCCTATCCTGCCTACCCTGCCTATCCTGCCTACCATGCCTATCCTGCCTACCCTGCCTTCCCTGCCTACCCTGCCTACCCTGCCTACCCTGCCTACCCTGCCTTTCCTGCCTACCTTGCCTTTCCTGCCTACCCTGCCTATCTTGCCTACCCTGCCTACCCTGCCTACTCTGCTTACCCTGCCTAACCTGCCTACCCTGCCTACCCTGCCTACCCTGCCTACTCTGCTTACCCTGCCTACCCTGCCTACCCTGCCTACCCTGCCTACCCAGCCTATCCTGCCTACCCTACCTATCCTGCCTACCCTGCCTTTCCTGCCTACCCTGCCTATCCTGCCTACCCTGCCTATCTTGCCTACCCTGCCTACCCTGCCTACTCTGCTTACCCTGCCTACCCTGCCTTTCCTGCCTACCCTGCCTATCCTGCCTACCCTGCCTATCCTGCCTACCATGCCTATCCTGCCTACCCTGCCTACCCTGCCTACCCTGCCTACCCTGCCTACCCTGCCTACCCTGCCTACCCTGCCTACCCTGCCTACCCTGCCTACCCTGCCTTTCCTGCCTACCTTGCCTTTCCTGCCTACCCTGCCTATCTTGCCTACCCTGCCTACCCTGCCTACACTGCTTACCCTGCCTAACCTGCCTACCCTGCCTACCCTGCCTACCCTGCCTACTCTGCTTACCCTGCCTACCCTGCCTACCCTGCCTACCCAGCCTATCCTGCCTACCCTACCTATCCTGCCTACCCTGCCTTTCCTGCCTACCCTGCCTATCCTGCCTACCCTGCCTACCCTGCCTACCCTGCCTACCCTTCCTAACCTGCTTTTCCTGCCTACCCAGCCTATCCTGCCTACACTGCCTATCGTGCCTATCCTGCCTACCCTGCCTACCCTGCCTTTCCTGCCTTTCCTGCCTACCCTGCCTATCTTGCCTACCCTGCCTGCCCTGCCTACTCTGCTTACCCGGCCTACCCTGCCTTTCCTGCCTTTCCTGCCTACCCTGCCTATCTTGCCTACCCTGCCTGCCCTGCCTACTCTGCTTACCCGGCCTACCCTGCCTTTCCTGCCTTTCCTGTCTACACTGCCTATCCTGCCTACCCTGCTTGCCCTGCCTTTCCTGCCTACCCTGCCTATCTTGCCTACCCTGCCTTTCCTGCCTTTCCTGCCTACCCTGCCTACCCTGCCTACCCTGCCTACTCTGCTTACCCGGCCAACCCTGCCTTTCCTGCCTACCCTGCCTATCCTGCCTACTCTGCTTACCCTGCCTACTCTGCTTACCCTGCCTACCCTGCCTACACTGCCTACACTGCCTACTCTGCCTACTCTGCCTAACCTGCCTATCCTACCTACCCTACCTACTAATTTGTATCTATCATCAATAGTTTTCTCAGCGCACGCCAAATAATGTATTTTACTGACAACATTTTGCTACCTTGGGTTACATTATTGCAATTTTCATAAGGATCTCTATTTTTTTTGAAAATATTTTATAGCCTATGACACTCAGGAATAATGTAGCTTTATACCGGTGCAAGAATTTTCAAAATCGGTTCAGTAGATCCAGAGATTACCCCTTACAACGTCACAAACTCACAAACTCACAAACTCACAAACTCACAAACTCACAAACTCACAAACTCACAAACTCACAAACTCACAAACTCACAAACTCACAAACTCACAAACTCACAAACTCACAAACTCACAAACTCACAAACTCACAAACTCACAAACTCACAAACTCACAAACTCACAAACTCACAAACTCACAAACTCACAAACTCACAAACTCACAAACCCACAAACTCACAAACTCACAAACTCACAAACTCACAAACTCACAAACTCACAAACTCACAAACTCACAAACTCACAAACTCACAAACTCACAAACTCACAAACTCACAAACTCACAAACTCACAAACTCACAAACTCACAAACTAACAAACTCACAAACTCACAAACTTTACCTCTTTATAATATTATTATAAAGAGGTAAAGTTATTAGTATATTATAGATTATTAGTATAGATGTAAAAATATACAAAAATAAAAGCATAAAATCCTTAATAATAAGTGTTCTGAACCAAACGTTTCGTTCACTAATTGATATTTTTTTTTCTTTTATTTTTCAATACATTTAATTACACTTTTTGTACAGCATAACACTTGTCTAAAACCTTAAAAGTTTTATGTGACAAAGTGGAGAAAGCAAACTCGCACCGCATATTACTAAAATAGGTAAACAATATACATATACCCACCTTAAACTTAAGATGCGATGTCACCAGTTGTATAATATTTTTTTAAGGTAAATTTTCATTTTTTTATATGTGCTAGTGACAATATTTGACTGCACAGTTTTAGGAATGTTATTCAGAGTATCAGGTAGTAAATATTCCCACGTTCTCGTGCCATACACATTTACAGTTTTAGGTAGTTAATATGTTGGCAAATAATCCAGATCACGTAACTGTTTTGGTCTATTGTTTAAAGCTAAGGAGCTAATATTATTGAATTTATCCAAGATAATTGCCGACCTGAATTTATCAAAGACTGACACAATTTTACAATATTTAAATAGTCCGTACTCATCATCATTATATTTAAGTTTAATATTCTTTGGTACAATAGTCTTGAGTATACTTAGTTGTAGTCTATATATTTTATCTACATAAGTTTTGTAGGAACACCATGTTAGTGGGCTGTCAACGATTTGACAGTTTGGATTGACAGCTGACACTTGACAAGAGAAAAAGAGAAAATTTGTAGTGAGCACACGGTGAATTCGGGTTTTTGTGGAAATATATCTAATCGAGATGTGTTTCGCCCATTGTAATTGTTAATTGCGCCCGCCGGTCGCAATCGGCGTTGTGGGGCGCCCGTGAAGTCGGTTTTGAATATATTTCACGCACAACGAAGTGCTTTGCGGGAAACGTGTTCTGTCTGGTGGACGCCGGAGCCTTCGGTCCAAACAGCCGTCAGTCTATCCCTTATTGTCCTAATATTATATTATTAGGATATGATCGATATTATTAGGACATAATCGATATTTCGAATAATTGTACAGCTGTCATCCCTGACGATTCACCCAACACCTATAAAAGCGGTTGCCAATCGGTCCGCGGCCCTTTTTCACCAATCAGCGTTCGCGCAGTAAGGTCGTTGGATTTCGTCTCGGATCACAGCTAAGTTATTAGGTTCATTTGGTTTAGTTTTCCTTTGATTATTGTGTGTTGTCGTAGTCAATTGTTTCCAATAAAATAGTGCGTAATTATTTCTGTAATTCGTGAGTTTGTAAATAAAATGTAAGGTAGGCTAGTCTACCAGTTGTCTGTTTTATTTAAAATCGCTCCTGGTTCCTAAAATCAGAAGTTGGATAAATCCGTGTCCACAATATTTTAATTGCACTTGGAAACAATCGGCTACTATTGTTGTTTTGAATAATGCCTCGATTGAGATCGCGTAGTGTATCGTCCGACTCGATCTACAACCAAAAGTGTAAAAAATCGCGTAAACGGCCCCGTCGCCGTTCTCGCGGTCGGTCCCCGTCCCCGTCTCGACCGCATCGCGTCTCACGTTCGCGAGCTCATCGTAAGTCGCGTGAGCAATCGAATCGTAGCCGGGAAAGCTCTGTAAAACAGGCATTGCATACGATTACCTCACGTCTAAATGCAATCGAGGAAAGTTCCGCGAGTGTACCTCAAACGCCACCACGGCCTGCTGATCACGGCACGCCTCAAAATATCAATCCACCCTCAACTACACAAACTTTAGCAGAAATATTGAATATTTTTAATCCAACAAAATTACACGGTTATTACGTATCCAATTTTGATCCTGCCATTCATGATATTGAGGTGTGGTGTGAAGAGGTGGAACGTGCTAAGTTGTCGAATCATTGGAACGACTATGAATGTCTTTCGCGAGTCTCCAACTGCCTTAAAGGTGATGCTAAGACCTGGCTTAGTGAATGGAATACTAATGACCGATCATGGTCTAATTTCAAATTAGAGTTTAAACCGTTATGCCCGCGTAAACTTGACTATGCGAATATTTTGTTTGAGGTTATGAATTCTACTTCCGATAGTTACCTAACTTATGCCGAATATGCCCGGCGTTCGCTATTACGGCTGCGTATCGTCAAGGGTTTGAGTAACGAGCTGATGGTGCAGATTGTAGTGCGTGGTATTACCGACCCGCATGTTCGTGCAGCGGCTGCGAATGCTGACTTAACAGTCGACAATCTGATATCATTTTTAGCAATCTATGTCAAGCCTGTCCATACTAAGAGTGAGACGAGTGTACCTTCCTCTAACATAATGAAAAGGCGTCACGGTGCTTCAAAGGATAAATGTTTTTCGTGCGGTCGGATTGGACACAAAAGCTACAAGTGTCCGAAAAATGAAAAACTTTCGGCAAACGCGACTAAATCTTCGGAAAACCTCCCAAAACCAACGTGCTCGTTTTGTAAAAAAATTGGGCATAAGGAATTGGATTGCTTTGCTAAGCAGCGTTCAGAGGCGCGGAACAGCAATAATCAAAGGAAAGTAAACCTGTGTAGGGATCGTGCGGGTAGTTCCAGTAAGAATGATGTCTCAGCTGCCGTCATTCAAGGCATTCCGGTAGATGTCCTAATAGATAGCGGTGCGATTAACATTTCTTTGATTTCTGCGGATGTTGTTAAATTATTTTCCTGTCCCCATAAATCGACTCTTTGCGTTATTAAAGGTGTAAGCGATAGCGAAATAGTTTCTCGGGAGTACGTTACTCTAACCGTCGAGTTCGAACATATTACCCTCGAAGTAGACTTAGTAGTCGTACCTTCGTCATGCATGAACACTCCGATTATTATAGGCACGGACGTTCTCAACAGGGACGACATTGTTTACGTTCGCACAAAAGATAGACAATTCTTAAGCCGTTCCCCAAACGGAGTTTTCAAAGCACACGCTATAACTCAAACTAATATGCAAAGTAAAGTAAATACGCCTCTCCAGGGAGATGATTTTACTGCATTAATGGTCGTTATTGACGAGTATTCTGAATTTTTAATATCTGGCACTGCAACCACTACGGTAAAAACAGGACAAATGCAAATCAGTTTGACAAGCGAAACGCCTATAGTTTATCACCCCTACCGTCTTTCTTACCAAGAAAAAATAAAAGTCAGAGAGATTATCAAAGACTTGTTAAGTAAGAACATAATTAGGGAATCGGAATCTGAATACGCAAGTCCAATTTTACTGGTCAAAAAGAAAGACGGGTCAGATAGGCTATGTGTAGATTTCAGAGCTCTCAATCGTATCACCGTTAAGGACAGATACCCACTTCCTCTTATAGATGACCATATCGATCGCCTAGGGTCCTCTAAATATTTCTCTTGTTTAGATATGGCTTCAGGTTTTTTTCAAATCCCTATTCACGAGGATTCAATACACAAAACAGGTTTTGTTACCCCTGAAGGCCACTTTGAATTTTTGAAGATGCCGTTTGGCCTGTGTAATTCTCCAACCGTTTATCAGAGAATAATAAACAGTACTCTTCGGAGGTTGATTGAGGCCGGAAATGTATTAGTATACGTCGACGATGTACAGATCGTGAGTGATACCGTTGCTGAAGGCATAAAACTATTACGCGAAGTGCTCAAAACGCTCACCGAGGCTGGTTTCTCAGTCAATCTCCAAAAGTGCTCGTTTCTATCTCGCGAAGTAGAGTACCTTGGCCGCATTATATCACATGGTCAGGTTAGGCCGAGTCAGCGCAAAATCGTAGCCTTGGTTAACACTCCGGCCCCGAGTAATGTTAAACAAGTGCGGCAGTTCTTAGGCTTAGCTGGGTACTTTCGACGTTATATAGAAGGGTATGCGATTAGAACAGCAAGTATCTCGCGTTTAACTAAAAAAGACGTCAAATTCGAATGGGGACCTGAGCAGGAAACTGTTCGTCAAGACTTGTTAAAACTGCTAACAAGTGAGCCTATACTTGCAATTTTCGACCCTAGCCTGCCCACAGAGCTCCACACTGACGCTAGCAGTGCAGGATATGGGGCGGTGCTGATGCATGTATATAGCGATGGCACTAAACGAGTGGTGGGCTACTTTAGCAAAGTGACACAGGGCGCTGAAAGCAGGTACCACTCCTATGAACTGGAGACGCTGGCGGTTGTCAGGGCATTGCAACACTTCAGACATTATTTAATTGGATTAGAGTTCAAAATCATAACCGATTGCAATGCCCTGAAGTCAACAGAACGCAAAAAGGATTTGCTTCCCCGAGTTGCACGCTGGTGGATCTACCTGCAAGATTTTAATTTCACCATAGAGTACCGTAAAGGTGCACTAATGTCACATGCCGACTATCTGAGTAGGAATCCACTGGTGGCGCAAGTAAATCAAGTCGACAGGCCCCGCAATTGGGCGCAAATTGCGCAATGTGCAGATAATGATACCCAAGAGCTCATTATAAAGTTAAATGAGGGTAGTCTGGACTCGCGGCGTTATGTCTGTCAAAATGATGTGTTGTACTACCGTTTCTCGCCTACTGGGGAGGAAACTCGTCTATTGTGCTATATCCCCAAAGGGCACAGGCTAAGCCTGCTACGGATATATCACGATGAGCATGAACACATCGGAGTAGAAAAAACACTAGATCTTATCCTTAAGCATTTCTGGTTTCCTGGGCTTAAATCTTTCGTAAGCAAATATGTTTCCCACTGTCTTACGTGTATTTCAAAGAAACGTATACCTCGGGCTCCACTACAGCCTATAACGTCTTGGGGAAAATCTGATATTCCATTCAACACTATCCATGCTGACGCCCTGGGCCCTTTGCCAGAATCGAATGGGTACAAGTTTATCCTAGTTTTGATTGACTCGTTTACAAAGTTCTGTTTGCTCTACCCCATGTACCGACAGGACGCAGAGGAGCTGAAGCGCGTTTTTCAAAACGCGATTTCTCTATTCGGTGTACCAAAATTAATAGTCTGTGACCGAGGTCGTATGTTTGAAGCGTCTAGTTTTGTAACTTTGATTACTGAAATGGGCTGTAACATTCACTATATCACACCCGAAATGCATCATGCAAACGGCCAGGCGGAGCGCTATATACGGACTGTTTTAAACATGATTCGTATAGAGACCAGGAATAATAGTTGGTCTAAGTCATTGTGGAGACTTCAATTAGTTCTGAATATCACAAAACAAAAAACTACAAAATCATCCTCTTTAAATTTGTTAATTGGCACTGAAGCAACTACACCCATAATCCGTGCCTTAGTTCGCGACTTGGCCATGGAAGATGCTAACCCGAATCGCGAGGCTTGGCGTGAGATATGCAGAAGCCGTGCAAGTGAGCTTCTAAAAAGGAATCGGGATCAACAAGATGCTCGTGTAAATCGCCACCGCGGATCACCAAAGGTTTTTAAATTACACGATTTCGTGTTTGTAATTAAGTATTCACAGAGTACTGGGAAGTTGGACTCCGGGATGAGAGGCCCGTATAAAGTCACGAAGATCTTGCCAAGTGACCGATATGAGCTCCGCTTACTGACCGGTGCACGAGGCAAGACAACCCAGGCCGCGGCCCAATATATGGTGCCGTGGAGAGGAGAATGGTGTCCTGATACCTGTTCAGCCTTTTTTGAATGTGAGTAATGGTTTTGATTATGTAACAGATTGCTTTCCACAAGGGCGAGTGAGCCTTTTTGATGGTGTGCTGGCAAGCTGATCTGCATGGGATGGCGTGAGTGTGAACCTGGCAAGCTGCTGGCAGACTGCTGGCGAGCTGCTGGCAAGCTGCAGGCTGAATGCGCGCTGCGGTGCGATATTGCAGACTCGCTGCCATATATGTGTGGCGACTGGCGACCGGTGCTGCGGTGCTGGTTTGGAGGACAGTTGAGCGCTGCGGTGCTCCTGTCTTGTGTGATGAGGATGAATTAGTGCTGCGGTACTCTTTTGTCAGTTTTGGACATGCGCTGCGGTGCCTCTGTCTTGTGCGATGAGGATGAATTAGTGCTGCGGTACTCTTTCGTCAGTTTTGGACATGCGCTGCGGTGCCTCTGTCTTGCAGACGCGACTCGTGCGCGTATTATCGGACATGTGCTGCGGTATCATGATCTCGATATTATGTAGAAATGCGCTGCGGTGCATTTATTATGTAGACACGTTCTAGTATGGGAATGTGTGACACTGAATGAAATGGAGATGAATGTCAGAACAAAATAATTGTGACTGACTGAAAGTGGTTAGATATCTTAGCTGGCTTGTTTCAATGGAAGAGGGCCTCGAATGTGTGATGAATGATTGAATAGGCAAAAATAAGCTTTTGTTCCCTCACTAATACTCGTATTAATCTCATGATTTCAGGCGAGGATGATGTTGTCGTACAGCCAGGACCCACGGACGAGCTACCTGCGAGCCGAGGCAGGGATACAGCTCAAGATACCGTTCAAGCAGACGTACCCGAAGGCAGCGCGTCAGGCCCCTTCATCGAGTCACCTGGGAGCCAGGACTAGGATCCAGGTCAAGATACTGCCCCAAGCAGACGTGCCCGTGGACGGCGCACAGTCAGGAGAGGCCGTATTAGGATATGATCGATATTATTAGGACATAATCGATATTTCGAATAATTGTACAGCTGTCATCCCTGACGATTCACCCAACACCTATAAAAGCGGTTGCCAATCGGTCCGCGGCCCTTTTTCACCAATCAGCGTTCGCGCAGTAAGGTCGTTGGATTTCGTCTCGGATCACAGCTAAGTTATTAGGTTCATTTGGTTTAGTTTTCCTTTGATTATTGTGTGTTGTCGTAGTCAATTGTTTCCAATAAAATAGTGCGTAATTATTTCTGTAATTCGTGAGTTTGTAAATAAAATGTAAGGTAGGCTAGTCTACCAGTTGTCTGTTTTATTTAAAATCGCTCCTGGTTCCTAAAAATATATATTCTCCTATGCCTAATCTCACGGCACGATATTGATCGACCCCCAGGAGCCTACCGCAGGAATCCCAGGTAAGTGAATATAAACTAAGTGGTAGAAGTAGGAACTAGTATATCTCCCAATAAGAAACAAACCCCCTAGCTTTCCACTGCTGCGTTACGGCAGTTTCGTGGGGACAGGTTCAGACGGGGTCCTGGAGTCCCACACTGCTAACGGGCCCCGGTGCTGAGCTCCTGGCTCGGGACCCGAAGACCTGTATTTAACATTTGGTAGCAAGAGCGTGGTTTGCATTCCACGATCATAGTATACGCTAGGACACTCGGTCACAGTGAACGCTGTATTGTTTGTCGGTTTGCTTTTTATTGTTGAGAATACTGGGTTGGAAAGTGGTACATTTTGAGTCTCTCAGAGTTAGCTGTGACTTGTTAGGGGCACACACCCCCACAGTTACATTCCAATTTGTTAAAACAAAGTGTACAACTCACAACTTAATATTGTCACTCCGGGATAGAAGGTTACAGTTTTGTATTGAAAATATAATTTGTTTATTTGTTGTATACAATATAGGTTTGGTGCAGACTAAATAGTCTTCCCTAATTGTATTTAATTGAATCATAGTTATTGTTGGACCTTGAACCTACTCTCTTGGTTTGGTAAGTTTGTTTACATTATAAACATAGTCAGTGCCCGCTACAGAAGTTATTGTTGTAAAGTGTGTTGTTGACAATTGTATAAGAAAATTGGTTAGTTTGATATTGACAGTAATATTCTAATTGATTGAAGATAAAGCCATTGTTTTTAACTATTAAAGTAAATTGAATATTGAACTTCTATTGTAAAATCAACCTACCCACTTTTGTGTTGATAATTTTTGTTTTTTAGAATACCCTCTTGTGTGTTGATAATTTATTTTCTTGAGGTACCCACTTTGTTTTTGATAATTTATAAATTGATATTTGGGGTTCCATAATAAATTTGTACTGAAAAATAATTCAGTAAATGTAACAGGGTTCAGTACTATTTGTTGAATTAACTTGTTATTTCTCTTACAGACTTTGTGATTTGATATTTAATTTGGTAAGAGGATTACTGTCAAACTGTTGTTTTGGTTACACATGTAGGGACAATGTAAGTACGAATGTTATGCGTCAGCGTTTTGTTGTATGAAAGAGAAGTGTGAATGGGCGATCGCGAGTTACTGCGCATTGGCCGGTCCGCGTGTTTGTGTTCAACTTGGGATAATTACGGGAATAAAATAATAATACTACAGTGATCAAAACCTTTTATTTAAATACAACACGTGTGGTGGTAACTCCCGTGGCGAATCCCGTAGGTGTGAAATAGAGCAACCTACAGTGGTGACCCCGAACATTTCAAAAATATAAACGAGTGAGTAATCGAGGGTTCGTCACGGCAACCTAAAGCGGAACAAGATGCAGCAAACTCCAATCAAGATGCCGGAGGCAGGAGGAACCGCAGCGGAAGTAGCAAACATCTCGGTATCATCACGTGTATCGATGTTATGGGTTGACATGCCGAGGATGTGGTTCGCGCAAGTGGAGAGCGTGCTGGCACCGCAGAAGCTTGGTGATCAAGCAAAATACGATTTTGTGGTTGCAAGGCTAGATCGGGAAGCACTACAACAGGTTAGTGACATTATTCTATCGCCTCCCCCAACAGACAAGTACAAAATATTAAAAGAGCGACTGTTACACGCTTTCGAAGAGAGTGCAGAAAGACAGTTCCAGAAACTAGTAAGCGAGATGGAATTAGGAACGCAAAAGCCTACACAGTTATTACGACGCATGCGTGATTTAGGTCGCAATGCAAAAACATCAGAAGATACATTGCGCAATTTGTGGATCTCTCGTCTTCCAACTTCTGCCCGAGCAGTCCTAACAGTCAGCCACGACCAAACCTTAGACCATCTCGCAAACATAGCAGATAAGGTCATGGAAAACATACGCAGTGGGGACATAGCGGAAATCTCAACAACAGCCAGTGCAGGAAGCAGCAGCAGTCAGGTTCCGGTGAACGAGATACTCACGGAGATATCGAAGCTCAATCTAGAGGTGGCATCTCTTCGAGAGGAGGTGAATCAGCAACGACGCAGTGCAACTCGACAAGGACGTGGTCAGAGCGGTTTCAGGCCAAGATCCAGGTCAAGGACACCAAACGATCCCGATTGGCTATGCAAATGGCATTTCAGATACCGCAGGAACGCGAGGAATTGCGAGAAGCCGTGTGCCTGGAAAACGCCGTCGGAAAACTAAATGTGGTACAATCAATAGCGATGGGTGATATTGTACCAAGAAAAAACCATCGTCTTAGTGGTATTCGACAGAGAAAATGGACAAAAGTTTTTAGTAGATACGGGTGCCAACGTATCTGTCATACCAGTGTCACGTAAACAAAAGTTATATGGTGAGTGTGAGAGCTATAAACTATTTGCGGCAAATAACAGTGAAAAAAAACAAAAATCATATGGACAGACGAAACGAGCCAGGCATTCGAACAATGCAAAAGTAATTTAAAGAACGCAGTTATGTTATCACATCCGGTACCGGATGTGCCCCTAGCGTTAATGACGGATGCATCAGACACATGTGCAGGCGGTGTGTTACAACAATGGGTGAAAAATTCGTGGTTGCCATTAGGATATTTTTCAAAAAAATTTACTCCCGCGCAAAAGAAGTGATAGAGTGACCTATGATAGAGAATTAACGGCAATTTTCATGGCTATAAAACATTTCCGATATCTTTTTGAAGGCAGGGAATTGATCATTTATACTGACCACAAACCGTTAACATACGCTATGCATAAAGTAGAGAGTAATTCCGAAACGGCAAGACGTACAAGGCAGTTATTATTCATAAGTGAATTCACAACGGATATAAGGTACGTAAAAGGCGACGCCAACAAAATCGCTGACACAATGTCTAGAATTGAAACGATACAATGCCCCAAGTCAATTGAATACTCGGAACTAGCGATAGCACAGGAATGCGATACAGAGCTGACGCAATTGTTAAGTGTAAGGAATGACAATATTATTCTAAAAAAAATATTCATTCCAAACAGCGAACAGGCTATATACTGTGAGAACTCAACTAGTGTATGTAGACCATATATACCAGAAAGTTATAGAAAGGAAATTTTCAAATCAGTACATGAGAATAGCCATCCGGGTGTTAGAGCAACTCGCAAATTAATAGCACAACGTTATTTCTGGCCCGGGTTAAATCGTGATGTAGGGCAATGGGCAAAAACCTGTATTCAATGTCAAAAGGCAAAAATAGGGAGACACACCGTATCAGAACTACAACCATTCACAGAAGCAACGCGCTTTTCACACGTTCATATAGACATTGTAGGACCGTTACCAATAACAAAGGAAGGGTACAGATACTTAATAACAATGATAGATAGATTTACACGATGGCCAGAAGCCATCCCTGTCAGCGATATTACTGCAGAAACGGTTGCAAAAGTATTTTATGATAATTGGATAACACGTTTTGGAGCTCCCGAGAGATTAACTAGCGATCAGGGTCGTCAATTTGAAAGCAATTTATTTAACGAACTCTTGAAAACTTTAGGTGTCAAAAGAAGTCGAAGTAGTCCATATCGACCACAAAGTAATGGTATAGTAGAGCGTTGGCATAGGAGTATGAAACAGGCATTAACAGCACGCCTCACGGAGAACACAAGTTGGTACGACGAACTGCCTACAGTTTTATTAGGGTTACGTAGTGTGGGCAGAAGCGATAATGGCGTGAGTCCCGCAGAATATATTTACGGACAAACAATCAGATTACCAGGCGATTTCTATGACACCACTGATAATCGAGTGACAGGGGATTATGCGTATATAGACAATTTAAAAAATAATATAAAAAATATAAAACCAGTTTGTCAACAAATACGGGACTCAAGAAAATTATTTGTGCATAGCGAACTAGACAAGTGCAATCATATATTCATTAGAAACGATGTAGTTCGCCGACCTTTAACACCACCGTATGATGGACCCTACCGTGTCATTGAGAGAAAAGGGAAGGTTTTTAAGATACAGTTGCCAAATAGAACTGTTAATATATCCATTGACAGGTTAAAACCAGCGTTTATCATAAACAACCAGTCCGAGGTTACAGACACTAGTGCATGCGAGCCAAACGATAATAAGAAGTCCCCAATAACAACCACGGTTAGTAATAAAAGCATCATTAGTGAAGATCAAAATGTAAAATGCAATGACAAGAAAAAAACTAGAAGCGGTCGTACCATCAAATTACCAGTACGATTTAATTGTTAAAAATAAGTATGCCAGGTAGTACACCTTGAGAAACATCATTACAACAAGGAAGTATTTTGATTGTTACAATATCAACCTTCCTACATTCGCACGATGGTCTGTGAGACCGACAAATTTATTCAATGATTTTGTTGTTAGGGTGTTGTTTTGTTTATATTTTGTTTTGTGTATGTATGTAATCTATTAATGGCGTTGTCATAAGGAATACTGTGGACCCCAAGGGGCGATTGTTTTTCATAGCAGAGTAGATCCTTATGGCAACTACCTTTAACATATTTTATGTTTTTTTTGTTGTAAAGAAACAATTTCAAGTCGGCCCCTTGAAAAACAGGGGTACGCAAACAATGTAGTATAAGTGAGTGGAAACCTCAGTCAGCATTATAGATAACAAGTATAGGTACCACAATGTATTACCGGAACACGCTGACAATGCGTTCAATAGAAATTAAGTACATAGGTATTGCAATAGAATGACCAACATATTTTGTCAATTTGTACAAATAAATAAAAGTAAAATTTACAGAAATAAGAATGCAAGTAATGCAAAATGCACTGTTCAATAGGTTACATGTAGTTGTACAAGTAAATTAAAGTTATTAAGAACACAAGCCCAGTAGTGACAAGTACACATTTTGGAATAATCACCATCAAAATGGGAAAAACATTCAGCAAGGAAGAAGTGATAATTGCCCAAAACGGCGCAGTGGAAGCCCAAGTGTATAAACAAAACATGACAATAACACTTATGGGTGTTTTCATGGTAATTATAATATTTTTTGGGGCCGTCATCTACTGTCGTAATCGCATCAAAAATTGGATAAATAAAATGATGACGACAAATTTTAATACTTGGAACATGCAGGCAGCACAACGCACGCAGCCACAGCAAGCAAGTTATGCGTAACCCGATTCCCGACAGTTATTCATGGAACAGTGTAATAGAATTCCATGACTCATGATAAGGCAGTGAACAGTGCAACTTAGTAATAATATTGTGATTTATTAAATGATAAGGTGACCAAATGGTACAATTATTTCAGAAGGACATGTTAGAGTTAAGATTTTTAAACCTAAAAATGTTTGTAAAATCTGGGGGGAGTAATGTAGGGACAATGTAAGTACGAATGTTATGCGTCAGCGTTTTGTTGTATGAAAGAGAAGTGTGAATGGGCGATCGCGAGTTACTGCGCATTGGCCGGTCCGCGTGTTTGTGTTCAACTTGGGATAATTACGGGAATAAAATAATAATACTACAGTGATCAAAACCTTTTATTTAAATACAACACGTGTGGTGGTAACTCCCGTGGCGAATCCCGTAGGTGTGAAATAGAGCAACCTACACACACATACATTATTAATTTAAGTTGTTGGACGTTTTGTGTATTAATTAATATTTAATCACCGTTGCTTACATTTTGAAAGTATGACTGCCAATACATTTGCTTGTAAGATTAAAGTGGCATTGCGATGGGTGACCTCGGCGGCCTCTTTGATAAGTATCTGATAGGTCAGAGGCTTTGTTGGCCCGTTTTAGTGAACTCCCAGCCCTTCAAGCCAGTGTGGATGAATGCTATGCGGAGTGTTTGGCGCTATTGTCCACCGAGGACACTGAGTTGGCCGCTGCGGTTGAGGAAGACTTCACGCAGTTTTACGGTTTCTCGGTTTCATTGTTGAGGCAACCGCTAAGTTGAGGGGTTTTGTACATGGGAAATATGGAGGGGATGATGCCACACACCTCCCCCCGTTTGATGATTTGTTGAAGACTTTGGATGAGGAGTGTCGCTTTTTGGATAACTCTGGTGTTGAAGGTCCCTTGTGGGCCCCAGAGCGGCCCTCTCCGGACCAGCGTCGTGTTGGTTCGCGCCCCTCCACTAGTGGGATGGGTGAGCCACGACGCCAGTCTCATCAATTTGTAGCGACTCAGGTTCGCAGTATGCGTTGCCTAAATTCCAACACATATGGCCATATGGTTACGTCCTGTCCGAAGTTCCTAGAACGGAACACAAAGGACCGACATGGAATCGCCAACAGCCGCAAGTGCTGCTACACTTGTCTGGGCATTTGCAGCGGTATTGCCAGAGGTCGGATCCTTGCCCGCACTGTCAAGATAGGCACCACCGCTTGTTGTGTCTGGACCAAAATGGTGTTGGTGGCCCTGATGATGCCGGACGCTCCCTCATAGGCGGGGGAGCGCATCCCCACCAACCTCAGGTGGATCCTCGACGGGGTATACCTCGCAAAGGTGGGGTCACCCCTCCACCCCCTCTTCAATTGAAGGAAGCGTCCGCTTTTCAGGACGACTACCAACCCCAGAGGGGTTATCAACAATAGGTAGCCGCCTCCCTCTCCTCCACTACAGCCGCTCAGCCAGAGACAGTCCTTCTGCCAACTGTGTCTGTAAAGATCTAGGGCCCGCAAGGGTAAATCTTTGTTAGTTCGTGCCCTTTTGGATTCGGGTGCTCAAGGCTCTCTTGTATCCATTTGTTTTGTGGAGAGATTGGGTCTCCCACGTAGATTCCACCCTTCAACCATATGGGTGGTATTGAAGCGGTTGGTCAACGGGGAGATACTGAAATTTGTGTTTCGCCTTTTCATTGTGGGCCAAGAATCTTGGCCAAGGCCGTTGTTTTGAATCATATTTTGGGCAGACACCCGCAAGTAACCATTAGCCTTGCAGTGGTGAAATTGACGTCGGACCTAACTCCTGCCGAAGTGGTTGGTACCCGAACCCGTATATGGGTTGTGGTGTTCTGATTTACAGATCCACATTTTTTAACTCTATTTACAATTCATAACACTATACAAACCATACCTTCATATATTTTGATATTTTATCAACTTTTGTAATTCATTTTTATGTTTTCTTTCATACTGTTTGTACCTGAAAAGCATACTTTTAATTATATCTGATTGTTTTAATATCTGGACCTTAAATTATATTGATAATTTGTAATTCTTGCAATATTTTTCTATTGTGACATTTTCATCTGACATGACATCTGTCTGTCTATTTTATTTTTCTTAAAACCATAGACCGTAACATAGGTACCATGGACTAAACCTCCTTTAAGCTAGGTTTACACTATTATAAGGGTAGCGTAGACAGACCCCTTTGTGAACCGTTTTTATTCGTTCTGGTCTTTATTTCTTAATTGAAATTTGAATTTGTAATGTAGATAGAACACAGAACGAAGAAAAACGGGCGTCAATTTTTGAGTTTCGAATCTGAACGGAACGCCGAAAGTGCTTTTACGACTGAGTATTACAAAGTGTATCTTCTGATCTAAAAAACGCCTGGAAAACTCTTATACTTTATATCCAGCTTGTGAAAGAGTGATATTAATATCTTTAAACTATAAATAAATCGCATTTGGTCTCTTAAAAGTATTATTACTGCCGACCCGCCCGATTGACTGCCTACCGTACGCCTACGTATCTGCATACCAACCAGTGACCTGGCTGCCTGCGTATCGTCTCTACATCCTGCCTATCTGATTGCCTGCCCTACACTACAGCCTACTACCGCATACCAACCTGTGTGTCTGCTTGTCCGTCAAGACTATAGCCAGCCTACTGTATGACCACTAATCCACACCAACCTGTGTGGCTGCTTGTCCGTCGAGGTACCTGATCACCACCTGCATACCTCGAGCATAGAAGAGTACCCGTCCGTCCTGCTGCCTGCCTAGCTGTCGAACGCAAGCAACCAACGACGTCTGAAGCCGGTCCCTCAGTTTATATCCTTTTCCTTAATTTTAATTTTTTTAATTTCTTTTTATTTTACTAACGTGGCCAACGTTAGCTCTCCGGAGCTTACGTTACGCTACAAGGTGCGGATGTTTTGGGTTTGATTTTGTCCGGGACTAAGTGGGTTCTGCAGACGAATAGGTTAGTAGTTGTACCGACGGTTTTTAGTTTTGGCTTAACGGGTCCCGTGTTGAAGGGCTCCGCCCCGCGGATTGAGGACCAAGGACTGATAGTAGATAGTCCTTCGTTGGTTTCGCACCTCAGCTCATGCTTTGGGCGCATAGAGTCTCACAGAGTCAGATCTCTGAGACTAAACTGATCTGGAGACATGTCCCAGGAGAATTGAACCCCGCAGACTGCGCGTCCCGTGGTTGCGAGGCTCTTGCCCTTGTTAACCATTCTCTTTGGTGGGGACCAGACTGGTTGACGCATCGCAAGTCGTCCTGGCCCCAGAATAGGTTCTCCTCTCCAGAGGTTTTGCCAGGCTTGCGTATTGGAATTGTGGAAACGCAACCTGCATATAATTTGGATTATCTTTTGGACAGATACAGTTCTTTGTCGAATGTGTTAGGAGTAACCGCTTGAATTGATGAACGCCAAGAGGCCCTGATGTTGTTGGTTCGTGCTGTACAAGCCGAGCACTTTGACCAGACTATTGAAGCCCTGAAGAAATGCTCAGCTTTGAAAGGCTTAATCGCTCGTCTTAATCCATTCCTAGACCAATCTGGTTTGCTCAGAGTCGGAGGACGACTGCGGAATTTGAATTTTCCTTTGTTGCTCCCTAAAGGAGGAGCGTTGGTGAAGTTGTTGGTGTCCGATCGACACATTAATAATGCACACGCCGGTTGCAACGTCATCGTAGGCATTTTGCAGCGTGAGTTTTGGATTTTGACTGTCAGACGCACCATAAAGGGCATAATCTTTAAATATATGCAGTGCTAGGTAGATTTGTTTCCCGTCGAGGATTACCATCTTTGATCCGTTCTGACAACAGTACTAATTATAAGGGCGCTGATAGATATTTAAGTGAAATTTGCAATGATTGTAATTGGCAAATTTGTAATTGCAAATTTGACCCCCCAGTCTGCCCACATTGGGGTGGCATTTTTGAAAATATTGTGAAAGTAGCAAAACCGCTTCTCCACTGTGTTGTTGGTGAAACTATTTTCACATTTGAGGAACTTGTTACGGTATTTTGTAAAGTTGAGGCCGTCCTCAATTCGCGACCTATCTGTCCGTACTCCTCAGACCCAAATGACCTGGAAGTCATGACCCCTGGTCATTTTTTGATTGGTCAGCCCCTCGACGCCCTGCCGGAATACCCCTTCAGGAAAATTAAATCTTCGCAATTGACGTGTTTTGAATTGCCCCAACAGATGTCCCAAAGTTTCTGGCATCGTTGGTCTTAAGAATATTTGCATATTTTGCAGCAGCGCGTTTAGTGGACTGACAAAACTGACCCTCCCAAAGTTGGAAACCTTGTATTTGTTAAAGAACCTAATTTGTTGCCTTTGTATTGGCGTCGTGGACGCATTGTAGATTTATTCTATGGGGCTGACGGAGGTCCCAGAGTTGCAAAGGTCATGGTCGGAGATTCGGTTTTGAAGCGAGCAGTGGCAATTTAGCACGCTTGCCCATTTGTGAGCGGACATAACTCCTTATGTCCGAGACGGGGGGATGTTCTAAACCAAACATTTCGTTCACTATATTTAATTGCAACACCATGTTAGTGGGCTGTCAACGATTTGACAGTTTGGATTGACGGCAGACACTTGACAAGAGAAAAAGAGAAAATTTGTGGTGAGCACACGGTGTATTCGGGTTTTTGTGGCAACATATCTAATCGAGATGTGTTTCGCCCAATGTAATTGTTAATTGCGCCCGCCGGTCGCAATCGGCGTTGTGGGGCGCCCGCGAAGTCGGTTTTGAATATATTTCACGCACAACGAAGTGCTATGCGGGAAACGTGTTCTGTCTGGTGGACGCCGGAGCCTTCGGTCCAGACAGCCATTATTGTCCTAATATTATATATATTCTCCTATCACTAATCTCACGGCACGATATTGATCGACACCCAGGAGCCTACCGCAGGAATCCCAGGTAAGTGAATATAAACTAAGTGGTAGTAGTAGGAACCAGTATATCTCCCAATAAGAAACAAATCCCCTAGCTTTCCACTGCTGCGTTAAGGCAGTTTCGTGGGGTACAGGTTCAGACAGGGTCCAGGAGTCCCACACTGCTAATGTCTTCTTTATAAATTAACTAGCTGACCCGGCAAACTTTGTTTTGCCATAAAAACACCAAACATTCATCTACCCTACCTAACACTATCTACCCAACTCTACCTACCCTACCCTACCTACCCTACTCTACCTACCCTACCCTACCTACCCTACCCTACCTACCCTACCCTACCTACCCTACCCTACCTACCCTACCCTACCTACCCTACCTACCCTACCTACCCTACCTACCCTACCTACCCTACCTACCCTACCTACCCTACCTACCCTACCTACCCTACCTACCCTACCTACCCTACCTACCCTACCTACCCTACCTACCCTACCTACCCTACCTACCCTACCTACCCTACCTACCCTACCTACCCTACCTACCCTACCTACCCTACCTACCCTACCTACCCTACCTACCCTACCTACCCTACCTACCCTACCTACCCTACCTACCCTACCTACCCTACCTACCCTACCTACCCTACCTACCCTACCTACCCTACCTACCCTACCTAACCTACCTACCCTACCTACCCTACCTACCCTACCTACCCTACCTACCCTACCTACCCTACCTACCCTACCTACCCTACCTACCCTACCTACCCTACCTACCCTACCTACCCTACCTACCCTACCTACCCTACCTACCCTACCTACCCTACCTACCCTACCTACCCTACCTACCCTACCTACCCTACCTACCCTACCTACCCTACCTACCCTACCTACCCTACCTACCCTACCTACCCTACCTACCCTACCTACACTACCTACCCTACCTACCCTACCTACCCTACCTACCCTACCTACCCTACCTACCCTACCTACCCTACCTACCCTACCTACCCTACCTACCCTACCTACCCTACCTACCCTACCTACCCTACCTACCCTACCTACCCTACCTACCCTACCTACCCTACCTACCCTACCTACCCTACCTACCCTACCTACCCTACCTACCCTACCTACCCTACCTACCCTACCTACCCTACCTACCCTACCTACCCTACCTACCCTACCTACCCTACCTACCCTACCTACCCTACCTACCCTACCTACCCTACCTACCCTACCTACCCTACCTACCCTACCTACCCTACCTACCCTACCTACCCTACCTACCCTACCTACCCTACCTACCCTACCTACCCTACCTACCCTACCTACCCTACCTACCCTACCTACCCTACCTACCCTACCTACCCTACCTACCCTACCTACCCTACCTACCCTACCTACCCTACCTACCCTACCTACCCTACCTACCCTACCTACCCTACCTACCCTACCTACCCTACCTACCCTACCTACCCTACCTACCCTACCTACCCTACCTACCCTACCTACCCTACCCTACCCTACCTACCCTACCCTACCTACCCTACCCTACCTACCCTATCCTACCTACCCTATCCTACCTACCCTACCCTACCTACCCTACCCTACTGACCCTATAAACCTCACGGAGCCCGAGACCTTTCCAACGAATGCAAAACCGTGGAAATCGGTTCGTGCATTCTGGAGTTACAGCGTCAGGTTATTGTGACTGTCAAATAATAACAGACAAATAATTAGCAATAAATTAAAATTGCGACTATAATTTGAGATTTAAACTATCCTATCTCTCAAGTTGGATCGAACTGCACATGGTGTGCGAATTTTATTATAATCGGTTAAGTAGTTTAGGAGTCCATTGAGGACAAACATTGTGACACGAGATTTATATATATTAAGATAATGTTTAAGCTCGAATAACGCATTGGAGTGGGCGGAGTCGTTGGCAGTACTGGTCCTTACGGCACGCGGGGGCAAAATAGACTTTTGTGTTTTAGTTCAGCAGTATTTTCGTCTTATTATTTCTAACTTCGCTTGTGAAGTTGGATTTTATAACTCCTTCTTCTGTTACCATCGTCCTACGTGGGCCTGATTTTACACTTTGTGAGCCGCTGAAACCGTTTTAATATTCATGTAACAACAAAAAACCCTCTTCTTAGTCCGCATTATTATACAAATACGGAACCCTACACGCACTTGCGCCTGGCCCGACACGCACTTGGCCGGTTTTTATTTATTTTCGATTACTCCGCTGATTTAGAATCCTGCTTGTCACGGCTTTAGGAGAACAATAAGACTTTGAGTGGGTAAAACACATCATATTTTTTTACTGGTTTAATTAATAAAACAACTTTTCGTTGTTCAACTATTTTTGTCATTTTTACCGACTTCAAAGAAGGAGATGGATTTACATGTGTTAATAAGGTTATGTCTGTTTTTTTTCCATTTTTTTATTTCAATTAGGCCTACATGGGCACTTATAAAACGTCGACAAAAGGTGCACGGTTCGAGTTGGTCGTTTCCTATGGAGAAGAACCGGCAAGAAACTCCATGGTTACTCTTTTAAAAATGGTTTGGTCTTACAATATTTCCATGTTACAACATTAGTAGATATGGGGGGACAACGTAGGCCCGACAATAAGTCGTAAGAAACTAAAAAACTAAAAATTAAAAGATTATATAAAAAGTTAACAAATGTTAACTAGCATCTAGAAGGCCTACAATGTTCACACATTCACAAAACAACCGGTAAAAGAATCTATACAAAGGTAAAAAAAAAGAAGTTTAACATATGGCACAAATGTTGTTATCAGTGCTGTAACTATTCTTAGCAAAGGGCTATAAAGTTGATTGAAAACCATTGTAAAAAGTCTGATTAAAAGAAGGACCGAAAAAATGAGATTGAGAATAGTTAGAGACATCCACATATTTGTGCCGTTTACGAGTTACCAGGGAAGCTGCATGCGCAGAAGGAGCTAAGGCCAAGGCTAAGTATGTCTGTATGTCTTTATTTTTGTATGTATGCTTGTCCACGCATATCTCCGAAACTGCTTATTGGATAGTGATCATTATTTTTATCTTACAACTTAGGGAACAGTGCAAGTTTCATCAAAATCGGTTCAGAGGTTTTTAAGATATAGAACATACAACCGAACACCTTAGCGACAAACAGCACGAATGTGTAAATTAAGTTATAATGAGCTTTATGTCAATGCTTTAGATACCTTTACTATAGAAATTGCTTACTTTTTATTGATAGGGTGCTAAAACAAAAAAGAGAAAATAAAAACATTTTCACATAAAATAAAACGACTTCTAAAGAAAAACACTTAAAAGTGCTAAATTAACTTTTGTTTCGGAAGTCGGTGTTGAAAACGATAAAAACAAGAGGTTCCAAAGAAACAGACTTCTCAAACGAAAGTTTTTTTTGCACTCTTTACTGTTTTTCTTTAAAAGTCGGTTTATTTTTTGGGAAATAGTTTTATTTTAATAAATTATTGACTAAGTATAATTATAAAATAATTAATCATTAATTTTATTTCGGGTTTTATCTGCTTATAATTTAATTTAATGTTTGAGTGTAAATCTATGGACTAGAGTTGTTTGAAATAAACACCGCTTTCAAAACGGTGAAGGAAAACATCGTGAGGAAATCGGTGCATGTAATGTCTGAGATATATGTTTTTAAGAAATGTGTTATTTAATAAACCGCACGCGCCTGCGTGGGAGGCCCGTACAAGAGGAGGCCTGTATCCCATCAGTGCGAACATTATTGGCTGATTCGGATTCTGCAAAAAACCCTATCGGTAAAGGTTACTACCAGATCCAGGAATCCACCTTGGGTTAATGGTAGTACTCGCCAAGACAAAATTAACGATCTACGGTACAGTAGGTTTATGGGTTCTCCAACATCTGACCCTAGATTCTACTTTGGACTAAGTACTTGTCAATCCCAAACCAAAGTACCCAAACAAGATAGTTTCTATCTTGAGAGAGAAAGAGATAGTCCCTGTCTTGTTCAGTTTAGGAGTTCCTAGGATCACCTTCCGGCTTCATCATCAGATATAAAAGTAGAAGTATAAATTGCACAAATATGATGCTTCATAGCTTATATTATTAACTAACACATGTTAATTTTTTTAAGAGAGCTTTCGCGGCCCCGGCACTTGCAACTGAAGGAACAGGGGTGGGTTTTAGTCAGTAAAAGTCTGACATGCCCTCCCGCTCCTCCATATATTAATATATTTAAAAGTTTTTTTATATTATGTTGGTGTAAAAGCAATCAATTTTCGCCTCGGCAACAAGCACTGCAATAGTGCGGCAACCCCATCAACAACCTGAATGCATTATTATATTGAAATTAATTGAACCACAGACTCTTTATTAGTGACTGAAGCACAGACTGTCTGTTAAGAACGACTCTCTTACGCTATAAAGAGCGTAGCCTTTCGTCAGTCGAGCATTTTGTAAATCTACGAGCTTATAATTCCCTGCGATCACACTCACAAGGCTGCCTTTTAGGTCCTCGGAAATCTAGTGTCCCAGATAGTTGAAAGTTGTTAATTGCTTTAATTAACTTCCGCAAAGTTTCAACTGTGGTACAATCGGGTAGGTTTAAGTCCCTGCCCTAAAGTCATGTACCTCACTTTTTATCATATATCTGAGCCCATTGGGCCTCTACATACCTTTCACATTTCGTAACCAGACTCACCATTGCGCTAATCGTCAGGCTTAGCATCACCATAATATCGTCAGCGTACATAACTGAAATAGTTAACATGTCTTCGTCGACATAAAAACCCCGATAAATGACCAGCCGGAGTATCTACAGACTGAAGAGGCGGGGGCGGTTAGGCCACCCTATCTCATACACTGCTCTGTAGTTTGAGAGATCTGATATGCCCCCAGTCGTATGTTTTATAATCGGCACAACCACAGTTTTCATCAGATTGCGCTGGGCAGATGAGTGTGGCTCAGACAGACCGAGAAGAACATCGCCAGCACCTGTTGCAGATGAACTCCTACACGCTCAGGTACACGATGCTGAGCTAGCCATGCCTCAGCGAATTGCCCCTATCCATACTTTTTATAACAGTAGACACTTATTTGCTGAAAAATTTACAGTCAAGTCAGTCAGACAGCCCTTTCAGAAAAATTAAACTTGTTATCGGTTTGTCTCATCTCCATTTGATTAATTTTATTGATTAATACATTATCTTCTTTTATGTATCGGTTTTATTATTCTATGCCACCACCTATATAAGGTTGTAAAAGAGGTCGACCCGAATTGGTGAAAGCAGGTGAAACAACGACATCTAGTACGTGTTCACAAATGAAGGAGCTTATCATATTACAATTGATGTTGATCAGACGTCCGTTGAAGAACATTGCTCCGCACTGCTCCCGAGCGTCGTCCCCTTCAGGTTGGTAGCTGTCCCACCAAACGTCCTGGTCTACTGTCACCGGTGTTCCTGGAAAAGATTATCAACAATCACTACTACTACTATTATAAATATCTAATAATCTACAACAAAACGATATGTATAATCTGAAACATAGTGGATCTCGAAGAAAATACATAGTTACAAAAAGTGGTCAGACAAATACAATAAGGGAATTAAAGAAATCTCCTCTAAGCTATCAAGAGAGATTGAAGTAGCCTAATGAGACAAACTAACATACCTCCTACTGTCCGCCAGCCCTGGTTGAATCTGTTAAGAAAGCCCAGGTGATATATTCCTCGTTGGTATAGCCCTTTTACTGTTGGTTTCGGGGTGATTTCCGTTAACTTCACAAGGTAATCCGCCTCCAGCTGATTGTTGATCACTGCCAGGGATGATTGCTCTAGTCGACACACTGCATTTGCTTCGTTCCAGCTCAATGGTTTAGTGTGAAGCTTGTAGCACTTGTTATTATCATGATTGAGAGTATAATCTGAAAAAATAAACGTAACATAATAAAATAATGAATAAAGCGACTGAAATAGGTGATTATAATCAAACTTATATTGATTGAATCAATGCCTATTTTAGATAAAGTGTTAAACCGAATGTGAAGGTCGTATAACCAGTACAGTACGCAAAAAAAATCATATCATTACACTAAGAAATTCAGGCATTAAAAATTGCTGGAAAAGGTTGGATAAGGACGGAAAGTGGAGGGGACAAGTGATCAGCAATGAGCTGCGGTAGGCTGAGCTGATTGATTGATTATACTGTCGCCTGGAGTGGATGCGGATGTAACGTTACATTAAAATTAATGAGCCCTGGTATGTTAAGTAGGTACCTAATAATGCAGTCTTATCACCGGTTTAAATTTTCCGGATAACTTATTATACTGGGTAATTGACTTATTAGTGATAATAAGAGCAATGAAAGTAAAAGTAACCTTATATAGATAACTATGAGAGGTAAATTCGGTCAAGCCATATTTAATTGTAATTTTTATTATTTTAGTTTTATTTTTATCATTGAATTTTTATGTTTAAATATATTTTATAAGATATAGATAGATAAATAGGTGTGTATAACAACGTTTTGGTATACTGTAAGATGTTATACTTATTGGTGCCCCCAGAGCTTTTTACCCTCGAAAACCAAAATGTCCCTTGCCGAAACTATCATTCAGCCCATCGTCGACTACGCCGACGCCTGTTATTAAAGTTGCGCGTTTGCAAAATGTTTGTATTCGTTTTGTTTTCAACCTTAAAATGTATGATCACGTTTCAGATTTTCGCAAGTTACTCAAGTAGCTCCCTATTCGACTTCGCAGGAACTGTCGCATATTGTGTCTATTATATTTAACATCCTTCATAATCTTAAAACGCCTTCCTACCTCCAAGAACGCTTTTCCTACTCCCGTCCTTCCGATGCATTTTGCAGGTCGCATCTTAAAAATATCCATAATATCCCTTTCCACATTACCGACTTCTACTCCTACTCTTTTACTGTGTATGCCGTACAATTATACTGTGACTGCCAAACTCTTGCAGTTTTTAAAAGAAGAGTAAAAGAACAGTACCTTTCCATTTCATCATAGTTGCATATAATTATGTATTATTATCTTTTATATATAGGTATTAGTATTTATTGCTATAATATTTATTTTACAAATATGTATGTTTATATGACAGTATATTTTTATTTTTAATCAGTATTGTTTATTACTTAGTTATGAATAATTAAGTGCTTATTATTTTCCCACTCTATACACTATGTCTAGATCACTTTTTTCATCTTTCTTTTCGCAGGTGCGCTGGAAGAGATTTCTATAGATTAGCTAATTTATAAGCATAACCTCTGTGCCTATTTTTCTGTTCTTTCTTCTTGTCTGTATATTATGTGTGTGTGCATAAATGGTTGATGATGATTGGAAGATGCAACCTATAACGTTAGTTGACTTTTTAAGAGAAACCAATTCTAGAAACTGCTGACATAAGGAAACAGTCTTATCTTCACAGTCTTAGACAAGACTCATTAATATGATATAGCCTTTCTGGTTAGAGCTACAAGTAGAGAGCTCTAGAAGTATGACTCTATTTAGAATCTGAGTCTAACAAGTCTCTCTAGTTACGGTACTCTTCAAAATAACTATTGTATTCAATGGTATTTCGGTAAACATGCAGAACAAAAAAATACTACTACTGTGCTGTCACAAGTTCACTTTCGGTTGTCACAAACTGGATTTCTTCAATTAGGTGTACAGTACAAAACGGCATTACAACTTGTTACCTTTCTTAAATTATGTCCTTTGCAAATAAGGCAGTCAAATGATTTGTTTGTTTTTAATTTTGATGGTACGTATTATGTAGTGTGGTCTCTTAGCTACTGACATAGATAAACACTTACCTAAATAAGGCATATTGCATTTATAGTTCCATTCGAGGGACTTGAGGCTCTTCTTGCAAATAAATGAATACTTTAAGTCACATCCGTAATCATCCAGGTAACCGGGTCCTTCCTTTAAATATATGTAAACACAGTTCTGAGGGTTTCCATTTCTGTCAGAATTGTTCGGCTCTCCAGGAAGCCAGTTGTTATAAACGTCAGAGATTGATTTGCCTAGAAACATGATTTTGAAGTCGACATTATATGCCAAATAAATTGTAGAACTGTAGGTAACCTTAAATTAATTGGAAATCTTTCTGGGTCGTTTTATTAGTGTTTACGTCACTATCAATTTTTACTATGGGATCAACATATAGAAAATTATTTATTTCAGGTATATAAAAAAGAACAACAAAATCATCCCCTACTCGCCCTAGAAAAGTGCAAAAGAATTAAATTTCATTTAAATTAAGTTGAGGTTATGTCTTTACATTCGTATAAACATACTGTACTATTAAAAAAATGGGTTATTATTTAAATCAAATATACGTACCATCGATGGTCTCAAACACACCTTCAACTAGTAAGTCTGACAGTGCTACATACACCCACTCAATATTAGGCTTAGTTCTGTTCCAAAATGATAACAATGCTTGAGCTTCACTGTCATTATCGGGGTGCCAGAATGTAGCTCCTTCCTGAGCACACACTCGCTTGGCATCAACCCAAGTCTGTGGAACCGTGTGAATCTTATAAAAATTCTGGAATGCTTCCATGTAAGTGTAGTCTTTACGGAAAAAGATTTTCGATTTTTGTCCATCTTAAAAGAGATAATTGCATTTATGAAAATATTGCTTTACGTTAAAGAGTCTAAAGAAACTAGCGAATATATTTTGTTATACCAATATTATTATATTAGTAGGTTTATTAGATATTTGACGAAACCCAATCGCTAGTTTGTGTACGTGTATGTGAATATAATAGTATGCACTTAAAAACGAAAAAAACACGTCACATTTAAATACTTACTGGATATTGACACAAAGTTCACAATCAGAAATATTAACAAAGTTTTCGTATACATTTTGGTGATTAATTCGACTAACGTGACGTCTTCAACCGCACCAGGTAAACATATACACTGGATGACATTTAGCAGATTCATAAATAAACAGTCCATCTTGTTCAACCAGTTTTATCCTGCGGCCACATACTACATGAGGAAAAAAAAACCGGACAGAGGTATAGCTGCAAACAACCGCGCTTTGACAGGTCCACTACTACAAGTATGAAGCGCGTGTGTGCGTACAACTGGCGACTTCGTCGCTTACGAAGAGAAGCCGTTTTACACCAGCTCCGCCAGTTGAATCCCTCAGGGCTAAGCTTACGCCTCGAACGTCGTCTTTGTTTACACTCACGTTTTTAAATGAGTAAAACATAATAGTGTTTTAATTTAAAAATGTGTATTTATAGTTGTTTATTAACAATTATAATAGCGTTAATGAAAAATAAGAATAAAATCATACCATTAAACATCTTTCAAAAAAGGAGGGGGTTTTATGTTCGACTGTGTGTATTTTTTGTATGTTTATCGATTTCGCCGTCATTTCTGGACCGCTTATATTTTCGTGCTTGAAAATTTCTACTGAATATTTCGAACATTCCCTTTATTATTATTGGACTTTTGGGGAAAAGACCAGGCAGTGTGGAATTTTAACCCACTAAAACTATCCTCGTGATCATCATAAGCATATGGAACCCGCTTAAAAGACCACCCCAGAACCCCCTCTGAACAACGCCCGGTAGGACACAACCCTGGGTAGACTGAAGAAGCGTCTCACCTGAGCCTCGTTGCGCACGGCAGCACAAGATTACTGAGATACCGTCTTTCCTGGAATCACTTACATACTCTTACATACATTTTATTTATTTATTTTATTTTATTGTAATCAGAAAACAAACAGTATTAACAAATAACAAATTTAACATCAAATTAACCAACTAGTAACCAATTACATGTTTTCGCATTTAATTTACTATGAAAAGCATGCCTGTTAGAGAGAATAAAAAAATACAATGGTGCTATCTACTTTAAACAATAATATAAATCACAATATTACCTCGTCATGAGGTGCAATAAAAACAGTTATTGAACCAATTCGAACCAATGTTTAGTAAGTATTCGAATTAATACATGCGGCTTAGTAGTGAATAAGTAAAATTCAGAAAAGTCAACCAATTTATTGTAGGACTTAGCGCATCTTTTAAAGAACGAATTCTGTCTGTAATTTGAGCAGCAGCGGGGGACGTCAAGAAAAAGAAACGGTAGCGTATCTGGTAGGGGCGCGTAAATTAACCTTAGAGAGAAGTTGCGGGGCGTCGATGAAAGATTGCGCTAACTTAACGAGGAAGGAGATATCTGATATACTCCTTCTCTCCCTTAGTAAATGGCACCTTTTGCATCTCCACTCGTAATTATGATCGCGGATGTTACATTTGTACTGCAGGTATCTTGTAAAGTTTCGCTGGCCAGATTCCAATCTTGAGATATAAACTTCATACATGGGATTCCAAACTTGTGAACAATATTCAAGTGAGTTACGGACGAAGGAACAGTACAATATTTTAATTATTTTGACATCCGTGAACTGGGAGCAAGATCTTTTTAAAAACCCCATAGCTTTGTTAGCTTTATTGACTATTTGATCTATGTGCTTCTTGTAGGTTAGTTTGGAGTCGTGCACCACACCTAAATCTCGTATGAAATCTACTCGTTTTAGATGGGCATTATTTAGAGTGTATGTGCGGGATATGCTGTTGGTCTTGTGAGTGAACGTAATTGTGTAACATTTAGATACATTGAGTTCCAGATTATTCAGCTGACAATAGTTTTCTAGTCTTTCGAGATATTGTTGCAAGGCGTCGCAATCTTCGACATTGTTTATATGCTTGAAGATTTTCATGTCGTCTGCGTAAAGTAAAAATAATGAATTTTGAAAGAATGTGTGAATGTCATTTATGAAAATATTAAATAATAAGGGCCCAAGAAGCGATCCCTGGGGAACTCCTGAAGAGCCTACATGCCGGTTCGACACAGCACCGCTGATTACGACAGCCTGGGAACGATTAATTATGTAAGATGTTATCCACCGGTATAAGTTACCATGAATACCTGCATAAAAAATCTTGACATACTCCCTAATCGGACCGCCCGTGACCCCGGGGTCCGGCCTTCGAATGAATGATCATATACGTTGTTTAGGAGTTTTACCTCTATGCCGTTTTATTACTCATGTGCACATACTACAATGCTTCGGTGAATGTTCGCATTCACGTACTTTGGCCAAGCAGTTCGTAAAGCGTATTTTATGTGGACGAACAAGCAAACACAAGAAAATTGGCATACATATACTAAAAATGCAAATAATATTCTTGTGGGGATCAAACGTCAATGACGCATTCTCGACTTGTTTTTACCGTAATGTAGCCACATCCGTAGACACATGTGTTTAGATACTTGATTGAGTATAATAAGTTGGTATTTATGCACACGAGGAGGAAAATGTAGATAAATAACTTTGAACTGTCGTCCACGAACATAATTTTATGATATAGAATAAAATACAAAGAACTTATAATTGAACATTATGAATTACATAATCACTATTTAATTTTTGCACTTTAATCTGAAATTTAATTTAAGTAACCTTATTGGCTCATACGGTATTGTAGCTGTGGTTTCGCATCGCAGCGTAGCCACGTATGTAGAAATTTGCATCCGCAAGCAAAGGCAAGTAGGTAAGTCTAACTAAATGTGGTTTTATTATTCTAGGCTGCCACTAGCACAAGGTATTCAGAGAAGCAGCTCATCAAAGCCAACAGGAACAATTAGGTATCCACTTCGTGTTCACAAATGAAGAAGCTCTTCATATCGCAGTCGGTGTTAACCAGACGTCCGGTGTAGAATATTGAACCGCACTCCTCATCTCCTTCCGGCTGGTAGCTGTCGAGCCAGGTATCAACATCAACTTTCAATGGTGTTCCTGTAATTAAGTTCATCACATTAGAAATACTTCCATCCGCGTTTCCTGGTGAGTCAACTACAGGAATTGTTCCAGCCCTAGTATTTAATATACTACGTATTATTCTGGGCTCTATTATAATCTTAAAGAATATTTTCACGTGCCCATAAGTGCAGTTTCTGATACTCATAAAAATCATTTCTCACATAAAGATAATTTGATCCGAGTATACGTTATAGATGAGACTGATATATTTTCTTTTAATTTTATTAGTACTGGGGAATCTTAGTGGATGCATTCTGTCTTTCAGGTGCAGGATAAGTCTGTGAGTGAGGATAGTAAAAATGTCCCAGAAATACACACAACCAATTACCTTTAACAGTCTGCCAGCCCTCCTTTAATTTATTATGAAAGCCAACGTGATATATCCCCCTTTGATATTTTCCTTTGACTCTTGGCTTCGGCGTGGATGCTATTAACTTAGCAAGGTAATCTGCTTCCCACCTATTAGTGATCACTGCCAGATTGGATTGTTCTAATTGGCAAACGGAATACGCTTCGTTCCACTTCATTGGAGTTGTGTGGAGCTTGTAGCACTTACCGAAATCTTTATTAAAATTGTAATCTGAAAAAAATAAGGAATATGTGTGTATTTTTTGATAAATGGAAGGTTTTACTCAATATTGGTATTGGTAGTATTCAGGTGCCAGAGCTAACTTCTGCTATCGGCTTCGCCCGCAAGAAAGAGTTTTATTATCCCAAGGGCACATTATATCCGGATGAAAAATATTCAATGTTCTAATCCAGGTCCTGGTCTATCTAGATGCCAATTTATGTTTCATCTAAATCTGGTCAGCTGTTACGATGTGAATCCCCATGAATTCATGCGGGCCAAAACTTGCGTAAGTACTACAGCGACCTGGCAGAGACAAACTTTGCAATTGCAGAATATTGTGTCCTTTTACTCTGTTATGATTCTGACGGGCAAGGGATACCCATGAAGACGTTCATGTAAAAAAAAATATCGCTTAATAAATAACGCCTAAAACCTACCTAAATTAGGCATATTGCAAAGACTGTTCCACTCTACTGTCCGAAGACTCCTCTTGCAAATGAAATTTTTATTATTTTCACATGTGTGTCATCATTCATTCCCTTATTGTGATCAAAAGTCACACAATCCTCGTGCCCAAAGGCATCGTTAGGTTCACCGCTCCACCAGTTGGTGTATACTTCAGAGACAAGCTTTCCTGCAAACATGAAAGTAAAACTCTAAAGGCCTTTATTGCTTAACATAAATCATGTTGTATATACCGTTTTATTTAAAAATGCGTAGCTAAGTTCTACATTCGTGCACAAGTAGAGCATGGGTAGATAAAATATTGAACAAAATGTACCTATCGAAAACGACTAACGTATGACTTACGTCACGGAGGTTTTACGACATCATTATCATATTTTCGAAAACTTTGTCTAATTATACATTTATATATCGTACAATTTCATTATATCAATTGAAGATCACAAAGGCAGAATGATGTTCTGAATATGATATGCGCTATAAATGTATAGTGTTAGTGTAGTATGGTGCAAGTCAGATAACATTAATAAATACAAGAAAAATGTACCTACCGTCCACAGTCTCAAAAGTTCCTTCAACAAATGAGTCTGTAAGCCCTATCCAGACGAACGTGAACGTTGGCTTAGTTTGTTTCCAAAACGATAACACTGCATTTGCCTCATTTTCATTCTCTGGGTAGAAGAAAATGGCCGATTCTAGAGCACACACCTGCTTGGCATCAACCCAACTCCGTGGCGTCGCATGAACTTTGTAGAAGCTATCGACTGCTTCAATATAAGTGTAATCTTTACGGAAGAACTTTTTGTCTCTTTGTACATCTACGAGCAGATAAACGTATACATAGAAAAAAATGCTATACAAAATAGAAATAAGCTAAAGAATTATGATAATTCAATAGATACAACCTTGGGAGAGTAATCAACTTGGAAGAGCTATTGTTCTGAAACCTTGTTATAAAACCACGTAACAAGTCAAGTCAAATTTCAAAAAACTCAACAGCACAGCTGGCGACATAAACAAGAAACAAAAACGTAGCTCTCAGTTGGTCAAGTTTTCTAAAGACTAAGACAACCTCCCTTTCAGTAGTAGACACTTACTTAAATTGTTCTGAATATTGTGCTCTAGTGACCGAAGGCTCTTCTTGCAAATAAAGCTGTACTCTCCATCACATTTTATGTCATTAATGTCACCTTCCTGGTTCAGGTGCACACAATCCTCATTGCCACTATTATCTGGCTGACCGATCTTCCAGTTGTTGTACACCCCAGAGATTGACTTACCTAGAATAAGAAACTTATAAATAAGCAAAGTTTAGTGCCCTCTAGAACATAGAATCACAACGCCGGTAGCGACTAGGTACGTCTTTTCTATGATATTCGAGCTTTCGCAATTAACACTGAACGCAAGTTTCGGCTGCCACAGGTATTAGTAGAATTGTCACAGGTTATCAACTAGCTATACATAACACACCAACTAATACATTACCGTGAGGAACATGAGGTGAACTATCATACCACTTTGATTGGATGGATTTACAGCTCACTTCATCTTCGTTCATCAAAGTTTCCACGGTGAGATTTTTACAGAATAGCACAACTGTTTCCATCAGTAAATGGAAACGTCCACTGACACGAGTAGCTATGGTTTATACTAACAGTTTTATGTCACCCGCCTGCCTTTATCTTAATTTTGTATTTGGGATCGGTTCAAGACGATTATTAACATCATACACGTACCGTGAATAGTCTCATAAAGCCCTTCAGTAATTATGTCTGATATGCCCACAAACACCCAAGTGTCATCAGGCTGGGTGTTGTTTTGGTACAGTTTCCAGAATGAAATCACAGCTCCAGCTTCTTGGCTGTTTTCTGGGTAGAACAAACTGGCTCCTTCCTGATCACACACTTGCTTGGCATTACGCCAATTCTTTGGTGTCGTGTGAATCTTGTAGAAGTTTTTTACTGCTTCTATATATGTGTAGTCTTTCCGGAAAGTGGCTTTACTTATCTGTCCATCTACGAAATGGAAAATAACATAGAAAGCATAGGTAATATTGCTAAGATTTGGTCGAAATTGGACCCATCAAAAAGTCAAAGGCAGGATACTCACGTGAGAAATTCGATAACAAGTATACTATAAGACAGACAGACAAAGTTTTAGAAAACATTGTTGTTAAAACCTAGTTCCTCCAGGCGTCTTGTCTTGTCACGCCAACAAAATAATAAAGAAGTAGTCCTCTTATAGTGAGTATTTGCATTTAGGTATGTAGTTAAGTTTTATCACTTACATAATTATTCTAAAGGTATTGTAATCAGTAACATACAGGTGAGAATTTTTGAGACGAGAATCCAGGTGGGAAACAGAAACTCTTTAGCGCAATATTTACTAACCAATGTAACGTAATATTAAGTATTGGTATTCTGATTTATAGTATTGGTTTTCCTTCACTGGTGTCTGCGATATCTAAGATTAACTTAAAAAGTAAAACATCAGCAATCCACCTTGAGCAAGCGTGGTTAATGCTCGTGTATGCCTCCTCGCCATGAGAATGTCGAGGAGGTATACACGATCATGTCATGTCATATATTGGAACGGCACCAGGCTGGTATTAAATTAAAGTACCCTTTTTGTCTGTACCTCTATATAGGTAACGTCGAATCTTTATTTTTGCTTTCTCTTTATTTAGCGAATCTGCGAGACACGCAATACTATTTTTCTTTATAATATGAAATGTTTTTTAATCTTGTGGCCTTTAATTTTGTAACCACTATATATTTTGTTTAATTATGTGAATCATTATGAAATCTTCTTCTTTTTGTGTCGATTAACCAACTATTCCAATTATGTCCAACTAGTATGTGGCTACCGGGAAAGCTTCTGCTACGTTTAAATCCGGGAAGATGCAGGTGGTTGGGCATGATAAGCAGGCAATGAGGAAAAGTATACTCAGCGAAGGGGCTCCACACACTGCCAATGTACTTGGTTTGGGTTAAGGATACTCGATTTTTCAAAGTCCTTGAAAAGCGATCTCCGCCGCTTTAATACCGAGCGTATTAAAGACGCGATTGAGCGGAATAAGGGTTCCAAGGTCTTTGCAAGAGATCTGACTATTGGGCAGAGCCAGCTCACGAAACTGAAGACCGACGATGGCAGAATCGTATCCGCCAAACCGGAGCTATTGAGAGAGATCGAGAGATTCTATGGGCAGTTGTACACGTCAACCAGTAAACCCGTCGCGAATTTAGCAAAAGACCCTAGAGCTAGATTGACCCGGCACTATACCGAAGACATTCCGGACGTCAGCCTGTATGAGATTAGGATGGCTCTTAAACAGCTTAAAAACAACAAGGCGCCGGGTGAAGACGGAATTACAGCCGAACTCTTGAAGGCGGGTGGAAAACCGGTCCTTAAGGCCCTTCAGAAGCTGTTTGATTCCGTCATACTCGAGGGCAAAACGCCACAGGCATGGTGCAGGGGTGTGGTGGTACTCTTCTTCAAGAAGGGCGACAATGCCCTACTAAAGAACTATAGGCCCATCTCACTTCTTAGCCATGTCTACAAGCTGTTTTCAAGAGTCATCACGAATCGTCTCGCACGCAGGTTTGACGATTTCCAGCCTCCTGAACAAGCCGGTTTCCGTAAAGGCTTTAACACCGTAGACCACATACATACGCTGCGGCAGGTTATACAGAAGACCGAAGAGTACAACCTGCCTCTCTGCTTAGCGTTTGTGGACTACGAGAAAGCCTTTGATTCGATCGAGACTTGGGCTGTGCTGCAGTCTCTCCAACGGTGCCAAATTGACTACCGGTACATCGAGGTGTTGAAGTGTTTGTATAAAAACGCCACCATGTCAGTTCGACTTCAGGATCAGTCCTCGGAACCTGTCTTTCTGCAGCGAGGTGTGAGGCAGGGAGATGTCATATCTCCGAAACTGTTCACCGCTGCACTGGAGGATGTCTTCAAGGTTCTGGACTGGAGAGGGCTAGGCATCAACGTCAACGGCGAGTACATCACTCACCTTCGGTTTGCCGACGATATAGTGGTCATGTCTGAGACTATGGAGGACCTCAATACAATGCTCGATGACCTCAGTAGAGCCTCCGAAAGAGTGGGTCTTAGGATGAACATGGACAAAACCAAGTTGATGTTGAATGCCCATGTCACACCCACTCCTATTAGGGTCGGAGACTCTACACTCGAAGTTGTGGATGACTATGTCTACCTGGGACAAACGATCCAGTTGGGTAGGGCCAACTTCGACAAAGAGGTCAACCGTCGAATCCGACTCGGCTGGGCAGTGTTCGGGAAGTTGCGCGGTATCTTCACGTCCAACTTACCACAGTGTCTCAAGACGAAAGTCTATGACCAGTGTGTGTTGCCAGTTATGACCTATGGCTCTGAGACGTGGTCGCTCACAATGGGCCTCATCAGAAAGCTTACAGTCACCCAAAGGGCAATGGAGAGGGCTATGCTCGGAGTTTCCTTACGTGATCGAATCAGAAATGTAGAGATCCGCAAGAGAACCAGGGTTACCGACATAGCCCGAAGAATTGCCAAACTTAAGTGGCAGTGGGCAGGGCACATTGCTCGCAGAACGGATGGCCGATGGGGCAGAAAGGTTCTGGAGTGGCGACCGCGAACCGGAAGACGTTGCGTTGGAAGGCCTCCGACCAGGTGGACCGATGACCTGGTGAAGGTTGCAGGGATCCGCTGGATGCGGGACGCACGGGACCGGTCAATGTGGCGACGCTTGGGGGAGGCCTATGTCCAGCAGTGGACGTCTTGCGGCTGATATGATGACTCGATTTTTGGTTACCAGATTGTTTCCATTTTCGATATTTCCAGATTGGTTCAACCACTTCCACTGCAGTTCGTGTTCAGGGAGCACATGTTCTATTTTAGCGATGACGTTAGGAGGGGTGGGATGTGTGTTCTTCCACAGCTCCTTATCTCTCATCTATTGTACTGCCATTTGAGAAGGTCATATGTCATGTTTCATACTGGTGATGGCTTACTCGTACCTGGTTGCCCTTCTTAATGCGGCTAGTCATTTTACGGCGAAAATTTGGTGGTGCTATATGAACACCGTAGCAAATTATAGCTTATTATTATTATTAATACATTTATTTCAGGTATCAAATCCATATACGGTCAATACAAAACATAAAATAAAACATAGAATTATCATCATCTTTCTGCCCTTGTCCCATGTTACTTGGGGTCGGCGCATAATATCGTCATAAATAACGTCAAAAGGTAGTAGTAGTACATGGCTTATATACTATGGTAGTTAGCGCCCATAACAATGCGCTTCCATTTATTCTGAATTGAGCAATCCGTTCGAGACGTAATCATCTGCAGGATGTCGTTGCTTATACCTAGCACCTGAAGGGTATGGCGTATTCCCGTCAGTAGCGAAAAAAGGTTGAAATGGTTTCGTACAGAACAGTCAATGGTTTCGTCACATACGATAGGTATCGTACAGTGTGACGTTGACTTCTTTCATGTGGGTGGGAAAATGCCAAAACCTGATAATCCTTTATAATTAGATTCCACGTCATCTTAAAAATATAAGTCATCATATTAGCCGAAAGACGTCCACTGCTGGACATAGGCCTCCCCCAAGCACCACACCCCTGCACCATGCCTGTGGCGTTTTCCCTTCGAGCGTGACGGAATCAAACATCTTCTGAAGGGCCTTGAGTACTAGTTTTCCACCCACCTTCAGGAGTTCGGCTGTAATTCCGTCATCATCCGCCTGCACCTTGTTGTTTTTAAGCGGTTTATGAGCCATCCTAATCTCGTACAGGCTGACATTCAGAATGTCTTCGGTATAGTGTCGGGTCAATCTAGCTCTAGGATTGTTTGTTAGATTCGCGACGGGTTTACTTGTTAACGTTTACAACTACCCATAGAATCTCTCGATTTCCCTCAGAAGCCATCGTTTGGCGGATACGATCCTGCCATCATCGGTCTTCAGTTTGGTGAGCTGGCTCTGCCCAATAGTCAGATTCCGCTCAAACGCGTCTTTAATACTTTCGGTGTTAATGCGGCGGAGGTCGCTTTTCAAGGACTTTGAGATCCGTCTATTGCTAAATACCGGTATTTCAAAGCATCGTCTGAAGACTGCAGAATCATCTCATGCCTCTCCTTCATGAGCTTGAGAGTAGGATCAAGCTATAACCAAAAAAAATAGATTGTCCACATCATACCATAACTTTGGACTTAACTGCTCAACGTAAAAACAAATAGTATTTTAGATAATATGTATAAAATTAGCTTTTCCACTGATTTTACATTTAGATAATGTTGAGAAACCAACAACCTATCTGATTGCAGGTACTCATTATAATTCCTACAATAATTTATTAGTTAAGTATACCTTTTTCCAACTATTCTTATCATACTAATATTATAAATGTGAAAGCTTTTGATGAAGTGTGTTTGTGTGTATGTGTGTTTGTCTGTTTTTTACTACTTCACTCTCAAACGGCTCCATGGATCTGGATGAAACTTGGCACAGAGACAGATTGTAGTCTGGAATAGCACAGGATTTTAGCCCAGGAATATGTTCCCTTGTGGTAATTTTCGACAATCACGCGGGCGAAGCCGCTGGCAGAAGCTAGTAGAAGTAGTATATCTTAAACATTCAGCCTGTATATTTAAAAAGGTGGAAGAAAGGTGGTTGAACTCAAATAACTAAAAAACGAGTCGGAGATTATTAACTTACATATCTACATACATAAAATTACGCATAATTGGGAGTGTTATCTGTTTGTGCGCTTCTTTCAAAATCCAAGAATTAATAAAATGCAATAATTAATTAATTAAACTAAAGTGAAGGAGTTATTGGAATGATTGTGAAGGATAAGATGTCCTGGTGAACCATCGAAAATGGTGATTGTCGACACCCGCGTCACCGTTTTCCGTCATCGCCAGTTTTTTTTTTGTAAAAATGTTTTATTTGCAAGCAAGTTCAATAGTAAGATTACTATAATGCCCGAAGTTATGCCTTTCCGGTGAAATGAGAGTGTACCAGGATGAACCGTACATATCTGCGTACCCCTTTAGAGCGTACAGGTGTGATGTTACGCTATGAAGTGGCGTAAACAATAAACAGACATGCGATTGCAGCAATCTCGAGAGATTTGCCGTTGTTTATCGGCGGGCTCTGTTGTATATCGCCGAAGTTCTTCATCAGATCTTGATCAAATTTAAATGGGACCACGTGAAAAGCATTAGGTTGTAAAAAGTTCTGAATCAACACACATAAAAGAAAAATACATTTGAATTGAGACACCTTCTCTCTTTTTCACTTTGTAGTGTCTTTATTTGGAAGTCGGTTGTATATATTTTGTAAAAAAAAATATAGTAGAGTTTAACCAAATAGAAAAAAAAAATCGATCTTCACTTAGGTGCAGAGAATTCCCTCATCTTCCCCTGCCATAAGTCAATGAATCGACAGACTACTTTTACATCTTGAAGTGAGTGAACTTAACCCACAAACTTCGAGAAAGAGAAGGGTCAAGTTTGTAGGCTGTTTCGTTCTGTCTATATCTGTATGTTTTTCTATGATGCCTATGTCTGTTTCAATCGGGGTGGTGGCGGTCTTCAGTAAAAATGTCACGAATAGTGGTTTTGCTGACGGCTGAGCACTGGAAGTTCGGCCATGCTCTTGACCGAAGCTCCTAATATACGTCTGCGTTTCGCATGTGACAGTTTACGACATTTATCACACTGTGTGAAATGACGAGGGGAGTTTATTGGTTTCATCATTGCGTGTAGGTCGCATCACCTTTGCAGTATGCCTCCTCCTCACGTCGTGTTCCTCATTACTGAGGGTCGTGATTACCCCGACGAGAAATCAATCTTTCTCTAATGATGTTCCTCTATCTGTATCTGCTCTTGGCGTCGTGGATTGCTCCGTGCAAGTTGGTGTTGACTGTTGCACAAAGGGGAATGCCAATTGTAGGCCGAGAGTTGCACATAGTATTGGTTTACCTAAAAAATTATGTTAATATTTATCCCACGTTGCCACATATTCATTAGCCTGTGCAAGTTAGCAACATTTTATTGAAAATATTAAATATAAAAACGACTACACTGAACTTGTATAAAATTTAGTTCCAAATGTTGCCGTTGCAAAAAATGTTGACATAGTAATTGTAATAATCAGTGATTATTTTCTTCACCGTTCATTTTCTTCTTAGCAAACATATATACATTATAAATCACATAAATCCCCTTAAATAATTATAATAATTTCTATTTTTTTAAATGTTTATGATAAATTTAAAAAAATCTTATCGATCTATCGATTTTTGTGTACTTTTTATGGCAACACCAATTCTAACTTGTCAGCGGAAAATGTGAAAATCATTGCATGTTTGCAACTCCATTGCGGCGACTTATGTTTATTTTTTTCGGTTTTTTTTGATGATGAACTAAATGAATAAAAATGTAAAACAACAATGCATGTTGTATTATTTAATATATTTTAATTGTGCAGAGATTGTGCAATCATCGCGCGATTAGCGCACAACGTCAAAAAATCGACAGGCTTATTTTTGCTAAATAATTGCTCTTCAATCGCGTATCCGCATTATGTATGAGCGATAACCACTCCATATTAATTCTATGACAGCACTGCTTACAATGAAATTTGCATATATCGCAAGGTGATCGCGATCATTTCGTATTACGTATGGATTTTGACAGCAGAGCGACAGCCATCGCCCATCGGCGAGCAAATGTGGCTGTCAAATAACGATTACTTTTCCCTTGTTGTTGGTCGATTGCCAATCGCTCGCTGATGGCTGAGTAGGTACAGAAGTTTTTGAGTTTTCGGCGGCTTTATTCGTGTGTTATTTTGTGGCTACTTTAATTATCCGCAATTATATAAAAGTAAATATTGAAATAACAAATTCCTAGTGAATATTGTAATGACAAATTGGTGTTGTTTTGTGTCTCTAATGTCTACGCAACTGGACTATTTGTTGAATCGTTGAAACAGACGTGATCTCAATTAGAGATTTTTTTTACTGTTGTGTTGGCTACCTCAACGAAACTTATATGTTTACTACTAAATACTTACAAACACATTAGAATGTGATAAGTCCGCAAAAAGTATCTTCTTTTATATTTTTTTATATGGCAAGCACCGATGTCAACTATTCTGCCAATGTCTAAAGTATATTGGAAATATCTATTTTATGTTTCATAGCTCAATTATAAGATGATATAGTCTATTTAGTGATGTCCTAATGCGTCATCGATTTGAATTCTTATAACAATTGACTATTACGAAGAAATTGTAATCGATTTTAGACATTGGCAATTTAGTCATCCAATTGTTCAAATTAATTATTATATTATGTAAATAAAATGAAAATATCCAACATTCACTGCCATATTTAGTTTTACAAAAATCATATCATCTTCGAATATTAATTTATCGGAATATTGGAGATAAATAGTAATCAAATTGACTATTGTAAAAAAAACAAACTCCACGAAGTTTTGCTCTTTCATAAGCTGGTTAATTCATCAAACGATACATTTTATAAATCATCGGACAGATAAAATAGTATCTGTTAAAAGTGACTGTAAAAAAAAAGACTTGACTTAAAGACCTCAGTAGCCAGGCATTGTACAATTACCGCTACTTGCTGTTTCTTACGTAATAAACCCGCCGTACTGAGAAGATAAGAATCATCAGAAATATAAGAATCATAAATAACTTTAAAATGCTAAGTATTTGTGAATTCTTTTATTAATTAATTATTTGAATTGCCCATCTTATTATCACGATTTTTTATCACAAAGTTACTATGACGACTTGGCATGCCCCTTTAGAATTTGCAGTATTATGAACTTATCTGCGCCGCAAGAGCAGTGATGGCACCTCCAGTGATGAACCTTACCCGCAGAGCTGCTGCACGAGGCCTACATAAACCTGGTGACCGCGCCGGCACACCTCGTCTCCTTGCTGCTGAGGAGAGCTGAGTAAGTATCTGATGTTAGTGGAGAGCAGGGAAGGCTGTGGACTTTACCCGCAGAGCTGATTATGTAAGTAGGTAGGTTTTAACTATGAAGAAAATATAAATGTGTAAACAACTTTAAAACGACTGAACGCGTCTCGAACGGTCTCGCATCTATTTGGTTTGGCGATAATAATAATAATTATAGTTATAGCTGTGCAGTATAACTTTGGGCTGTTTAGAAAGTTACAAATACATGCAGTAGCATGCAGCAATTAAACAAGACTATATATTTTGTATATATATATAGGTTTAGATAGGTCAACTAGTCTTTGCGCGCGGCGCTATGAGTGGATAAGTATGTGTTTGATCGGAAGGACGAAGACTGCCGCGTCACTACCACACAAATGTATAAATGTATAATTACAAGCGCACGCGCCGCGCGCATATATAATTTGAACTATGTAGATATAAATATATATATATAAATATAAAATTGTTACTTAAACTCAATTATATAGAAACAGAAAAATTACTCGATGTAGCAAAATAGCAGGGTGTGTCAATTATAGGTATTCTTACTTTTTTCTAACATAATATATACGTTCTATGTATATTTATATAATATTTAAATTTACAATAAATTATTAATTTATTATGCATTTTACACAAACACACATACATACAAACACACCACACACTCACGCACTCACACACACACACATACGCACCATCCACACAGACCATTTCGCATTTGTTCCGTGTTGACAATCTCTATGTATAACGATGTAATGGGGGGCCTGGAGTTCTGAAATAAGGGCCTAGGCTTAGTTTAGATTTCAGATCTCTCACAGATTTCGATTTTATTTTTGTCTAAATATCTGTCAATATAACAGCTAAGATAAGGATGTAATTTGTGGAGTTAAATAAACATTTTTATTATTATTATTATAGGTCTGTGTGTTTATACTAAGTCTCATTACAATGAACCAACGCAATCAAAATGTAGATATATAATTTTTTATATTTCATAATACAATCTGAGTAAATACGTGCGCACACTAGGCTACAAGTCATTAGTAACAAATAAGTAAAACTGGCCGGCATTCTGCTGGCTGTTGTTCTCCTGAATTTTCTTATTACACTAGGTCAGGTTAAGGTTGAAAGTGTTACTACTGAGATGCAACCCATACATTTAAAATATTGCTATTTCGCTTTTACAATCTTATTTTTCTACACCACCACCGATATAAGGTAAAATAGGCTGCTCAGAATCGAATGAACGAAGACGTGAATTTTCTTTAGGTTCGTGTTCACAAATGAAGAAGCTCTTCATATTGCAATCGGTGTTGATCAGACGACCGTTGAAGAACATTGAGCCACACTGCCCACGGCCGTCCGGTTTGTAGTTGTCGTACCAGACGTCGTCATCTACTTGTATCGGAGTTCCTAAAAAAAACATTATGTAGACAGACATACGTAACATCATGCCATCATCATCATCATCAGCCTTTTAATGTTCCCACTGCTGGAAGACAGGCCTTCTCTCTGTGAGAGGAAATGGGCCGTAATCCACAACGCGGGCCCAGTACGGGTTGGTGGCCCGTTTTGAGAGCCCACTGCTCTTATGCAATAATTTGCACAAAATAAAGCGCCTGCCTGGGTTCGTCCCCACATACGACATGCGTAAATCGCCTGTATACTTCTAATACACATACATCTGCAGTAGCAGCTGCAGGGTGCAGTAGTGATTATTAATTGTGTAACACGGGATTAAACCTAACCTAACCACTATTAATAATACTAATACTACACTACACTACTATTAATATTACTATTAATTATTTGGTGAGTCGCTCAAAGGAATTTTATAGGGGAATTTTCTATCAGATATGAGAGACAGAGATTTCGTCAGTAAATAGTGTAATTTGGGAACTAAATAGGTTTGGAATTAGTTCATCCGGAGTCGCACAAAATCGACCTTTTTTTGAAGCTTGTTTATTACAGAGTTTAAATGCCGCACCGGATTAATTAAATTTAAAACTACACGGTAAGAAAGTAACAGAAAAACGTTTAAAAAAGCGTATCTACAAAGGAAGAATGTTCCAATGGAAAGCACTAACTAAGGTCTAAAGGGTTAAGGGTCTAAGGGGTTTTGTAGTATATCGATATCAATTAGCAAAAGGTACCTTTGAGTGTCTGCCAGCCATTGTTTAATTTATTTTCAAAACCCATGTGGTATATGCCTCTTTGGTAGTTCTCTGTGATCCTTGGTTTTGGCGCGGATTCCATTAACTTCACTAGGAAATACGCATCTAGCCGACTGGTGATCATTGCCAGGGAGGTGTGTTCTACTTTACACATGGCTTTGGCTGCGTCCCACGTTAATGGAGTCGTGTGGAGCTTATAGCACCTACCAGTATCCGTACTGAAACTGTAATCTGAAATAATAAATTATGTGTCAATTTTAATGTAAAAAGACTGAAAAAAAAATGAGTCTTAACAAAATAGAGTTTTGCTATTTGTTTGGTTAAGACAAAGTTTTGTTACTTATAAGCAAAGTTTAGATGAAAATAAAGTTTTCTAAAATACATACATACATACACACATAATCTCACGCCTTTTTCCCATGGGGGTAGGCAGAAACTACAGAACGCCACCTGCTACGATCCAATCTAATTGCTAATTAGTTTTATAAAATAATATAAAACTAATTAGCAATTAGCAGAAATAAACACAGACAAGTCACTTTTTTTAGTGTTCCGAAGTCAACAAGGATGAAGGGCCGTGCCCGGGACGTGGAAGGACTGTGCCCCGTCAGGGGCTCAAAAATATATCGGTGTGTTCATTTTATATGTACTCGTTCACACACGTCCGTGCACGGGCCAGTAACGGAGCTTCAATGCCTGGGCCCGGCCTGTCACGTCCCGGGCACAGCCCTGACATGTGTGGATAGACCCTTATAGTTTCGCTGTGTCCGTCTGTCCCTCCGCAGCTTAGCTCAGAGACTCTTAGTACTAGAAAGCTATAATTTGGCATGGAAATACATACATGACAACATATGGATATACATATTAATAATTCCAACAAAGTAATAAAATAAAATCGTGAAAAAGAATATTTTTTTCTCATCTATCCCAAGGTGTGGGGTATCGTTGGATAGGCCATTCAAAAATATTACGGGTCAGTAAAAACCATTTTCGATTCAGAGATCCGTTTGCGTAAAATTCAGTTTTAAATTGATTTTTTTGTTAGTGTCAAGGTGTCCGCCCCCCTGCCAGCGAAATGGTTGCTATGTGAAAAAAATCACGGCAGTAGTATATATAACAAAATTAAAAGGAAAACTATCACAGCTAAGTAGACTTTACAAGTTTACGAGTAATAGTCGACCAACTTATAAAATGTACTTTTAGCAGTAAAAATTTTGTACAAATGCCATTGAAAAATTACTTATATAACTTTGTTAGCTGTGTAAAACAGATAGTAAATATATGCTTATGAAACATGTAAAAACATACAAAAATAAAATCATAACATCATTAATAACCAAAAAGGACTATTAGTGGAGCATGCATAGATAATTTCATGTATAACATTCGTGGATGTAAATGTGAAACTAGGGAGTTTTCCTTAGATCACACGGCAAAATTATTAACCCGTCCCGTAAAACTTAGCTGCTCTATAAAACATTGGTATGTAAAAAGACAAGATTACAGTAAGGATAATATAAAAAAAAAAGATAAATTGCATAAATTCAATTTCGTTTAGTGACGTATTTGAAAATAATGACCCGCAGGAAGCGTTTGACATTTTTATGACTTATTTACCTTGTTTTATAATCTATGTTTTCCATATATTCGAATTACAATATATTCTCAAATACGAGCCCGATGGATGACTAAAGGAATAAGAAAATGCTGCATACGTAAACAGCAATTACTATGGAAGTATCGTAAGAATCGAAATGACAAAAAAACTTTGCGAGTTGATTACAACGTGTTATAAAATTAACAAAAGTGTCTCAGAATAATTACTTTATCCATACAGCTCAAAATAAATGCATGGCTATTTGGAAAGTTCTTAGTAAAACAATGTGTAAAGTGCCAAAAAGCCAAATCAATCAAATATATATAGACGGTAAACATTGTACGGATGATCCGCAGATAATTGTGGACAGTTTTGATTAAAAAAAAATATAAACCAATTAAAAGGGAATACAAGTTGTGCTAATAAAACAGGGCCCTTGCCTAATCATTCGGAAACATTATTTAAGTAACCAACTACACCCCAAGAAATACACAAAATAATTTTAAACTTAAAAATTATAATAGTACTGGATATGATAATATATCGTCAATTTTTTTAAAACAAACGCCAAGTGTCATTGATCTGTCGATCCTAAATAAAAATTTAATAATTAGATTTTTTTGGTAGTTGAGTAAGTTGTTTGAAAATACTCATACTAAAATATTTGTTTTCGTTTTGTAAATATTTGGAGATTTTAACGAAGATTATCTCCGTAACAGCAATACTGCAGTATTCAAATTATTAAGTGACGCTGGTTATAAATCTTTACAAACGCTTGCCTCTACCCGAGTTGGTACTCAAATAGTTTATAGTTTTTGTAACTTCACTGAATGTGGATTTTATAACTCCGTCTTCAGTTACCATCGTCCTATGTGGGCCCGTTATTAGACGCTGAAACCGTTTTATTGTTCATGTAACAACAAAAAACCCTCTTCTTAGTCCGCATTATTATGCAACTATGGAACCCTAATACTGCGCGTGGCCCGACACACACTAATATGTTAATGAACAAGTTATACCCTATATTAACACATAGTCCAGTTTCACAAAAGCGATGTAATTTAATAAAATATGACTGTGCGTAACAATCAAACTGGTAAATTAATAAACAAATTTAGGGATATAATTATTTGGAAGTAAAGTTCCATTATTATAGCGATCGTTACGCCCATGTTTTAGTACTTTTTCTTTATTTTTATACCCATTTATGATCAATGCCGTTCAGTACAGGGACTTTGAAAGACATGAAAATAGTGTCTGACGAATATGCCAGATTGGTTAAATGCCCTTTATTTATTAAAGTGATTATGACCGTTTTTCTATCCTATCCTTCTCAGACATGCTTAGTCGCCAGCATGATGATGAGGCGAAGCTTTTCTGTCTCTGAAAGCGCTCAGCGGGATTTCTTTTTGTAACAGTGCCGAACGACATTGCAACGTATGTACAAATACTTATGCCAAATTGATGCAACATTATAAGATTTTGAAAATAAATAAATTTATTAGAAAGGTTTAAGGTAAGCACCTTCCACCAACAACCACTAACATTATCGACATAAAAGCATTTTAACGTTGAAATACTTTGTATTAAAATAAGCCATAATATGTTTATAATGATCCGAATTTATAAAATTTTACGACTATTTGTAATCAAGGCCGGTCGACGTCGATCGAGTTTCTTGGAAAAACATCTTAAGATGCCAAGCAAATCTGTAGGTAAGGAAAACTTACCTAAATTAGGCATATTGCATTGGTGATTCCACTCAAGTGAGTTGAGTCTCTTCTTGCAAATGAAGTTGTACTTTTGGTCACATTTGTTATCATTCATGTAACCTTGTTTGTCGATTTGCACGCAGTCCTCAACGCCACCAGAATTGCTGGGCTCATGCAGCTCCCAGACGCTGTACACCTGAGTCAGAGGCTTTCCTAAAAAATAAAAATGTAACTTTATAGGAATCACAAGGCTCCTATATAAAGGCGAATCTGGTATTAGACAGATAGGGTGGCAATTTTAAATGTTGCAGTTAAGAACAAAAAACCTGTATGCTACAGTAATTATCAAAGTTCAAATAAACTACTCGTTACTCAGTTATCTTCAGCCGATACAAGTATCTCGTTTAAACAAGTCAACTACCATGGACATTTATCAGCGAAATGGGGAAAACTGTATTAAAGCGGAACTCCTTACGCAGAAACACGAAACGTAATATATATCTTTTAAAATTTATGTTGATAAAAATAGGCTAGAGAGATTCTTAAGTTTTGAATTATGGCCTGTTGGAGTCAGATTTAGACGATGCCGTGAGCAAGAAGAATTAAGAATCAAATAAAAACTAATTATGGATAAGCTATCGATATTATCTTACAATTGTAAATCCATTAAGCGATCAGTACAATGTGTGCAGGAGTTGATTAAAATGAACGATATTGCGCTGCTGCAGGAGACTTGGTTGCTTCCACATGACCTAGGTTTTATAAAAGAAATTAATGAGGATTATGGATGTGTAGCCAAATGTACAGATATGGAGTGGGAATGTGTAGATTTTAATATACTTGGATTGGAATCAGAAACTTTTACATTAATGAGTGAATCACACGGTAGTCGGCGATTGCTTGATCGATCGATGTCTGGACGTCCGCCGCTATAACTAGCGACGGCCTGACGGTGTCTGCCTGCCTGTCTGTCCGTCCGTATGTCACAACCACTTTTTTCCGAAACTGTAAGAACTATGCTGTTGAAACTTGGTAAGTAGATGTATTCTGTAAACCGCATTAAGATTATCACACAAAAAAAAACATTATATTTTGGGGGTTCCCCATAATTGAAACTGAAACTAGTTTTTTTTTTTTTCATCAAACCCATACGTGTGGGTTTGATGGGGTATCTATGGTTAGGTCTTCAAAAACGATATTGAGGTTTCTAATTTTTTTTTTTTCTAATTTGAATAGTTTCTGCGAGAGACACTTCCAAAGTAGTAAAATGTGTGTCCCCTCCCTTGTAACTTCTAAAATAAGAGAATGATAAAACTAAAAAAATATATGATGATGACTACTGAGACAACCTTAGCCGGGTGTCGTGACTACATTAAGAATATTAAATGGGGCAAACGCACCACAGTCCTAATAAATAATTATATACCAAAAGTATTGTATTGATAAATTAGGTAATACTTTTAATATGTTTATGTTTGATATAAGTTTTTAAACTGTCATGGTCACTAACACTAATATTAACATTATAAGCGGGATATTTACCATGTTTACTGTTTGTAGCGAGTTTCCGATATTTCGGTGCTGTTACAAGCACCATGATCACGGATAAACTGAAGTCATTGCGGGTGGGTGTTTATGAGGAGACAAAACGGTCTACCCTCTTTCTTGTTCGTTTTTTGCACTCGGTACCGCTACCATTGTCACTCACAACTCGATTCTGTTCTCGACAAACGAAACTCACTGTGTCCGCTCGCGAACTTTTTACGGCACTTTTTCGGGGTTTACACAGCTGGACCACTGGATTCCAAGCTCTCGACAGTTGAAACCCATCCTCCCGGTTGAAATTTTTATATTTGGTAATTTCGATAGCTTCCCTCACCAGTCTAGGGATATAGTGGCGTTCTGTCGAAATGACCTGAGGGTTATGTAACTCAATCCAGTGGTTTAATCCTGATTCCAAGAGATGTTGAGCTATGGCTGATTTTTGTGTGTCATTGTTCTTTACTGCCCTGATATGCTCTGAAATTCGACAAGCAACCGTACGCTTCGTCTGACCGATGTATGACTTGCCACAACTACAATCTACTTTATAAACACCGGGCTTTTCCAGCGGAAAGTTGTCCTTCGGCGAGCGCAGCATCTGTGACACTTTTCTGAAAGGAGTGAAGACAGTCTTTACGGCGTATTTCCGAAGAATGTTAGCAACCTTATCTGTCACTCCCCTCACGTACGGCAAAAATGCTGGCTGCCTCTCAACCTCGCACTTCCGTTGTTTACAGCCAGTTTTTTGGTTGGGTTGTGCAGTCTTCCCTGTATATCCGTTTCTCTGTAGGACCCTCTGCACATGTGTTAGCTCAGCACGTAAATGTTCCTCGTCGCATAGATCATAAATATCATATCATCATAAACATGGTAAATATCCCGCTTATAATGTTAATATTAGTGTTTATGTTTGATTGTGAAACCAACATGAAGTATTAGCAGTATGACAAATATTGCGAATCCATTAACATATATTATGCTCACATTTTTGATACATTTCCGGCAGCTGCTATGATAAGTTGGCGTGCAGGTGAACAGATATTATACAAAAAGGTGTCAGGGTAGAACTACCACGTGAGGGACTATCATCAGACTGCTTGGTTCCATTTCAAGACTTGGGTGGAGGCTGGTAGGCCATTGCAGGGATTGATTTAACTAACAAGTTTGCAACTAAAAAGTTAAATTTTAAACAGAGTCGTCTCTGTGGATGGATTGCAGGACACACGTTAGATAGCTGAATTGTTTGCCAGCAAATTCAAAATAGACCCTCTTTGTCTGCATGCGGATTGCCAGCTCAGCGCTAAGACCGTCGCTACTGAGTTTCTGCCACCTTTTACGCTACAAGATAATTATTATCTCTGCTGTGAGGAATATGAAGCGCGGTAAGTCACCGGGACACGACGCTCTCAGTGTTGAGCACCTAATCTAGGGTAGTAGCAGAGTATTTCACCATTTGTGTGTGTGTTTTTTAACGTTTGTGTGAAGCACGTCTACTTGCCGGAACTTTTTATGAAAACTGTGGTAGTACCTGTCGTCAAAAATAGGACAGAAGATTTGAGTGCATCAAGCAACTACCGACCAATATCCGATATAATGATATAAAAATTGACGATGCTAAGTTTGGTTTCCGACCCGGTCTCTCAACATACTCTGCCATTACAAGCCTTAAGAGAACAATATAATATTTTATAATATATTATTTTATTTTAATTATTGTGAATGTGAAGACTATGTGGATATTTTTTTTTTTTTTTTTTGTTTTTATTTAAATTTATCTTAGTTTTTAATCATGGTCTGGCAGTTTGAGTAGTTTATGCGGCCTACCCGAATGTCCTTTCTTTGGTATTGTTCGTCGAATCGTTGAGCTCCTTAAATTCTGAGTTGAGCTGCTCGGTTATTGACAAATGCGTGCACTGACTGGACAGGTCCACTCAATCTGGCTGGTTCTTTCCTCAAAATACCATTTCAGACATCAGTCTACATGGTCTTCACATGATCTAATCAAGATTTTGTCAGGACTTTAAAAGAGACTGTGACCTCTGAGTTTGTTTCGGCCTTTCTTCTCAGAGTAGTCAGATAGGAAACGCCGACCTCATCTAGTTTTAAAAATATGTTCGACATGTAAAAGTGTTTGTACAAACCAACTTACAGAAATAAAATCATTTATCATTAATAACATACTATACCCGCAGAAGAAGCGCAGTTTACGCTGGCTTCCTAGACCTGAGCAAAGCTTTTAACCTGGTGAATTATAGAATCCTCTGGGACAAACTATAAAAGTCTCAAGTACCTCATCAAGTTGTAAATCTGTTGAGATTCTGGTACGGGGCCAAACCAATCAAGTTACATGGGGTGACACTCTTATCTAGTAGCTATAGGCTAGATTGTGGATTGTGGTGTTCGCCAAGGGGGCCGTCTTTTCCGGACGAGGGTCGGACTGGCCATATAGGTCGTTTGCACGCCGGGCCCCAGCCTGCGCGGGCCCCCCCACGTGCCTGGCTTGCGGGTTCTTGCTGCTAGCCGCAAGACGGGTGGGGCCCGCGTATCTAGGGCCCTGCTCTTGCGACCTACATCTAAAGTAGATAGTTGCTACATATACCATGTGAATGTCAACTTTTATCACAATATGACATACATACCAGCACGTACACCACCATATAAATTGCATATTGAGTAATTCTCACCATTTCGTTCACGCGAAAAACTTGTGAGCAGGGCCAGATCTAGCTAATGGCTATTTGGACCAATAAGATGGGGGATTGTAAATATAAAGGTCCTCCATCCCCTATTGAGGCCAGTTATTTAATACTCTACTAGTGTTGAGAGAAAAAACCCTTTTTTTATTATCGATAGGCTCGCGCTTGACCACTATCTCACCTGATGGAAAGCGATGATGTGGTCGACGGTGATGCTCGTTTGCTTGTAAAAACCCATTCACTCTTGACTTAAAGACCCCTAGATTGTAGCTATCGGGAAACACAGACTCCGGCAGGGAATTCCACTCCTTAGCTGTACGCATAATAAAAGTGTCCCCAAAACGTTTTGTGCGTATGGGCCCACCCATACGCACAAAACGTTTTGGGGACACCATGTCCACCATGTAGCGATGACGCATCGCCGTGCGTCTGGTTGTCCGATGATGGAACGGGCTAGGCGGAATTAAATCATGCAATTCCATCGCACACTCCCCGAAATGTAACCGATAAAAAACCGACAAGCTGGCAACTCGGCGACGATGTACAACCTTGCGTATGATGAATAAGACATTATAAAAAAATCGAACCTATTCGAGCCAGGATGCAACATTTTCATGGAGTTAAAACTAAACTAAACACAAAAAGATTATCAAGATCGGCTCATAAACTAAAAAGTTTACCTCGAATAGATAACCTCAATAACGTTCAGCCATTCTGGCGTGATTGAGTAACAAATATACACAAATTTATCCATCCAAACTTTCACATTTATAATATTAAGTAAGATGAACAGTAGTAGAAATTCTTAGACGATAGATCTAAAGCGCTGGTGTCACACCTTTTCGCCACAACCTACTCCTCTCCCTTAAAAGCTTCCACTCGCGACAATGATAGAACAGAAAAATAAAACATATTTTTGGACAAAGAGTCAATTAGTTTGATTAATTCAATAGTATATGCCGTCTATGGATTTATGGTAGGCCCTCAAGTGTGTTAGCTCAGGGCCCAAAAATTCACGATCCGTCCCTGCTTGTGAGAGACGATTTTCAGTGCTAAAGCACATTTGCAATAGGCCCCACGTGCCCCGGGCTTGAGAAGAGCCACCCGGGCCCTTCGGTCCGGCCGTGCTCCGGACCTATTTAACCTTTATGTAATTGATTTGATCGTGGCACTTAGAGGAACCAGAGTTAGCTGTAATTTAGGCAATGCCTGTGTGAATAACTTGAGCTACGCTGATGACATGGTACTTCTGAGTCCCTCGATCAAAGGATTCAGAAGATTGTTGTCAGTTTATGAGCATTATGCTAATGCTCATAGGCTGAAATATAACGTTCTCAAAACTGCAACCATGGTTTTCAGGTCTGGAGTTGGTCTGGAGACCTTCCCCAGTCTTTATGAACGGGGCGACCATAAAGGTCGTGAAGCAGTTCAAGTATTTAGGGCACATACTGACGGACAGACTGCAGGATGACTGCGATATAGAGACAGAGCGTAGGAGCCTCTCATTAACATGCGCGCAATAATATCTCAACCATTATATATCCTATTAAAATTTGTTAATTGGAGAAATGTATGGTTGTATTTTGGAAGATCAAGGTTCAGTGCTAATGAAATAGTGTGCTTCCATGGAGTTATAACTAAACTAAACACAAAAAAAATTATTAAGATCGGTTCAAAAACTAACAAGTTTTCTTCTAATTGATAAACCCAATAACATGAAACTTGAACATAACTGAGATGAGTATACCAGGGTAAATTGTATACATTTGGATATCCCTTTAGAGCATACTGGAGTGATTTTATGTTATGAAATGGTGTAAACAATATATAGACATGTCATCATTTATTGAAGAGTTCCTTTGAATATCTCTTCTTCATCAGAGTTCATCAGATCTTCACCAAAAATAGGACCGATTCGGGCACATATTATTTGAAACCAAAAAAGGATAACAATTGGCGAAGATATCGCTGAACAGATAAACAAAAAAAAACATTAAGCCTCCTCCTTTTTTAGTCGTCGTTTAAAAATATTAAAGTCAGATTTTATATTTCGAAGACCAAAATGATAGTAACTTTTTTTTAATGTTTCAAGCTCGGAGCATATTTTTTTAGGTAAGGCTCAATCATAAGTGATTCATCGAATCGTGGTGACATTCACATGACTCCTCATTTTAATTTAACTAATAATTGGTGTAAATAAATTACATACAATATTGGTATGACCTGGTGAAGATTGCGGGGATCTGCTGGAAGCGGGACGCACTGGAGTCGGGACCTGTCAATGTGGCGACGCTTGGGGGAGGTCTGTGTCCAGCAGTGGACGTCTTTCGGCTGATATGATGATGATGATAACAATATTAATTAAGGTAGCACATAAACTATTTTTGTAATAAAATAAGTAATTAACAATAAAATAAATGCGATCGATAGAATGTAGTCTGAAATAAATAAGTAAAAATTAAATAAAGGGCCGGAAGTTTCTAAACAAATGTACCTATTCTTCTTAACAAATGTATATATTTGTCGTGATACACTTCCATTTTCGATCTACATCGATTTTCAATCACTCAGTTTACAACACTATTTATTTTTATGTAACCATAAAGTGGCAAGTGGCAACCCACCAAACGTTAGCTTACTTAGTCTACGAAATAAAAAATCTGAGTTTAGAATGGTAGTACGTACCTTCAACAGTCTGAAACACTCCTTCAACCAATATGTCTGATATCCCCAAATACATCCACATAATATTTGAATATTTTTGATTCCAAAACGTTAACAAAGCCTGTGCTTCATCCTCGTCATCAGGGTGCCATAAATTGCCTCCTTCCAGAGCACACGTTCGCTTTGCCTTCGCCCATGTTTGAGATGTCTCGTGGACCTTGTAGAAACCCTTTCCGGCTTCTATATACGTGTAGTCATCTCGGAAGAACCTTTGAGATCTTTGTGCATCTATGAATATAATGTAAATAAAGAAAAGTTTGCTTACGAAATCAAAAATCACTGTCACCATTTAGAATCATCTACCCCCATAAAATCAAATAATCCACTATACTTCATAAAAGATAGCTTAATCTCTGCGACAGCTGTCAGTATCAATACAGTAACAATAGCGCTTGACAAGCTAATAATAACGTAACATTATCGCATACGTCAGATTGACATAATATGTTGCAGAGATCAAGCTATCATAAACGAAGTTTAATAAACCTGTCTCTTAAGAAATGTCTCCGTCAAAGTGTCAATGTCAACTTCAAAGCAGTGTTGTCATTTAAAAAAGTATAATTACCCCAGAAACAATGGATTGCCAAATAGAAAATCTAAAAAGAGAGCGTAGATATCAATACCTCAAGACTTATTCTGAAAAACTTAGTTACAAATGCTACATTGTATTATTCAGATGTGTCTTATAGGACACATACCGGGCAAGACATATGAACCCACAAAAAGTTGATTAATGATCTTTTGTAGATCGTATATATTGAGAGAGAAAAACACACATAACAACTGTATTCCTGGGACGAAGGGTTGAGCTGAGGTGCACTTAAAAATAAACCACAAAACCTATGAATGTCATAATATCAAATCTATTGTAAATTTGTAAAGTAACGAAGTGCTAAGTTCGGGAACTCGGGTCTTGTTAGTACTTGTCATATAATTAGATCTTAAAACAAGACAAATTTTGGTTATTACTTACATGAATCCCACACTAAGTTCACAATCAGAAATATAAACAAAGTTTTTGAAATCATTTTATGAAATGATTACGACATGCGTCTTTAACCAAGTCAGAAAAACAAAGTATGTTTTGCAGACGCTCCGCCAGTACCTAAACCCAGTTTAAACCTGCGGCCACACTGTCGCCGAATGTTCGCGGTAAATTCGCTTGCGATGTCCTTCGCGACGCGACGCCTACGCGTCTGATGGAAAACTGCGCGTGTCGATGTGTTTCATCGCATTTTTGTTTTATCTTACTAATTCTAAGTATGACAACGTAACGTCTGTCTGTGAGCGCCAATAATTAAAATATTGTGAAATGGGAATGGTTTGGATTTTAAGGCAACCTAGTGAAAAGAAGCAAATCAACTTTTGACTACTTCAAGTTAAAATTTTGTAAATTATAAGTATTACTAACTTATAATAAAAAATAGGGTTTTTATAGTCTACAAAGAAGTTTATTTTTAATCAAATAAGTAAGTAAGTTAATCATTCATTAATGACCGCCATAAGAATACAAGGCCATGGTTTACTCCATTTTACTTTGTTTGAGTTTCTGGCAATCTCATAAAATTTGGTTATTGCATAATATTGCCAATTACCTAATACACCAAAATGCTCATTCGAAAATGTAGCCACATCTTAACGATACTTGCTCTAAACTTATTTTTTTTCTATGAACTTGTATGTAAATTAGGAGGAAGATGATAGTTGATGAGCAACTTTGAACTGACTAAACATGTCTGGTACTAATTTCTCAGATACTGTAGGCGGTGCCTCAAACTGGTCCCCAGCCAGAGCGAGGTCGATGGATTCAGCAAAAAGCCTTCAGCTCCATACTACTACATACTCCATACTCCTACGGCACCCATGAAACGGAGATATTTCAAAAGGTTTTGATTTTAAGGACTCAGTTACAATGCGCCAAGGAATTGTTTAGCGCGACGTTGACTTCTTTCTCGCGGGTGTAACAGTGCTAATTCCGGATAAAATATAAGTAAGTAAACATATTTCATGTGTCAGCAAAGAAATTAGATTATGAAAGTTATAAAATTAGAAAAAAAAGTGTGTACGATATTCATCACGCTGTGTAAAGTGATGAGGGGAACGTAATGACTTCTGCGAGTAGGTCGCGTCGGTCACTTATAATAATACGTAGGTAGGTAAGAGCATTAGCTATGAGGAAAATATTAATGGATAATCAACTCTCAGATCAAATAAAAAGTCAAGATGGAACGTTGCAAACAACAAGGTGTGTCGTCCTTCCAACGAAGGTTAATAAACCTTCGTCGGAAGGACGACACACCTTTTGAAAATTCTATTTACGCAGGTGATCAATAATGGTCATCAACTCTCGGCTAATCTTCTTGTGGGCCTTCCCCTGCGGTAGTGCCATAAAACGATTACTTTCTAAATCATAATTCTTATTAACGGAGGCTGGGGGGTGGAGGGGACCTAGGTTAAAAGGTTTGAAAAAAATTATTATTGATTCATGTACGTTCTGTTATATATTTGTGAAACATGTTTTTTGTAACTAATAGTTTTACTTTACAAAATAATTAACAATTCGATATTTTTTCGCTACTTTAGGATAGAAACTCCTATAAAACGACTTGGATGTTTAATATATTTTTACACAAGAAAATTGATGGCTAGAATTTCTTCATAACTGAAATAGCAAATGTAAATCAAAAAATATTTTGCAAACAAAACTGTCCAAAGGAGGTTCAATATTGATATTCTGGCTCCGAGCGGGCGCACGGCCGGTACTGCGTTAAATTTGGGGTATATTTACTTCATAAGGGTGCTTCCACGGTGGAAAGCAATGATTCATCTTCAGGTTCTCTCACAGTGAAGACACAGCCACCATGAATCGTCAGAAAAACGAGGGTTAGTAATAATATCAGTTTTTTAATCAATATTATTTACAAAACAATAAATATAAATTTTATTTCAAACCTTATCAAAAACATTTTTTTTTTGTGAGCGTACTTAAAACGAGTAAGGTAGGACAGAATTAATTTAGTAATACAAGGTTATACTTAGTATCATTACAATAAACCAGCGCGATCAAACTGTCGATATAGCAATTCTTATTTTTCCAAATTATTTCAGAGTTAATACGTGCGCACACTAGGATGCAAGACATTGGTAACAAATTCAGGCCTCTTATTCACTAAAATAAAAGCCTGAAACTCCGTTTTATGCTAGGCCAGCTCAAGGTTAAAATGTTACCACTGACATGCGTCAAACTGTGCAAAGAAAAGAGAAGTGTTTCGTTTTCTCAATATTATTTTTCTACACCACCACCGATATAAGGTAAAATAGGCTGCTCAGAATAGGTTATACGAAGAGGCGAATTATTTTTCTTTGGTTCGTGTTCACAAATGAAGAAGCTTGTCATATTGCAATCGGTGTTGATCAGACGACCGTTGAAGAACATTGAGCCGCACTGCCCACGGCCTTCTGGTTGGTAGTTGTCGTACCAGACGTCTTCATCAACTTGTATCGGAGTTCCTAAAAAAATAGGTATTATTAGTACACTCATAAATACGTAACATGCATTGTGATGTGGGCGCACTGTAGTAGCAGTTTCAGCCTGCAGTACCTAGTGTAGTAGTAAATTTTTGCATAACAAAGAAAGATAATAGAATAGAATCTGAATTGTCTAGCGACCCTAAAATAATTTGATAGTCGCTAAACGGAATGTATACGGGAATTATTGAACCAGATTTGAAAGAAAGATTTTGTCAGTTAATAGCGTAATTTTGGAATTAGTTTATTCGGAGTCGCATACAAAGATGGCACAAGTCCTTTGCCCAAAGCTTGTTTAAATGCTGCGCCGAACTTATTGAAATTTAAAACCATACGGTAAGAAGGTTGAGAAAAAACCGTTCCAAAAAGTGAATCTACAGAAGAAGAATTTTGAGATGGAAGGCACTATCTTATCTGTCTTTGGTACCTCTTGTTAACCGACTTCCCAAAAAGGAGGAGGTTCTATGTTCGACTTCAAGTTTGTTTTTTTTTTTTTCTCTCGGGATTGCTGCAATCGCATGTCTGTTTGTTCTTTATAACATTTCATAACATAACATCACGCCAGTTCGCTCTTAAGGGGTAAGCAGACCTCTCATTTCACCGGTTATGTTCAAGTTTCATGAAATCTATTCTGGCGAAATAGTTCCCTTACTAACTTGCCTATTAGGTACGTACAACTAAAAAGTGAAAAATTAAAAAACTTTTTGCAAAAAAATACTACCGACTTCCAAATACAAAACTACAAAGTGAAAAATAACTTAATTTTTTGAAGTCGGTGTCCATAACGCAAAAAAATGGTACCTACGAAAGACACCGACTTCAAAAAATTAAGTTATTTTTCACTTTGTAGTTTTGTATTTGGAAGTCGGTAGTATTTTTTTGCAAAAAGTTTTTTATTATTATAATTTTTCGACACCGACCTGCTAAACGAAAGTTATTTTGCACTTATTAGTGTTTTGCGTTTGAAGTCTGTTTATTTTTTTGTGGATAAGTTTTTATTTTTCTCTTTTTAGGATTATTACACCATCACAAAAAATTAGCAATTTCTATAGTACGGTACCTAAGGGATTGACAAAATACCCACAAAATGTACACATTCATGCTATTTGTCACTAAAGAGTTCGGTTGTATGCTCCATATCTTAAATCAAAACTCAAAACTGCTGGACCGATTTTAATGAAACTTGCACGATTCCCTAATTTGAGAGATATTCAATCCAACACAAAAATAATAATCACGATCCAATAAGAAGTTTCGGAGAAATACGCGGACAAACATACATACAATTATGAAATTTGGTACACGTATTTAGAAGCCCATATAGAATAACACATTATGTGAATATTGTGCAGTTCCAAAAATATTACATATATACTTGTCGAATTGATTACTTTCTTATTTTTGAAGTCGGTAACAAGTGTTTTCTAGTCTATTGATATCAATTAGTAATAAAAGGTACCTTTGAGTGTCTGCCACCCTTCGCTAAATATGTTATGATAACCCATGTGGTATATGCCTCTTTGGTAGTTATCTTTAATCGTCGGTTTCGGTGTGGATGCTATTAACTGCACTAGGAAATACGCATCCAGCCGACTGGTGATCATTGCCAGGGAGGTGTGTTCTATTGCACACATGGCACTGGCATCGGCCCACTCTAATGGAGTCGTGTGCAGCTTATAGCATTTGCCAGTAACCTTACTGAAGCTGTAATCTGAAATAATAAATAATGCATCAATGTTATTGTTGGTAGACTGATAAATAAGCACTCGTAATATACGGAAGTGAGAACTTTTGTCTTACTAGCATCAAAAACGAGTTTTGCTAAAAAGTTTTGTATTTTTTATTAATGTTTATTTTATATTGATTTAAGTTTGCTTTAATTTAAAGTAACGACACTTGATCGGTTATAGAAAAAAAATTACTTAAAATTTAAGCAAACTTTAATAAAATAATACAAAACGAATTAGCAAATAACCCCCATTATCCTTAGGTACCAGGATCTTCAGGATTATCGATTGAACTAAAAATTAATAGAAAACTAAACTAGTATAGTGGATCCCTTTTCCGCACTTAGATTCGCATTTGGTCCGTTGTGCGTGTAATCCACCACGCGGGCCCAGTGCTTGTTGGTGGATTTCACACGTTTTCGAATTTTTGGTTCTAAGTCATGCCGGTTTCCTCACAATGTTTTCCTTCACAGTTTTGAGAGCAGTGGTGTGAAATAATTTACACAAAGTAAAGCGCCTGACGCCTAACTCCCGTGCCCCGTCCCGTGTAATGCCATACAAAGAAACCGTGCCGACGTACTGTACTGATTATTTTTTGTACATCGATCGCGTTCGGTTCCGTTCCACGGATATAAACACATCAACACGGTCTAGGGATATTTTTAAAAAAGCGAATTACTATCAATGTGTTAATTATTTATATGACATGTATATATTTAAAAGATACGTTATTTAATATTCTACCATTTTTTAATAATGGTTAAGGTACTTCGATTAATATTTCAGGATTTTATGGAAAAAAATGAAGCATAGACGGAAACCGTATATGAATTAACTTTTAATTTATGAGTAAAATCTGAAAAAAATAGAAAAACCATTTAATTTGTGTTTATAAACTTGAAGTTAGTAGTCTGAGAAAGCGCCCATGATGTTCATAACACATCGGCAACGATTCGGCATGCTCAGAACAAGGTTGTCAATGTCTTGCTGCGGAATATTGTCCCATGTCCTTCTGAGGTGCGCAAAAAGTTGATCTTCTGTAGCCAGATTTTCAGGAACTTCCTTCAGAGCTCTTCTTTGCAGCATATCCCACGTATGCTCAATGGGATTTAGATCTGGCGATTGAGCAGGCCAGTCTAAGGCCCTAACATTGTGTGTATGTAACCAAGCTGCTACCGTTCTCGCCGTGTGTGCCCGGACTTTGTCGTGCATGAGCAGGAAATCTTGCCCCATTTGTGTTCTGTGGGGCAAGATTACGGGCCCCAGCACCTGTTGGACGTATCGTTCTGCCGTCATATTGCCCCGCACCCAAACGAGATCCGTCCGTCCTCCAAGACGAATTCCTGCCCAAACCATAATTGTTCCTCCTTGGTATGGGTGAACTTCCTGAGGGTTCTGAAGACGGCTCCATCGTCCAGGAACTCGCCAAACACGCGTCCTTCGTGAATCTGGATGTAAGCCGAACCTGGATTCATCCGTGAACAGCACACTGGACCATTGCTCACGGCCCCAGTCCACGTGGTTCCGAACCCATTCTAATCGTCGTCCACGATTGCCTCTCCATAAAGGTGGGATCCGGAGTGGTCTACAAGAGCGTAGATTGCTTTCATGCAGTCGCCTTCTTACAGTTTGGTCACTCACAAGCACTTGGTGTTCCACTGCAGCCTTTGGACCAATTGAGTCGCCGTTGCATTTGGTTGAGCTCGCGCAGTAATTTGCAAAAATCAGTCTTGTCTGGGGGTAGTGATGCGACTTGGCCCCCGGTGCCTCTCCGCTACTTCACCTATGTCACGATAGCGTGTCCACAATCTTGAAATTACATTTTGGTGGGTCCCTATGGCCTCAGCAACATTACGCTGAACAGACCCATCTTCCAGCATTTCCACAGCTCGTAACATCTCCGCCCTCGTCAAATATTGGCGTTGCATGGCTACAATACCTCAATTTTAACTTTATCTTTGGTTTAAAAATGAAAAAAAACTGTAACTAAACGTAATTCGTATCGTTTTCCAAATTTCGCACAAATGAAAACTCCTTCTCCTACACATCAAGACATTTTTATGCCACAGAAACAAAAGAATTTTCAAAAATTTGAATTTGGAATTAGTCTGAGATAAATTACAAACAAATCGGTGTATAAAATATTCCAATGCGGCCAGTACTTTTCGAGTTATTTAATTGAGTATGAAATATCCCTAGACCATGTTGATGTGTGTAGATGGTGATATATCTATCGCCGTGTAACGGAACCAAACGCGATCGAATTACAAAAATAATCGGTATAATCAGATGAAAAACGCTAGTTACGTCGAGACGGTTTCTTTGTATGGGATGAGGCATCTGTACGCTAGTATTATATTATCTTTGCTAAAACTAAACTAAAAGGAAGAAAATAATTTTCAATAAAATTTTAATTAAGAATATTATGATAAATCAAAATGCATTTTATTGTAAAAAAGCGTGAAGTTTTTGATGTCAATTGTTCCTATTTTTATTGGCAGATATAGGTAAAAGTAGAGTCATTTCGAAAATATTTTAAAAAGCACCTCTCGCTTTATAATAAAAACATATTCTTTTTTGTTAATTCACACTATTCATAATTTAAATGTATATTTTTATTTATATTATAAATGCTTGATTGTTAATTTCGATAGTGTAAAAGACCTAAGACTTCGCCTCTCGTGCTTGAGGTCGTGGGTTCAAATCCTGACAATTACCAATGTGACTTTCTGAAATTCATATGTACTTTCTAACTTCATCTTACTGACAATGGTAAAAGAAAGCATTATTGAGGAAACCTGGATTTATAATTATCATAAGTTTGAATTCGCCAACCGTCTTGAGCAAGCGTGGTGATCAATGCTCGTGCCTTCTCTGTATGAGAAGGGGCCCTTGCCCTGCAGTGGGACGGTTACAGACTGATATTATTATAAAACATTTGTCTTATTGAATAGAAAGAATTTACAATCTGCCGCAATTTATTATAAACTTACACGTAAGACATATATATGTTACAGTTACTAATTAGTTGGACTAATTCATTGACCATAATTATCAAATTGCCAACCATTACGAAGCAATATTTTTAATGACCAGATAATGTGATAAATATAGAAGTTTAAATCAGTATTCATTACATTGCCCGATAACTAAAGCTCGAAGTGACAACTAGTTTTATCTGAAAATCAAATACATCAGTGATAAATTCTAGTTAGCTAGTTATTTCTAGTTTTAACAAAGGCATTTAGTATGAACTAGTTCTAACTAGGGAAAACGCATTCTATCTAAAAACTGGTTTTAACTGTAACATATATATACTTATGCCAATCTGATACGTTATTAAATGCAACAATAATATACGACTTCGGCAACTTTATTATGAAGCTTTTACATGTTCCTGCACCAACACGATCGGCTCGGCCAATTGTTAACCTCGTAAGGCCCAAAGTACAATGTATTGAACAAAGTAACATGCAGCATTCCGGCCCAGACCTAAAAACAAAATCTTTTCCTTAACGCCCAATGTACATTATAATGTACAATTAGTAAAAATGTATGTTCCTTTTAAATTTTCACGCCGACTGGTATTTGACGTGAATGTTATGATTGGTTGATAAATTCATAAGCAATCATAATTTACCATTTTTGCCACCATGCCGCAGATTCAGGAAACACGGGAGTAAACATCTTAATTAATTAATTGAATCTTAGCTCATTTTGTATAAAAAGATAAATGCATATTTTATTAGGAATAGTTTTTATTTTAGTTCAATAATACTTATTTGTATTTTTTATACTTCGTTGAAAAACTATGTTCATTGTGTTGCACATTGGAGGTCACTTATTAGTAAGACGTAACTAAGGATTTTTATTTATAGGTCTCAGGACTGATCATATTAAGGAGTAGCTACACGATTCCGAGATTGAAGGCCCTCAGATAAAGATATCATGGACCCGGAGTATCGGCCCAAACCTTCGGCATCTCTCTGTTTGCAGAATCAGTCACACGGAAATGATGACAATACGGAAGAAGATGGTGAAAATGTTGAAGTGGAACGTTATAGACGTGGGAGAGAGTGCGGAAGAGTTTGTAGAAAAGGTCGAGGAACAGGAAATGCTACAAATAGGGCGGGGCCGAGGTCATATTTTTGAAAAAGATCCTACCAAATTAACAGTTCCTGTTGCTTGATCTTACTTTTAAGCTGAAATTAAAATGCTTATATTAAAACTAGTTTGTGATAAAATTATATCATTTTTTTTTGTTAATCTTATGTATTTTTTACTTATAAATATATAAAAACTCATTAAAATAAACTTCTTAAAAAAGAAAATTCTGATCCCATAAACGCCCAATGTGCATTTGAATTAACACGAGATATCAACTTAAAACTGGCTGTAGTATATTCCTTTCTTACCTAGAGTACCCCGAAAAACAATTAAAAATATCTATTATATTGAGTTTTTCTAAAAAAAAAACTAGTTGAATATGCTTGGGCCGCAACCATGTTAGGTGATATTGTTCATTGTATTGTAAATCAGGCCTTTGGCTCATCTTGTGAAATTTACCTTGGGCCTTACGAGGTAGATATATGTTGATAACGTTCTTGTACTTATTAAGTTCTACGATTATAAACGAATCGTGGACAATCGACGTCTTTGTTGGAAAAGCGCCTTAAGATACTAAGTACATCTAAATGTAAACAAAACCTACCTAAATTAGGCATATTGCACTTTTGGTTCCACTCAAGTGAGCTGAGACTCTTCTTACAAATGAAGTTGTACTTTGTGTCACATTCGTTATCATTCATGAAACCTTCTTTGTCAATCTGCACGCAGTCCTCATCGCCTCCAGCATTGTTCGGCTCATTGTGCTGCCAGACGCTATACACCTGATTCAGAGGCTTTCCTAAAAAATAGAAACTTAACTTTATAAAAATCGATAGGCTCCTACATAAAGGCAAATTAACTGGTAATAGACCTGTATACAGCATTAATTCTAAACGTTACATCTAATAACAAGAAACCGCGTGGTACAGCTGGGTGCCATATAATATTATGCCAAACTGAGGCTCTTTTTACCTGACTATGGCGAATCCAAGAGGAGAGTTATGATTTTACCCGGTACAAACGTACAACAGAACAGATGATCATACACGCACAAGCATGTATGATTATGTATGATCATCTGTTCCCTCATAACTTCTAATCTACGTAAAAAAAAATAACAAATGGTATCGCTAGAAGCGTCAATATAAATATATTTTGGCGAATTATAGCGGAGCGGTACTGCGCCTACTACACTTATAAAATAGAACACCAAAATAATTTAAATAAAAAACTAAAGTCCCCAATAAACATTCTTATTACAGCGAACATTATCAAAGTAAAGGTTCAAAAGCTTTTCCAGTGGTGTATGTCTTATGACTATTAGACCAAAAAAATACTTAATTTTTGTGTGCTTATTTATTTTGGTAATTAAATCCAAATGAACTTTAGTATCGAATATTTTTCTTAAAGATCTGATCTACTCGCTATGTCAACAAACAACAGGTTCAGTTGAGATGAGGTTGCCAACAGATAGAAAGAGTTACTTAGCACTAGCATATCATTCGAATAATCAAGAATGAATATTAGTAGAATATAAAATACTGGAATGGTAATGCGTACCTTCAACTGTCTGAAACACTCCTTCAATCAATAAGTCTGATATCCCCAAATACATCCACATAATTTTAGGATATTTCCACTTCCAAAACGATAACAATGCCTGTGCTTCATCATCGTTATCAGGGTGCCAAAAAACAGCTCCTTCCAGAGCACATGTCTGCTTTGCCTCCGCCCATGTCTTTGATATCGTATGGACCTTATAAAAACCCTCTACTGCTTCTATATAGTTGTAGTCGTCTCGGTAAAACCTTTGAGATCTTTGTCCATCTATGAATTTAGATAATAAAAGTTTGCTTTATGAAATAGTCAATGTCACCATTTAGAATTATCTATAATAGTCACAGTGGATCTGTGTGTCTCTGAAGTTGGCACTGCCAACCAATGCGCAAGAAACAGTTTGTCATCGAGTATAATGCATAGAGTAAGTGAGATAGGACTATGCGACAAACGTAAGCGGGTGAAAGAGACAGTTTTACAATGCTATCTTCACCTTCAACATTGATACAAAAATAGCTACTGCGCAGGGTCTTGCAGCCAACTCAGAGATATAGAGATTCGTTGTGAGTATTATACCCACTTGTAATCAAATAATCCACTATTACATTTGTCTCTCTTTAAATACCACTGTCAACTTGAAAGCAGTGTTTGTATTTGAAAAATTGAATTATCCTAGCTACAATGGATTGCCAAATATGAGAGATTCTAAAAAGAGTAATGCAAATGCAATAAAAATAATATAGGAAATATGCCACAAAAGTCTATTTAGTAGTAAATATATTTAGTATCAGTGATTTGATAAGCTTATTAGATTCTGAAAATGCTACTGAAGAAAACTCGATTGAAAAAGCCGGTCACAAAACACCTCGCACGCCAGATGAATTTGCTACTAGTCGTAAACAAAATAAATGAATGACTGATTGCTCCCGTCTCTTCTTCCAATAGCCCTGTGTTTCGGTTAATTATAATTAACCAAAACACAATTAATATGAATAACTATAATTGGTTGGCATGCAGCAACTAGGTACATGCACATAATAAATCCCTCTTATAAAAAGCTTTAATCAAGCCTATATGAATGGACCTATGACGGACAGCATCACACTCCAACATAGATATCACAAAGTGGTTTCAGCATAAGATCTTATGTATAATCGCAAACGCTCCCTGGGTTGCAAACGAGGCTCTGCACCGTGATCTGAAGATTCCCAATGTCAAAGAAGAGATCAAGAACTGCGTCATATGAGGAGTGAACAACGCGTCATACAAACATACTGATAATGAACGCCATGGATGGAAAAGAAGCCCAAAGGCCCAAAATACTTTAAGACTTAACCTGACAACAGTTACAAATGCTACATTATAATTAATCGGATGTACCAAAAATCAAAATCAATTTTTTTATTTCACATAGGCCTACATTGGCACTTATAAAACGTCGACAAAAGGTGCACGGTTCGGGTTGGTCGTTTCCTATGGAGAAGAACCGGCAAGAAACTCCATGGTTACTCTTTTAAAAATGGTTTGGTTTTACAATATTTCCATGTTACAGCATTAGTACTTAGATATACCACCACGATACAGGTAGAAATCCTAGTATGGGGAAACGTCTTTCAAAAAAAAAAAACATTATATGGGGGAAAACGTAGGCCCGACAATAAGTCGTAAGAAACTAAAAAAAATAAATATAAAAAGGACACATACAAGGCAAGACATTTGAACAACTTAAAAAGTTGCTTTATGACCTTCTGTACAAAGACATATGTCATGAGAGAAAAAAAAGCACACACACGTCATTAGACACCACGTCTGTATTCCCTGAAGGGTTGGGCTGAGGTGCTCATATAAACACACCACAAAATAAAACCTATGATTTTTATATCTTTACATACCTACAAGTATGTGAAGTAACTAAGTGCAAAATTCGACAACTCGGGTCTTATTAGTACGGGTCGTATTAGATCTTAAAACAAAACAATTGGTTATTACTTACATGAATCCCACACTAAGTTCACAATCAGAATCATAAACAAAGTTTTTGAAAACATTTTATGAAATGATTACGGCATGCGTCTTAAACCAAGCCAGAATAAACAAATATACGAAGAAGTGTATTTTGCAGACGACAGTCGGTGGTAACTAAGCCCAGTTTAAACCTGCGGCCACACTGTCGGCGAATGTTCGCGGTAACTTCGCTCATGAATGTCTGAAGCAACGATTACGCGCCTGATGGAAAACTGCGCGCGTCAATGTATTTCATCACGCAATCTTTTTTCTAAACATTGCTATTTCCTTAAGCAAATTAAGAAATAAAATGTTTTCATATCTGCCATCAGTCTTCATAGACTATAGTCAGATGTGTTCCTGGGTCAATATCTTGTCAGTCTTATAGAGTGCTTCCTCCAGCAAAGACAGCTACTCTTTCGTACAACATAGCTTCGTGATATAACGCCTTTTTAAACGGTTGGAGTAATTTTGGCACATTAGTTGGAGTACCAGTTAATTTGAGTGCCAAGACAGTCGCTGTTTGTATTTCTCTGCAGTTGATCGAATTTTTTCTTTAACTGTGCTCCTTTGCAGCAGTTGGTATATTTCGTTTTTTTGTGATGAACAAATGGTGTTCCGTATACTGTCGGATGTTAATAATTTCACCACCCCATATCTGCCCGTGGGCGTCGTAAGAGGTATGCTCCTTAGATACCAGAGAATGGGCAGCAGCGTTCTCTGTGCACTTCCAAGCGTAGTGATTACGGCAAAATACCCCAAACAGATGAATAGCGCAACAACGAAATGGCCCCTAGTGTCCGACAGCCCGTCTACCCTCGACTACGGTAGCGGTCGAGATTACAGCGTGGAAAGGGGTGCGAAGAATCCCCGGATGGGAACCGGCTACCAGAATAAAAACCGACGCCTGGCCCTGGCAACATTTTACACGCGTACACTCCGGACCTATGAGAAGATTATTGAACTCGAAGAAGAATTGAGCGAGTTATTGAGTGAGATGGAATTTCATATGGTTATCTGAAGTCCAAAGAGCGGGGGAGGACTTGATAATCCTTAAATCCGGCAACCTGATCTACTACCGAGAGGGTGACCGGCAGTCCCAAGGTGGCGTTGGGTTTATCGTCCACAGGTCCACGTAGTGAGTGAACCAACGTAGTGAGGATCGAGGGTGTGTCGACCAGAGTGGTGTACCTTAAACATAGAATATCCTCAAGGTATTCGCTGAATGTCATACAGGTCTACGCCCCAACCTCGGCACACCCCGACGACGAAGTGGATACCATGTATGAGGACATTTTCAGAGCCATGCATGATCATAAACTCACTTACCCGTGGCCATGGGGGACTTCAACGCAAAACTGGGCAAATGAGACGATAATGAGCTACGAGTGGGGCAATTTGGATTTGGACCACGGAACCACCGGGGTCACCTACTGGCCAGTTTTATGGAGAATGAGTGCATCTATATGATAATCTACTTCTTCAGAAAGCGTGAGCACAGGAAGTGGACCTGGCAGCGCCCCGATGGTGCAAAGAAACATGAGATAGACTTCATCATGGTGATGAAGAAGCACATATTCAAAGATGTCTCTGTGATCAACGCGGTAAAAACCGGAAAAGACCACCGTATGGTAAGAGGCACATTGAACATAAATTTTAAGCTGGAAAGATCTCGACTGATGAAGTCTATGCTCCATCCAGCACAGATCTAGATCCAAAACACCGAAAACTTTCAGCTCAAACTCCAGAATCGTTTCCTGTACCTAGGGAGCTCCGTGGACGATTACAACATGTATGGTCGGAACTAAGTTTTTCAAGACCCGTCGTGCAAATTGAAACAAGAAACCGATCCGATCTTACTCTCAATCTCATGAAGGAGAGGCGTAAAATGACGGTCTTCAGACGATGCGTGGAACTACCGGCAGCTCAATAGACAGATCTCAAAGTAAATTTGTTAGATGTTTAGCGGTGTTTAAAATATCTTCTGGTGAATTATTATTATGTTATAGATTTAGAATAAGTCAGTCTGAGAGCGCCAATAAATAAAAAATGAAATGGGACGGTCTAGATTTTAAGGCAACCTAGCGAAATGGAGTAAAGATTTTAACTTTTGAGGTTTTATATGGTTTTTTGAAAGTTTTTTAAATTATAAATAAGTTTAGGTTATTATACTCTACAAGAAGTTTATTTTTAAACAAATAAGTAAGTAATCATTTATGACCGTCATAAGAATACAAAACCATGGTTTTCTCCATTTTACTTTCCGCGAGTTTTTGCCCAAACGCCACAGAACGGAAATCATTCTCATACGAAAATGTAGCCACAGCTTAACGATATTTGCTCTACACTTATTTTTTTATGAACTTGTATGTTAATTAGGAGGAAAACGTTAGTTGATGAACAACTTTGAAGTGACTAAACACGTCTGGTAGCAAGCTTCGCAAATTCGTACTATAGGTGGAGCCTCAAGCTGGGGCCACCAGCCAGCGCACGGTCGATGGATTCGGCAAAAAGCCTTTAGCTGGGTTTTTAGTACCTAGTCCTATTACGGCACCCACGAAAGGGAGATTATTCATTCACTTTCCAGGAACCACAATTCAATCCATCTGGCTACTTATTATAATTGAAAATAGGTATAAATAGTTCTTTGACAGAAAAATACATAGTCAGACAAACAGACAGTGTGGAAGTAGTTATTGGTTCCGTTGGAACCCTATGGGAACAGAACCCTTAAACAGTTCCTCTACTGTCATGACTCGACTTATTACATAAGAAAGGAATATAAAAAGTCGTAATAGTCTTAATCATATTTAATTTTCTTTAAGTATTTTAATTTACATTCTATTGCTCATGTTAACCAGAATTATATCAACTGATCATATTTTGAACAGCACTTTATGTTAAATTACCAGAGGAAATTACAGGAAATGTCGGTGAATACGAGTATGAACCTGACGATTGATGAACATTTAGTCATTCAAATTTCCTTAAACACTGGTTTATCACACTACCGGTCACCGAATCTGTCATCATAAGTTGAGGTGAGCGTGTCGATTTCATGTTCACAGATAAAGAAGCACTTTGTATCACAGCTGACATCGTTTAGCAGCCCGTTGTAGAACATTGACCCGCACTGCTCTCGGCCATCGCCATCCGGTTGGTTGTGGCCCCAGCAGACGTAACCGGTGTCATCCAGCGGCGTGCCTGGAATCAAACAAGCTATTCATTATTATATGAAAAAACACTATATCGTTGTAAATTAAATCTCCTTAACATTATATGTCATCATACTTTATTAGTACCAATTTATCGCTTTAAAAAAGTGTCCGTGAACTTTCTTGCACTTTCTTCTCTATTGAGCTTTGGAATGTGCAAATAGCTTCATCTTTTTGACTGACCTACCTTGTCAATTCAAATACTTCGAGTTTGAATGTCCTTGCAAATGAAAAAGTCTTACAATTAGGAGAAGAAACCGGAATGTCGTACAACCGTAAATTCGAAAACTGTGACAACCGTGAATTCACATTAAGCCTGCGCTGTGGAATGCGAACCATTTTTCTATAAATGAGTTCTCACCCTCGGTTCAATTGTGAACTGTAAGCATAATCAGCCCATTTAACGTTTCCACGGCTGGGACACAAGCCTCTTCTCTGTGAAAGGGGTAATGGGCGTAAAACCACCACGCGGGCCCAGTGCGGTGTGCGCGTTGATGGATGTCACAGATCGATCAACTGTTTGGTTTTAGGACATGTCGGTTTTCTCACCATTTTTGCTTCAATGTTTTTAGAGCAGTGGTGATGACATAATTTACAAAAAGTAAAGCGCCTGCCTGGGTTCGAGCCAACGACCGTGACCCACACGTAAATCGAGGCCGTTACTACTGGGCTATCTCTGATATCGCTTACTATTTTAAGCAATGTGCAAAAATAAACACTTCAATATTATTGTAACTAGTTTGCGAGTTACCAATTAGTACTAACATGTTCATTGTAATTGAACTTATCAGGTTCATCATCATTATGTGTGATGCAGAATAGAAATCGATTCTTACCTCTCACTGCTTGCCAGCCTTCATTGAGTCTGTTATGGAAGCCCAGGTGAACTGCTCCACTTAAGAAATTTCCTGAGACCTTGTTTCTTGTTTTATTTTCTGTTAGTCTTACAAGGTAGTCGGCTTCTGACTGGGTGTTGATCACAGCTAGGTACGATTGTTCTGCGCTACAAACGCTGTATGCGTCCGTCCAGTTCAATGGGGTCTGGTGGAACTTGTAGCATCTGCCGACCTCTTCGTTGTACATGTAATCTGGAATAAGTACAATAACGTCATACAATCTTGATGAAATACCGAAACAAAGTCTCTCAAGTATAAATTTAGGTAGATATTTGTTTCGTAGAACCGGTAGAAAAATTGCTATGAAAAATGGTTATCGCATCTTTGTCACATTGTCGCATTGCGCCTGTATGCATGTGAGAACCTTGTTGTCAGTGGTCGATAGTTACCCGATACCAGTATCATCTTTAGTTAAAAAATTATTTATACCACAAGCCACACAGTAACAAAAGACACAAAATACCTACATTAAAATATGCATTTAGCAACGATATGATAAGAATATGCGGGCTCGCATTTAACAATATTTTGCAAAACAGGTCTAACTACTTTTGAGAAGAATTCCAAAACATGTTTAATGGTCAGGTTTTCAAAAATTTTGAGCATCATTCAACATACCATAAGTTACCATTTTTCCTGTTATGAGATCACTAAGTAATTTTATAGTTAAGGTCTTAAGTCAACGAGCCAATAACAGTTAATTCATTAAATAAACAAAATATTGCAGTTTTGTTTGTTGTGTGTTTTGATTTGTAAAATACTAGATCACACGATGTCTAGGTACATTAATTTTTAATCAACTCTCTTATCGGGGTATATTGCTATTAAATATTTTAGAAAAATAAATCACCTCTGGAAGTTTTTTTTTAGTGTCCAAACTACTTTTGAAAGTATTGGCTTACGAAAAACTAACCAAGTGTTGTCTTAAACTTGTAATCTGTTACCTCATTTAAGGTCGATACTCTACATAGCTGAGGGAGTTCCACGATACCCTTGCCGAAATGCGATCTCCACTCTAAGACGTCTTGATATTCCACTGGCTGTATATTGATTTTTCGAAAAACATTGCCGGCCTACTGACACTGCAGCTTGCCGTGTAACCCACCTAAGTTAGGTATATTGCAAGGCTGGTTCCACTCTAAAGAGAGGAGGCTCTTCTTGCATATAAAAGGGTTCTTCCGATGGCAACTGACATCGTTGAGAGTGCCATCTTTCCTCAGGATCACACAGTCCTCGACACCCTCTGCATCGTTGGGTTCACCTGCTCCCCAGTTGTTGTAGACGTCAGTAACAGGATGACCTGAAAAAGAAAACAATAAATCATTATATCGTAACTAAACGCTAATTTGGTCAACAGTTTTAATACTGTTAGAAGATAAGAAAACTGATAATATTTTTGTCGTCATTCTGTCACTTAAGGCAAAAATCGCACTTCTTTTTTCTTTATCTTGCTAAATAAAAAGTTAACGTACGTTCATACGAACATGAACCGTATCCTGAAGCAAGTAGGCAGATTATTTTTCGTAACAAATGGTATAAGAAAATATGATTGTGTTTACAAAAGTTTAAACTTTATTTTATTATTATATTATTTAAACATATATAGGTACATATAATAAATACAGGGCAAACTAATAAAAAAAAGAAGGCCCGGACGGTTTTATCGCATAGGGCAATATTTTCCAGACAACCTTTGGTTGGACTGAAATGAGGACAGATATGCTATCTCTAAATAATAATAATATACTTACTCTAGACAAAGGTTGACTGGCAGATGATGCATAAGAGCATAAAGTACTAGTGTCAATACATAAAAACCAATGTCTACAAAAGATAACTTCGTAACCTTTTCGTAACTTATTGTATGTCAAAAGACCACAACTCTGACGATAGATTAAGGAAAATTATGTTCAACAAAAAGTTTGTTTTTGGATCCTGAGTCAGTGAAACTTCTAAAAAGTATGAACCTGTGAAATATATGAAAGTGTGAACCATAACGACAACGAACCCTTCTCTGAGGATACAATATTAGCAAGGGAAGTACTTTTGTCATTAGTTGGAAATAATCGTAAAAAAAACATTTATTTATTTATTTCAACAACATTCAACATGTTAATGTATATTATGTTAATTTGTATCATGGATTACAACAGTTGCCAATACCAACATGACCCATAACAGGAAGAAAGTTGTTGATGGAAAAACAAAGTTATTAATATTTCTAGTTTTATCTATGATCATTGTGATCTGTTGTAAATAACTGTCATACGTTCTTCCTCTTCCGGTGGCCTAAAAACCACCACGCATTCATGTGGGTTATAGTAAATAATTAATAAAATAAGCAAATTGTATCAATTAACCAGCTTAGACAAACTAAAGTCCATATTCAATGGTGTCCCTCAAGGCAGTGTGCTGATTTTTAACATATACACCAAAGCCTACAACGCAGCACACTGAACGCTTCTTGTATGCGGATGACCTATCCTTAGCGGCGCAATCAGCTTCACAGAGGTTGAATACAATCAGACATTAGCACTCGAGTCAGTTGGAGGGTACTACTAATACTATTGTTAAGGGTTTAGCTTAAGCATGTTCTTATATTGTATGTCGTTTTGTGACAATTAAACACATTTTCTTTCTTTATTTTTTTTACTACGATAGTAATGCCCTTCTTGCTTGCTAAGCAAGTTGGCATCGCCCTAAACGAGACGTGCCGAATTATGTCATGTCTCAAACCAACTCCGCTCTACAATCTATACCCGTTAGCTGGTATTGCACCACCAATAGTACGAAGGGATGTCGCATGCGCGCTTGATAAAAATACCAGGAATCCGATTCCCGACATCCCCTCTATGATCACACTGCAACCCCGGGCAGACTTAAGTGTTGGAAGAGTTTTATTCGATGCACACGGGCCATTCAAGACACACCGCCTATAGTGAGAAGCAAGTTGTGAAAAGAAGCTCACCTACCACCTACTCTACGACTTCTTGAAACCCCAGAAACACCTGCCACCTGGACGTGAACTGCAGTGGCCTATATGGAAAGCAATCGTTTGCGCACCCAAGTAGACCGCTGCAAACACAATTTGGCAAAATGGCCGTCTGATACCCAGTGTGAGTGAGGTGCCTCTTTGCAAAATATGGCACAAATGCTGGAGTATCCCAAGTGCCCTTATGCTAGCCACTGACGCCGCAATCGGGGTGGCTACCTACTGGGCCCAAAATTTATTTAGAGTTTTCCATCAACTCGAAAAGTAGAAGAAGACAAACCAGGACAAAGTATAAATGTTAGTTCTTTCAATTATTTTTTCGCTGACCAATTTTGTTTTCTACGAAACAGAACTTAGGTGGTCGTCATTTCGTTAATTAAGTGTGTTTGTTACTTTTCCGATTCTATCTGCCTAGCCTGTGCCCAACGTTTTTTTTTTACTTTTTGTGACCGCCATCTACAAACCACTAACCGGTTAACACGATTTGATCAAAATCGCTTCAAATCATATTCTTGTGGTCCCAAAATACTACTCAAAAATAATTATTGTATTTATAAGTGGAATCCGGACCGCGGTCTCGGTCTCAACAGCCCCACGACCCTTCTTGGCGAGACTGGTGTCAGTCATTCCGGCCGTCTGACTAAACGTAACGACTGTGGAAGATCTGCAACAACCGGGTGCAAGAACTTAAAATATTTCCGAGGCACGGAGGAATTTTGCTATGTACAGATGGTCACAGGGTCACACATCCACTGACTGACCTCGACAAACTTTGTATAACCTTGCATATCGACCCGTGCGGCTGCTTTTTTAGCCAAAAGCTCCTCGTTACATTCATTAATGTATGTAAAAAAAAAAGTTGTTTATGTGGATATTTGGGACATTCACCTTTTACATTATTTTAAACTACCAAAATTACTATTAAATAGGTACAATTATACTCGGCTATTTACGTTATTAAATACGCGCTTAGACGTGGAGTTGCAGACACCAGCCCGTCTTAATCTAATCTAATCTAAAATAATGTTTCTCAGAAAATGTACAAAAGTACTGAGAATAAAAGATTTTTTGATCATAAGCTAACGACAGCATAAGATATGGGAATATTAGGTTCTTTCTTACCGTTTATGGTCTCAAATACTCCTTTAACCACCAAATCCGATATCCCCACATAAACCCACGAGAATGGCTGGGTATCGTTCCAATACGAAATCACACCTTGGGCTTCATCTTCGTTTTCTGGGTAGAACAAGCTGGCTCCTTCCAGGGCACACAGTCGCTTGGCCTCTAACCAAGATTTATGTAACGTATGGATCTTATAAAAGCCATCTAAAGAATCTATGTATTTATAATCCTTCCGAAAAAACCTTTTGTCCTTTTGTCCATCTGTAAATAAACAAACAAATAAAGAAAAGTTTGTTTATCATGTTTCATTGTTTGCAAAAACCTGCTTAAAACCTATTAAATACATGTCGTATGGACAGTGATTTACTTACTATTTCAATGTAATCACAATTCAGGTCCCCAAAATATAGTTCTAAAGTCATTTCGTAAGAATGAACAAATAAAATTGTCCGATTCGTATAGAGACTATGTCTAACGCTAGACAACGTCTAATCGACACCGGCATAAGCTATACTTCGGATATTTTTATTTATTGAATAACAGCTTTATTGCGGACATGTTTTGCAAGAACAAACTGAATTAAAAAAAGGTATCTAAAAAGAAGTAACAAAAGAACTTTAATACAAAATTTATCTAATATAATACCAAAATTAAATACAAAAACAATATTGGTATACTCACATGAAGGATCTGACACAAAATTCACTAAGAGAACTATAAGCAAAGTTTTCGAAACCATTTTATTTAATGACAAGACATGCGCGTTGAATCGCGCCACAGTGCCGTATGAGGATTCACAACAGATAGCAGATTCTCCGGCTCTCAACATTATTTGCATAAAGTATACATAAACGATATAGGTAATATTTTGATGCGTTTACGTTTAAGTTTAATCAAATGTGTTATTTTTAATTATTTTCTAGGCAAATAGTAAGTGAATTCTTATTCAAGACTTAAGTCCCCCATTGTTCCTCTGTACAGGAAGCATCATCAATAGGCATATTATAAAAAGACTCCCCCGTCGGGTCTGTTCGTGATAAGCTTAAAAATTACTGAACGGATTTTCATGCGGTTTTCATCAAAAGAATGAGTGAGAAACATGGGAGGAATTTTGTATATCATTTGTCACGGGTGAAACCGGGGCGGTTCGCTAGTTAATTATAAAAATAATAGGTAATTCACTTCAAGCTCTGATTCATGTAATGTGATCTTTCGAGGTTAATTATAATAACTTATATAAGTAGGATTCAATTTTTGTTGCCTCTCCGATCTCTTTTTTAAGAATCATAAACCCACGAACATAATGTACTTTTCCAAATTATGGTTCAAAGGTCTGATTTTGGAACGATGTTATCATAAAAATTACGAAATAAACTTATGAGCAAACATAATGAAATTGTTGATGATTTTATGCAAGATTATTGTTATCTACAGTTTATTAATTCGAAATGTTTAAGTTATTTAAGTTTTCTCGACAAATTTTTAATTGTACAAAACAACGTACGAACGATAAGGCCGCCCATTGTATGTGGAGTTATGTATTTTATGACTCGCTAACGAGTTTTATTCAGGGCGCCACTGCATGGTCGAGACCGGTAGGTACATTTCCTACTGGACCCTAAGGGAACGCCTCTGGGTGAATCTTATAACCACGCCGTGCGTCGTTTACAGAATCTAGAAAGTCGTATCGTTCGTTCACCTGAGTTACGTGAGCCCTACATAAAATGTATGCGCGAATACGAGCTGATGGGGCACATGCAACAATATACCGGTAGAGAACCAAGTCGGTACATTATCCCACACCACTGCGTGTTTAAAAGCTCTAGTACCACTACTCCCGTGCGAGTGGTATTTGATGGCCCAGCGGTAACATCCAACGGGGTATCATTAAACGATAACTTGCTTACAGGTAGGAACTACTGGTTATGATACAAGAGGCAAACACACAGCACAAAAAACAAAGATCATTCTCCTCCTAAAATAAAATGGAAAACATTTCTTGCACCAAGGTCGGTCCTCAGGCCCTACCTCTTCCTGTTGATAATGGACGCTCTGACGTCGGACATACAGGAAGGGACACCCTGGTGTATGCTGTTTGCCAATGACATTGTGCTGGTTGCCGAGAGTGGCCTACAGGTCCAGAGCAGATTGTAGGTGAGGTGGCACAGACTGGAGAGTGTTGGCCTGAAATTGAGCAGAAGCAAAACTGAATACTTGTTTTGCGTTTTTGGCGGTCTCTCCAGTTCCATGCCCATAGCTCTCGCTGGAACGCCCATACCAATCTGCTCCGACTTCCAAGGGGATGGCGAGGTAGACCCAGACGTAACGCAACAGATGAACAAATTGACTTGAAAAGACGACTAATTAAATATTGTAAAATTGTGTCCGTCTTTGATAAACTCAGGTCGGCAATTAACAAATTCAATAATATTAGCTCCTTAACTTTAAACAAAAAACCAAAACAGTTACGTGATCTGGATTACTTGCCAACATATAAACTATCTACAACTGTTAATGTGGGAATAAAATAAAAAATATTACCTGATACTCTAAATAAAATTCCTAAAACTGTGCAGTCAAATATTGTCACTAGCACATATAAAAAATGTAAATTTACCTTACAAAATATTATATTGCTGGTGACATCAAATCTTAAGTTTTAAGTGGGTATAATTATGTATATTGTTAACCTATTTTAGTAATATGCGGTGCTAGTTTGCTTCCTCCACTTTGTCACATTTTTTTTTCTTATTGAACCTATCTTGAACTTCTTTACAATAATACCTTCTTTTGCTTGAATATTATATTCCCTATATCCACTACTATACTACCTACACTAAATAAAAAGTATAACCCTTTGTTTTTATATTTGCACTTTTAAACGCTCATTTACGTATTTATGTTTACTCATTTATTATTATTTTATTCTTAAATAAAACTGTTCGCTCCGTCACTTGCCACTAGGTTTAATTGTTTCGGAGTCACCCAGTCGACACCGGCTATCGCTGAAAACCAGCGCCGTGGCTCTCGTGGGACACGAGTCCCAGCATTATGCTGAGCGATGACCGTTTTGCGTAGTTGTTACGCATACTTTGTAATTATTGTATTTAAGATAGATTTTTTTGTTATTTTTATGGAATGCGTCGTGCCTGGCGCAAATAAACAATTTTTCTTTCTTTCTTTCACATAAACCTTTAGAATTGCTTTGAGCACGTTCTAGGTGAAGTAAAATTTAATTAGCCGCGCCACCCCACGAAGTTATACAGTAGGCAAGATTGGATTGACACAACGCTAAATAAATCTGTTTAATTAATTTACAGTCAGCTATATTACGTAAATTCTTAAAAACATATATTGATTTGCTGAATCTAGTACACAGTAACTCGATATGTTTACGGAAATTTAGATTGGAATCAATAGTGACACTTAGATATTTCAAATTGTCAGCTTTAGCTAATGTGAGGCAAGAACATGCAGTGTCAGCCTACGTGTTACAGTTATGCGCGAATATTTATTTATTTATTAATTAACACATACATTTGTTTTAACAGGTAAGACCCAAGCTAACAAAAGTAGTCATACATTACTAATAGTACAGTCCCAAGTAACGGGTCTGCACAAGTTACACAGTGGACAACACACTAAGTGTCACCCTCTGGAATTCCGCCAAAGAGCAAGAAAATATGTCCAAACGCAGAGAGATGATTAGTAAGCGGTATGTTTTTATTCCTCATTGTAAATAAAATGTATTTGGTTTTATCTGAATTTAGTCTACGAAGATTATTCTTGAGCTAATTAGACACCAAGTTAAAGCTATTTTGAGCATGTTCATAAACACCAGCTCGTGATTTAGCTGCGAACAATAGAGCGGTGTCATCAGCATACGACATTGTGACACCATTTTGCAGTGGCAGGCTACATAGATCATTTATGCAGTCTAAAAATATTGTAGGACCTAAAATACTTCCTTGTGGAATCCCAAAACAACTATTAGTAAGATCAGAACTTGTATACGGACCAATTTTGACACACTGTTGCCTATCGCTGAGATAATCAGAAAGCAGTAGAAGTTGCGCTCCTCTTATCCCAAGCGATTCAAGCTTATGCAAAAATGTATCACAAGAAATTGTGTCGAAGACCTTGGCAAGGTCTAAAAAGTTCCCAGCCGTATGTATTCCGTTATCTAGATTTGGGCCTAAACCTAAATTGATTATCTGAAAGTAGTTTGTTATCTTCCAAGAATATGAGTCTACTGCTGATATATTTTTTTAAGATTTTTGAAAGGCCTATTAACACTGAAATGGGTTAGTAGTTGTTCACACTGTTTTTATCTCCTGACTTAAAAATAGGTGTAAGACAGATTTTTTTAGCGGCTTAGAAAATATTCCTTTGAATAAACATAGCTAAGAAATATGGTTTAGGATAGGGGAAAGGATGTGTTTAATTTTTTTAAGAATATTATTGGGTATTTCATCCCACCCAGTAGCAAAAACATCCTTCAACCCATCTATAATTCTTACTACTTCGTTGACGTCAGTATCTCATAAAACAAAAGAATTTAATGTAGAACGTGTTCTAGCTGGATTTTGAGGGGGAAGACGACTACTACTTAAGGATTTTTCTGCCAAGTTCTTACCAACGTTCACAAAAAAAGTGTGTACTTTATTCATTGCGTTGGATGGATTAATCTCTGTAGTTAGTAAATCAAGCGGAGGTTCGGGATTTTTTGTTCTTTATTAGTTTTTATAAATTTCCACACAAGTTTACTAATTTTCCCTGCTTTCTGTAATTAATTTTTACCGTGTTGGATTTTTATTTTTTTCAAAAGATTATTACAGAAATTTCCATATATTTTATAAGTAACAGAAAGTATTTCGTCATCGTGTGAGAGTTTTGATTTTAAGTGAAGTTTGTCTCTGTGTCTTATACAACGAACGAGACCGGGTGTGATCCAAGGTTTAATACAACTATACTTTCTACGGATTGTCTTAGTGAAAGTGATGGAATGATAAGTGATTTGGGATGGGTATGGGATCTACCTCCTAGTGGTCCATCCCGGGCAACGGCACCACAGGCTTGCCTATGGTACGGCTGAACGATCCCACTTAAGCGGTGGTAGGCTCCGCAAGGGGCCGCCTGGCTCGCGACCACCATCCCACCGGAGTCCGGCGTCAAGCAGCTTGCTGTGTTCCGTCGGTGTGTGGGACTGCCAGTGCCTTTGGGGGAGAAGAAGGATGTCAGTTGCGCTGTTCAAAACCGGTCTTGGTCTCTGGACAAAACTTGCCAGGTAACTCATCTTGGAGGGTAGCGGGATCCGAAGCACGGTGCCAGCCGTTGGCCGACCGCAGTCAGTAGGGGGCCCAAGTAGCACGCCTACTACGTGCCAAAGGCTGCCCCGGCAACTCGCAAAAAATCCCGGTATGCTTCACCGTGCCAGCTGGCGACTGGATAGGAGGACCCGGTGGCCATATCCGGAGGGGTCCGGGCGTCCCCGCAGTCTTCAAATGAGTTCCCCATAGGTTGGGTTAGCTCCAGTGTTCCACTTGGTTCACTGAGCAGCGCCTCAACAACTTCTTCCCCAGGAAACACAAAAAAAAAAACCAAAGCAAAGAAGAATATGGTGAAACAACGGCTGCACTTCCTCCCACTAAAAGTGCACCTCACTAACATCAGGGGGTTGCACTCTAATCTCGATCCGGTCCACCACCACCTTGAGACCGAGAAGCCGCTCAAGCTGTGCGGACGCGGTTTCAGATGTGATTCGGCAGGGAATGGAGTATTTCATTCCATTCTCCGACATTCCGCTCGGTCACAAATTCCGACCTTGGTATAAGTCAGAATGAACCCTACCAAATGCCTACCAAGCCTGGGTCGGGGCCCGCGACCACAAAGTTAGAGCGCGTAGGGTTCGCGCGAGGAAAAGAGCTTTTAATTCAACGTTTTGACCATATTGGACGTATTGGGGCCAAGCTGGCATCGCACCCTCCGGATAGTAAACAGTTTTGGTCCCTGTCTAAAGCGGTTGAATCGAATTTCTGTCGTCCCACTTTACCTCCAATGCTGAAACCTGATGGGTCGCTGGCTCACTCTGCAAGTGAGAAAGCAAATTTATTTGCATCTCTGTTTGCTAGCAATTCACGTCTGGACGCTGGATCCAAGCAACCACCTACTGAACCTCATTGTGACTCTTCGATGCCGGAGATCACTGTGCACACCAAAGAGGTCCGAAAAGTATTGTGCAGTCTAGACGTGAACAAGGCCAGCGGGCCTGACGGCATTCCAGCGAGAGTGCTGAGGCTGTGTGCGCCCGAACTTTCTCCTGTGTTGACACGCTTGTTCCGCCTCTCTCTTGTAAAAAGAACGGTGCCAAAGTCCTGGAAGCTTGTAAATATGCAATCAGTGCCCAAAAAAGGCAACCGTGCAGACCTTGTCCATTACCGTCCAATCGCCATTACCTCCATTCTGTCCAAAGTTATGGAAAGCTTCCTGCGTATGGCATCCCCGCTGGTTTGTAGCTGGATATCAGACTTCCTTTGCGAACGGTCGATCCGAGTAGTCATAGACGACTGCTCCTCTGACCTTATGGCTATTGATTCCGGAGTTCCTCAAGGATCTGTTCTCTCTGCAACTCTTTTCCTGCTGCGCATCAATGACCTACTTCAGCTTGGTATTGTTGGGTACGCAGATGACAGTACTGTTTCAGAGAGATACCTGTCCAGCGCAAGAACCAGCGTGGATGAAGTTCGTTCCTTGAGAGAGACTAAGGTAGAGCGGACAGATTTGACCTTAAGCCTTGTCTCCCAGTGGGGTGATGACAATCTGGTCTCCTTTAACGCCACCAAAACACAGGCGTGTCTTTTCACCGCTAAAAGGAGTCTTTTCGATCAGGCGCCTACTTTTCGGGGTGCGTCTGTTCCAGTAACTGATCGGCTCAAGCTCCTAGGCATGGAGTTGACATCCAGTCTCAACTTCGGCGCCTCCATTGAGTAAAAAGCCCAAATTGCAGCCAAAAAACTTGGCATTCTAAATAAGGTGAAGCGATACTTTACGCCTGGACAGCTTTTAACCCAGTACAAAGCGCAAGTCCGATCCTGCATGGAGTATGGCAGCCACTTTTGGGATGGCTCAGCAAAGTATCAGCTTGCCGCGCTTGACTCGGTGGAACGCAGAGCCAAGAGGCTCATCGGCGACATTGATCTGGTGGATACCAAGCTTCACAGCTTGGCTCATCGCCGCAAGGTTGCCTGCTTGTCGGTCTTCTACAGACTGTATTTCGGTGAGTGTGCTCAAGAACTCCACGACCTCATCCCACCAGCCCCCTTCTACCATCGGACATCTAGACGCACTGAAAGTTACCATCATTACCTTGTTGCCATTCCACCAATTCGCACCAAGCGCTTCCAAACATCCTTCATAATGCGCACAGCGAATGAATGGAACTCACTACTGTGAGGACTCTGCTTAGCTAGAAGGCAACCTACTTGCCTATAAAAACACTGGCAATTGGTATTACTTGAAAGGTAAATGAATTTCGAACAGAAAATAAGTGAATATGTTTTGGAAAAAAGCTTTTGGATTGTCAATTATAGTGGAGCCGCCCAGAAGGCAGGCATAGTTTATATATTTAATACGAATTGCACAATATGCAATTCGTATTAAATATATAAACTATAAAATAATTTATCTATTTACTTATTAACCTCTGTCTACGTCCTCTACATTTGGTGGAGTTGTTCCGGGGAAACTATCCCAGTAAAAAAATACAAAATATATTTCGCGTGTGCACGGCGAAAACAGTGTACGAAGCCCTATCGGCGTACATAAAGCGAGATAAGTTTTAACAGAGAGAGTTGTTACCTTTCATTCCCTCTCTTAAGCGGATGGAAATATAAGTAAAAGTCGGACTAAAGCTAAGTGATTTTATTATTTTGTGTAATTGAGCATAAAGCAAGCATGATGAATAATTATTATACAGGAACGAACGGGTATTGCCTAGAGAAATTTTTAACCGATTTCAAGTCAGTGGCCGAAATAAATGAATGGAGCGAGAGCGACTACAGCCTGATCTTGGGAGAATTCCTGCAGGGGGCTGCATATTATTTTTACCGTATGATTTTTAAGTATTACATGGACTTTGAAGTGTTATGCGATCGCTAGAGGAGTGAATTCTCAATATTTCACCGCAGATGTCGTTATTGTGAACAGCGCATAATAATTGCTGAAATAAAAGCAGATATAAAATAACCTGATGTATTGTGTGAGGATGTTAATTCACATTTATTTTCTAGTATCGTGATGAAGGACGAACAAACACAAAACAATATTCAGTGCAGTGAGAAAAGCGTTGACCACATTGACGGAGAAGGCGACACAATTGATGACGATCACACCGACGGAGGGAGCTCCATGTTCGAGGACGATGGTGACCAGACCAGCGGAGATGACGGCCCCGTCGATGTCCAGTTGGAGGTGGAGTCTTCGTCGTCGTTCTAGGGCGAGCGCACGGACGGCCGGGCTGACGAGGAGTTGGACTCCCTATCCAACAGCGAGTGCATGGACGAGGGTATAGTAATATGTCGGTCCAGTCAAATTGACTCCACTAATTCCATTTGTCTTGCAGAGAACAATGATGAGATTTCGTCGAAACAACTAGTTGTGGTTCCATCGGGAAACCAATATGTCTCGGATATTAACATGCATAGAATCCTATTGATTTCAACCATAAAATTGAAAATAATATTGAAATTTCTCAATCTGACTTGAAACAAAATTTTATACAAGTCATTTTGAAAAGAAATATTTTGACAGCCTTTAAGAAAAGTTTTTCTAGAAATAAATCGAAGGAGATCCGTACGAAAATTAAAAAAGTATTTAGAAAAGGTTCTTATTGCGCGAACATAAATTACAAGAAGGCGATCAATAAAAAAGTTATGATCCGAATTAAATACAAAAGAATTTATAATAAAACTTCTTGGGGAGCAAGGTTTGGTACAAGGAAGATTACTATGATTGTTGCAAGGAAAAATTCACTTCATATTTGTCTTAGATGTAACATTGTACAAAGATATATGTATAGCGAAAAGCAATTCGAACTCGTAAAATGCAAATTATGGAAATTTTATAGAAAGAAGATTAGGTATAAAATATTGTAAATATTGTATCACAGACTACTTAGAGATACTACGTATTATTGTATTGTGCAAACGGTTATATGATTGTGGTGATGTGACTTATGTTTTGTGCTTTATTAACCAATGTTTTATTTTCATGTCGTGCAAATGAATACGGTCCGGTCCAACTTAGAAGGAATTTGCGATGCGCGCTGGGCATCGAATGAAACTAAATGCAAATGATTATTTGAATGATTTATCTGTATATGTTTTGATGAAATTAAATATGCCTCTGTCTTGTCTTTATTTACTAAATAGGATTAGCTTTTGAAATTGTTGACGAAGTCCAAATACAAATCCATAAAGACTGAGTCAGAAACAGTCAAAAATTAATAGAAAAGTCTTATAAGCCCCTAAGGCGAATAAATGCTTTGAAAGCATAGATGTCATGGTAAGAAATGGTTTGACACGTAGTCCCACAGATAATACAAAAAAGGACAGTGTCAAAACCTTGTCAAAAGTAAAGCATAGTTTTCATTATAAGAATTGGTTTGACATATAGTGCTATAGACAACATAATAAAGCACAGTGTTCACACCATAATTAAATTTAATTATACTCTATGCGCCGTATTCGCCACAGATTAGTTAGGCCGGACCACAAATAGTAGTATATAACTATGTAGGTTGTATAAAGGCCCATACCAAATAGTTAGAAGATTATATGATGTAAATTATGTTATTATAAAAAAAATAGGCGATTTAGGGTCATAGTACATGTAAATAGATTAAACCACAAATAGATTAAAACCTTTTAATGTTAGAGTAGGTTAAGAGATAGGTTTAAATAGATAAGAATAGGTTAAGGTTATTAAGGTTTTTCATATAGGAAGAGGCCTGTTGTCAAATAAAAGGAAAAAAAAAATTGAATGACAACTATCAAATTTGACATATTGAAGTTAATAGGGATGGGAAAGTAGGAAAAAATGTAACGATAGTTTTTTTGTCGACATTTTCAAATAGTATCGATATATATATAATTAAATTAGTTCTTTCCGTTGCATGTGCTGATGATGTGCTGATGAGTTGTGAGCCGCAGGGGGAAGAAGAAGCTGGCAACGTTGGCTACGCATCGAAGAAATGTTTATTGGTTATGCGAATAAGGCATAGGCACAAGCCAGGGTATTAGGTAACCCAGTGGGTTTCTTAAAGTAATAGTCATAACTGAAACCGACTTTGCTAACGGGGCATAGCCTTTGCAAAGGATGTCGAGTTGACATCATTGGTCCAGTTTATGTCTGATGTTTAAAAAAATAAATGCATTTATAATAATAAACCCTGGTGCAAGCTCTATGAATAGGATTAGAAATTCGATGCGATCCAGCCTTTCCTTCTCTGGCCTGATAAACGCACGAGATCGAAAAATTGAATCATATTTGAATTTTTGAGATTAATCCTCATCCGGGTCGATGTGAGTTGACGCATCATTCTTGTTAGTGTTGGGAGGATGCCTTGTTCCTTTTTTAGGGTTTTGGGCAAGGAGGTTCAAGCATGACATGATGGCGTTGATTTGTTAGTGCGTAAGTGCACGTCAACTGAAGTTAAAAGCACATATCGGAGCGTCCAATAACTCGTTTGTCATGATTAAGCCTTCCCCTTTTAAGGGTCGTACCTCAGTTGTAAATGTGATTCCCCTATTAGGTAAATGCTCGGGTTAGGGTAAGGTAGGATTCATGTAACCTTTCAAAAAATAGATTAGAAGCACTTCATTTGATTCTGCGCGTCTATTCGTAGGGGCGTAGCTCATGTGAGGACTCTGCTTAACTAGAAGGCAACCTACTTGCCTATAAAAACACTGGCAATTGGTATTACTTGAAAGATAAATGAATTTCGAACAGAAAATAAGTGAATATGTTTTGGAAAAGCTTTCGGATTGTCAATTCTAGTGGAGCCGCCCAGAAGGCAGGCATATTGTGCAATTCGTATTAAATATATAAACTATAAAAGTAATTTATCTATTTACTTATTAACCTCTGTCTACGTCCTATACACTACCTGCGTCTGTGTTTCCGAACGCATTTAACCCGAATCTCTTCAAAGTTAGAGTGAACAGGCTTCTTCTGGGTAAGCTCACTCCATCGTCGGCTCTGTCTCTGTCACCTATGACTTAGACTAGAGTCAATTAGAACAAAAAAAGTATTTTTTTGTTCTAATTACATACTGTAGTGAATTTATGAAATAATTGAATGAAAAATTTGCATCAACAGATTCATGAACTGGGTCAAAATTAATACCGAGTACCTATGTCACTTTTAAGGTTTGTCATTTTGACTTTAGTGCGCGTGCTACGTACGCAGTTTTTTCTAGATGTTGCATTTGTTTGCTTGCATTGTTAGTAAAACAGCTTGATGATTTTTTTGAAAGAATTTAATTTTTTTAAGTTTGTATCAAGTGAAGCTAAAACCTGTCGATATTATGAGAAGGGGGCCTATATTTAGCCATGACTACTGTGTCGGGCATAATCTTAATTATTAAGCTATTACTGTCTTGGGAGGGGGGGTTCTACTTTGATAGTTCGCAAGTTATTTTTAATATAAACTACTACTCCGTCGTTTTGATGTATGTTCCTGTCTGTTTTGTATGAATAAAAACCATCCAGAGATGGTAAATTGGCTGTTTTTTTTTAAAACCAACATTTCATTAGGACGATAATATCACACAATATAGACAGTTTATGTCGAGACTTTGTAACAACACTTCAAAGCCGTTCATGTTTCGGTTAATGCTGCGAATATTTTGTGTTAGCAAGGTAAGAGTTTTGTCACCCGAAGGAAGAAGGTGTTTATAGTCCTCAATATTACGTGTTTTAGATTCAATCACAGTAAAACTATATAGATCACAGATGAGCTGATTGCTCATGATAATTACAAACTAAGAAGAAATACAATCAAAGGTGGAGAGTGCCTACTAAATAGAATATTCTGTGGCACTGTTAGGCACCCTCATAGTCTATTGAGTTTATGTAATTGGTCTCTGCATATTTACGTGCTGGAAAACTTACATCACCGGTTGGACGATCGCATTACCTCTTGAACCGTTTGCATGTCGCACATTGAGCGGGAGAAGATTTGCTGCTGCATTCCTTTTCAAGGAATGTCCAGTTTCTCCACAGTGACCGCACGTAGGACTGCGTTCACGGCAAAACTTGGCTGCGTGGCCAAACTGCTGGCAATTGAAGCACCTTGTGACAATTGTGAAATCTCGCTTAGGGCATGAAGTCTAGTTTAAAAAAAATCGGCTTTGGTTTATTAACACTTTTCTTATGCTAGCTGAAAGTTCTACGATATAATTGCAGGTTGGGAGGCCCTTTTTACCCGATTTATGGCTCAATTTGATGTTCTTAAGCAAGGTATCTCGACTTTTATTCGGCAATTTGTCTGACAGATTTTGCTCAAAACTACAGTCAAATACTTCCTTCTCAGTAAAGGCGACGGGAACACAAATAACTGCGACCCTAGGGCGTCGTTGAGATGGTTCTTCTATTATAAGGTCTGAAGTAATAATATTCGCCGATTTTTTTAGTTTTTCCATGCGCCTTTGTTTTCCATGCTAATCAGTACGCCTCCATTTTTTACTTTTTTTAGGCCCCGGACTTGGATCTTAAGTTGTTCGGGCGAAATCAACTTTTGAAAGAGTGACTTGGTGTCGTCACTCGTTTTAGTTTTATAACTGGGATATATGGCGATAGAGCTTAGGTTAGCAGGACGGACGAAGTTGTCGGAGCCTTTCTTCACCATGCTAGCATAAGAAAATGAGGGGTTCAGCTTTAATTCAAAAACCTCTTTGTACTGTACCAGAGAGTTCACCATGTTCTGCTGTAGGTGCTGGACGGTAGTGTGGCTCTGGATCATCTTCTGCTTCAGCGATTGGTAAAGAGCAGCCATCTGAGAAATCCCACAGTGCACACTTCGTTCAGAAAGCTGTCTATTGATACTAACCATTTCTGGATCTCTGGCACGCTGATGACTTCAATCGGCAACTCATTCTCCGCAGGTGCTGGTGGATTTGGATGTCTCGGGGGTACTTCATGGATAGGCGTCGGCGGAGGACTTCATCTTAGTGGTTGGCTATGACCAAACGGGCTCGATCCTGGGGTAGACATACTAACCGCAACACTTTGTATAATGTAGATAGAAAATAAAAACAATTTAGTTCATCTTACATACAAAAGTCGGAAGAAACCCACTTGTCACACGTGACACACTTTACTTCGTTTTTAACTGACGCCGCAAATGATTTATATGTATATACGAGTATATATATACGAGTTATTATTAGAATTTCATTTTAGCAAGTACAAACAAACACGTCCGCTTAGTCTCACAACTCGCAAAGTCCCATGAAGAGTGACAGGGTACAGGACGGTTTGTAAGAAGAAAACGTGTTGCGCCGACCCCAAGTAACATGGGATAAGGGCAGAAAGATGATGATTCTTACAGCTAAGGAACCTTCTCCATTATATTTTAAAAATATTTTTTTCTCAAACATGCTTGGAAATTTGAGCATTATTTTAACAACCTTCTTCGAGATAAATCGAAATTGCTGTTCTGGCCAAATATGCGAGCAGCGGCCGGTAAATGTTGTATGAAATCTATATCTGTCGTGGTTTAGCGGCCAGATAAATTACATAAACTATTATCTGTCGTGTAATTTAAAAATGGAACGATCTTTTACTCTGGAACATGCCATCTAAGGTGATAACTTATCAAAGGTTTTTTTTAAATTTTGAACTGGCTTGCAAATAGAAAACAGTTTATTGAAAAACAAATGAACACACATTTACTCGATCGTCCATCAATGCCTCTTTTGCTGGCTTACATAATGCTCTCATCGAGCCATCTGAGCGCTGTTATCAGCATATTCTATGGAGGGAGTCACCTTGTGACGAAACAAAAACTTATGAGCTGGTGACAAATACCTACGGATTACGATCGTCTGGTTACGTACGCGTAGCTGTACGCTCGTTACAAGAGCTAGCTACTAATGAGGGTGCGCGCTATCCTTGCGCGGCTGACATATTAATGCATGGTTTTTTTGTAGACAACCTGCTATGGTCTGACAAAGCCTGTACTTTACAGGACGAGCTCGTAGCTCTGTTAAAACTGGGAGGCTTTGACCTTCGCAAGAGGGCAAGCAACACATGTTTACTGTCAAGGATTAACGCAGATCAAGCAGTAGCTATAAAATTCAGCGATGACACCGTGTGTTCGTCATTGAAGGTATTAGGCCTGAAATGGCTACCCATCGATGATTGTTTTTCATTTGATTACAACATGACTGATAATACGAAGCGTTCAGTGCTAAAATTGCTAGCTAGTATTTTTGAACCTATGGGATTCCTATCTCCAAAGGTACATCTTGTTACTAAAATGTATGCAAGACTTGTGGAAATTAAGTCTTGGTTGGGATGAAGCACTTCCTTCCGATTTGAAGTAGTCTTTGTTTAACACTTCATTGTCTTGTCTCTTATACCTAAATCTTGTGATGTGCATTTAATTGCCTTTTGTGCGCAGTGTCAATTAAAACAATGAGGTAAAGACCCGTGTGATTATCAGTAAAATCAAGGTTACCTCTTTCAATCCTAAGGCTCGAATTAATGACCGCTGTGTTGCTATTTAAGTATGTTCTGTTTATTAAGCAAAACATTCAAAATATCACATTTCAAATTACCGCCTTGACGGACTCTAATAGCCTGGTTGCAAACGCCTCCCTACAAATTAAAAACATTTGTTTATAGTCTTGTCGCTCGATACACGAGTTAATTGGACCTCATTTTTTTAAATTTAATTATTATTCGTAGATTAACCAACAATTGTTTACACATATAAAAAAATACATTGCGATTGACAGACATACATTTGCAAGTGTAACAATCACTTATAGGCTAACACCGCATGCACAGGAAACGAGTTAAATATACAAAATAAATTATTTTTAACATTTAGGTTAGTCTTGTTCTTAAGATTAGGTTTTACAGTAACTTTCGAAATCTCCAAAACAAATCAACATGAAAATGCAATCATAAATTCAATTCCCGAACAATAAGTGCCGATAAATTTAATTATTAAAAAAAAGAATAAACATTAATTAACATCATCATGTTTAAATATAAAAAAGTGTTTAATTAATTAATTATTGTAGGTAAATATTGGTAAATTAATTAATATGTTGGTATAATAAATTTAATCAAATGAAACTTGAATTTAATACTTAACTGGATGAATGAAGTTTTTGTGAGTGAATAATTTACAATTACTTAATCATTTTATTAATACTGTCCTGGTTTATATCCACTAAATCACTGCAGCTATTGAAAATTTTACATAATCTTGGTATAGGTGAGTTTGTGCCAAGTACAGTCCTTCGTAGTGGTGGGCATAGTGGTGTAATTATATTTCTCGGCTATCTTGATGGAGCATGGAATCTAATAAGACTCAATAGTTTAGGGCAATCAATTCGATTTCTTATTATTTTGTATGAAAATATAGAGTCGGTGTCATGTCTACGTGTGGATAGAGTATGCATTCTGAAATGACGCAGGCGGGTTTTGTAGGAGGGTAGCTGCTTAGATTTAATTTCACAAAAAGCTAAAACGTTTCTGAACTCGTTCTAACCGCAGCATATGAGTGGAGTAGTGAGGTCTCCATACAATGCTGCAATACTCCAAGATGCTTCGCACGAGACTGTTGTACAACATTATTTTGGTGTTGCTTTTACTATAACCCCAGTATTACCAAGCAAGAAGCCTAAAATTTTAGATGATTTATTATTAATGTGTTCAATGTGAGGTATAAAGCTTACTTTCCTATCGAAAAGTACTCCTAGGTCCTTGATTATTTCGAGTTCTTTTACTTTAACTTGGTTTATTACGTATTCCGTACTTATATTGTTATTTTTTCTCGTAAATTTAACGTGATAACATTTGTCAGAGTTTAGTTGTTGTTCTGAATAACGGAAGCATTGGGGAAGATAATAAATATATTAAACAATATCGGGGCCAAATGCGATCCTTGAGGAGTGCCAGAGATTATTATATGTTCTGTAGATTTAAATCCGTTCACAACGACGTAGAATTCGCGTTTGATTAGATATGATTTGAACCTGAGAAACCGTAAGCTGCAAGTTTGTAGATTAGTATGGCATGTGACATTTTGTCAAATGCCTTACAGAAGTCCATATATATTACATCAAATTGTTTATTTTTATCTACTGCCTGCATTAGTGACTCCGTGCATGTTGCTAAGTTCATAGTTGTAGATCTCGCAGTTACAAAACCATGTTGGTGGTCACTTAGGTAGATCGTAAAATGATGCTGGATGTATGGACAAACAATAGAGAACAATAAGGGTTGAGAGTGATGGTTTCGCCAGATAATTTTCTGATATTTCTGGTCATCGGGATGTAGCCAGATTTTACGAAACATTTTTTCTATATATGCTGTAAAAGCGTATCTAAATTGTCTCCATTTTAAGATAAGACTCTGAAGGTCTTGTTGTAAATTGGGTCCTCCGCACATAAGATCATTGAGGCTGTATCCACTCGAGGTTTTTGCCGAGGCATTAACACTGATTTACACTGTAGCGACTCTGTTTAATTCGTAATGTTACTTTAATCTCACCTTTTAACATACCTATTTTAGTATTAGTTGAACATTGTTTTCACCTTGTTAATATTAATTTCCCACCTAAGTTAGGTATATTGCAAGGCTGGTTCCATTCTAAAGAGAGGAAGCTTTTCTTGCATATGAAAGAGTTCTTCCGATGGCAAGTGACAGCGTTGAGAGTACCATCTCTCCTCAGGATCACGCAGTCCTCGACACCATCTGCATCGTTAGGATTGCCTGCTCCCCAGTTGTTGTAGACGTCAGTTACAGGATGACCTAAAAACGAAAACAATAAATCATTCATAATCAAATTTTAAATATTTTTGTAACAACTCTGTCACTTCGAACTTTGCTTTGAAAATATTAACTTTATTTTATTTAATGATTATATTTATTATTTATTTCACATCACTTATAATTATTAAATGCCGGGCCAATATTCATAAAAACAAGAACGCCAGTAAAGTGAAGGTATGGTCAGTTTTATCGCATAGAGCAAATACTTTGGTTGGACTGACCGAAGGAAGTTGATAGCTATCTTTATTAAATACTAGCTGTGTCCGCGGCTTTGTTCACGTGATCCACTGGCTGTTAATTTTAATAATGTACAAATCAGTCGATAAAAAAATGAGACGACAAATAAAAAAATCGCTCAAACTCAACTGCAGCGGTGCAACTATCAGCAACCCAACTATCAGCAGTCGTGCTTGCAACCTATTTCTCAATTTTTACTCTATGATAGGATTTTAAGTGCCCGGGGGTTGCCATTGGCAATAGGCTTGCCGGGACATGCTAGGACCTAGAATTAAAACAAATTTATCTGGTAAAGAAGTGGAAGAGTTCAGATGCAGCTACCATTATTATGCTTTGGACTCCTCCTCTTTGGGGTTTAATCTCATTTGTCTTTTCCTCTTTCTCTTATTTTTTCTTAAACCACAGAAGTAACTACTGCACGCACGGATCAAGATTTGTAGCAGATTGATCCATGGTTAGGTAACCATATTAACATAGGAAGGACTCTCCTTATTTCGGAAAGCACGTTAAGCGGTTGATATCGTGGTGAATATTTGCGAGTTGTTCTCGTTAGAAGGTCACGTCGAGAGAAGTCGAAAGACTGATTATGAAACCGACTACCGCGTTACCCAGTACGTACTCGTAACTAATAGGCAGTGGCTCAATGTCAAATATATACTGATGTTCACCTGTCACTGGTTTGACTGGAAGATAACATCAACATAGATGGGAAAATGCTAGGTAAATGATGATTATAGCATATATCTGCATTTTCAAAACGTAAGATTCGACCTGGCCTGGAGGCCTGTGTCCCAGCAGTGGGAACTTTAAAAAAGGCTGATGATGTGATGTGATGTGAGTATGAAAACCAAGCGTTCCACTTTTTCACAAACAATTTACAAAAAAGATACTTACCAATGAAAGATAACATTTCCAATGCCTCGGCCAACTTTTTCTATAGCTCAAATATATGGTATAAAAAGGCATTTTTCTAGATTTCGGTGGATTTCCGGTGCCGATAATGCTAAATGAAAAGCTCAGATTACGATCATTTGTCGTAACTTTAGTCCGTTTTTTGGCACGCGAAGTAAATACAATCGCGAGATCTAGTAAGATTTATGTTTGAGCATGTGACTTACTCATAACTGAGGGAATGTGGGTATGCTATACGTACACCTCTCCCTAACCCTTCAAGGAATACAGGCTTTATAGTAGTTATCGGAAGTAGAAATTATGTTTCTCATACTCCTCTGCTGTACCTTTATGATTAATTTTGTTGCGCGATTTGGATCCCGGACTGTGGAATCGTTTCGCCGGGATTTGACGAGCTTCATTGTCTCGGTGTTTTTCTGGCGGTTGCTACTGTTGAGTCTGGTATTCAGAAATCGCAGCGGCTGTGAATAGTGTGGTGAGCTTTTCAAATAAAAATCCGGCCAAGTGCGAGTTGGGCTCGTGCACCGAGGGTCTGTACAAACAGCTACATTCATCAAAATAGTATTAGGGAAGATTACTGAAATTCATAAATTATGCAAGCACCGAAATTGCACTACAACAACGCTTGTTATAAGTTTTTAAACTGTCATGGTCACTAAAATTAACATTAGAATCGGGATATTTACCATGTTTAGCTACAAACAGTAAACATGGTAAATATCCCGATTCTAATGTTAATGTTAAAAACGCTTGTACCTATTTCCTGAAAGTTTAGGCAGAGGTGCACATGTATAAGGAATACAACAACATACTTTTTTTTTCTATACTACTAAAAACCAAAGTTCTTAATAATAGATTACAATCTAGCCTTAATAACCTAATAAGCAATTTAGCTCTAACTTATTATTATATTGTATAATGTTATGACTAAGAATAGTGTCAATTTGCACTTTTATACAGTTCGGTAGCAATTTCTTAGTCTGATACGTTAAAAACACTTAGTTCACGTGTTACATGTATAGCACAGTATTGTAGGCTATTATTTTTTCACTTATTATACACTATACTAACTCAAATGGTTTAGTTCTCTTTAGCCTACACACTAGGTCCGTGTTATCAAGCAGCTGGATTGCTTCCACATTCACATGTCGATGAAGTCTGTGTTCGTGGGCTTCAGCAAAATTTTGAATAACGGTGGTGACGAGTTTCACTTTAAGGTCGCGGTGAAGGTTGTCATTTCTGATGTACCATGGCGCATTAACAGCATCTCTAAGTACTTTATTTTGAAATTGTTGTATAATTTTAACATTACTTTGGTTAGTACAGCCCCATAGTTGGATACCATACGTCCAAATTGGCATAAGAATATGCTTGTATATTATAATTTTATTGTGTATTGATAGACAGGATTTCCTTCCGAGTAACCAATACATATTTTTGTACCGTATATCTAGTTCCTGTCTTTTCTTTTTAACGTGAGATTTCCAACGCAACTTGGCGTCAAGAGTTATGCCAAGGTATTTGGCTGTATTCGCACAAGACACCTGCATACCGTTCATATAAACTGGGTGGTAATCGCAGTGTTTATTAGTGAAGTCAATGTGAATCGATTTTGACTCATTCAGTTTGATCTTCCACTTTTGTGTCTAGTCGTAAACTTTGTTCACAGCTATTTGATCTTTTTCTACTGCTTCGTTGTGGTTTGAACCAATAGCCATAATAGCAGTATCATCAGCAAAGGTCGCCATGGTGTTGTTTTCCAGCTCTATGATATAACATGTATATACCAAGTACAGGATTGGGCCTAACACACTTCCTTGTGGTTCTCCGGCCTTATCCTAAACATTCTGTTGCTTATATATGACTCTAGTATATCTGAAAATTCGGGGAGCGTGCGTCTGAGTTTGTATATCAGACCCTCATGCCGTGGCGCAGACTTTCTTGTTTTCCAGCGTTTCTTCCGATGATGTTTGTTATTCCGTGTACCTGGGCCTGCAGTCTCGACATAGATAGCGATCGTTGAGTTAAGTAACGATCGTTAACTCTTACCGACAAAATACGCTTGCCGTAACGACGCTAACGATAAACGCAAGTCTCGACAGCCGAGATAGCGTGCAAAATCGCTCACTATCTTGACTTAGCGTTGTGGGTACGCTAACGATGTTCGTATTCATAGTGCGGTGATTTTTTTGTAAAATTATGGCAGTTGAAAAAAAACTATTTTTCTTTGAAAATTGTGCAGAAGATAGGTAAACCTTATCATGTTAACAATTTTTTGCATCGAAACTTGTAAGTAGCTTATGCCGTTTTTAAAAATACGCATAACAAAGAAGAAAATAGTTCGCTTCCTTGCAACACAGACGTTGAACAGGGGAAACAAATTGTCAATGTCAATTACCAAGTTTGTTTGTACACAAAATACGACAATGAAATAGAATTGTAATTGATTATAAACTAGAAAAGAACCGTATTTCTATAGTGGAGGACAGTGACACAGGCGCAGGCCCTAGCCCGAGTGCTAGCAAGCAGCGTGAGCGTCAGGTAATAACAACCTACAACAATTTTCGATTCCTATTTTTGGTACTAAATTGAATACTTTGCATATGTCCGAAGTAGTTTGTGTTTACTTAATGAATATCTTAAATGTTTAAGGCGTACTCATGCGCATTTGGCAACTTTAGAAGCCCGTCTATATCTCCACACGGGCAAATTTTAAACATGCTGGAAGGAGGTTCCCGAGAAACTCAACAAACTCCCAAACGGATCCATTAAGTCGCCCGAGCAGTGCATGACGTTAAATATCAAGTTGGTTTTTAAATGTAAGTACAAACCACGTCAGTTTTATTTATATTTAATACATTAGGTATCCTTATTACAGGTTTGGATGGACTTTAAAAGCTGCGCCTGCACTAAGTCAGCAAAATTATAAAAAAAATCATTCAAACTGGCAACCGAGGCGTCATCACTGCTTCTTTGACTGAAGTGGAGAGACGCATAACATCCTTAATTAGTGTAGAATACACATTTGGCACTGACTGCCCGGATGCTATGCCATTTCCTTTTTTATTATTAGAATCACTTGCACACTAGAGCATTAAGAGACATTTTTAGTACATCAATTTTTTTTACAGATGGTGGCAGCTGCAACTCAAGTGCAATCAGTCGCTGCCAGAGGCAGGCAGGCTACAAGCCGAGGCGTGGGTGCTAACAAATGGAGTGGATTTATTGACATCTTCGTCATTATGAAATGAAAGGACGAACATATTGAGCGGTTCTTTACTCTTCCAGCTCAACTTGTGGTCAACTTTTTCTATTTTAAGACCTTGCAATATTAAATCATCTTTGATTCGATCTGGCTGGCAAGAAGAATGTGACTTTTTTACTACAACTCTTATTGGCCTAGCCTGTTTGTTCTCAATGTGTGCCAATGATAGTCTTTCTCTGTCAAAAACCTAGCAATCACTCTATAAGAGTCATCAGTTTTAGCATTGATCTTCACACAGTCTCCGTTCATTATTTTGGCGGTGAATGATTCAGTTGGTTGAGTTTCAGTCAGTGAGTCGTAAAACATTTAATAGCTCTTGACTCCGTCTATAATGATTGGCGGTGGTGCACGCACTTTTTTGACTAATGTCTGTTCTTTCTGCAATGATTTTTGTTGTTGGGCGTTCGTTCCGGCTTGTTGTGGCGGAGAAAGGGAAATGTGTAGCGTCCTTTTTTTCCTACTTTTGGCCCTTATCCACTCAGTCTCTTTAGCGAGTTCTTCCTCTTCTGTGCAATACTCTACGTTTTCTTTTTCAGACTGAGCAAATCGTATGTTGCTCTTATGTTCCAACTCCTTGGGGCCATTATTTCCTTGTTCCTTGCTTGAGCTGGGATTTTTATTTCGGCGGTTTTGTAGTTGATACTGAAGGTTTTGTATTTGGACTTGCAAATCAATAACAAGAAGTGCCAGCTTTTCTCTTTCTAATTTTTCTTGGATGTAACTGTCATACAACAGCTTTTCCCGATCAGTTTTATTTTTTATTTTTGTTGGCGACATTTTAGGTTAAATAGGCACTACACCTTCACAATTAACTGATTGCACTGTTTACACTATAAATAATAAATAACTGGGTCATCGCGGCGACCTTGACCAACTGATTTCGCAACGCGACGACGACGGCGTTATTTTGATGCGCCAGCGAATTACGCTTACGTAGCGCGAATGATAGGTATACGACCGTTTTCTATAGAAGTCAAACACGCAAAAAGCGCACAACAACATTATGTATAACGATATTGTATATGTATACAAACAACACAACAACAACATACCTAACAATGTAACATTGCTCAAACTAAAGGATATACTGGATTGAGAGACAAAATTAAATCTTCCGTTGGAAAACTGTTATCCCCATACATGGGCATAGGTCACAGTCATTTTACCAACTGCAAATAAGTTTATGATCGCATTCTTTTTCGTGATGTAGGTACAAATTTACGGTTTTCGGTATTTTTATTTTATTTGTGCTCTAAGATATCGCTTCTTGCCAATTTTCATGATTCTAGGTTAAAGGGAAGTAGGGAATGTTAGGGTTTTGATTCCCTTGCGAGTGACAAAATATGAATATGACTTAGAAGTTTAATTCTTTCGCAACTCCAAGGTAAAACAGACCTGGATTTTAATTTCAACTTTTCTTTCTCTACATTTATGATTCGATCACGCAAGGAAACTCTGTGCTTAGCCCTCTCCATTGCTACAAATAGCAATGGAGAGGGCTAAGTTCGGAGTTGACCCAAAGGTGACTGTAAACTTGCTAGACCTATTGTGAGCGACCACATCTAAGAGCCTTACGTTATCACTGGCAACACACACTGGTCATGGAACTTCGTCTTGAGACACTGTGGTAAGTTGGACGAGAAGATTCCCGTAAGCTGCCCAGCCGAGTCGGATTCGACGGTTGACCTCTTCCTCGAAGTTGGCCCTACCCAACTGGATTGTTTGTCCCACGTAGACATAGTCGTCCACAACTTCGAGTATAGAGTCTCCGGATAGGAGTGGGTGCAACATGGGCATTTAACATAACCTTGATTTTGTCCATGTTCATCTTAAGACCCACTCGTTCGGAAGCTCTACTGAGGTCATCGAGTATTGTACTGAGGTCCTCCATGGTCTCAGCCATGACCACTATATCGTCGGCAAACCAAAGGTGAGTGATGTACCCACCATTAATGTTGTAGCCTAGCCCTCTCCAGTCCAGAACCTTGAATACATGTTCTAGTGCAGCGGTAAACAGTTTCGGAGATATGACGTCTCCCTGTCTCACACTTCGCTGCAGAAGGTTGAATTGCCGAGGTCTGATCTTAAAATTGAACTGACATCTTGGCGTTTTTGTACAAACACTTCAACACTTCGATGTACCGGTAGTCGATTTGGCATCGTTGGAGAGACTGCAGTACAGCCCAAGTCCCGATCGAATCGATGATTTCTCGTAGTCCACAAAAGCTAAGCAAAGAAGCAGGATGTACTCTTCGGTCTTCTGTATAACCTGCCACAGGGTACGTATGTGGTCTACGGTGCTGAAGCCTTTACGGAATCCGGCTTGTTCGGGAGGCTGGAAATCTTCACAAATGCGCGCCAGACGATTCGTGATGACTCTTGAAAATAGCTTGTAGATATGGCTAAGAAGTTAGGTGGGCCTATAGCTTTTCAGTAGGGCAATGTCACTCTTCTTGAAAAAGAGTACAACCACACCCCTGCACCATACCTGTGGCGATTTCCCCTCGAGTAGGACGGAATCAAAGAGATTCTGTAGGGCCTTAAGTACTGGTTTTCCACCCGCCTTCAGGAATTCGGCCGTCATCACCCGTTGCCTTGTTGTTCTTAAGCTGTTTAGGAGCCATCCTAATCTCGTGAAGGCTGACGTCCGAATGTCTTCGAGATAGTGTCGGGTCAATCTAGCTCTAGGGTCATTTGCTAGATTCGCGACGGGTTTACGGGTTGACGTTTACAACTGCCCATAGAATCTCTCTATCTCCCCCAGAAACTCCGGTTTGACGGATACGATCCTGCCATCATTGGTCTTCAGTTTAGTGAGCTGGCTCTGCCCAATAGTCAAATCTCTTGCAAAGACCTTGGAGAACTTATTCCGCTCAATCGCGACTTTAATACTTTCGGTATTAAAGCGGCGGAGGTCGCTTTTCAAGGACTTTGAGATTTTGCTGATTGAATATTTAGCTTCCGGTATTTCAACGCATCTTCTGAAGACCGCAGGATCATCTCACGCCACTCTTTCATGAGCTTAAGAGTAAGATCAGAGAGCTTTTTGTTTCTATCTGTACGGCGGGTCTTGAAAAACGATGACCCGACCGTATGAATATTCCACGAACCCATTACTGTATTCGTCCACGAAGCTCCCTAGGCACTCAAAACGATTCTGGAGTTTGAGCTGAAAGCTCTTGGGGTTTTGAACCTGAATCCGTACTGGACAGAGCGTAGACTTCATCAGTCGAGACCTTTCTAGGTTGATATTAATGTTCAATACTGTTGGTGTCAGAGACATCATTGAAGATTTGCTTCTTGGTTGACATAATGAAGTCAATCAAATTTTTAGTTGCACCATCAGGGCTCTGCCAGGTCCTCTTCCCGTGCTCACGCTTTCTGAAAAAGGAGTTCATCATATTGAAGCCCTCCTCCTACTCCATAAAACTGGCCAGTAGGTGACCCCGGTGGTTTCGACGTCCAACTCTAAACTGCCCACTTGCAGCTCATCCTCGTATCGTTTGCCCAGTTTCGCGTTGAAGTCCCCCATGACAACGGTGAAGTGAGTTTTGAAACCATGCATGGCTCTAGAGATATTCTCATACATGGTCTCTATCTCGTTGTCGGGTTGTGCCGAGGTCGGGGCGCAGACCTGTATGACATTCAGCAAATATCTTGAGATATTCTGAATATATGCTACGCCACCCTGGTCGACACACTCTCGATCTTCACCAAGTTGTTTACAAAAGAACTGTGGACGATAAACCCGACACCACCCTGGGACTGCCAGTCACCCTCACGGAAATAGAGCAGGTTACCGGATTTGAGGATTATCGACTCCTTCGGACTTCAGATAACCCTTTAATTCTCCATCATAACCTGCTCAATTCTTCCTCGAGCTCGGCTATCTTCTCGTCGATCCGGAGTGTTCGCGTGTTGTATGTTGCCAGGTGCAGTCGTTTGTTTTTATTGGGGTAGCCGGAGATTCTTCGCACCCCTTGTCACGCCATCGCCACACCGCTACCGCAGTCGAGGGTAGTCGGGTCCGTTTTTTTGTTGTGCTATTAATTTTGGTTTAGGGAGGTTTGCCGTAATTGCCATGCTTAGGTAGCGGGTTGGCAACCACAATTTTTTGTTTAAGTGCACAGAGAACGCTGCTGCCCATTCTCTGGTGTGACCCTTAGTCATCTCTTATGAAACCCACGGGAACATATGGGATGGTGAAATTCTTTACGTCCGTCACCATACGGTACTCATTACTTTACTGAATATTTAAAATCATATTGCCATAACCATAAGCATAAAAAGTATGCAAAATTATTTAAAAAAATATCTATTTTTTTTTATTAATACAAACAAGTTGTCCTTAGGATTACACAAAGCACACCATCAGACCCCTGGGATCTGTCTTAGCATGCCATGGTCTGGCATTTGATCAAAGCACTATTAATAAATTAAGGTTTAATCAGGTCGATGTGTTGTTTCAGCTGGCGCTTCACATTTTTACTGCACATTGAGTCTCTGATGTCTAAGAGAATTTGGTTTAGTAGATTAGGCATTATGACAGATGTGGTGCGTCTACCATAAAAATTATATTTCCGTGGCACTTGAAAGGATTTTGTTTTTGCTTGTCGAGTATTCACATCATATTTTATTGGAACTTGAACATCAGTGTTATCGAAATGTTCTATGAGGAACAGGTACTTAGCGCGGGCTAGAACAGGTAACACTTTACAATGTTTGAATATACCTATATCATTTTCGCGGTATTTATTTTTGACATATTTTGGTACTACCAGCTTCAACAACCGTGTTTGAAAATTGTGTATTTTATCGAGATAAGTTTTAAATGTGCGTCCATAGCTGGTAAGTCCATATGAGATTATCGATTTCGCAAGGGCTGTGTACATTGGAAGGAGGGTTCTCTTAGGTATATTCCGCTTTATAATGGAAAATTTGGTGAGTATTGCACGCAACATGCCGCATACAGATTCCACCTGATAACTCCAGTTGAAGCGATTATCAATTATTGGGACAGGTTTGGTATGGGACTTGCTCAATCAATCAAAAAAATCAAAAATCAATTTATTTTTATTTTACATAGGCCTACATGGGCACTTATAAAACGTCGACAAAAGGTGCACGGTTCGGGTTGGTCGTTTCCTATGGAGAAGAACCGGCAAGAAACTCCATGGTTACTCTTTTAAAAATGGTTTCGTTTTACAATATTTCCATATTACAGCATTAGTACTATGGGGGGACAACGTAGGCCCGACAATAAGTCGTAAGGAACTAAAAAAAAAAAAGTTTATATAATATATAACAAAGTTAACAAATGTTAACTAACATCTTGAAGGCCTACAATGTTCACACATTCACAAAATAATCGGTAAAAGAATCTATACAAAGTTAAAAAAAAATAGATATATATATATATATATATAACTAACAAGACTAAATTTAACATGTGGCACAAATGTTGTTATCAGTGCTGTAACTATTCTTTGCAAAGGGCTATAAAGGTGATTGCGAACTATTGTAAAAAGTCCAATTAAAAGAAGAAAAACAAAAAAAAATGAGATTGAGAATAGTTAGAGACATCCACATATTATCAATAGTCGAACAAAGGCAGTTTAGCACATTTGTATGCAGACAATCATGACTATGCGCTTTGATTTGAAAAGAAAGGGAGGAATTTATATGACTTGAGTGCACGTGTATCACTTTAGTTTTTTTGTGGATTCAGAACAAGTCCCATATCATGGGCCCATCTGGCCATAGAAGTAAAATCCTTAAGGATTCTCATTCTGCGGCCATATAAAGGTCTTTGTTAGCAGAGACTACACAAGTATCATCAGCGTATTGGTAGAGGGAACAGTATTTTATAATATTATCCAGGTCGTTGACATAAGCCAGCTAGTGGAGGGGACCTGTCACGGATCCTTGGGCTGTGCCTTGCGTAACTTTTATGGGTCTGCTTAGGCTAGGGCCGACTTTGACGTGATAACATCGGCTACGAAGATATTCTTTACACCAGTCTAGTAATTTTCCTCTTATTCCGGTGTTTTCTAGTGTTTTTAATAGCGTATTGTGTCTGAGTGTGTCAAACGCCTTACTAAAATCAATAAATATTAGTATCACATGCATCTTGTTGTCTAGGTGGTTGTTAACCTCGTCGGTAAAATTGGATAGTAACTGATCTGTGGATTTCTTACTTTAGAAACTATATTGTGCTTTGGAAACTATGTTATTGTTACGATAAAACGAGTGTATTTGGTCGCAGATATATTTTTCAACAATTTTATTAATGGCTGGTAATATTGGTCTATAATTTGCTAAGTCATTTAATTTACCTTTTTTATGAATAGGTCTAACTATACCGGTTTTTAAATCTAATGGATACTTACCTAGTTCAATACTCGCATTTTGTTTTGGTTTTTGGGTTCTTCAGGGTAAAAATAAGGCGACTCTTCCTGGTGTACAATATTTATATTTCTTTGGGATGCTTCTAATTACAGTTAAGATACTACTAGTTGAGTTACTTTAAAGGTTGGAGAAAACCGTTATAATTTGAACTATCAAATAAATATGTGGTGCTAACGACAAGAAGTTGTTCTAGAGTCCCCTGTGTGGTGGTCTGACATCGGTTTTATTCAGGCGGAGCAGCGCCATCTCGTTCTTTGGTCCGGAACTAGCGAGGATTGATGCTAGCCGACCGATGTACTTCGTCTGCGGGCGCGCCGTTGCGTTGCTTAGTCACCAGTTGGCGGTAAATGTCGTTAACATGCCGGCGGGCTTTGAGAGCTCCACAACTGCTCTCAACGTCCTTGAACAGGCTGCGTTGCTGCTGCGTCCTCATCATTGGTGGAAGGCAAAGGGCAAATCTTCGAGAATGCCCTCTCGATGACCCCATTAGCTGTCCGGATACTGGCTACTCGGGGTACGCCGTCTTTCCCTGGGAACACAGACAATATTCTTCCCAAACGCCATTTCAGCGGTGGGAGATTATCTTCTTTTTTAAGCACCAAAGTGTTGGGTGCTAAAACTCCTTTGGACTGCTTCTATTTTGTGCGGGTTTGCAGTTCTCCAATGTACTCTGCTGACCATCGCCTCCAGAAATATTGCCTCAGTTGTTCTATACGCAGGTAGCGGGATAATGCGTGTAGTGGAGTACTGATGACGTCTTCGCTCGCATGTGAGGTCAGCGGTCGGCCGATCAGGAAATGTGCAGGAGTGAGGGGGGTATAATCTGATGGATGGGGACAGACAGTACATAGGACGGGAATTTAGGACGGCTTCTATTTGTGCTAGAACCGTACTGAACTCCTCGTAGGTTAAGTGACTATTGCCTAACACCCTTGTAATGTGATGTTTACAGGATTTCACGCCTGCCTCCCATAAACCGCCAAAATGAGGTGCATAAGGTGGTATAAATTTAAATTTTATACCATTAGATGAAGCATAATCAATAATAGGTTGAGACTTCTTAGATAAGAAAGTTGTAAGTTCCCTTTTAGCTCCTACAAAACTCCTACCATGGTCAGAAAATATACAATGTGGTTTTCCGCTACGGGAAATAAACCGCTTTAAAGCTGAAATGTAATATTCTGAGGTTAAATTAGTGACAAGTTCCAAGTGCAAGGCCTTATTATCAAAGCAAACAAATAAGCATAGATAGCACTTTTCAAGTTTAGAGCCTCTGCCTTTCCGGTTTAAAATATAAAGTGGTCCTGCATAATCAACACCGCTGTTTATGAAAGGGAAATCTAGATTTCCCATAATTGGTTGCACTGTTTTACAGATCTGATATTTGTACCTTTAGAGCGTGGTCTTCAATCTCTAGGCAGATATTCTCTACAAAGTTATTTTTGTCACGGCGGCAGTGCTGTTGTATCTTCCGACTCAGATCAGCATATTTTTGTCGGTCTCCTTGTGTTTTATGTCCCAGCATTTTAAGGTCTTTCCGCTCCTTCTCCAGTTTCCAGGTATCAGTGCTAAGCCATGTTTGTTTGCAAGTGGGTTTTGATTGCTGACCTGTGATTCCATCCATGACTTTCCACGTCAAGTCCTTGAGATGGTTCCAGTGGACATTCGCGCCTCTGTTAATGGGGAGTGGTCTATCTGCGATTGCGTTCTTAAGATCTTTTTGGAACGCTATTTTCTCTGGCTATGTCAATGTTCGTGGTCTCAGGGGAAGATCTTTTTTTACCGCTTTTAGACGCAGGGAAAACTTTGCAACGAGAAGGCAATGGTCCGATCCGCAGTCGGCACCAGAAAAGGTTTTCACGTTCGAAATTGAAGTTCTCCATCGGCTGTCAATGATTACGTAGTCAATTTGGTTACGATGTCTGTCGCCTGGAGACTTCCATGTGTAAAGACGTCTTGGGTGATGTTAGAAGCAGGTGTTCATTATTGTGAGCTTCCTTTCGATGCAGAACTCCAAGAGCCGCTGGCCTCTCTCGTTCCTGGTACCAATGCCATACTTTCCGATCGTGTTTCGGATGTGATCGTCTTGCTGCGTTTTGCCAATTTTAGCATTCCAGTCATCGATTATTAAAGTGATCTCGCGGTTTGGGATATTGGTCAGAGTAGTTTCCAGGACAGCATAAAACTCGTCGATAGTCTCATCACTAGCACTGGAAGTGGGAGCATACACTACGACAATGTTGAGGGTACAGGGTCTCGTGTTAAGTCTCAGAGTCATTATTCTATCAGATACAGGGTTATAACCAAGTACATGCTTGTTGAGATGGCGAGACACCCACACAGCAACTCCGTTTGTGCTAGAATCTACAGAGCCCGAGAAGAACATGATGTTTCCGTTGGAGGTAGTTTGATGTCCTTGTCCTCTCTTGTGAGTTTCAGTCATTCCAAGCAAAGTCAGTTTGTGCAACTCTGCCTCCCTCTCCACAATTTCCAGTTTCCCCGGGGCAAGTAATCTACGGACATTCCACGTGGCAAACCGTCGTTGTTCACGGATTGAGATTTTACAGTGTGGTTCACCAGTAGCATATCCACTATCCAAAACCTGGTGGTCCGTCTTAGTAGCAGCTTCGGTAGCCAATTTCACACCTCTCGGCCCGGTAATCAAAAGGCGCCGACTGTTAGTCGGATCGTCCAACAAATTAGTTTTATACGTTGTGCTTTCCATAGGGGTTTTCTTGGGTAAATACATCGTGGTGGCTACCCGACTCCTTCCACGGCAATATTTTTGTGGTAATTTAAGACCTCATGGTCATTGAATACCAAGGTGTCGGGATAGTTGCCGCCGCCCGATACTCGGCGTTGAACATTTTACAGTTGGTCAGTTCTTCTCCAGACAAACCCTCCTCCTTTTTCATCCGGGCTTGGGATTGGCGCACTTTCCCCACTTATTTTTAATGTCAAGTGGTACTTCGTCGTCCCAATCTAGTTTGCACAACCACAGTTTCTGTAGTAGAATCTTTGCTTTAATGATAACAGGGCTAAGTAATCCTAATGGATTGTATAATAGGGGTCGGCGAAAACTATGGTATGGGTTGAGTTATAAAAAATATGTTAATTTAGAGCAATTATTTAATTACAAAGGTTAAAAAAATAGGATAGTAGAAACTTTTTAAATTAATTACAGTATAAAAACTTGACACAATTATCAAAAATTGTTATTTTGTATTTATGTAAATAAAAATAAAAAAAACAAACTGTTACTGACCTGGGTATCGAACCTACCTCACAACAATGCGCGTGAGGAAGGTTCGATGGTCAGTGTTGACTGTATCCTGTACTTTGTACTTACAAGTTCAGTTTCTGTATAGGTTTGTGTTTAACTTGAAGCGGCTGGGGTAGTGACCGCGCCAGGGTAAGCAACACTTACCAAGGTCAGTCTTGGGATGGGTGACCAATTTTTTTTTGGATCGCTTTTTTATGGATAGGTGACCCCGCCAGGTTAAGCAACACTAACCAAGGTCAGTCTTTGGATGGGTGACCATTACCACAAAAATTTTGATCACCCATCCTAAAGTCACTTCGCTAGATTAAACACCATCTACCAAGGTCACCCATCCAAAAACAAGCGAACCCAAAAAAAGTGGTCACCCATCCAAACACTGACCTTGGTAAGAGTTGCTTACCCTGGCAGGGTCACCCATCCAAAAACAAGCGAACCAAAAAAATTTGGTCACCCATCCCAAGACTGACCTTGGTAAGTGTTGCTTAACCTGTGTTCGGTCACCTATCCAAAAACAAGAAAACCAAAAAAAAGTGGTTACCTATCCAAAAATCGTCCTTGGTAAGGTTTGCTTAACTTAGCGGCTAAACCAAACCTGCCGCTCAAGATAAAATACTATTTAAAGTTATTGATTACGTTATAGTAGCGAATGAAGTGAATGAATACCAGCTAGGGTGGCCAATTACGTAATTTCTCGGTGATGAAGTGTTGAGAAACGCGCTGACAACTGACGGCTGGTTAATTTGTGACAAATTGTCTGCTAATTTGAGATGTGACGTCTACTTCAGAAACCGGCCCTAAGTATTTCTAGAGAGCCTTTTACAGATTATTGAATAATTAACTTTTTTAAATGCAACATATCAGCCTTGAGAAGCTACCAAAACCTTTAAACATCTTTAATCACACTTTTAAAAAAAAAGCCATTGTGCTACTTGGCGCGAGGACCGCTGCCGGACCGATATAATTCTATTTATTTTATTAACCTCGTAACAATCGTGTTACGACGACAAAAATATTATTATTTTATGATTTCCCGTTCATAATTTCGATATTGGATTCAATGATAATAAAATACTTACCCTGGGTGACGTAAAATCGGTCTGGCTGTGGTTTGGGATATCACAATATTAGAGAACTGGGTCATAACACAAACCATAGCTTGTACACTATAAGGATTTATATATATAGTATTTATTATTGTAATATTTAATTTATTAATATGTATGTTTATGAGAGTATTTATTGATTATTTATATTTTATTCTATTTTATAGTAAATTGTTTGATATGTTTTTATTTTTAATGCCCCTCTACATTCGGTATCTACATATCTTATTTTCAACTCTCCTCTCGAAGGTATGCTGGAAGAGATTTCTTTGAAATAAGAAAGAAAGAAAAAAAAATATTTATTTTTTATTTTATAAGCGTACCTTTGTACCTATTTTCTGTTCCTTCTTCTTATTGTCTCTTCATTATGTGTGTGTACATTAATGGTTAAATAAATAAATAAGGATAGGATAGTTGTTCCAAAGCATTAAAGGCAAGATATGATCACGGTATTCATGAAAGTCATGCTGGTTTTGTAAAGAGTAAACAACGTGCTAGAAGGGTTATGTTTTGACCACGTACGAGTATGTCTGTAGACATAGAAAACTTTGTGTTAGGCTGCAAAGCTTGTGAAAAGTTCAGATCACCAAACGCTAAAGAGCCTTTAATGTCTCATGAGGCGCCAGATATTCCATTTCTCAAGTTGGTGTAGATATTTCTAAATTTTCAGGAAAGGATTACTTGGTATTAATTGATTATTTATTATTCAAAGTGGATAGAGGTCAAATACTTAAAACTGCATGCAATCTTATTAAACAGTTTAAAGTAATTATGATAGTTCATGGGATTCCAAAGTTCTGTGTAAGTTATAATATGCCATTCTCCAGTTTTGAGTTTAAATAGTTTGCTAAAGAGTATGATATTGAATTGATTCACTATAGTCCTAGATTACAGAGACAGAGACACTATAGAGATATCCACAGTCAAACGGTATGTCTGTAAAAGCAGTAGGAATTGTAAAGTCATTGCTAAAAAATGTAAAGAATATGTCACAGATTTTGCGATGGGCTTGTTAGCGTGCAGAACTACACCTGAAGCAGTACAGTCCCACTGAGTTACTCATGTCAAGACTCCTTAGAAATACATTACCATGTGTATTTGATAAATCAAAAACAAAGTTACCTATTGATGTCAAAGAAAAATGAAAACAATTACAGAAAAGTATACACAGAATTATAATAGGACAGCTAAAACTAAAAAATCATTTCAAAAGGGGGAGAAGGTTGTAATTCACAACAGAATTTGCCTAATAACATGGTTGCCGCGGAAAGTTTTTGAGATTAGAAATAAAACAAGAAGTCGTCATGCACAGAGCGTCTTTTATTTAAAACGCAAATATACCAATTATATTAATTAATGTTCTACGAGTAGTTGTTCTGTGTCTTCGCTCAAGCTCGATGATGATGAAGCTGCTTCGTGTTCACAAACGAAGAAGCTCTTCGTATCACAGTTGACGTTATTAAGTCGTCCGGTGTAGAACATGGAGCCGCACTGTTTATCATCGTCTAAGTCCGGCTGTTCGTTGCCCCACCAGACTCTAGCATCATTCATCAGTGAACCTGTAAAAGGAAATCAACAATTTGATCTACTTGCTCATTACGACATGCAAAATATCGAAGCAACTGAATACCAATATCTTTTTAAGGTAAATATTGTTTAAAGAACCGTTTGTTTTATTAAACTAATATATTCAATATAAAATTCCTTAAACCTTTTTTAAACGTTGATATACCTGTATACTCTCTGATATTCAGGTGTTTTTTTTAGGTTTCCGTACCCAAAGGGTCCAAACGGAGCCCTATTGTTCCCGCAATCTATCGGTTCGTCTGTCTAAAATCTATCTATGTTTTGATTGGTGTACGATGAGCATTTCAGGCGAAAGATGCCACTGCTGGACATAGGCCAAGTATCGCTACATCGGTGTACGATAGTGAAATTTATAATATTAAATAGGTCACCTGTGAAGTGGAATGTACGAATTGTAAGTAACAGGCAGAGCAGCGCATTAAATGTTTATCGTTTTTTATGATATATCCACGTACCTTTAACTGTCTGCCATCCCTCGTTTTTTTTGTTATGAAAGCCTAAATGAAATATTCCTCTTTGGTAATTCCCCGCAATCCTTCGTTTCGGGGCGGTCTCAGTTAAATTGACAAGGAAATCAATTTCTTTCTGATCATTGATCATTGCCAGAGAGGACTGTTCTGTTCGGCACACGGCGTATGCATCATTCCAGTTTAAGGGTGTCGTGTGTAACTTGTAGCATTTTCCAATATCCTTATTGAAAGTGTAATCTGAAAACAGGGTAACTACTAGGGACCTTCATATGACACAACACCATGCAGTGACTTAAGTTTAAAAACATCCACAGTCGCTCCCATGAACTAATAGTAAGAAATTATGTCATGAAATAGTTCCATGAACATTAAGAACAATTAACATTCAGGCCCAATGTGCTTTTCCCTAAGGCCCAGAAGTCCCGGGCTTAGGGCGGCCAGATATAAGGGACGACCAATCGTGTAAAAATACTTATGATAACCAGAAATAGATGGGTGCCGGAGGGTGTGCAAGGAGGTGCATTTGCACCCCCCTGGCTTTCAATAAAAGTATACAATAAAGTAAAATAGTTAGGAAACCTAGTGTACAAGAGGCGAACAGCAAAAATTTTGCATCTTCCTTCTTTAGTTCGCAAGCTTTACTGCAGTCAACAAAGTTTGTTCCATAATCTGTTTATGTTTTTTTTTTTCTTTTTCTATGGTTCATCAATAGGATGGATCTAATCTTATTACAATCTAGTCTTATAAATAGACTAATAAGTAATTTAATTATAACCTAAACTAATATTACATTGTCTTTACTAAGACTGTGTCCAATAGCACCTTTCTTATAGTTTATGAATGGGCTAAAGAAAACTGTTCGAGGCTGATTGCTGATGATTGCCGCCACTGCTGTGGTGGATTTGCAGATAGAGAGGCAAATAAATAACTCAAGAAGGAAACTGGTACTTACGGGGCTTGGCTCCACTCGAGATCTGCTTACTTCTTGTGAGCCTTGGCAATCAATTTACATAAAGTATTTTTGTGTCATTCTAGTGTGTCTTGTTACAGAGATTAATACTTACCCAAATTAGGCATATTGCAGTGATAGTTCCACTGCAATGTCAGAAGTTTCTTCTTGCAAATGAAGGAACTCTCGCCGGAGCAATCGCGATCATACATATGGCCATTCGGATACAAAACCACGCAGTCCGCTCCCTCTCTATCATAATAACTTTTAGGATATCTATTGTTTGGTTCACCTGTCATCCATTTATTGTACACTTCAGAAACTAGCTTACCTGTAAATGAAATATTATATTTTTTTATTAATTATTAATCCTATTCAATTTGAAACCCTATCCACTAAATGCCATTAAGGTTCATTAAAGCCAAAGACCCATCAAACCGACCTTTTCTTAAAAAAGTTATATAGGAATGGCTCATTTTTTTTTCTTCTTTAACAACTGAGCCGATGCCGACTATTATGCCAGTGTCATGTAGGGACGATAGCGCGGTGAGGGCAAACTTCCCAAATCTATATAACCCTCAAGAGACTAAGGCCCAGTTTATCGTTCGCTAGTTACATTTCGAATCCGCTGACAATTTGTCACAAATTATCCAGCCCTCATTTGTCAACCCTTTTTTTTGGATTTCTCGAAACTGCATCTTCGAAAAATGACATAATCACTTGTTAGATTAAATAAACGGCTTCAATTTATTAAAGATGGCTACCCTAGCAGTATTCATTCGGTTGATTCACCACTGTAACGTAATCAGTATCTGTAAAAACTTTTTTACAAAAAAAAAGAAGTAATTTTTCAACATGTAGTGTATTTTTTTGGAAGTCGGTTTGTTTTTTTTTGTTAAAATGTTTTTTTATTTATCTAATTTTAGTTTTGATTGGTACCTCCAAATGCCATAAAAATCATATATCGCCATAGTACATCTCATGACGATTCCAATAAGAACAAACACGACTAGGATACATTGTTTTGTTTCGGAGTTCCAGTACCACTTCCGATCAGTTCGATGGTACCATCAGTACTATTCATTTATAAGTATTAGCTTCATCATAGTCGTTTAACTATTCGAGATATCGTAGACCCGTGACATGGAGTTCCATTGCCCATCTGTGAGTGTGAGTTTACATTGAATGGCTAGGTCGGTGAAGCCTAGTGTTCCACGCGCGCCTTAAAGAGATGTCAGCATAAACTATCGGGGTCCGCTAGGGCCAATGCTTGTCTGGGTCACGGATAAATTTGAAAGGGAGTTACCACGGCCCTGGTACAAGCAACTGAAGGAACACGGTGGGTTTTAGTCAGTAAAAGTCTGACACGCCCTTTCGCTTCACCCAGAGCGGGAGAAATCATTGGATGACTTCCCAGCCCAAAAAAATAAAAAAGCTTGGTGAAGCCGCTAAGTTAAGCAACACTTACCAGGGATGGCTTTTGGATGGGTGACCACTTTTTCTTTTTGGCTCTCTTGTGTTTGGATGGATGAACCCGCCAGAGTAAGTAACACTTACCAAGGTTAGTCTTTGAATGGGTGACCACTTTTTTTAAGATGGTTATCCATCACCACAAAAATATTTGAATTTGAAAAATAAATCGTTAAGAGGACGTCAAATTGACCGTTGTGAATCTGCAACCTTTTTGGTACAGGGTTGTTGTGGGCAAGCGTATTTATATTTTAACTAGCTTCTGCCAGTGGCCAACATATATAAAAGTATCCTATTCGCTATTCCTGACTATAATCTATTTCTGTTGCAAATTTCATTCAGATCTATCCAGCCGTATGAGCGTGAAGAAGTAACAAACATACTAACACAGTCACACACTCACAAACTTTCGCCTTTATAATATTAGTGTGATAGTAATATAAGAAATACCAGAATCACATACGTACCGTCAACTGTGTCAAACATTCCTTCAACCGTTAGGTCTGACAACCCTACGCTCACGAAGTCGATTCCAGGGTGGGTAGTGTTCCAGAATGATATAACAGCGTTTGCTTCCTCATCGTTATCAGAGTAAAATAAACTGGCGCCTTCCAGAGTACACACTCTCTTGGCATCTAACCAATTCCGTGTTGTCTTGTGGATCTTATAGAAACATTCTAATGCTTCTATATAATGGTAATCATTCCGGAAAAACTTATGATCCCTTTGCCCATCTGCGAAAAAAGATCATTGGCTATTTTGTTACACTGTCATTATAACATACTACCCGGCCAAATAAAGTTTGCCGTCGACATCATGACATCAATCTGACGTTCGGCAAACAGATGATGCGAACGCGGGGCGCTGCACGAGTAGGTGGGAGTGATAGTCATCGGCAAACTTTCTGCGGACGGTTAATATAATTTATCATAATATAAAATCAAGCTCATATTACTCCTTTATTTCGCTAGTAATGTTAAGCCTCAATAACTCTAGGTTCGTACCTAGAATATCGCAAATCTGTTATTTTTTGTACAGAACACCACAAAGCTCTCCTGCGTTTGTTTCGTGAGAATTTCCGTTGAGTAAAACTACACACTTGTACAAGAGGACTTTCATAAATTAATTAACTTTCATAAGTGAAAGATTATTGAGAACAGAAAATGTCGTTGACTTATTTATAACTTGGGTATTCGTAATAACTTCAGACTCTGTTTTATGATCATGTTGAGTCAATGGTGACATTTAGCGCTATTTTAAAATGGATGGGCGCGGCGACATCGGTTGAATCGGTGGATAAACTGAGGAAGGCCGTAATTTAATACTTTCAACTACGCGCTTGCAATTTTTGCCTTATTTTCGATTGAGTATTCGATATATCCTTCCGCGACACCACTGGATTTCCATCCGCTCTCGATTTGTTTGGTATTAAATTGTTAATGACAGTTTCTGCGTTTAACTTTACACTTTCTGGTGTTAATATTTCACTTTCACTGCTAGAATTACTCATCTATTATTCAATTTGTGTGGATCAAACTAAAATTGTCTGAAATAATTTGATAAAAAGTAATAGAAAAACGAATAAGATGTTCCTGCGTATTTATTTTTATTTGTTTAACCAATGCCGCGTCGGCAGGCGGCAAGCGCACTTTGTATTACCGATCAGGCTTTATTTCGAATTGCGTTCAAACTGCACTGCGGTAATATCTTATTCCTCTTTTTTTATATTTTTTATCAAAATTTTATAGACCTGTTTAATTTGATTCACACCAATTTAATAAAAGATGAGTTCTAGCAGTGAAAGTAGCCACCAGAAAGTGATTACACAGACAAAATTAAACTCAGAAACTAAACAATAACTTAAACAATTTACTACAAGTCGAGAGAAAAATATGTAAAAAAAAGCCTATGAAAAATTTATATAAATTGACTAAACTAATACACTAACTAGGACACTAAAACAAATTTGTAATTTGGATATGTAAATATAAATATTCGTCACTACTAAAAGCATCTCTTATTTATTTTTCTCATAGAGGGGATGCAAAGCAGAGCGTGCCATACGGTACCAAAATTATTTAACATCGAGCAACGTACTTTGAATCCTTCGCTACGCTTAGGATTCTACTCAAGAATCCCTCGCTCAAGAGCGTACTCTGGATTTACACAATCGCTGCCGCCCACAATACTTTATTTTGGTCCCTTGCGGCACAACCTACTATTTTACCATCTTCTATATAAAGTATATTTTCATCATTTGAAGCATTTGTCAGTAAACGTTTAGCCCAAGTCAGAACTACGTATGAGCTCGAAGACTTGACACCATGAGTCCCTTAGGTGCATAATTTGCTATTAATAATGCAATATAATAAAAATAAAATATATAAATTACAATTAATTACTCACGTGAAAAATCTGATGAAAAGTACAAAACAAGTAAGATTAACAATGTTCTAGAAAACATTCTTGTTTCTATACCGACATGCGCGGTATCTACTGAATGTATGAAGCGTATATCAGCTAGTAATGAAACCAAATTGCTTAGATACGACTTTATCATATTTTTTTTTTATCACATTAAACTTATCCGCAAAGTAACATTAATAATAAAATCTGGGGACACGGTAGTGCCCCGCCAAGACCCAAGTCCAAAAAAATTGTTTCGAATTTTTGGACCTTCATAGTTTTGGTCTGGATTACACTAGAACGCCCAAATTCTTAGCATAAAAATGTAGTTAGATGTATCAAAAACAAATAGTTTCATTTGTGGGAGCTTATAAAGTATTAGTTATTCATACCTGAAATACTTCGATGTTGTTATTGACTGTCTGATGACCATTAAAACCTCTGGGGTAAGCTGAAGTACTAGAAAGTTGAAATTTGGTATGGAGGCTAGAAATTTCCACAAACAATGTAAAAATCCACAAACAATGTAAAAATCCACAAACAATGTAAAAATTAAATCTTTTTTTATTTTCACACATTTTATATCTATACAGGCTAGGATTTCGGATAAAAATGAGAAATATGCAACTTTTCAACCATAAGAGGGGAATGATGTTGGAGAAGGAAAGAGAGATGTGTACTCGTATTTAAACTGTTTTGTTTCCTATAAAGGGCGATGCAGGTCGGGGATATTATTATGACATGCCAGATTCAAATACTGGAGTAAAGAGGCAACGATAGATAATTAGCTGTGAAAAAGTTAAAGTAGAAGCGAAAGAAATATCGGGCCATCCTACAAAAAGAAATGAAACCTCACCAAAAATATTAAATACTTGCAGTGCAACAGAGACTTTAGTGTTTAGTCTTTGGTGCACTGCCATATTTTATTTATTGTCCTCGTATGAATTTTGTTTTTTTTTTAATAAGCTTTGTTAAACTTTTGTTCTACAATAGAGCATACCTCTTCTTTCTATATCAATAATATTGGTCAACACGAACTTGTTTCCCTTATATCGTTATCTTAAAGGGGTGGAATTTCCAAAAACCAATAAATACATAAATTCTTTTTGTCAACCAACAGCGTAAATCTATATTTTCACGTGTCCTAAACTACAAACACACATTACAACAAACACAAACTGTAGAAATTGGTTATAAGCTTTCAACCTCCTTTTTACCCCCTTACGGGAGAAATTTCCAAAACCCATAAATACGTGAATTCTTTTTATCTACCAAGAGCATAAATCAAAAATTTCATGAGTCCAATTTCCAAACAGCAAAAAATTCATACGAATTTTCAACCCATTTATTACCCTTTAGGGGTAGAATTTCCAAAAACCAATAAATACATAAATTCTCTTTATCAACCAACAGCGTAAATCTAAAATTTAATGTGTCCAGCTTACAAACTGTAGAAATTGCATACAAACTTTCAACCCCCTTACGGGTGGAATTTCCAAAATCCAATAAATTCGTGAATTCTTTATATCAATCAAGAGCGTAAGTGTAAAATTTCACGTGTCCAATTTACAAACTGTAGAAATTTCAGACAAATTTTCAACCTACCTTTTACCCCCTTATAGGTAGCATTTCATCATTATACGTTAATCGGTTTAAGATATTTCGTGATGAGTGAGTGAGTGACCTTTCGCTTATATATATAATATTTATAGATAGATAACAAAGATCTGTATTACAAAAAATCTAAGGCATAGCACGCACTGCGATTTTGATTCGCGCGAATTATTTTCCGCGCGAATTTTTTAGTACTGTTTGAGGGCGATTTTTTTTCCGCAGTGCGTGCAGCTTCATACAACTCCATAGGCCACAGAACGCGCGGAAAAAAATTCGCGCGAATAAAAATCGCAGTGCGTGCTAAGCCTTATCAATCAGCGACCATTATTATTATTCCATTGTACAGAGGTCAGTTTAATAGCAATTACTGATATAAAATAAAACTGAACAGATATACCAGCTTCACTAAATTCTAAGCATTCACAGTTGTCTCGCTGGTGGAGTTAAGACGAATGTCGGCAAGTTACAACAATGTTCTCTAAAACGTTTTTAGTCCTTCTTCTGTGCGTTTTATCGGATTTCTCATGTGAGTACGTTTTATACATACATGCATGCGTTAAACTCACGCTTTTTGCCCATGGGGTTAGGCAAAAGATACAGAACGTCACTTATATTCTCCTTTTTAACCAACTTACCAAAAAGGAGGAGGTTCTATGTTCGACTTTATGCATGTTTTTTTTTTTGTGTATTTTCACCTATATCTGTCAATTCTGGACCGATACTGAAAATTCTTAATTAAATGAATTTTTTGATGGAAAGAGTATGTTTCGAAATTGGTCCCATTTTATTGTGGTGAAGATCTGATGAAGAATTTTGGAGATATACAACAGAAATCTTCAATAAATAACGGCAAATCTCTCGGGATTGCTGCAATTGCATGTCTGTTTATTGTTTATACCATTTCATAACATAACATTACTCCAGTACGCTCTAACGGGGTACGTAGATGTGTACAGTTCACCTTGGTACACTGTAATTTCACCGGTTATGTTCAGTTTCATGATATTCGGATAATCTGGTCTGGCTTATAACTACCTTTTTTTTTTTTGTTTCGGGGTGGAAAATCCTCATTGGATGTCCTCCGCACTGGGGGGCGAAGGGGTCTGTCAGACTTGTACTGACTAAAAACCACCCCGGTGTTCCGTCTCACACCTGCACCGGGGGTCGCTATACTTCCGCAACCCCCGGCTAGTGCCGGCCCGCCTCTGCGGGCCACGATCTCGGAGTGAGGTGTTGGACTCCCCCCGCGACGTCTAAGAGGGGCGCGCGTGGAACACTACGCGCCACCACCTCGGGTTCTGATATCTGGGGGGCGACGGACGTCTCCGAGTCCGTCGCCCCTGGACCCATTTAGGGAGGCTGGAAGAGGGCGTTGTCCGCCCTCCGCCGACGCCCGGCGCGTCTCCTGCGGATCGGGTTAGCGGATGAAATCTCCGTCTCCCTCTCCGCAGCTTCCTTCTGCGAGACGACTGTTTCGCAGAAGGATACCACCGCGTCCCAGGACTCCTCGCTGCCGACCATAGACTCGACTACAGCCGGCAGCGACCGATCACTGCCTACTTCAGAGATGAGGGCACGGCGTGGCTCCTCCCAAGCGGCACACTCTGCCTGCGTATGCCGCGCCGTGTCCTCCCGGCAGTCGACGCAGTGGTGACACCGGGCGTCCGGCTCCCTGTTTATGCGACACAGGTACTTCCCGAAGCAACCATGCCCCGAGAGCACCTGCGTCACCCGAAACGACAGGGAGCCGTGCCTCCTCCCGAGCCAGCGCTCGAGCACTGGCCGGACCGCCTCGATGGTAATGAGGCCGGGGGTAGGGCGTGAAAGCCTGTCCCGCCATTCCGCCACCAGGACCTCGCGAAGCTGAGACTGACGCAACTCTATATGTCGCTGCATCAGTCCTTCGCCCCGCGCCCGCGCTTCCTCGCGCCACCGATACAGTGACGCGAGTACCTTCGCCTCCAGGTCCCAGGGCGGGGATCCGGCCAGTGCACAAGCCGCCTCGTACGAGATCGTGCGATACCCCCTGATGACTCTGACGGCCATCGCCTCACCACCACCTTACTTTAACTACTGCTTATTAGGTAGGTACAACTAAAAATTGAAAATTAAAAACTTTTTACAAAAATATACTACGGACTTTCAAATAAGAAAACTATAATAAAGTGAAAATAACTTTATTTTTGGAAGTCGGTGTCCATAACGCAAAAAAAATGGTACCTACCAAAGACACCGACTTCCAAAACTTGAGTAATTTTTCACTTTCTAGTTTTTTTATTTGGAAGTCGGTAGTATTTTTTTGTAAAAAGTTTTTTATACATTCATACCACCATACATTTAGATGGTGGTGGATCTAAATAGATAGGATCAAAACGTGATATTTTAAATTATTATCTTCGTGACTTAGATAAAGAGTAGGCTAGGTTGGAGCGGTCAGTTCTAGCTTCGACGACGAGGTCGGGTAATTTTGTCATATGTTTCATGGCTAGTTTCTTAACCTTTTGGTGACTGTATTACGCCACATCCGTCTACCTCCTTGGAGAATTCAGACATGATGCTATATTAGGATAATCACACTACCATTATAAAGGCGAAAGTTTGTGAGTGTGTTAGCATGTTTGTTACTTTTTCACGCAAATTCTACTAAATGGATCTGGACGAAATTTAGCACAGAGATAGAATAGCACATATGTTATGTTTTATCCCGGCAATATGGGATTATTTACGAAACTGCCGCTGGCAGAAGCTGGGTATTTATAAAAATATAAATTTTTGTTGCTTTTCTAGATGGACAAAAAGATAAGAAGTTTTTCCGGAATGACTACCATTATATTGAATCATCAGATAGTTTCTATAAGTTCCACACGGAAGGAAAGACTTGGCATGACGCCAAGCGAGTATGTGCTTTAGAAGGCGCCAGCTTGTTCTACCCAGAAAACGATGATGAAGCTCTCGAAGTGATATCGTTTTGGAATAGTACCCACCCTGATTACTCTACAGTGTTTGTGGGAATGTCAGAACTGATGGCAAAAGAAGTATTTGAGACAATTGATGGTAAGTCGGTCCAGCGAATTAAATTTTGCAAGTATTTTGGTAAAACAATACTAAAACAATTCGGGACGACAATTTTTTTTTTTTTTTCATTATACTTGCTCATAAAGTGACACATAATGACACCTGTAATCAAACTGTAACTTTTTCGTTGCTATTATTCACAAGTGAGGTACAGAGTTTTTTTTTATTTATTGTTTGAGTTGCTTTGTTCTTAAAAAAGTTTCGATACAAAAAATATTGTGCTCGGTAGTAAAAATAAATTAATGTACCTATTGCTTCCTCATTTCATACAACTTCGTATTTAAATAGATAATTTCAACTTGTACGTGTTGAATAAATACAACTTTCATTCAAATATAGCATTTGTTTTTATCTGTAATAAAGAAAACTTGAAATTCCCCATTTTGTACATGGCTAAAATGCTATCCGCGAAAAAGAAAAAAAAATCCTCATTATTTTAGTCTATGGCCGATTGCCATTGTTAGAGGCGCGCGCACAGCGCCTCACCTAACGGCTCGGGTCTCAATGACGCCTCAGCGGTAATCACCAACATTACACACTTGTACCATAATGTACTAAATAAATGTCTTATCTTGAGATAAAAGCATCAGCAAAGTTGGCTGTATCACAAAATAACGGTTTTTCACATTTCTAGGTAAACTAGTTAGTGAGTTGTACAATAACTGGGAGAATGGTGTACCGCAACATAAATCTAATGACAACGACTGTGTTTCCCTGCAAAAAGATGGCCATATCAAAGATTACTCTTGCTATGGAAGAGCCTTCATTTGCAAAAAGAGTCTGGTGTCACTACAGTGGGACTATAACTGCAATATGCCAAATTTAGGTAAGTACCTAAGTTTTTAGTTTCCTTACAGAGACTAAAGATCCTTGCAGACTAAAACTGAAAGTTTGAAGGCATGTGACGTATGCCAATCCTCACTGGGCCCGCATGGTGGATTACAGCCCAGTACCTCATTAATAGAGAAGGCCTGTTTTCCAGCAGTAGAAAAGATATATGCTATTTGAATGATCGTGGGTGCCATCAGCTAAGAAACATACCTACTTGTTTTATGGTAATTTTGAAAATAATAGCTTGAGATGTTTATGTATCTTTATTAATAATAGTACTTCTTGTCACATTCGTGTTGCTGTTTGTGAATAATAAAATTTCGAATGATAAAATCGTAGGGCAACTGTTGTTCAGGGTCATAACACGTTGTTATTGCTGATGCCATCTAGCCGGTTTAGGCCGCATTTATTGGCTCCATTGTGGTTGCGAGCTCAGAGTTGCTGCTTTGTTGGACACATAAAAAAAGCAGCAAATCATTTGACAATTATATTCAACTTTGGCCGAAAAACCCCGAGCACAAAGCGGACACGGCAGAACACCTACGACTACACCATTTACCACGTGACAAGTAGCTGTTGGTGGTGCAGATTTCAGGTCTTCGGGTTTTTGGTTTAATTCCAATTGATAATTTTATCCTTATAGACCTGTCGCTACACATGGCATCTCCACTCGGGCCGATGTCGTTTATGCCTATTCAGAACAGCCTTGAAGTGCAGAAACTGTCCCCCACGCTTCCCTTTCTCTTCCTTCCTTCAGAATAGAAGATAATCATAGCTAGTCTCTGTTCCATCATACTTGCGACACCACCACACTACCTGAGCTGACGTCTCATCAAGGAGACTTCTATACCAAGGACCTTTGCTTTTATAACACGATCTGACCATCTGATGTTCAATATGGTTCGAAGACATTTCAGATGGAAAAGGTTCAAGGTCTATATATGCTTACGATAGAGGCACCACTTTTCCGAAGAGTACAGAAGGTTTGGGAGAGCTATTGCGTGTATACAGAAGTCATCGTAGCCAACCTGAGATCATCAGAACGGACAACTTTGGGATGCAGTTTACTTTATCTGTGACTAAAATACCAAGATACTTGATGCTCTCCACTTGCTTCAACTTAGGTACTGCTGCCGATTGAGAAGTCTGGTCTAACAGTGCGACTTCTACACCCATGGCCATAAAAGACGTCTTTTTATCCTCAACAACTACACCTGTTTCAAAACAAATTATCCTCTCCGCAGATTACGTTTTCAGTACGGATATTGGAAAATGCTACAAGTTCCACAAGACACCTTTAAACTGGAAAGATGCATACGCCGTGTGCCGCACAGAACAATCCCACCTGGCATTGTTCAGTGATCAAAAGGAAATGGATTTCCTTGTGAAGTTAACTGAGGAAGCACCCAAACTAAGGATTGGTACGGATTACCAGAGAGGAATATTTCATTTAGGCTTTCATAACCAACACAAGGAAGGCTGGCAGACAGTTAGAGGTTTGTGTCTGTCTACTTAGGTACCTCCTTACGCTAGGTATCATATTCAAATGTATTCCAAATTATACGCTAAAAAAATATTTACTTTTCTACCTTTTCTGATATTTAATTTAAAATAAACCGGATAAGTACGAGTCGAACTCACGCACGGAGGGTTCTGTACAAATAGCTACATTCACCAAAATAATCAAGGATTATTACTGAATTTCATAAACAATGCAACACACCATAGCACGCATTTGTAGAACCGAAAATTGCTCCAACGAAAACGTTGGAAAACTGTTACACTGTTACTTGAACAATAAGACATTGCTTCTTGCCAAATTTCATATGCGGCATAAACGGCCGTAGCTTTTGATTGCGTTGATTTTTCTAAAGCTCCAAGTTAGATTTTTCAAATCTTCAAGGGATTGCAGACTTGAGTATATGATATTTATTTCAACTTGTTATCTTTACGCATTCCTAAGTAAAAGGTCTTGGTAGACGGAATATCGTTTTTTTTGTGTTGTGACAAATTTACAGTTTTCGTATGTTTTCTTTTACTTGTGCTATTACTTAAATAAGACATTGCTTCTAGCCATGTTTCAGTATTCTTGGTCACCGGGCAGTAGAATAGAAAAGAAGAATATTTTATTGTACACCGTGAAAGTTACAGATCTCTTTTACAAGAAAATCTGAATTAGGCGCGGCGGAGTACGCTATATGTTTTGATTCTCTTGCATTTTATCAAATATGTGACCTAAACGGCCGTATCTTTTGATTGCCTTGATTTAGAAGTTTTATGTTTTGTCTGCTCCAAGGGATTGCAGACCTGAGTATATGTTATTACTTTCAACTTGATACCTCCAGAGAAAATTTTTGACAGACCGACAACGAAATGATCCTATAAGGGTTTCCTAGAGGAACGGAACCCTAAAAACAGCCATCAATTTACCATTTTTTTTTTGTCTTTTTTAGGTATACCGTTTAATGATGCTAGCACCTGGTGGGGCAACTACCAGGCGGATGTAGACAGTGTCAAACAGTGTGGCTCCATGTTCTACACCGGACGTCTGAACAACGTCAACTGTAATACGAAGAGCTTCTTGATTTGTGAACACGAAGCAGTCAGATCGAGCTTGAGCGAAGATGAAAGTTATTAACGACAAATTTGCAGCCTAATTGCGTGACATATAAATTCATAGTCGAACGTACTCTTTCATTTTGCCAATTCAACAGTATTCATTGCGTTTTTTACGCTGTCGAGTAGAATGGTTTTTAAACATATGAAGCAATGGATCAGGAGCTTGTTCCGTTTGCGATGGAATCTATGATTAAGTGTATTTCGCAATTAGGGTGCTGCCACTTTCTTGCTTACTTAAAGCTACTTTTTATGATTTTTTTACTTTATAAAATAATATTTTAGTAGAATCTTCAGTTGTTCTGCGTGTTCAGTCGTGTTTAGACCCTTTGCAGAGCAGCAGCTCTGTGGCAGTATCAAGAGTTCCGGCAGTACCTACCTACCAAACGATGTACGAATTGACTACCCTTTCCAGAATCAGAATTTTAGAACAGCTTTTGGCAGCAGATAATAATTGAATATTGTATTGGTACCTACTAGAAGAATAAATTAAAATTTCCTACCTTGAATTATCTTGGCTTTTCATTATACTATATAGCCGTTCACATCAACACTAACACCGAAATTAATTCCTTAGTAAAAATGCATTGTTGTAATTTCAACCTTTGGTTTAGACCCATATTTCATGTCATGTCCTCGAACTCGACTGGACCTCAAATCGACAGTTTTGATTTTGTGATAATCGTTATCGACTCCACAAAGTGATATTCTATTAGATATAATATATCTAAAAGAATATCACTTTGTGGAGTCCCTTAGCTCGGGCAAAGTATTTATTAAATACTATCGGATTGTACTTAAAGAATCTCTCAGCAGTACCTATCTAGAGCTTCTTACACTGAACCAACAATTAAGCTAAACTTACATGAAGAGGCAATTGAGGCATCTCTCTTATGAGGCACTGCAAGAAGTCATCTAGCTTCAAACTGTAATTCAAAATATAAACAAGTTAGTGAAATATTACAAAAATTAACATTCCTATACTTCATAAAAGATAGCTTGACAACAACGTGTGACATATGTCGCAGAGGACATATGTCAAACTGACGTATATTATTGTTACGTTATTGATAGCCTGTCGAGCGCTATTGTTACTATATTCAGTATCAATACAGTAACAATAACGAACTTAGAAGTTTCAAACTGGAAAATAGTTTTAAATAAAAACAAACAACAAATTATCAAACAAAGATAGCTTCGGTTGCGATTTTGTGAGTGTTATGACAGTATCACAGCGCGTTGCTTTTACTTGCGAAACAGGCAATGAATTAGTCATTCAGCCTTAAGATGTAATAACAAAAATGCATTATTTAAACTCTTATAACTATGAAATCGTTTGTACTTTCACTCTATTACATAAAAATAGACCTATATTATACATTTTAAGCCCATAAAATTCTCAGTCGAGATTTATCGATTGTAATTTAAAGAATTTGTTTCAAGCCTCAATCTGTCTACGAAATTGTGACGGGCGATGTTCCATTGAATCAGCGCTGCACGTTCGGTCGATCTCGAGGCTGTCTCGCTGACGAGCTCGTCGACGAGCACAGCCAAGAAACTGTCTCTTAAAGAATAGCATGGCTGATTGTCAACAATTGACGGAGCGCCTGATACGCATAGGTGCGTGTTATTTGATAAATTATGTAAAATTTATAATGAATTAATAGGAATAAATACTATATTCAACGCAAGTCACGCGTATTATTTAGTTCTTAGCCCTAAGGGTCATCACCATCACACCACACACTCAATTGGAACGGGTATCTTCTTGCACATTAAGGGTTCCTTATGGTCGCAAATTGCGCCATTAATTATTTATTCAACGCACCAAAGTTGCAGCAGTACACCGGTTTGTCCTGAAAGACCTGAAGGTGTGTTTGTAAGTTCAGTTAGAATAGACAAAGGCATTCCACTGAGACGCACTAGTTAATTTTAGTTCAATATGGTGCACTTGCACGATATACTGAACAAGAGGTTATATTGACAATATTGTATGACAGACTGCCAATTTAACCTCGTGTCAGCAACTAACTCTGAGTTAAGTTATATTATTTGTCTCTGGTGATGATAGATACACGGTTATGAGTTCACTATAATTTTATTATTTTACTATTCTAAATTATGAAGCGCATCGTTGGTCTAAGTAGAGATTACAGAGTAAGAACAAAATGTACGGGGACGAGACCATACAGCTCAGTGCGATGCGTCATCGGCGATAGATAGCCCGCAATGTTCAGCGTACACAAACGTTCTGCTCGCTACTGCCCAAGTAGTGATGTACCTACGAATTACGTTTTTTTATTATTGGTTTGCTCTTGACTCTAATCTAGGTCAGAGGTGACAGAGACAGAGTCGACGATATAGCGAGGTTACCCAAAATAAGCCTGTTGAAGCCTAACTTTGAAGAGATTCGGGTCGATTGCGTTTGGAAACACAGACGCAGGTAGTGAGTTCCACTCATTCGCTGTGCGCATCATAATGCGCACAGCGAATGAGTCCAGCCTTACCTGGTTGCCATTGCACCAAGCGCTTCCAAACAACTTTCATAAAAGTTGTTTGGAAGCGCTTGGTGCAATGGCAACCAGGTAAGGATGGTAACTTGCAGTGCATCTAGATGTCCGATGGTATAAGGGGGCCGGTGGGATGAAGTCGTGGAGTTCTTGAGCACACTCACCGAAGTACAGTCTGTGGAAGACCGACAAGCAGGCAACCTTGCGGCGATGAGTCAAGCTGTGAAGCTTGGCATCCACCAGTTCAACGTCACTAATCTCGTCTTGGCTCTGCGTTCCACTGAGTCAAGCGCGGCAAGCTGATACTTAGCTGAGCCATCGCAAAGGTGGCTGCAATACTCCATGCAGGATCGGACTTGCGCTTTGTATAGAGTTAAAAGCTGTCCAGGTGTAAAGCATCGCTTCACTCTATTAAGAATGCCCAGTTTTTTGGCCGCACTTTGGGCTTTGTACTCATTGGAGGCACTGAAGTGGAGACTGGATGTCAACTCCATGCCTAGGAGCTCGAGCCGATCAGTCACAGGAACAGACGCACCCCGAAAAACAGGAGTTTGATCGAAACGACTCTTTTTAGGTTAGGTGAATTACGGTTTACAATACTATCGTCTGAAGAAATGGAGCCCCCAGTTCTGGTGATAATGGCGAAAAACGCTGTTTTCAAATGTAAAATAAAATTTCAAAGCATTTATTAATTATGTTTAAAATGTATAAACAACATACATAAAATTTAATAGTAAAAAAGTTATTTTAATTGTAAAATATAACAAAACAACGACATATGTGAAAATCTGTCCAAAGAATAACGTCGGTTATGCGTAATAAACTAATAGTAGTTCTAAATTAGAATTGGCGTAATAACTAAGAGACAAATACTAACTGCTTCAGATTTCCACGAAAAACGACGGATTTGACTAACCGTCGCTGTACGTCGAAAATATAATTAAAAACGAATGCCACCTAAAATAACAATAAAATTCGAAATCAAATATTAAAATAGGCAATAATATCTCACCTGCCGTATGGATAAACTGATAAATGGTGCAATTTTTTGAAAAATCATAATTTTTTAATCATTTACAATTTTTATTCGCTGTGTTTAATTAAGTTAATATCCGCAGGGACCTTTTCAACGTCATAATTAATTTTAGTTTAATGAATAAATACTATTCTGTTTTTTTTTTTATAGCATATTAATTATATAAAAATAAGCTATCATTATAATTAGTGCCACGCACGACCTCACATAGAACATGGGCGGTAATAAACCCGTTGGCTTTTAAAGCACGACAAATCAATTCAAATAAAGCAATAACAAAAAATGTAAAAATCAAAACCGTCATTGTTCTATGACTATGACGATATCTACTGCATGGGGTGTCTCTCCTCATGTACTTCGTACATCGGGCTTAGCACTCTGCTTCTCGGCTGGCGTATAATAACGGCTGCCTAAAACCAACATCACTCGCAGCACTGTACCCGCTTGCAGGAATAGCCTCCCCCCTCCCCCTCCCCCCGGAGATCCGAAGAGAAGTGGCCTGTTCTTCCGTAAAACATAAGCAGGAGACAGATAGACGATACTCCTTATACAATATGGACAAATTATCAAATTAGATCCAAGTCAAATCAAGGCACAAGATACCTCTATTGTAGCATACAACCGCCTGCGCACGTTATACCGCCCCAACTTGGCCAAATTAAGTATAAAAAACGCGTAAAAATACGGTTATAATGAGCAATTCACTCGAACATTTCAAAGTTACAAGAAAATATAGAAACTTGCACAAAAAAAGACAATTATACCCCGTAATTTGAGGAAAATACAGTAGATTAACAAAAACCATTTGGTATTAATTTTATTATGAATAAGTATCTACTAATAATTTCTGTACAATAAGTAATTATATCCCATTAAAAACATAAATGTGAAAAAGGGAGCCAAGTTCAATACTAAGAATATGCGCGGTTGTTGACTCCGCCGACAAAAGAATTGAGAACTAAATGGGTTCCAAGTTCTGTATCCTAAAATTTATTTACAAGAACATAAAACATTCTAAAATAAATTTAAAAACAAAATTTCTTGCTTTTGCTGCTACAACAATATTTGTTTTCTCAAACATGCTTGGAAATTTGAGCATTATTTTGACAACCTTCTTCGAGATAAATCGAAATAGCAGTACAGGCCAAATACAGCAGCGGCCGGCAAAAGTTGTATGAAAATCCATATTTGTCGTTTGCAGCGGCCAAATAAATTACATAGTAAACTCATATCTGTCGTGTAATTTAAAAATAGAACGATCTTTTACTCCGAATCATGGCAACCAAGAAGGTAACTTATCAAAGGTTTTATTTAAATTTCGAACTGGCTTGCAAATAGAAAGCTGTGTATTGAAAAAAAAAAACAAATGAACACTTTAAGGCTTAGCACGCACTGCGATTTTTATTTGCGCGGATCATTGGAGTATTATTACCGCGTGATTTTTTTACCGCAACGCGTGCGGCTTCATACAATTCCATAGGTCACAGAATGGGCGGAAAACGCACGAATGCAAATCGCAGTGCGTGCTAAGCCTAACGCGGGAAAAGGTAATTATTGTTGTTCGTTATTGATTTTGAAAAGTAATTGTATTTGACAAAATGAGTTCTAGGTACCACTTAAATTTAATTTCCGCGCATTATTTGAGAAAAGCACTATACAAGCCTTGGCCACAACTAGGCATTGATGGACTTACGTATGTGTGCCTCGGCTTCGCCTCGGCTCACATTTACACGTTCGTCCATCAATGCCTCTTTTGCTGGCCGCTGCAGTAATGTACTATATTTTAAAATATAACTTCTTAAATTAGAAAAGTCGATTTTTACATAAAGCAGATAACTTAGGATAAATTATTGTAGCTCAAGATTTGACTTGGCTTACTACTACCATAATAAACATAATGCCGGTGAAAGTAACGTAAGTAAAGTAAGTAAGTATGATGTTTTGCACACCAAATGTCTTAATTTTTTGGGCTTCTACGGCCGACTTTCAATGTGTAACAAACCGTAAGAACCATCGAAACTGTCTGACTGCTGATACATCATGATGATGATCTTGTGATATTTCCCCAGGTAAAACGTATAAATTTCAGCTTTTATACTATGACAAAATTTACATCACAATTTATCATACTTTGAAGGTAGGGGGGTTGCCACGTCCGTACCGTCTGACAATGGACGACGTGATTTCTAATAATATTCCAAATAAAATACTTATATAAAAGTCGGTAAAAACTGAGTTTTATACTTTAACGATAGTGAGGTGCAATTTTATACACCTGTGGTACCTCATATGTCCCAAAGCCACCATGATCCAAACTTCAAATTCGGGGATCGTTCTTACTTGTATTGGGTACATACTACAAAAAAATTTAAAAAAATAACTTTAAGCTTTTATAAAATGACGAAGGTCAGATAGTCGCAGGCTCTTGGGATAATGCTACTCCTAAAAAAAAACAAGTATACAACTGACGAATGATGTTATTATATACTAAAAACGGTTTAATAAAAGAGCGGACAAGTGCGTGATGTGCCATGAACAGGGAATAATAGTGACCCGCCCTGTAAAATCGTCATCCAATATCATCAATGAAATCCACAAAGAAATAATTGCAATTAACATTAATTTGGTGGATTTTGATTGAGAGCCCATTTACGTTAATAGCAACCCCGAAAGCCATGGCAACGAAACTGATAATATAAATAAAAGAAGGTTAAATTATCTAGTAGTTTCAACATAAAATGCTTATTATTACATTTCACAACTATACGACTAAGTTACTGTTTCTCCTATGGAGGTAGGCAAAAACTACAGAACACGTACGTACGTATACTATCCTTAGGTACATAATCCTTTTGCTTCATTTACGTTCATAAATCTAACTCGGCGTCAGAAAAATCACAGCTTTCCCTCTAAAATCTCCCTCAAAATAATTTTAACCATATTTATTCAAGGTTATGTATGACTATGGTACACCATTTGAAACACAATTTATTCAGCTCTCAAAAGGTTTAAGGTTTTAAGTACTAACTAAGACAAACTAAAACGGGTAAACTGAATCAAACAAAATTATGTTTAGAATTGTTTGTCTTGCTGAAGTTGTTCAATAATTGTGTTCATTTCAAAGTCTGGATGGTGAATGACTCTTTTGACCACGATCGGCCGGATGGTACTCCTGCATATGACGCCTACTGTTAGAAGCATCATCTGTCTGAGAATCTGACCGTGGCTTGAACCCTTACTAGCCTATGACTGTAGGCAACAATCTGAATCTGAATAGTAAAACTAATTTAAAGGAGTAAACAAAAGAAAGATTTTATATTATTTAATTTTATTTCGGCATTACAAGAAACAAAAATAAATGTTTTTAGAGAAGAACTTCGTATTCATGTTTTTTATTCTTCGTATTCTATATGCTTGTTTTAAAAAAAGATTTTTTAATAAATAATTTTAAATATTAGTTTTGTTTTATTTCACCACATGATAAAAACTGAACAGAGAGATGAAATGCAGAAATACTTATATTGAAGTGAAAGTTCAAAAAAAATATGATTCTGAGAAATGTGGTGTTGATTAACTTATTTTTTTATGCTTGCTCAAATAAGCTACATATAATTTTCCTCATTCTCCGAGCTCGCACTGACGCCCTCGTGTTCACAAATAAAGAAGCTTCTCATATCACAGTTGATGTGCGTCAGAAGTCCGTTGAAGAACATTGCGCCGCACTGCTTACGATCATCGGCTTCAGGTTGGTAGTTCCCCCACCAGGCTTCGGCATCATTAAATGGGGAACCTAGAAAACAACATGAAGTTCAAGCCAAAATCTAAATCAACTTAATTGGAATTTAAGAGATATCGGAGGTTCACTAGATAGAACTTAAGTATAGACTCGTACGTACCTTTAACTGTCTGCCAGCCCTCGTTTAACCTGTTATGAAAGCCCACGTGAAATATTCCTCTGAGGTAGTCTCCTTTGGCCTTTTGTTGTGGTGCGGACTCTGTTAACTTCGCAAGATAATCCGCCTCCGTGCCATTGGTGATCACTGCCAGGTAGGATTGTTCAGCGCTACACACAGCATATGCCTCGGTCCAGGTTAGTGGAGTTGTGTGGAACTTGTAGCATTTGCGAATGTCCTTATTGAAAGTGTAATCTAAGAAGACAATAATTCAAATTTTATTAATTAATTAATGGTAAATACTTTCGCAATTAAATATAATAGTTAAATAAACAACTTCTGTCTTTACTTTAAACTTTTAGAAACAATTCCAAAAATAAATATTATAGTCCTCCAGTTAACAAAATTGCAATAGTTTTATCTCTACCAATTTAAATTGAGTCAGTGAGGATTTATATAAGTGATACTCGTAAGTATCTCTAACTAATTGAGAACATAAAACTATAGATATGCTCAACAAGGGTGAAGATGTTAAGTAAACTGTTTACAATTTAAGAGATACTGTATCTCACATAACGACTTGTGACATTTGAACTTGCAATTGGGGAAAACCCGATATTTTATAGATTGTTAACAAAAAGATAATAACGCTGCTACCACCCCGGACTTGACCTGCTTTGACTTTCTCGAAGGCCATTGGACGACATGCCTTATAGATGGCATTTTATCAGCAATTACAAATTTTACATGCAGTACATCCACGTCACATTTCGTTACATGTCAGTTCATTAAATTTTCGAATTCAGTCACTGGGTCTATTCCTGAGACCACATACCATAAATGTTGTCGCCAAGACTTTCCATTGTTACCATTTGTGTGCAATAAACAACTAAAACTGACCCCTTTTCTGGCAATGCTATTATGATTCCGTGGTGAGAGAGACGGAACCATACAGGACGAATAGCACTATCCATTTTACCCGACTGCCGAAGGAAGGTAATGTGTTTTTCAGTCTATGTATGTATGTATGTATGTTTTTTTATGCGTGGCGTTCTAGAAACCAAACGCTTAGGCCGATTTTGATGATTTTTACATCAATCGATTCGTCATAACCTTGCGAGTGCCACTATGTTAATATTGAAATTGTGTTAATTTGTATGAAATATCGATTTTAAATTCTTCTATTGTTAAATTGTGTATGCCATAATGGGTAGTTTTTTGAGTCACCATAATCTAACTATAAGATCTATTGTATCACCAAAAAACACACTAATAAATACTTTGACTTTGACTAGCAACATTAAATTTGCCAATGACGCCATATAGTGAAGGTCCCATTTTTTCCCATACCCACAGTGTGAGGTATCAAAATGAAGGGATTTAAGAGATGATTACAAAATTATATCACACTTATATTTTAAAAGTAATTTAAACACAAAATTATAACAATAAAGTTATAAATAACAAAACATAACAAAAAAAATCAAAAGGCTCGACTGCTTAAGAAGCGAACTAAAAAGACGTAAATAGGAAGAAAATCATGTTTTGCAGTTCGAGAATACCACATACATAATTGCGAGCTGACTGACCAAAACCATGTGTATTCTCCGACTCCACCGCATGATTTTCTTCTTGTTAACTTCTACTTTCACAACGGAATCATGATAGCATTGACACGTCATAATGTAGGAAAGTTAAACATTTCTCAAAAAGTTTATATTGCGAACTTTTAAGCGTTTTAGGCCATATGCCATGAAACTATTAAAGTGAAATTCGACCTGCCCTGTCTATACTTTAATATGATGAGCACGAGTCTCTATCTTAAGAACTGTTGTTTTCACAGACATAAATCTAACTAAATATTGCAAGTCCCTCCATCGGTATGAAAACCAAGCGTGCCACATTTTCACACACAAATTAAAAACAAATTTACTTACCAATGAAAGAAAACATTTCCAATGCCTCGGCCAACTTTTTCTATGCAGTCTTACAGCTCAATGTGGCATAAAAAGGATTTTTTCTAGATTTCGGTGGATTTCCGGTACCGATAATGCTAAATGAAAATCTCAAATTACGATCATTGATCGACATTTTATTCTGTTTTTTGACACGCGAAGTGCATACAATCGCGTCATCTAGTTAGATTTATATCTGTGGTTGTTTTAATATGACTTGGTTCAGTAGATGGTTACGTTTATTGCAGCATCAGTGGCATTGCAGTGGTCTACGCAATCGATTGATTACTTTCAATATTAGTCAGAGCAGTTTACGTCCAGGTAAACTCCAAGAGCACATCCCCGGTGCTCCTGGAGTTTAAAGAATACGAACGACGAAGTACTGTTCGATGTATTATTGTCAAGTCTGTGCACTTACAGAGATTACACACATATTATAAAAACCTACCTAAATTGGGCATATTGCAGTTATCGTCCCATTCTAGTGATTTAAGGCTTTTCTTGCAAATGAATGGATACTTTAGGTCACATGGACCATCATAGAAGGTGCCTGTTTGTTTCTTCAGCCACCCGCAGTCTTCTGTACCGAGCGAGTCGTTCGGTTCACCTGCCTGCCAATTGTTGTACCCCTCTGAGACTGGCTTATCTAAGAACACACACAAAAAGTTTTAAAAGAAAAAATAGGCGTTACTTATGTCTAAATCTATATTTAAAATTCATGGGAAACAAAAAGTCTCGGTAGTCTCCTTGGAAGTCTCTGTAAAGGTGTTATAATAATTAATGAGTAAATAAATAAATAATAATTAATCATTTTAATAGATGAAACGTGCATTTCATTTATATTGCAAGTTTTGTTTGTGGCCGAAAATAAACAAATAATTGCTCGTTACTCACGGTCAATGGTTTCAAATACTCCTTTAGCCATTACGGCAGATATCCCCGCATGCACAGACGGGATTGTTGGCTGGGTTCTATTCCAGAATGATATTACAGCGTTTGCTTCATTACTGTTTTCTGGATAGAACAAACTGGCTCCTTCCATAGCACACATTCGCTTGGCATCAGCGAAATTCTTTGGTATCGTGTGCATTTTATAGAAACCCTGCGATGCTACTATATAAGTGTAGTCCTGCCGGAAAAACGTTTTATCGCTTTGTCCATCTAGAAAATTCAATCCCATTATTAAAGTTCAAAGAAAAATAACGAATCGAACAATTAACATATTTTCTATTTATTTCTACCGCTTGACATATTCAAAGGAGAATAAAACCCGTTTTCAACGGAGGATCTTTCAGCCGGGAAATTTTCACACGACCCGAGGATGGAAGAATTTACATCCAGGCCTATGTCCAGATGTAGACGTGTTTCGGCTAAAACGATGATTTGTATGTCTGATAATTTATGTGGGACAAGACTTGAGGGCTCTTTGAGTAAAAAAAGCTTACCGGAATTGGACTGCTGATTTGCGCAGCTGTAGTTTGGATCTAGTGACCGAAAGCTCTTCTTGCATATAAATCTGTGTTCTGAGCCACATGTGATATCATTATAATTGCCTATTTGGTTTATATGTACACAGTCTTCATCGTAAGAATTGTCTGGCATACCGATCTTCCATTGGTTGTACACCTCAGAGATTGACTTGCCTAGAATAATAATATGAAAGGTAAAATGAGTTAATAGCTCTTAAGGATGGGCCAAATTATCCTGTATGTTTTTACACTGACAGTTTCATATAATTTTTCTGGCACCCAATTTATTTGGGGTTAGCACAAAACAAAGATTCCAAATTACATAATTCACGAACCGTCAATAGTCTCAAATACTCCTTCTTTGGCTATATCTGATATGCCCACATAAACCCAAGTATCATCAGTCGGAGTATTGTTTTGGTACAGTTTCCAAAACGATGTCACAGCGTTGACCTCATCACTGTTTTCCGGGTAGAACAAACTGGCTCCTTCTTGATTACACACTTGTTTGGCATCACGCCAATTCTTTGGTGTCGTGTGGTACTTGTAGTAATTCCCTAGTGCTTCTATACAACTGTAGTCCTTCCGGAAGTATATTTGATTACTTTGTCCATCTGAGAAAATTAAAATAGTTATTATTTCTATTATTGTTACCTTGTACCTACAACACGTGCCACTGCTCCCGACTAATTTAAAATCGTGAATAATTTTGCGTCCGAATTTTGGGTAAAGTCGTTCTTTGAAATATTTTTCCCCATGTAGATCAGAGTTACTCAAAAGCTCTATGAAATCCGATACATACATGCGTCTGTCTCATGTAAGTTAAAATCTATAACCAATTTCCTTTTAGTATTGAAACAATCAAACAACGAGTATTTGTTTACAAGAATAGAACAAGATAGGGCCTGCATTTTTTAACCTGGAAACGCTTCAATGCTAAGTCTCGCCAGAATTAGTCATAAAATGCTTTTGCTCTCGCCAAAAACAAAGATGCGCTTGCAATAGAACAGACTGTGCTTGTAGAGAGAATTTCAAATTGTTCTTATATTATTTAAATGTATAATTTGACCGCCCATTTTATGAGATCTGGTGAAGGTTGCGGGGATCCGCTGGATGCGAGACTCACGGGACCGGTCAATATGGCACCTGGAGGAGTCCTATGACTAGCAGTGGTCTTTCGGCTAACATAATTATGATGAAGATGATGTATCATTCATTAAATAGACTACAGATAAGTTCCCAGATGATGAACAGATGAAATGTCGAAAACTTATTACTGTTATATATAATACTAATAGTTGATTTTGAGGGCCTTTCTTTCTTAAATAAATAATGTCCTTAATTATTTATAAGTTTTCAAACGAATATCTTACGTCTGAAGCCAACCTTATTATTGCGTTTTGTGTCACATCTGTTACTTGCATTTTCAGTAATTCGATGATTTGTGGTTGATTATTTTAATTCAAATCAAAACTGGCAAATTTAATTTTAGTTTAAAATAATTATGGTGTCATATCTAGGATAGTCAGCTGAGTGTGCAAACCCAATTTTAGTCATATTCGTCCATTGCAAACTGACATAGGGTCATTATGTAAAAATAGTGCAAAAAAAATTACAATTATTGAAATAACTATTTCCTTTCTCAGATCACTTACATTAGCCTATTCAATAAATTTGTGCCAAATTAGGCCATGCAATTTTAAGATTTTTAATTATTTTGCTTTGCCAAGCTACAAACGCTTCAAAAAAATATTACAATCATTAGAGTTCACATATACAATAACATAAATGCATGAAAAATCGACATTGTAAATTTGTGTCATTTTCATGCACGTTAAGTATATTTTATATTTATTTTTTTATTTATTTATAATAAGCATACCAACAGCACGGTCACTTACAATTCAAATAAAATAACAATTAAAAACGGCATTTCAGTAACCATGCAAATAACAGGTCTACATGACATTGAGACAGTGAAAAAGTGTGTCCAGTAAACCTAAATCTAGAACACTACAAAAACAAAACAAATTGAGCTATATAGACACACATTGTTCGGACTATTTATATAGGGAACGTCTGTATGAAGCGAAACTCGTAGAGAAAACATCGATAGGGTAATCCGTCAAGTAGGACCTATCATTATATAGCCTTGCCATACGTGTAAGGGGGCTATTAAAGGTAGTATTTAAGGTAGATGTAGGCAATTGAAAAATACGATGATATCGCTTGCTACGTTGGCTAGTCCTAAAGCTTAAATAGTTACTCAATTGCGCATCTATGGAACCATTTATAATTTTGTGCAATATAAGTAAGTCAGAATTGATCCGTCTTTCGTTTAAGCAAATCATCGTATAGTGCCTCAACCTATCACATATCATATATAAATGAATAAAACACAAAAACAATGGTTGCGATCGAGCGGGCGGGAGCGGTCAGCCGGCATACGTACCTACCTCAGGGGGGTGACCACAAGCTCTTAGAGTAAGGTTATTTTGAGATCGAGTAAGTGACAGATGTATACAAGTCATATACATCTGTCCCTTACACACACTCAAAATAACCTTACTCTAAGAGATTGTGGTCACCCCCTGTACATATACGCACACACGTTCGTTCGGTACGATTTCTTCTTAGATGCGATAAATAAATAACATACCATTCTTAAATCTAGACACTTACTTTAAATGTTATCATTTTAAAGAAAGATGCAGTGTTGACATCGAGAATAGGTATCAGCATAAATGGTCTAGGATAAAAACTACGAGTAGGTATGTAATAATATGTTTTTAGACTCATTCAATATTACAGGTAGTTAAGGAGAATACAACAGAAATATGTGAAAAAGTAATTGCAAACGATAGGCGTGGTAAGCATTAGGATAGGTTAGGATAGATCCGATAGATGGACCCCCTTTTCCAAACTTAGACTCCTATTTGGTCCATTGTGCGTGTAGGCCTCCTCTCTGTGAGAGGGAATGGACCGTAATAAACCACGCGAGCCCAGTGCGGGTTGATGGATGTTATATGTCTTAGTTTTTAAGATTCCATACCTAAAGGGTAAAAACGGGACTCTATTACTAAGACTCCGCGGTCCGTCTGTCTGTCTGTCTGTCACCAGGCTGTATATCGTGAACCGTGATATCTAGTCAGTTGAAATTTTCACATAAATGATGTATTTCTGTTACCGCTATAAGAACAAATACAAAAAATTGAATAAAATAAATATTTAAGTGGGTGCTCCTGTTGATGTCAGTGTCGCGGTCCGCTCGTCTTTTAAAATTTAGTTATTTTTTAAGTAACTATGTATACTTTACTTTTTAATAATTTTGGTTGTATTTTAAGTATGTTTTCTACGGTTGTATCTATACTTTTAAAATAAATAAAACACCAACAAGAACGATCTGCACACGGGCGCTCTCATTGGTAGATGCGCGACCCTCCCCCGCCTACGTCTGCGGCCGCGATTGCTAGAAAAATATAACGTGAGTTAGTGCCAAAAAAAAACTACGCGACGACGACATGCGTACAAAAAAACGCCCGCGCATTCCGTTCTAATGGTCTATAATTTGCAATTTCAAGTTCAGTCTTTTATTTCTCACAACCAGCCACCTAGCAGCTACAGCTCCCATACAACAAACTGATTTTTCAATCCCCGAAATGCAACTAATAAAAAACCGATAAGCTGGCAACTCGGCAACGATGTTCCAGGCTCTTGAGCTCAAGGCGCATGATTGTACTGACAAACCCGCCGGGTGCCTCTTGGGTGGACAGTAGATGGACAAAATCTTTAAAAGACAGCGGTTGGAGCTCTGAACTATCCAAGCTGAAGTTATCGACACAGAGTATAGGTCTAGATTTATTGTCATCAGAAGGTCCAAGCAATTGGCCGTATGCGAATCAACATCCCCCGTTGCCGTTGCCCCCTGAAGCAGCTGGCTGATAAGCGCTATGGAAAGCTTATACATCCCCCTCCAGCATGATCACTGCAATGGTATGGGAAGAGCCACTCCTGGTGGTCAGCATTAAAGTCCCCCCATATCACTAGTTGGACGGATGGGTACTGCGACTGTACTGCATCAGCCGCTTCACTGTGATAATCTGTGAGTCTGCTTGCCTCCTGATCATCGCTGTGCGAACGGTAGACACAGGCACTGATAATTTTATCCAGATCTGTGTCCACCAGAACCCAAAGCGTTGTGAATATTAATTGAATTACAATAATTATTAAAAAGCGAGTTTTATTTGCTCCTCCATAGTATTTAACATGCCTTTTTATCCGAATGTAACAATGACACACATTGTAATGGTTGCTTACAATAATATTTATCACAGATGTTTATTGTCGGTATATTTCGTAGAATAGAATAGAATAATTATTTATTTGCACAGAAAGTAGGTACAAGATATGTTATTATAAGAAAATGTAATCATACACAAAACACAGAAAAAATCTTTCAAATGTTTTCATGACCCCATTGTAACGACAGTTACAGTGCTTTTCATATTAAAAATGCTTATAATATGTACATTGTAACATTTCAAAAATCATACTTGCAGTGGTTTTATCAAAACTGAAAGATCAGTGAAAATAAAACAACATGAAACCTAAAATGTACAGAACAACATAAGACTTCAGCTGCAAATAAATAATAAACTTTGCTAAAAATAATAATCTGTGTTGGTTGAAAATCATACCATATTGAGTTACAATGTTATTTATATTGGGTGTCGATATAACATATTTATTATATTCAACCTCCATTTTAGTCTTTCACAGTTTCATAACTAACTTTTAAGACCCACTTGCGCAAAAAACTTAGCTCAGAGTTAGTTGCTCACACTATATTAAATTGACAGTTTGTTCTAAAATATTGTCAGATAACCTCGTGTTACCAACTAATTCTGAGTGAAGTTTTTCGTGCAAGTGGGCCTTAATCAATCAAATACATCATAAATAACGCAAGCACTTGTTTGTTGCAACTTACAAAGACCGAATGTTAACAAATAAACGCGCCGCGCGTCTGGCTGTTCGGCACCCGCCGCCCGCGCCCGCGCTTTTCTCTGCGCTCGCACTTCGTTCGAAGAAGTCTAGTATTTCTCTTTTAATAATAAGATTTCGTGGATAAAAACGACACAAATTAAGAATAGTGTTTTGTTACTTCATAATAACCAAAAACACGTAAACTCTAATAACTTGCATTTTTTTTTGTGGATTTTACAGGGGGTTGTAATAAAAAAATATAATATCTATAAAAGTCGTGAATGAATTTGACACAAAATCTTTTAAACAACAGATATCAATACTCTAAAACACGTAACACCTATTTAAACTATTGTAATATTATTTTAGAGCTAGTTAGGCGACGTGTTAGGTACTGGTCAAGTATTAGTATTCTCGTGGACAGAGATGACACAAAATGCCTATGTACATTAGTTACTACTTCGTTAATATCATGAAAGTAAAATATTAATCTCTAATTTTCTTTTCGTCCAATACTGGTCGAAAATACAAATACCTAAATTTCTACCTATGCAAATACCTAAGATGACACAAACTTTTGTATTAGGTTGGGGAAATGGTCCAGAAACTATATGCGAAACACAAACTCAAGTCTAGTCGGGCGGTGTTAGGCATCAACAACGGTTCAACGGATTTATTAGAGGCCAATGCGACATGAGATCCGTTTCACCGCCTACCGCGGCCGTGCGCGGTGCCGTGTGTAAAAGGCCTAAGGTAGGTGGTATTATGAAAATAATTGGTGTTATTTTTGTGTCACTAATACAATTAAAAAGCTCCAAAGACTTAATATGTACTCACGTGATAAATCCGAGAAGAGGTACACCACAAGAAACGTCGATAACGTTTTAGAAAACATTGTAGTAACGATACGCGCCTTGCCTCTTGCAGCCACAACAATTGAATGTGAAGTGAAGATATCAGGAGTAGTTATTAACTTATATAGGTACGGCCTGTTTTTCACATTTATGTATTTTTCATATTACGTATATCTGTACAATAAAAGTGATAGGATTGTCCGTAATAAGTTACAGGGGATTCACACTTTTAAAATAGTAAATAACGGTAGAGTAGCGATAACGTCGTTACGGAAAAAACGTTTGGGTCGAGGGATCACGCGAACTCTTCTTCGATTGTTCTACTTAGAATTTAATTTGTTATGGAATTTTTTGGATTTTTAATATTTGTCAGACAAAAGTCACTTTTAACGACATACGATGTACCTAAACAAGTATGGCAGCCAGCTTGACGATAATATCCAAACTACACCCGATGCAAGCCAACTTCTTGAGAGGATAAAGTTTTATGGTTACATGGTGATTTCTATCTAACAACTCCCATTGCAAGCCGTGTTAAGGAACTTCGTTTAAAAAAAGAAATATTTTCCCAGCGTCACTAATTTCTCTAAAGGCCATTGTTGCTCCGAGTGCTGAAGTTTATCCTGGATGCGTTTCAAAAAACATCAATGAATTACGTGCTGAAGTCGCCACAATTATTAATGCTGTAGATTTTACTGTTTACATTGTCCAAAACCTGGAAAAAAAATCTAAAAAAAAAACCGATATAATAAAGACTATGATAGTACAGAGGCATTACTACTCATCCTGTCCTAGGCCTATATTATTTTGTCCGCAATATACACTTCCCTCTACTTGCACATTGATTCATGAAAACTCGACCACGCAGGCCTCTCAATCCAAGTTTTCAAAATACACATCGTCCACGCCCTTCAGGCACGAATACTAGCATCACTACACTCCAGACGTACTATGGGCCAAAGCTATATCTAATCACTTTGAATTAAAATCCCGTGCACAAGATGACCAAAGCTGCGTCCGGCCTTTTTGCGTCGACCATAGCTAAATTACTTGTTTGTTTTTTTGCCGTCTTTTTTATTACAAAAACAAGGGGCTGACAGGCACTAGAGGAACAGTCACCCGATGCTGCGATGCTATTGGTTGATGAGTGTAAGTCGGCCTTAATTTAGCGGGCGAGCCCTGCAAGCAGAAATAGTCCTTACGGTGATCAGATATAGCTTTGGCCGATTGTACATACACGCACTCGCAACCGTAACCCAAGCATAGAACCACTTTTCTTCTTTTTCCTCTCTTTTATCGTATTCACAATGTTTAAATTATGTTGCTTAATTGTTTATTTGCCTCCTACCTAATAATCAGTACATGTTATATATATATCTCCATTACATTAATTTTTATATTATTATGATTTGTTTATTTATTTGACTTGTTATCTTAATGTAATTTAATGTGTAATGTGATGTGATAGAGTTAAAATTACTTGAATAATTGAATATAATTATTAATCAATCCAAATCAAATCGAATTTAATTAATATTTAATTAGAGTATAACTTCCAGTTATTATTGCAATAATAACTGGAAGTTATACACTAGGGGGAGGGCCTGGAGATCCGTAACACAGGGCTTTCCTGGTACGGACTTCAGTCTTTCGCAAAGGAGCTTCTAGAAAATGTTTTAATATAGTTTTAAGTACATAGATTTTAAGAATTTTTTAGTACTACTTTTGTGGAGAGGAAACAATAAATTAACTTAGAATTATAATTAAAGAACCAAAAAGCAAAAAACAAAAACTTTTAGTCTAGCATTTTTAGCTGGCGCCAAAAAAGCAAATCTACAGGTGGCCATGTCGATTGCGGCGTTGGCGAGCAAAAAGGTCTTCCACAGTGCAGGTCATATTCTGCAAAATGAGACCTAATACTCGTATATCCTGAGTTAGAAGTAGAAATTCGGAGAACTTTCCAGGTAACCTATATTTGAGTACCAAATGACTACCTACTATTGGGAAAAACCAATTACTTGTTTGTCACAGAAGGCTTGGGATGATAACCTGTATCGATGATAACCTAGAGGCGAGTGACACTGATAATTAATCATTGAGCACAAGGTTGGGTTCAACAAGAAACAACATCCACGTTCAATCTAAAAAGTGATTGTAAAAAACAACTTTTTACAAAGAAATACTACTTCCAAATAAAAAAACAACTAAGTGAAAAATTACTTTCTTTTTGGAAGTCGGTGTCTTTCGTAGGTACCATTTTTTTGCGTTATGCGATTTTTAATTTTTGACTTTTTAGTTGTACCTACATAATAGGCAAGTTGTTTAGTAACGTACCTATAATGCCAGAATATCATAAAACTTGAACCGTGTTTTTTTTTGCGATAATGGTACGAAACCTTTCGTGCGCGATTCCGACTCGCACTTGGCCGGTTTTTTTTTTGTTAAGTCTTCGTACCATCTTTTTATCTTTCTCCCTCTTGTCTCTTTCAATTTCATGGGTACCGTAATGGGTATTATAATTTTTATATCCATTTGTTTCTTTTTGTTCTCCACGTATGTCCCATCCATCTCCATCAAAACGAAATGCAAAAGTGGAAATGGAACAACTCAACCTATTGACAATTAAAGGTATATTACCAATATTCACACATTCTAAGTCATCGCTAGGCTCAAGGCGTCCTACCCTACAAATAAACTCAAACAAAAACGAATACAAGATTATAAGTTTCGAACGTTTTCGTTTAAGCAATGTTACCGAACATTGCTCTAACAAAAACATTCACAACAGCTTTGATAGTTTATTGCCTTCAGTAATCTTACCTAATTAGTTTGGTTTTAATAATGTACCGAACCAGGGTCCGGGGCCAGGCCGACTCTTACTTGGCCGGTTTTTCCTCTCTGATGCTGTACTGTTATGTACTTTTTTAAAAGCGTAAATCCAGTTTAATCCAAAAATACTAATTACTGAGAACTTTCATAACAATAATATGTTTATCACTTGAACCTCACAGATAAAAAAGAAACACTGCGATAAAACGTATTAACATAATATATAAGGTGCGAGCTGTTCCTAACAGGTTCACTTTACATTCACCAATTGTTGTGGCTGCAATAAGCAAGCCGCGAATCGTTACAACAATGTTTTATAAAAAGTTGTCAGTTTTACTTATAGTGTATCTGTTTTCGGATCTATCACGTGAGTATCAAGTATTTGGAACTTTTTAATTAAATTAGTCAAAACTAAGACCTATTATTGTCATACTGGTTGTATTAGTTTCAGTCTGTTGAACCCGGGAGTAATATCATTCTCGTTTGAAAAATTGTAAATAAATAAGACATTGTGAGACGCATTACATCTGCCGCATATAATACCAATACTTCATAACGACCACGACCGCTCTGTCAAGAGCGTAACGATTCAGAAGAAGAACTAAATAAGAACATTATTGACGATTACTAAAGTTGATTACACTATGAAAGCTGTTGTGATTTTTGTCGCTGGTGCAATGTTCGGTAACACTGATCTAACGATAACATAAACTGGGTTGTGGGATAAATTTACCGATGGAAAACTATTGTCCGTATAGATCGACATAGGTCGCGGTTAGTTCACCCAATACAAATAAGTCTGTCCGTTTGTCTGTCTGTCCCCAGGCTGTATATCATGAACCGTGATAGCTAGTCAGTTGAAATTTTCACAGATGATATATTTCTGTTGCTGCTTTAAACAACGCTCTAACAACAAATACTAAAAACAGAATAAAATAAATATTTAAGTGGGGCTCCCATACAACTAACGTGATTTTTTTGCGATCATGGTACGGAACCCTTCGTGCACGAGTCCGACTCGCACTTGGCCGGTTTTATTTGATAATATTATGTTTTACAATTTACAAAATGGTCTTCGGTTTTTTATGCTATATGAATTCTTGTTCGGCTTCTTGCCAAAACTTGCCGCTTCACCGTTTTTGGTGTACTGGTGAGCGAGGTGAGCACACGCCTCTAATAATCATTTATTATGTATTTTGTAGATGGACAAAGGGATAAAAAGTTTTTCCGAAAAGACTACACTTATATAGAAGTATCGCAGGGTTTCTATAAGATGCACACGAACCCAAAGAATTTCGCTGATGCGAAGCAAATGTGTTCTTTGGAAGGAGCCAGTTTATTCTACCCAGAAAACAGTAATGAAGTAAACGCTGTGAAATCATTCTGGAAGAGAACCCAGCCGAAGATCCAATGGGCATTTGCGGGTATATCTGCTTTAAAAGCCAAAGGTGTATTTGAAACCATTGACAGTATGTATGAAGTTTTTGTTTGCTTTTATAGGAATAGGAATAATTTATTAATAAAAGTAAGAATGTTCACAAAATTGTACATTATGTGCAGTAGTATAATTTCCAAAACAATTGTATAAATAGTATTTATATTTAAATTATAACTAAAATATCTACAAGTACGCGTTTCAACTTTAAGTGTTCCATTAAGTGTTCGTAAAATCTACATATGTAAAATAAACCTTATTTTCTCTTAAGTACTTCTTTCAAGCATTTAAAATTTAAATGTTAAACGCCATAATTATCAGTCAAATCGGTATACCTTTTGAAATAAAATACATTTCCTAGATAATCTAGTCTCGGAGGTGTACAGCAATTGGCAGGCAGGTGAACCGAACGACTGGCTCGGTATAGAAGACTGCGTGTGGCTGAACAGAGATACAGGCACCTACTACGATATGCGATGTGACACAAAGAAACCATTCATTTGCAAGAAGAGTCTCCGGTCACTACACTGGGACTATAACTGCAATATGCCCATTTTAGGTACGTGTATATGTGTAAGCGGACACGCTAACTAATAATTCTTCATAATAAGATTGTCCTTTTGTAAGTTTACTAATATTTTGCCTCCTGTTTTACACAAATAGACCACCACCAGAGACCCAGAAAAATTCCACGGACACTCTTAAAAATATCGCAAATAAATAGACAAGTACCTCGTTGTAAATAGACAAGTCCTGGTGGACTCATTAATGAAGATGTGAAACTATTGCAGTTACAAACTCGAGGTTAAATATGTTGTTCCAGTATTTGAAAAAAAGGTGGTCAGCAAAACCTAGTCATAGTAGTACCATGAATATAATACAAATTATTTCCTTTATCAGATTACACTTTCAATAAGGGTATTGGTAAATGCTACAAGTTCCACACAACTCCACTAAACTGGACCGAGGCATATGCTGTGTGCAGCGCGGAACAATCCTATCTGGCAGTGATCACCACCAAGACGGAGGCGGATTATCTTGCGATGCTAACGGAGTCCGCACCGGTTCAAAGCGCCAAAGGAGACTACCTAAGAGGAATATATCACGTGGGCTTTCAAAACAGGGTTAACGAAGGCTGGCAGACAGTTAAAGGTACGTGGGTGTGTTTACGTATGTACTGTCTTAGGCAATTCTGATCTATCTCGAATACCAGTAATTACATACAGTTTGCTTGTGGTTTGAAGGTTATTTTGTTTTCTAGGTAATCCAATGAACGATTCTGAAGCCTGGTGGGGTGACTTCCAACCTGAAATAGACGATCGTGAGCAGTGCGGCGCAATGTTCTTCAACGGACTTCTGACGCACATGAGCTGTGATATGAGAAGCTTCTTTATATGTGAACACGAAGGCGTCAGTACGAGCTCGGAGAATGAGGAAAATTATATGTAGCTAATTTGAGGAATCAAAAATATATTTTAAATACCTTTTAAAATATTTCTACATTTCATCTCATAATTACATTGTTGTTTTTTCTCATGTAGTGAAATATTTTTTTTTTATTTTTTTTATGTCATTTTTATATTTGTGTGGTGTACAATAAAGAATATAATAAATAAAATAAAATAAAGCTGACTTTATTTTTACCCGACTGCGCGACAAAAATGAGACTGACGTGTTTAGCAATCTATGTATTTATTTATGTTTGTTCCTATGTGGCGTTCTAGAGACCAAACGCGTGGGCCGATTTTGATGATTCTTACGTCAATCGATTCGTCTTATCTTGCTAATTTCACCAAAGACGTGACAGTCTTCAAAATTCACCATAGCTGCCACTAGACGCCAAATCATAAAAATGAAAAACATAACGAACTATATCGTCATTTTTCACACCATTGACCATGACCATTGGGTTGCCGTTATATCTGGAACTAAAACATACCTATTTGCTAAAGCTATGGTTTGATGGTTCGTCTACCATCAAACCATCATATACCAAGTCCGCCTCTTTGGGACCAAATACCTGGTCTGTCTTTCCCTGTTTTAATTATTGTTAATTGGCTAACATCATAGTATTAAGTTGTTTGTGATAGAGTCAACATTGTGACGAGTAGAAAGACAGTCGCTTCATGTAAAATACTGGTCTTCAGCTGTGTCCGGTTTGACTGCATGCTGACCCGAATGAAGGGTTGCTACGCTTATGGAGGCCGGTCCGTGAATAGGCACTTATATTTCATAGGTCTTTCCGTACTTGCTTCTTCTTCTACTTCGTGCTTTCGCACGTCAAACCGTTTGGTCCAGAAAATGACACTTACAAGCTACCGACTCTCCTGTTACCCAGTGTAATAATGGGTGGTGCAGGCCAGATATGAGAAGCTTCTTTATTTGTGAACACAAGGGCGTCAGTACGAGCTTGGAGAATGAGGAAAATTATATGTAGCTTATTTAAGGAATCAAAAATATAGTTTAAATACCTTTTAAAAATTTTCTGCATTTCATCTCATAATTACATTGTTGTTTTTTCTCATGTAGTGAAATAAAATAAAATAAAAGCTGACTTTATTTTTACCCGACTGCGCGACACAAATGAGTCTATCGATTTTAGCAATCTATGTATTTATTTATGTTTGTTCCTATGTGGCGTTCTAGAGACCAAACGCGTGGGCCGATTTTGATGATTCTTACGTCAATCGATTCGTCTTATCTTGCTAATTTCACCAAAGACGTGACAGTCTTCAAAATTCACCATAGCTGCCACTAGACGCCAAATCATAAAAATGAAAAACATAACGAACTATATCGTCATTTTTCACACCATTGACCATGACCATTGGGTTGCCGTTATATCTGGAACTAAAACATACCTATTTGCTAAAGCTATGGTTTGATGGTTCGTCTACCATCAAACCATCATATACCAAGTCCGCCTCTTTGGGACCAAATACCTGGTCTGTCTTTCCCTGTTTTAATTATTGTTAATTGGCTAACATCATAGTATTAAGTTGTTTGTGATAGAGTCAACATTGTGACGAGTAGAAAGACAGTCGCTTCATGTAAAATACTGGTCTTCAGCTGTGTCCGGTTTGACTGCATGCTGACCCGAATGAAGGGTTGCTACGCTTATGGAGGCCGGTCCGTGAATAGGCACTTATATTTCATAGGTCTTTCCGTACTTGCTTCTTCTTCTACTTCGTGCTTTCGCACGTCAAACCGTTTGGTCCAGAAAATGACACTTACAAGCTACCGACTCTCCTGTTACCCAGTGTAATAATGGGTGGTGCAGGCCAGATATGAGAAGCTTCTTTATTTGTGAACACAAGGGCGTCAGTACGAGCTTGGAGAATGAGGAAAATTATATGTAGCTTATTTAAGGAATCAAAAATATAGTTTAAATACCTTTTAAAAATTTTCTGCATTTCATCTCATAATTACATTGTTGTTTTTTCTCATGTAGTGAAATAAAATAAAATAAAAGCTGACTTTATTTTTACCCGACTGCGCGACACAAATGAGTCTATCGATTTTAGCAATCTATGTATTTATTTATGTTTGTTCCTATGTGGCGTTCTAGAGACCAAACGCGTGGGCCGATTTTGATGATTCTTACGTCAATCGATTCGTCTTATCTTGCTAATTTCACCAAAGACGTGACAGTCTTCAAAATTCACCATAGCTGCCACTAGACGCCAAATCATAAAAATGAAAAACATAACGAACTATATCGTCATTTTTCACACCATTGACCATGACCATTGGGTTGCCGTTATATCTGGAACTAAAACATACCTATTTGCTAAAGCTATGGTTTGATGGTTCGTCTACCATCAAACCATCATATACCAAGTCCGCCTCTTTGGGACCAAATACCTGGTCTGTCTTTCCCTGTTTTAATTATTGTTAATTGGCTAACATCATAGTATTAAGTTGTTTGTGATAGAGTCAACATTGTGACGAGTAGAAAGACAGTCGCTTCATGTAAAATACTGGTCTTCAGCTGTGTCCGGTTTGACTGCATGCTGACCCGAATGAAGGGTTGCTACGCTTATGGAGGCCGGTCCGTGAATAGGCACTTATATTTCATAGGTCTTTCCGTACTTGCTTCTTCTTCTACTTCGTGCTTTCGCACGTCAAACCGTTTGGTCCAGAAAATGACACTTACAAGCTACCGACTCTCCTGTTACCCAGTGTAATAATGGGTGGTGCAGGCCAGATATGAGAAGCTTCTTTATTTGTGAACACAAGGGCGTCAGTACGAGCTTGGAGAATGAGGAAAATTATATGTAGCTTATTTAAGGAATCAAAAATATAGTTTAAATACCTTTTAAAAATTTTCTGCATTTCATCTCATAATTACATTGTTGTTTTTTCTCATGTAGTGAAATAAAATAAAATAAAAGCTGACTTTATTTTTACCCGACTGCGCGACACAAATGAGTCTATCGATTTTAGCAATCTATGTATTTATTTATGTTTGTTCCTATGTGGCATTCTAGAGACCAAACGCGTGGGCCGATTTTGATGATTATTACGTCAATCGATTCGTCTTATCTTCCTAATTTCACCAAATACGTGACAGTCTTCAAAATTTACCATAGCTGCCACTAGACGCCAAATCGTAAAAATGAAAAAACATAACGAACTATATTAAATGAGGTATCGTTGAATAGGTATTTAAAAATCATCTTTAGGTTCTATTCGTAAGTTTTCACTTTAAATAACAGCTTAAGATATAATATAACGATTTAAATTTGGTTAACAACCATTCTCGCTAATTACCTATATTACATATCTATCAAACCGCTAGACGGATTTATATAATTAAGACATCGTTAGATAGGTCTTGAACGCCCAAGTGTTCTTAGATAAGTGGCGTAAAAAAAACAAGCATGGTGAATTTTGGGCCCCATATTGTGGAGGATCCAGTTTTATTTTTTTTCTTCCTACCCATCGAGTGGGGTATCAATTTAAAGGATTTTTAGAAGTTATTACAATAATATATACCACATATAAAGAAACTAATTTGAAAAAAATATGATACTTACTTAACTAAAAAGTAGCAAATGAAAAAAAAAAAATATAACAAAAAAGCCAACTAAAAAGCTCGCCTCTTATGTTTGTGTTTTTGTTTTCCTGTCATGGGTTCAAAGCCGTGCAAATACCAATATAAGATTTTCAGTACTTACTAAGATTATCTTGGACATCGCTGACACCGGTAACCCGGAAAACATCGTTAGAAAATCTGAACTTTATAGTTCAAATAAGTTACAGATCGGCAATCCACCTTAAGCAAGCGTGGTGATTAATTCTAGTGTCTTCTTTGTGGAAGGAGAGACCCTTTTCCTGACAATAACAGGCTGGTTTTATTATTATATCCGAAAAAAGCTTAAAGTCACCCAAAGGGCAATGGAGACAGTTATGGTTGGAGTTTTCTTGCGTGATCGAATAAGAAATAAGAAAGACTTACGCCCAGGGGCGCACCAAGGATATTTAACTGGGGAGGGGTTTTCACCGGGGCGTATAACCAAAGGGGCCAAGGATTTTTTTAAATTTTGGGTGCTTAACAGGTTCATTGTCCCACGACGCACATATATGGTATTTATGATTGTTTTAACTATTGTTTCATTACGTTATACTTATTTAAAACATTTTTGATCAAGCATGCCAGTAATAAAATGTATAGTTATTTGGACCTTGGGAGGGCTTTAGCCCCCTCAGCCACCCCTCCCCTTGGGTACGCCACTGCATCCGCAAGAGAACCAGGGTTACCGACATAGTCCGAAGAATTGCCCAACTTAAGTGGCAGTGAGCAGGGCACATTGCAGGGCCGAAAAGTTCTGGAGTGGTGACCGCGTATCGGAAGACACAACGTTGGAAGCCCTCCCTCTAGGTCTCTAGGTAGAGCGACGACCTTGTCAAGGCTGTGGGAGTCCGGTAGCTGCGAGACGCTTGGTGACCGACGTCACTTGCCTTGCGCATTCGAGCGGTGACCCGTCCAGGTAGCGCTTCAGCACGATTACATTCGGCACCAAACCATGGCCGGTTGACGCGGTACATTGCTACGTCAGAGATCGGGATGTATAACTCCATTCCCCGACGCAACACATCCTTCACGGCGTCCGAGCATGACGAAGGATCAGACGAAGAGAAGCAGGTAGGCTGCCACCAGAATATCATAGTTATTAAAAGTGCAATATCGTTCAGGATGATTACTGCGAATTAAAGGATTAATTCACTCGAGCGCGATTATAGGTCAAGCCACCGTGACCGGCGGTAATGTCCGATGCCACTCTATCGCGTCGGTGTGCGGTCACGAAATCAATGTAAAGGTGTTTCTTTCTTACATGTGATTTTCTATACAACGATAAAGTAGCACTTTTTAAAGACATAAGGGCTTATTAAGTTTGTAGACCTTAACCAAACAAATAATATTTTCGAATCATAACATTATATCTGAAGGTACGACATCTGATTACTCGTATTTAATTTCAAGGGGCTTAAAGTTATATCTGACAATACTTATTATTTTTACCAAAAATCCTTGTAGAATAAAGTCGAAAAACAAAATAGTCCCCGGCCTTACGCGTAAAATAATTTAAAAGCATGAAAGCTGAAGTCAATGATCGACCATCAAATTATACAAAATTTTAAGCATAAATACTGTAGTTGCTATCAAGCCTTTATCCACGATAAATATTCAAAAACTCGACAGACCCGACCTTATGAATTTGTATATCCATCAGAACAAAAAGATATAGAATTATGATTGTTATATTCTTAGAAAGAGCGCGAGATATTGGTTTCAGCTGATTATTAAAGATATTTTGCTCCTGTTTCGACATTTGACCTTATGCGTCTCAGGTCGAGATTATGCTTCCTTGACACTGAGTCAGTCTGTTCATGATTAACGGCATACTAGGTCTTCAGCTGTGTCCGGTTTGACTGCAAGCTGACCCGAATGAAAGGGTTGCTACGCTTATGGAGGCCGGTCCGTGAATAGGCACTTATTGATATTTCATAGGTCCTTCCGTACTTGCTTTTTCTTCTACTTCGTGCTTTCGCACGTCAAACCGTTTGGTCCAGAAAATGAAACTTACAAGCTACCGACTCTCCTGTTACCCAGTGTAATAATGGGTGGTGCAGGTCAGATTCCTGATGCAACTGGTTTTCACCCTACTGATTCGGCACAATAATAAAATAAGAGATAAAGCTGCTTTACGATAACAAGCAATAACTAGGTTTGAGGAACTTTCGAGGAAAACGTGGTTAAAGATTTAATTTTGGTTTTGTATAAACTACCATTCGTTAAGCTATAAACATGAAACATTCACTGGATTATGAATAAAAACCGGCCAAGTGCGAGGCGGACTCGCGCACGAAGGGTTCCGTACCGTTATCGCAAAAACGTTATCGTACTTAAATATTTGTTTTATTATGTTTTTTATATTAGTTGTTATAGTGGAAACAGAAATACATCATCTGAGAAAATTTCAACTGTCTAGCTTTCACGTTTCATGAGATACAGCCTGGTGACAGACTGAGATACGTAATAGGGTTCCATTTTTACCCTTTGGACGTATGGAACCCTAAAAATCATCAGATTATTGCTTAGTAGATAAATATGTTTTAAATATATTATATTAATGATTCTAAAAACACAATCATTTATTTATGTTTAGCACCATTTATTACATAGATATAAAGGTTACTAGTTATACCCGCAATAAATACTTATACATAATATGGCAGTAATTGTAAGAAATTCAACATATTGCACTTTTGCCCTTCAATAAAAACTGACAACCCTTGTAACTGTAGTACTATGAACCAATATAATACAAATTCCTTCCTATATCAGTTTATACTTTCAATAAGAGTATTGGAAATGCTACAAGTTCCACACAACTCCACTAATCTGGATCAAGGCGTATGCCGTGTGCAGCGCTGAACAATCTACCTGGCAGTGATCACCTCAGGCCTTCCATTGGTCCTTTGTTCCGCACTCGAACAAAGGGCCAATGGAAACTACCTAAGGGGAATATATAACATGAGCTTTCAAAATAAGGTCAACGAGGGATGGCCGGCAGGTAAAGGTACGTACGAGTGTGTACTTATGTACTATCTTTGGCAATTTCGATCTCTCTTGAATGGCATAAAATTATTTTCATGTTGATTTAGGCCTAGTAGGTGGCCTTGCTGATTGCGTCAGTGGTCTTCAATAAGGTCTTCCACAGTGCAGATGTATGGGCACTTGGGACTCTGCAGCATGTGTACCATATTCCGCAAATGAGATCCTTTTCATTGCAAAATGTGTAAGAAATAAAATATTGTCAAAAAAATGTTTAAGACGCCATTTTACCAATATGGTGGCGCGAGCGGCAAAGATACAAGTTGGCTAAGTAGGAATTTGGAAAGAGCACGTCAAAATCCATAAAACCACCAATTTTCAAAACTTCCAGAAAACTGCCCAGATAACCTATTTTTGAGTATCAAAATATGACTACTATTGGGTAAAACCAATTACTTGTTTGCCACAGAAGACTTGGAAATTTCTTGTTTTGAAGATGATAACGAGTAACGATGATAGCCTAAAGGTGACTGACGCTGATAATGAATTCTTCAAAAATCCCAGCGTAGATTTGTACATGTTAAATTTCTCGCAATTTCTAGTGAACGCTATGGACAAAAATCTACAGGTAGATGTCGTGTACACCGACTTTTCGAAGGCCTTCGACAAAATTAACCATGATATGCTTATTGAAAAACTAGGGAAGGCCGGTGTGCATGGCAACTTACTACGATAGATCCAATCCTATATAAAAAATAGAAGTCAGGCGGTCTGTGTTAAAGGTTACTCATCTCAATTCCTCCATGTTCCCGCCGGGGTTCCCGAAGGTGCCCATATGGGACCCTTGCTCTTTTGCCTCTACATTAATGACATAGAAACCATATTTGACCACAGTAATCACTTACTTTACGCTGATGATACGTTAATATTCCGAGTGGGTGAATCCGTTAGAGATTGCTCTAAATTACAAAGTGACTTAATAAACTTGCATAATTATAATAAAAAAAAAATAAAAAAGAAAAAAAAATTAACTACCTAAATAAAACAAAACAAAATGAAACCAAGAAAAAAAAATACTAAACAATAATATAATCAAAGCTGACCGAAATAACCGAATTAAAATGACCGAATTACAACGAGAAACGAGAAAAATGGAATAGACGTCATGTTGACGCGAGCTGCAGCACGCCGCCGGAAACCAGCCCCATCGTGAGTGCTGTGACACCGGCCGCGGCAGTTGCGTCGAGCTCGAGCGATGAGTATTTCTCGCCGCCGACGACACCACCACCTGCGCGTCGCCGGGGATTACGCCGGTCGCCGGACCGCTTAGGACCTCGAGGCCTAACCGTCTCTGATAGGGTCCCAGCACCCGGCGGAAGTGTGCAGCGCATGAGATGGACACCATCCATCAATGAAAATGTCATGCGCGCATAATTTGGGGCTACAGAGGGAGGAAACAACCTGACCGCGTACCGTGTCCGGATGCTCTCTTTGTTTCAGGTGCTTGAGCCAGCCGTCAACGTTTCGGCCCAACGACTTTCGGATCAGGTGCGGGTAATCCAGCGTAACCGTATGTTGGATGATACTGTACTTGATCGCCTCCGAACGGAAATGGGTAACCGTGTCATTGCCCCATCGTCGCAGGCTGTGGTGCTACCACAGTCCAACCACACTGACGAGGAGAGCAGTGACAGGGTTACAAACGTAAGTACCCAGTGCAATGAGGAATTGAGGAGTGCTTTGGAGTGTGCTATTCGGGAGTATCGCAACATGCCACCCGAACTTAGGCCACGATTACCTCGTTTGCCCATGCATAACAAGAATAGGGCGCTGGTGGCTGTTCTGGATTCGCAGTTGTCAAACTATTTTGATGACTGCGAAGACCTCACTGATACACATTCGATCGTGTACTGCGCGGCTGTAGCGGCATGTCGTGTAGCTCATGTCAAATTTGCAGATGACAGAGCTACACGACCGAAACCAGCCGTACCGGCTTGGCAGTGCAGGATCGAACGTCGTATTGGTGGGGCCAGAGCACTCATCGGCAAACTAATTTGTTTCAGGGAGGGCAATAGCCGCCCAAGAGTGATGCGCTTTGTGAGACGGGCGTTTTCGGGGACTGATGTCAGCCCCCGAGACTATATATCCCATGTCACAGAGCGCATCGACTTCCTGAAGCAAAAAGTGTATGCATGGGCAAACCGTATTCGTAGGTACAGGCGGAGAGTGGAGCGATACACCCAGAATCGCACATTCCAAAGTAATGAAAGGTGGGTTTATCGGGCTTGGGAGCGACCCGATCAAGGTGTGACTGATACACACCTGCCGGATGATGACGCTATGTGTTCATTCTGGCGCAGCATCTGGTCGGTGCCTGTCAGTCACACCGAAGGTGAATGGATTCGGGAGGTCGAACGAGCGTGTGATCCAATACAAGAAATGGGGGCTATCACGATCAGCCCCCAAGATGTAGCCCGTGCAGTCCGTCCGTTGCCGAACTGGAAATCTCCAGGACCGGACGGACTGCACAACTTTTGGATCAAGTGGCTACAAAGGTCGCACGCTCATTTGGCATCTCAGTACCAGGCAGCCTTAGAGTCTGGTTCGCTACCCAAGTTCCTTACAACAGGAATAACCCACCTGCTCCACAAGTCTGGTAGCACCGCGGAACCCAAAAATTATAGACCAATTACATGTTTACCAACGGTCTATAAGGTTCTTACATCCATTTTGAGAGTTAAAATTAACAAACACGTCGACGATAACTCCATCATGTCGGTTTCTCAGAATGGATGTAGGAACGGGTCCCGCGGTACTAAGGAGCTACTCCTTATTGATATGGCCATTAGCCAACAGGTTCGGCGTTCCCGAAAGGATCTGTCGACATGTTGGATAGATTATAAGAAGGCCTATGACTCGGTGCCTCATACATGGCTCATGCGGGTGCTAGAATTGTATAAAATAGATACAACTCTACGCACCTTCCTGATGTCGTGTATGAGGCAATGGAGCACAATCCTTCGCTATCCAGGATGTCGAAATATCCAGAGGAATAGCGAACCTGTAAGGACCGAGCGAGGTATATTCCAGGGCGATAGTTTGAGTCCACTTTGGTTTTGCCTAGCCTTGAATCCTCTAAGCATGATGCTGGAGAATTCAGGGCTAGGCTATCGGATGAAGAGAGGTGGTCAGGTTATATCTCACCTCCTTTACATGGATGACTTGAAGCTCTTTGCCCCCAGCAATCTTCAGCTGATGGAGCTACTAAAGGTAACTGAAACTTTTAGTAGCGCCATCAGGATGGAGTTTGGTGTGGACAAATGTGCGGTCATGCATGCAAAGCGAGGGGAGATTGTGGAATCCGTAGGAATTCAACTTGCGGATTCCATAAACCTGATATCCCTCTCTCCAAACGAAACCTATAAGTATTTGGGTATGTTGGAAGCGTTAGGCATCAGTACTACTGACATGAAGCAATCGTTGAAGGAACGCTTCTTTGGCCGCCTGAAGAAGGTATTCAATAGCCTTCTTTCGGGCGGAAACAAGGTGCGCGCCTTCAACGGTTGGGTCATGCCGGTACTGATGTTCTCTTTCGGCATACTCAAATGGACTCAAACGGAACTTGACGCCCTGGATAGGCGGGTCCGTACACTGCTGACTGCATATCGAATGCATCACCCACGATCGTCAGTCATGAGATTGTATATCCCGCGGAAGTGTGGTGGCCGAGGCTTTTTAAATGCCAAAAACCTCCACAACCGCGAGATATGCAATCTCAGAGAATATTTTCTAAACACCGACGTGGGTGTTCATCGAGATGTAGTAGCAGTGGACAAGGGACTCACCCCGCTCTCCTTGGCGAATGAGAACTGGCGCAAGCCTGTAGTGCTTGACACTAACGACCGCAGGGAGGGATGGCAGAGCTTCACGGACGCTTTTTCCGGGCCCTACATGGGTCTGATGTAGACCAATCAGCGTCCGTGGCCTGGCTGCGATTCGGTGACCTCTTTGGTGAAACTGAAGGTTTCGTCTGTGCAATTATGGACGAAGTTATCATGACGAATAACTACCGGAGATTTATTGTGAAGGATGGCACGGTTGACATCTGTCAGACATGTCCGTCACCGTCCGGGTGAATCGATCCGCCACATTATCTCTGCTTGTTCTCGTCTAGCTAACGAAGAGTACTTGCATAGGCACAACCTTGTAGCCAGGATTATCCATCAGCAACTTGCTCTGAAATACACTCTTGTGGCGTCGGAGGTGCCATACTACAGGTATGTGCCCGACCCAGTTCTCGAGAATGGCAATATCACATTGTACTGGGATCGGTCCATCATCACTGACAGGACTATTATCGCTAATAAGCCTGATATAGTGGTGGTGGACCAAATCGAGAGGCGTGCAATGATTGTTGACATAACTGTCCCACATGACGGGAACCTCGTGAAAGCCGAGAAAGATGAGCAAATCAAGTATCTTGACTTGGCTCGCGAGGTTGTCGACATGTGGGATGCGGACACAGCGATCATTGTACCGATAGTCGTGTCAGCCCATGGCTTAATAGCCACGAGCCTCGACCAACACCTTAGGAGGCTCTCGTTAGGTGGCTGGGTCAAGGGCCTGATCCAGAAAGCAGTACTGCTGGACACGGCTCGTATTGTTAGGAGGTTCCTCTCTCTGGAGCCCTGACCGCCGGTAGCTTGGACCCTGTTCCCGATACCGGTGGGCCTCTATTTTTTATATTTTTAAATGTTTTTCTTTTTTGTGTGTATTTTGTAATAGGATTTATTTTGCGAATTACTAAACCTTTTAAAAATGTTATCACTCTAAAAATTCTTTATTTTTCATTCGTCCGCTCTATTCTAGACTTTTGTAGCATTGTATGGAGCTGATGTTTTAACATACACATAAATAGGATAAAAAAGATATTTTTATTTTTTTTAAACTATCGCAATAATATTTACCACGCTGCATATGAAGATGGATTGCGTAGGCATAAACTGACAAGTCTATGTAACTGACGTTATATGATTGATATTATTCAATTGTTCAAAATTTTAAACTCATTAACCCATTCAGCGTCATTACTAGGTGAACTATCACTAAAAGCGCATGCTCGCCCACCCAAGTAATAACTAAAAGTAGTAGTAACAAGTAATACACAAAAGTGGTATAAGCCTCTCACGTTCAACATCACTTTTTGTTCCTCCTCGAGTAAATAAAACATTACTCGTAACTCATTTATATACCGTCCCACTGACAATTATAATAGAGAACTTACAGACATAGATCTTTTCAACATTTCTCTTAATAGCCTTAAACAAAAACTTAAAAGTAAATATATCACCTAATTAAAACTTACCTTTTTCTTTTACTTTGTCTACCTTCACTTTACTTTGTAAACTGATAATGATGTTTCATTGAACTTATTTTACCATTATTTCACATTGTCGGCACTATATGTCTTTTGTAAGTAACCAATTTTCTGAAGAATTATATTGATTGTATATGACTGTTTGATGCAAAAATTAATAAAAAACAATAATTAAATAACTAAGCATTGAGCTCAAGGTTGGGTTAAAAAGAATCATAACGTTCAATTGAACAAGTAATAATAAAAATGTGTTCCTGTTTATGTTTCTTTGTTTTGTGACTTTCACTTAGTAGTGTTCTTTTTGGAAGTCGGTTGTATTTTTTTGTAAATAGATTTTAATTTTTCACAATTTTTTTTTTGTTGTGGTACATAATGAACAAGTTCTATAGTAAGGTAATGCACAGGGTAATGCTAGAGTAGATTGCCCGAATAACATAAAACTTGACCATAGCGGGTGAAATAAGAATGTACCAAGGTGAACTGTAATACACATCTGCATACCCCTTAAGAGTGTACCGGAGTGATCATATGAAACGGCGTAAACAATAAGCAGTCATGCTATTGCAGCAATCCCGAGAGATGTGACATTGTTTATTGAAGAGTTCTGATGTATATCTCCGGAGTTCTTAAGAAGAGAGAGAAGTAAGCTATAGTGCCTTACATTCATTTGATGAGTTGGTCGGCGAGATAAAATTTACTTTAGCTTCATTAACTGAATCAACTGTTTCCAAGGAACCTAGCCCGACAGTGAGCCCTAGTGCTCATCATATAAAGATACCTAAAATTGACGGTGATATTCAGAGCTTTCCGTTCTTTTATGAGACTTTCAAACGTATTATACATACGAACGCAGATTTATCAGATTCTGATCGCATTCATTATCTGTTGAGTTGTCTAAAGGGAAAGGCTAGGAATGTGGCAGTAGGTAAAGTTCCTTCTGGCGATAATTACCGCGTTGTCTGGGATGCGCTTATCGCAAAGTACCTGGATACTCGTGCGCTCGCCACTAATTATCTAAATCAACTGTTCTCACTGAAGTCGTTCGGAACGACACCCGCTAATTTTGAACAAGGTTTCGATAAATTAACTTCTACGGTTGCTGGACTCAAACAATTAAAAATACATAACTTGGATGATTTTATATTTATTCATTGGGGTCTTAAGTTAATAGACTCAGATACAGCAAAACATTTTGAAATGTCGCTTCGTAATCAAGAAGAGTTGGATTATGATTATTTCGTAAAGTTTGTTCGTGAACAAGTAACAATCTTATATCGCTCCTCTTCTGCGGCAACTAAGCCCGCCCCCGCAGGTAGACCCAGCACCTCATAAAAACTTGTATACGTGCAAAGCGTTTCAAAAGTTGAGCGCGGATAATAGATTTAAGTTTGTAAAAGACAATAACAGATGTGTTAACTGCCTAAGTAGCCAACATACTGTCTCTAAGTGCATATCTACGAGTAAGTCAACATGTAGGAAATGCAACGGTAAGCATAATTCCTTATTGCATTTTGAGCAATCGACGCAAGCCCCTGCGCTGGTGCCCGCTAGCGACGTGCGTGGTGTGGTGGTTGTCAGCCAGCCCGGGTGCCAGCCTGCGTTTCTGCGGCCGATCCAGCTACATCTGATCGTGTGGCGTTGTGTACGCATTCTTCTGCTCAAGTCCAGGCCACACGTAGCACCGAAGTGCTGGCTTCTGCCAAGGTGTTAGTGGCGGGTAGGAAGGGTAAGGGCGTGGTGTTTAGATGTCTTTTGGACCCTGGGTCGCAAAAGAATTATATGACATCGCGTTGCTGCCGTATGCTCGGTCTAACTATACATACGGACTCAATAACTACCGTTCGTCGTATTGGTGGCACATCGCAGCCCGTTCGCGGCTCGGTGAATTTTACGGCTCACGGTTTTGCTCGCAGCCTAGGTATATAATTGACGCTCTAGTCTTGGATCAGATAACCGGGCAGCTTCCTCTGGGTGCTATATATACTGCCGAATTGAAGCATATTGATCCTAAACTACTCGCTGATGACAGCTGGGGTGTGCCAGGTAATATTGACATGTTACTTGGAGTAACGTTGTTCGCTAAGTTATTGCGACCCGGTCCCGTGACCAGCGCACACGTTTGCCCCGATGCATTGGAGACTATGCTCGGCTACATACTTCTAGGAGAAGCACCTATTATCGAACCTTCAACTGACACTCTGTCTTTCTTTGCGAGTTCTTTCAATAACTTCGATCTTCGTAAGTTTTGGGAGATTGAAGATGTTGCTGCTTCGTCCATTGGGAGTGTGGATGATAAACACTGTGAAGAGTTTTATTGTAGCACAATTACCCGCGCTCCAAATGGCAAGTATGTTGCAGCTTTACCACTGAAAACAGACGCGTCAGCGTTAGGAAATTCTTTTGATATAGCTCGCAAGAGATTCCATAGCCCCGAACGTAAACTTAAATCGCTTCCTAACGTCAAGCTTCTTTATGATGACGTCATACGGGATTATCTACCGAACAATTATATTTCTTTTGAGCAAAATATTTTACCTGAATGTGGGTTGCCCAAACGAAAATGTAAGGAGCGAGAAATGGACTACTATATTCCTCGCCATGCTGTTATTCGAGAGGATAAAGTGACCACTAAGCTACGCATGGTCCTAGATGCTAGTGCAATATAGATAACGGTACCTCGCTCAATGATATCCTGTACGCAGGTCCAGTCCTTCAGGCTGACCTTTTTAACATCTTGTTAAATTTTAGGCTTTTTAGTGTCGCTATTACCGCAGATGTTAAATCTATGTACCTACGTATAGGTATACGCCCACAAGATCGTTCGCTTCAACGTATCTTATATCGGTTTAATGAGGAAGAGGAACTTCAAATTTATCAGTTTTCAGTGCTTCCCTTTGGATTAAAGTGTAGTCCTTTTATAGCGATTCGCACTATCCAACAGTTATGTCAGGATGCAGGAACGCAGTTACCTCTCGCCAGGGACATTTTGCAGCGAGATATTTACATGGATGACAAAGTTTGTTCTATACCTAGCACTGCGCTGGCTATAGACTCGGCTCGTGAACTAATAAAAATATTCTCTCTCGGTGATTTTCCGCTAACGAAGTGGTCTAGCAATAGTGTCGATGTTCTTCGGATTATTCAGGAGTCATTACAACTTTCACAGAGCGTGGATCTAAGTAAAGATCCGACACAGAAAATACTGGGACTTCGTTGGTTCCCTGATGAGGATTGTTTCGTATTCCAGGTTAACCCTAATGTTCGCCCTTGCACGAAACGGAATATTCTTTCTTCCATTGCACGTCTTTTCGACGTTGTAGGCCTCGTGGCACCGATAATTTTATACGCCAAGCTTCTTATCAAAGAGCTTTGGCTTGTCAAACTTGGATGGGATGACGTTCTACCACCTCGCATTGTTCGTCTGTGGGAACAATTTCAAGCTGAATTGCCAATTATCTCTGAACTGAGATTTTTGCGACATGTCGGCGTCGTAGAACGCTGTAGGCTCTCCCTCGTCGTTTTTGCCGACGCTAGTGAAAAAGCTTACGGTGGTTCGGTTTACGCCCACGTTGTCACACCCGACGGTAGTATCGTCGTTTCGCTGGTGTGTGCGAAATCTAAAGTCGCGCCACTGAAAGTAGTTTCGCTAGCTCGTCTCGAGTTATGCGCCGCATTCCTCTTCAACTGTGATAAAGCGAGTATATAATCTTTTCGCAGCTCGGCACGCCATTGAGGCAGTCGTAGCTTTCTCGGATTCAACTGTAACCTTGAGTTGGATTCATTCCGCACCGCATCGATGGCACACCTTCGTAGCCAATCGTATCGCTAAGATTCATGAGAATCTTTCGGCAGATCACTTCTTGCATACGAAACCTCTATTATTTCTCCCCGCCCGCGAAGTCGATGAAACGCGGTTACATCTTATTTCGCGTTATGAATTAACTGACCAAATGGTCCAGTCTTTTTGGAAGCGGTGGCGCCAATAGTACCTGCACACCCTACAATCCAAACAGAAATGGAACACCCCTGCCAATCCAATACGTGTCGGTATGGTTGTCGTCTCCATGCAGGACAATGTGATGCCGCTGCATTGGCCGTTAGGAGTAATCACAGAAATATTTCCAGATAAAAACGGAGTTAGTAGAGTCGCATCGGTAAAAACTAAAAGTGGGATCCTTCAGAGTCGCCCGGTAGTAAAGTTGTGCCCTTTGCCAACGCATTAAGTTTCGTTACGTTACGTGCACTCTTAGATTTAATTACCGCGTAGAATAGTTAATTGAATATTCTTATTTATAATAGAGAGTCGCAACTTTAGAGTTCTCATAACCTTTGGTAGAGTTGTGATGATCTGCAACTTTATTTACTTCTCCTTTGTGTTTCGAAAGTGGGAACTTTCAAGCCGGGGAAAATGGTTACGCTTCCTAATTTATAGTTCATATTTTATTACATCACCATAGGGCGATTGAGAGGCATTGGTATACTAGTTCCAATTTATTAAATAAGTGTCACATATCGTTGGTTTGGTGATATTCCGCGCCGTGGCGCTACGGTCTATTACGCCGTCGCCACGACCACCGGCGGTCGTCGGCAGTCTCTTGTAACCATGGGTTGAGTGCGTCCATCACGCATTCTCTCGCCCAAAACTCTTAATTGAACTTACATGGAAAGTGTTACCTGTACCCTGCATGGGAATCGCTATTTCAAAGGTATGTGGCATAATTAGTAAATTGAACTTTATCCATTGCCTTTCGTCTCATCTGCGTACTTCTCTCCTTCAATTTAGCACTGCTGAATCAGCAATTATAGCCTAGCTTACTCTAATAATTTAGGTTCAATCGCGTGTGTTTTTACTAGTAATCTTCTAGAGGTTATACGCACCATTTTGGCTTTCTAAAAATGGTCAACGAGGGCTGGCAGACAGTTAAAGGTCAGTGCGAGCTCGGCAGATGAGTTAAATTATAAGTAGATGGTTTAAGGAATAAAAAATATAGTTTATAAACACTAGGTAGCTTAGAATCGTATTTTTTAACTTGTTATTGTCATAGGATGAAATAAAACAAAATAAAATAAAACCTGACTTTATTTTTACCCGACTGCGCGACGCCAAGGAGGGTAATGTGTTTAGCAATTTATGTATGTATGTTTGTTCCTATGTGGCGTTCTAGAGACCAAACGCTTGGGCTGGTTTTAATTAATAATAATAATAACATAGTTTATTTTTTCATAGTTTATGATGTAACATAACGATTTAAATTTGGTTAACAACCATTCTCGCTAATTACCTATATAACATACTAGCTGCCGCCCGCCGCTCCGCCCGCGTGGTATTAGTACTTCTCCAGATATCTTTATAAACTATAGCACTCCGCCCGCGACTTCGTTCGCGTTCTTTCATGTATCCTATAAATGATTTTCTTATGTGCAGTTAATGAAGACGACCAAAAATAAGCTATTATTAAATCAATAAAAAATTGGGTGTCGTAGATATACAGGGTTTATTGGATTGGGACAATTCGGTATTTGCCTTATAGAATAATAAATTTCAGGTTACAGCCACAAAGTAAAATCCTCTTCTAAAACTAAACTTGAAATAATTACCCTTTTTTGCGCCGTTGAGTGTCGAGTTTTGAACAACCCTTATATGTTATTCACTCTTTTCTTCTCTATTAAATTTTTTGTTTATTAACTTTATTCCCAAGGAATTACAAAACCCGGTCCAGTAAGATACTTAGCTTGGGGTTAGTTTCGAAAATATTATAATTTGAAAGTTGGCAGAAATACCAACCTGAGTAAACAATAAAGGTTGTCTTATTGTTTACTCAGGTTGGTATTTGTGCCAAGTTTCAAGTTTATTAACCCAAGAAATATGATTCTTCAAAAAAAAAATATCTCCCCCTAAATCATCTTTTGGGGGAAGATTCAATATGTAGTATTAGTTTAGTTGATTAAAACAATCATTGGAGGTCTTTTGAGGGTTTATTTTAAATATATCTTAATATTATAAATTATACTATTGCAGAGCAATGTCGTGTATCAGTGTAGCCTTGACGTACGTCAGTGCCAAAAAGGGGCGGGGCGGTGTTGCCCACAGAGTACATCATTTTCAGAGACATTAATTAAGGTACGCTTAAACTCTATTACATCATCCCCTCTTAAAACGAAATTTAATACAAACGAGACTAATTGCACCAAGACATTTCTTTTAAATTTGATTAGCAAACAACAACCTAAATTACAACTAGAATTTACTTATTTAACAATGTTTACATTTCAGTTCCTTATCTCTCTGGCGCTAAGCAAACAACAACCTAAATTACAACTAGAATTTACTTATTTTAACAATGTTTACATTTCAATTCCTTTTCCCTCCCCATTTTAGTCCCAGATAGCCGCGGGAGTGAAGCACTGAGCCTGTAGTAGACTCTGGTAGAGCACAAAGCACTATGCCGGTCGAATGTGAAAAGAGGTTCTCGTATACTTAACATTATCCTTATCAACTAAATTGTAGGATCTAAACCCATTATTACTGACAATCTTGGCTTCTCGCCATACATTTTTGTTTGGTTCTTTTCTGAACCACACTTGTTGTCCATTATGGAATACATTTTTATGCCTAGCTGTACTATTGTAATATCTAACATTTCTTTGTATTGTTCTACTAAATTGCCGTTCCACATTAAAATTTAGTTTAGGTTTTAGATAATCATCCGTAACTATGGCTTTTGTTTTTAGATTCCTGTTCATGAGTAATTGACTTGGTGAAAAATCTGTACCGGACACCGGTGATGCCCTGTACTGTAAGAGTGCCGTTCTCACATCAGTCTTATCTTCATTGCATTTAAGTAGAATTTTCTTTGCAATCTGTACCCCCCTTTCGGCCATTCCGTTAGACTGGGGGTACCTGGGGCTTGTATAGTTAAAAACAAATCCACTTTCTCGAGCGAAATCACGGCATTCTTTGGAATCGAATGGTACGTGATCAGAAACTACTTCTTTAGGAAAACCAAAAATCGAAAAAATGTCTGTCAGCACCTCAATTATAGACTTAGCACTTTTGTTACGCAAATATTTAATTTCCAACCACTTCGAGAAATAATCATATACTATGAGATAGCTTTTTCCTTTAAATTCCATAATATCAGTAGCTAATTTGTGGAACGGTAATTTAGGAATCTCGTGCGGCAACAAAGGTTCTTTAATATTATTATTCTGAAAAGTTTGGCAGACATAGCATCGTCTTACATGTGTATCGAGGTGTTCATCAATTTTGGGCCAATAGTACATTTTTCTAGCCGTTTGTTTCATTTTAGTTGTGCCCAGATGCCCTTCATGTAATATTTTCATAAATTTCAACCGCAATGACGTCGGAATTATTAACCTGTGATTTAAAAACACCAGGCCTTCATCACTATGAATTTCACTTCTTAATTTAAAATAAAATTGTAAGCTGTCAAGAACATATTTTTTGTCTGGCCATCCATTTTTTGTATATTCTATTAATTTAGATAATTCCACGTCATCACCTGTTGCATTCATCAATTCCTGTTTTTGTTCCTGAGTGCATTGCAAATGACTTGCTATTCCTACGCAATGGATCATTTCGTTAATGTATGGTTCATCCCTGTTATTACTATTAATGTAAGCACGTGAAAGTAAGTCCGCTATATACATGTATTTGCCTTTCAAGTACTTATAATCAATGTCATATCTTAATAATCTTAATTTCATTCTTTGTAGCCTGGGCGACGGAACTTCATGAATATGTTTTTTAAGCAAGGACTCTAATGGTTTATGGTCATTTAATACTGTGCATTGTTGACCATATATGTAGTAATGAAATTTGTTTGTAGCGTAACAAACACTGAGCAATTCTTTTTCAATTTGTGAGAAGTTTTGTTCTGCTGGTGTTAAGCTTCGTGATGCGTAGCTTACAGGCTTTCCATTTTGTAACAAGCAACATCCTAGACCATATTTGTAAGCGTCACACTGAATTACCAAGGGCAATTTCGGATTTAAATTTTGTAAAGTTGGAGCTACAGTTAATTTTTTCTTTATATTATTATATACATTTTCATGAATGTCGGTCCATAACCAGGTCACATCTTTTTTTAGCAATAATTGAAGCGGTGATGCAATATCAGACATGTTAGGAATAAACTTTCTCAGATAATTAACCATTCCAAGGAATGTTTGCAATTGTTTTTTGTTATTGGGGCTTTTCATATTAATTATGGCATTTACCCTATCCGGGTCAATTTTCATGCCTTCTTCCTCCTTCAAAAATATGTCCAAAATATTTTACTTCTTTTAATTTGTATTGAAACTTGTTTTTATTAAACCGAACATTATGTTCTTTAGCACGTTCTAGAACTTTCTTTAATATTGCATCATGCTCATCTTCAGTATCACCAGATATTAATAAATCATCACAGTACACAATAACGCCTGGGATGTCACCAAAGGCAGTTTCACTGTACCTTTGAAAGACCTCCGGGGCCACGGAAATTCCAAACGGACATCTTAAAAATTTATAACAACCGAACGGGCTGTTGAATGTGCATAGATCACTTGAATTATCAGATAATTTAATATTATAAAATCCATCTGACAAGTCCAAGACAGAAAAATGTTTTTTATTACACAATTTTGGAATGATTTCATCTAATGTTGGGATAAGGTAATGTTCCCGGATTAAAACTTTGTTTAGATCCTTAGGGTCAAGGCAAATTCTAAGAGAACCATCTTTCTTTTCAATAATGACAAGGTTGCTTACAAAACTCTTTGGATGCTTGACCACAGCTATGATCCCGTGCTCTACCAGAGTCTTCAGTTTGTCAGCAAGGCGACCCATCAATGCATGAGGCACTCGTCGCGGGGGCCGGACCACCGGTTGTACTCCAGGCCGAGTGCGCAACTCCAACGGCTCTCTGAACTGCCCAACACCCTGAAATAGTTCACAATTTGTATTAACAATAGCATCTTTACTCAGATCTAAGTTCCTTATTGTATTAATATTATTACTTTTTAGCAATCCTACTTTAATTAGGGACCCTAAGCCTAAAATGGGGCGGACATTTTCTTTAATAATTATAAATTCAGTCTCATATTTAGTTTCTTCATGTTTGGAATATGTGTTCAAAGTAATTTTTCCTACTGGCACTAATTTGCCACCCCCGAAGACCTCTATTAGTGTTCTTGTCTCAGAAATCATTAATTTGTATTCATCATTGACAATTAGTTTGAGATCTCTTAGTGACAGAACATTAATTTGAGCCCCGGTGTCACATTTAAACGACACTCTTTTATTTTCCACCCTAAGCTTCTCAGTCCATTCATTCTTCGATAGGTCTATTGAATAAACTAGTCATAAATCATGAATATTATTATTACATTCATACTCCTGTACTTCATGTACCTGCCTCCGAGGCATGCTGCACCCTACACTGAAGTGATTGTATCTATTACATTTAGTACATACTTTCCCATAAGCTGGGCAATTTTTGGGGCCATGCTCAGTCCCACACTTTCTACACTTATAATGGTTCCTGTTATACTGACTGACATTGTGATTATTATGCGAGAACCTATTGTTTGTATCAGAATACTTAGCTTTTGCATCTGCTGGTTGATGAGACGGAGTCCTGGCTTGTACTGCATGCACCTCCGAGCTGTTCAGAGCCTTCATGTGTTCTTTTGAGATTTCAGCTGAACGGCAAACATTCACGGCTTTCTCTAGAGTAAGTTCCTTTATTTCCAAAAGTTTCTGCTGTGTCCGCTGGTCCTTGACACCTATGACGATCCGATCCCGTAGCATCCTGTCTTTTTCTTTATAGTTGCAATTCTCTGCTAACTTCCTTATGGCTGTATAGAATGCATCAAAAGTTTCTCCATCTTCCTGATTCCTCTTATTAAAATTGTTACTGTTAATTACCTCATTCTGCTTGGGCTTAAAATGTTCATCAAATAATGTTATAATTTCTTCTAATTTAGTCTTATCCTCAGTCTGTAAAACGTTGAAATATAATTCCTGTGCCTGTTGTCCTATACAGTTTAACAGTATGGCTGCTTTTCTTGTTTCTGAAAGCTTCTCAAAGCCGGCGGCTAGCACGAAAATTCGGAATGATTGTTTAAAACGCTGCCACTGCGGCCAGCAATTACCTAGGTCATCCAGGTTTAAGCTCTGCGGCATCTTGTACTCGATCGCACAAGTCATGTTGTCGACCTCGCAAGTGTTCTCCGCGTTTTCGTCTTTGTCGATCTTCGGCGGCATCTTCGTAATTAGTATTCTTCGTAGTTCTTAATCTTCGTTTTCTTATTAGTAATTAGTACCTAACTTTAAGCCGGCCGGCGGCCATATGCCTTCATTGTATTAATCTTGTTGAATCCTGCTTACCGGTTCTTCTCCGACTGCGCCATGTAGTATTAGTTGATTAAAACAATCATTGGAGGTCTTTTGAGGGTTTATTTTAAATATATCTTAATATTATAAATTATACTATTGCAGAGCAATGTCGTGTATCAGTGTAGCCTTGACGTACGTCAGTGCCAAAAAGGGGCGGGGCGGTGTTGCCCACAGAGTACATCATTTTCAGAGACATTAATTAAGGTACGCTTAAACTCTATTACACAATAAACTAATAATGTCCACATTTATTGTTTGGTTAGGTTGGTATTTAAGTAACAGAAACAGGCACACATAATTCCACTTCCCAAAATAACCAATCCTTCTTCTTTATCTCACTTCAGACTCATCTCCATACTACCTTTCCTATCTAAAGTTCTCGAGCATATCGTTCATGGTCAAATTTTCAGATTTCTTTCGTCTAAAGCACTTATCTGAACTTTCCAATCTGGCTTTCGTGCGGGTCACAGTACCGTAACTGCACTTCTGAAGGTCACTGATGACATCCACAGAGCTATGGACAATAAGTCTCTAATCGTGTTAGTCCTATTTGACTTGAGTTGTGCGTGCAACCCTGTTGATTTCGACATTCTGCTTGGGATCTTGCAATCTATAACTTCTCTTCTTCTGCATTCGCCTGGTTTGACTCATATCTTCGGGACCGCTCTTAATGTGTCCGCCTTGAAGAGATCTTCTCTGATTAGTGTAATCTCACTGCTGGTGTTCCTCAGGGTGGTGTTCTCTATCCTCTTCTTTTCTCAATCTTCATAAACACTGTTACCAAGGTTATCACCTCCAACTTCCATCTTTACGCAGACGATTTGCAGCTTTATAGTCACTTCCTGCTTGCAGACGCGGACTCAGCGATTAATGTCATGAATCGTGACCTGGAGAGAATCAGTGAATGGGCTAAATCTTATGGCTTACAGATTAACCCTCCCAAATCCCAGGCCATGATCATAGGCAGTCGGTGTTATCGCACTACGCTTGATATTTCTACCTTGACGCCACTAACCCTTACGGGTCGACCATTCCTTACACCGATACGGCAAAGAATTACGGTGTCTTAATTGACAGCAATCTTACTTGGCGAGCGCAAGTAAATGAAGTTAGTCGTAAGGTGCATTGCTCCTTTCACTCTTTAAAAAATCTTCAAAGTCTCCTGTCATTTAGTACTTAAATTTATTTAGCCCAAACCTTAATTCAGCCGATTATAAACTACGCCAATGCCTGCTATCTGGATGGTAGCATCCACATGGTAGTGCTCAAGCTTATGCTTATTTAAGAGCTCCTCAGTAATGAGGAGCTTTTAAATAAGCTTGAGCGCTTGCAAAACCTGTGTATTCGTTTTGTTTTTGGTATAAGGTAAGCGTGCTACATCGTCGACCACATCATCGATTACCATCAGGTGAGATAGTGGTCAACCGCGAGCCTATAAAAATAAATAAAAATTGTATCTGACCTATTCCGTTATAATTATAAACTATTAATGATTGATTGTTGTAATATCTATATAGGTTTCATAGGGCTGATTGATATCAAAGTTGATTATCTTTTTTTTACATAAAGTGTTATAAATTGCTTTGTTTTTTGTTATTACATACGAACATCTGCATCATTATCATGTGACTGATTGATCTGAGCAGAAGTGCCCCAGTGGTATTGTCCGCGACTTACAAGTTGTAGGTCGTGGGTTCGAACCCACGCAGGGCCTTTACTTTGTGTAAATTATTTCATCACCACTGCTCTCAAAAACGGTGAAAGAAAACATCGTGAGGAAACCGGCATATCCTAGAACCAAAAATTTGATAATCTTTGATAATGATTCCATAATCCACCGACCCGCACTGGGCTCGCGTGGTGGATTATGGCCCATACCCTGTCACAAAGAAGAGGTCTGTGTCCCAGCAGTGGAAACATTAATAGGCTGATGATGATGATGAAATTAAAGTAGTTTTGTTGCTTACTCATAAATGTATGAGTTGTTTCATCTTTTGTTTTTTTGTGAATAATATTTTAACACAAGATTCAATTTTCATGTGACTAGGATCTCAAAGTTGATTTAGTATTTTTTTTTAATTATAAACTAGTTGTTTTATATTTTTGTTGCTATTTACCATCTGCAAATTAGGTTAGCTGCAATCGGAGGATTTAAAAAAAAACAAAAATGAATTTACTTAATTTATTTTAAAATAAAAGAATTACATTAATTATCGCTAAAATTAGACTAAGTGCCTATTCGAAGTATGAATATGGAATGGAATTTTACAGAGTTACAATAATTGGCTAAACTAAGTCCGTGCGTCACAAAGTGCTATCTCACCTCGGCGTGGCCCATACGTGTTTGGACCCTAGGAATGTCCATCAGGACCTGTCTTCTGGTCGCCAACCAGCACGATGGTGCATTCCGGCATTTTACGACAGTTGGCGGGGCAGCCTGTCGTGTGTGGCTGGCACACTAATTGGGCCCCCAACTACCTGCGGTCGAACACTATTTTTAATTTAAATCAATGATCTGTGCATCTTAACTTCACCAACTGCTAATATACCGATGCCGATGACACTGCCATTGTGGTATATGGTGAAAATTGGTCCGATGTCAAAATTAACGCAGAAACTTCCCTACAAATAGAGAAACAGTGGTTAAACAGGAACCTTCTAACATTAAACCTCCAAAAGACTAACTATATCCCTTTCTCGATTAATGCGTAAACGAAACCCCCTAACACATATTATATCATAGCCCATACGTGTCTGGACCCCACTACCTGCACTTGCTCATCACTCCCTCAAGCTACATCTGTCAAGTACCTAGGTGTGATGGTCGATGATGGACTGAAATGGTGTAGTCAGATAGAAAATACCGCCTGCAAAATTAGGAAAACCATTCATATTGTCGAATCGTTAAGGCACTCCGCAGATTCTGAGATTCTTAGAATGGTATATACTGCCATCTGTCAGTCCGTCGCCAACAACTACATTCTGGCATGGGGTGGCACCGCTAACACAAAGTTCCTAGAAGTGGAGCGGGCACAAAGGGCTATCCTTGAAGTAATGTTGAATAAACCTTTCCGGTATCACACACATCAGCTATACGCCGTACTTAAAATTCTAACGGTACGACAGCTCTCTATGCTCAGAGCCACACTCTGAAAGCATCAGCAGATGCCACCACCAGACGCTGGCAAACAGGGAAACAGGACAAATTGGAATCTCCTGTATCTTCTTGACTATGCGCAGACAGAGAAACTGCTATTGCCAGGTCATAATTAAATTAAATTCTATTCGTGAGCCACTGCATAACCAAAATTCCTTCGTTTTACTATAACATTCTCAAGAACACGGGCGGCTGACATTGAATCAATATTTATCTTGCAAAAGAGAGCTGTCAGAGCCATATATAAGTTAGGTCACCGAGAATCTCTTATGGAGCTTTTTAAAAAGATTAATATTATGTCAGTTTCTTGCCAATTCATTTATGAAAATATTATGTATGTAAGGAAAATTTTAAATCTCTTCAGTAAAGTAAGTGATAGATACAATTGTAATACTAGAAAAAAAGATAAGTTAGATCAACGATCTTATAGATTAGCTAAAGTACACACGTCTTTCATGGGGTACAGTGTTAAATTCTATAACAAAATAGCTTGTGAGATATTAAAACTAAATGAAAGAAAATTTAAAACAATAGTTAAAAGCACACTTTGTAAACCAGCATATTACAAATTAGATGATTATATTCAAGATAAGAATGCTTGGAAACATGCTGGTCATGCTCCATAAGCCAATCTTTAGTGTGGACAAAATTGGTCGAGCCAAACGAGAAAATAGAATTTTAGTAGAAGCAGCCAGAACAACGTTATGTGCTAAAGACTTCCCAATCAAACACAGAATATAAAAACAGCAGCCTATGTAATTAATATTGGTTGTAACGTTTGTTGAATTCGTGGCATAAACCGTGCGAAACAATAGAATCAGTGAATAGATTTTATCTAAAATTGATCGATTAGCCTCAACTATCCGAATACTACAGGTGGACCGATGACCTGGTGAAGGTTGCGGGGATCTGCTGGATGCGGGACGCACGGAACCGGTCAATGTGTCGACGCTTGGGGGAGGCTTATGTCCAGCAGTGGACTTCTTTCGGCTGATATGATGATGATGATGATGATCCGAATACTTATCAAAAACGCCTGAAGCAGTAGTATGGGCAAATTTAAAGAGCTTGTCTTGCTTTGAAATCTTATCAGGCGTTATAACACACATCGCTGCAATTTGTTGCCAGAACTTTTTGAAAATAATCCCAGCTCCACAACTAACCAACTCCTACCTATTTACTGGACATTCAATTATGGCAAATAGTATGGAAAAATCTCCATCTGAAACGGATGTGACAAACTACGTCTCGGATGTGGAAGACTGAATGATTTTAAAGAGGAAATGATTTCGTTTTTCTCAGAAAAGCATGGAGTAGAGATACAAAATATTAACTCTACCCTAAAAGAAATACAACAGGCTAATAATAATATATGTATTTATTACGTAGAGGAACTGGGTTGGTATTTGCGTGAGGTGTTACAGGGTTTGAATTCTTTTGTGTAGTGGGTTTTGAAAATTCACTAAGTTCCTGTAAATACATAACATTAAGATCTTCCTGCACATATTCAAGGGCCTTTTTGATAGTATCGGGAAGCTTGCATCTTATGCGGGATCCTAATGGTTCCTTTAAACCTTTTACAAAAGCCTGCATAGTAACTTTTTGTACAGTGTACGTTTCGCTTCCACTGTGGTAGTAATTGACTCGTGTAATGTTACATACGTCATCATTGTACTGAACAAAGTTTGGCATTCCTCGTTGAATTCCTGAGGCGTCTTATTTCGCTGCGTAGCTAAAGAAAGGTCACTATACAAAGCTGTTTCGTCCCGTTGATCTGAAAAGTTATTGACTAAGGCTGTTCTAATCCCTAGCCAACTATCAGGTATGCCGTTTGAATTGATGGAACAAGCAGCAGAGCTTGTTATTTTATTTAAGATGCCATTTAATAGGCATAAGTTGTTTAACTCGCTACCTGGGGTATTGCTAACATACTTAGCTACTATTTGATCGCATATTCTGACAAACCTAGTCAAAATATTTGGGTTCCCATCGAACTCCGGGACCATACGAAGGGTCTTGAAAATAGCATCCGGGTCATGGGCCATATTTAAACTATTTATACTACTAATTTCACTATCACTATTTAAATCTCTACTGTTATCTATAATACTCCAGCGAGCCGTACGAGATTCGGGCTCCTGGGAATTGGAACTTCTCGGGTGAAAAATCTTGGAAGTTGGGTGGTACTAGGACTAAGAAGGAAGTAATACAGGAAGAATTCAAGTGTACTCACAAATTTTTCATCTCTGGTTCTCTTGTCAATCGAAGTCTGGATTCTCCTTCCGGAACTGCAGCTGGACCGTAGATTCGGCTATTCGGCACCGGGGCTCGATAGCCATCCAGGCGATTCGCGTACGCGGATTTCGATATTAGAGATCCCTAAAGCTTGCGAACCGGCCCGCGAATATCCTACCGACTGCGCCAATTGGGTTGTTGAATTAAAAAAAAAATGATATTAAAAAAAAATATAGTTTTTTTTTTTAAACTTTACATATCATAAATTAAATTGTCGTCGCAAAAATCTCTTAAATATTTTTTTTCAATTTATTTGAAGCAATTGAAAATCCATAAAATTTCCAAAAGAACCACCTGTCTACGAACGGGCCATGATTGGTCGCCATGTTGGTGACGTCATAACGTTCAAGGAATTTTGTACTACAGTGTCAACTACACGTGAATTGACTAAAATATCCGAAAATTTGTACAAAAATATGATTTATAACAGCAAATTTTATATAGTATATAATAAAGGATTCTTAAAGGCTGATTTCGATAATATACCCACCTGATGGACAATTTGGCAGTTTTGAGCATAAATAAAGTAGTGGTAATGAATATTACGTGTTAGTGAACTGGTGTTTGTTATTGTTGTTTACCAGGTACATTTAGAAACAGAATTGTCATAACGTAAACGTTTTCATATATGAGTAGGTAGGTGATATTGGTGTAAAATAAAAAGTAAACAAACACGATTGGCGCGAAACTTCGACTTTGGATATGAAAAAACTTCATTACCTACCACTAAATATGATACAACCCGAAATCTGTGCAGCCTTTATTTATATTTATTTTTTGCACAAAATCCTTAAAATGTTCGGTAATTCCCATTATTTACATATCTCTTAATATTATTTAACATTTATATCTATTATATATTTACAAACACTAAAAAAGTTTGTAGAACAAAAACGTGAAAATATAATTTGGTAGATTTTTTTACACAAATTCTTCAGTAAATATCTCTTAAATGCGTTGACCGATATTCACAATTCAAACAGAAATATTAGTTTTACGCCTATATCTATTATTTAAGAATAAAAAAATGAATATATCTCCATAAACAAAATTCATTTTTCAAGTTACGTAATTATACAACAGTGTCAACTTTGCACGAAAGTTCCAATAAAAATTACTTATCTCAGTCTGTAATGATCAAAGTAAGATATTAATACGAATCTAATACTAAATTAGAACAAGATAACATAATAATTAACACATTCTAGTTGGAATCTAGTAAGGCATAGAACATTTCTCAAAACTTTAGTAGGTATAGATTGCTAGGTACTTGGCTATTGCACGATTCACATATAATGAGGATTTTTTATAGTATTTGTACATAATGGTATGAAGCAAGCACGATAACATTTAAGGATCAATATTTTTATTAATATATTTGATTTTCATCAATATATTGACGATAATAACAAGATTGAATCGGTTAAAACTCAAAACACTGTATCAGCTATGTGCTACAATGAGTAAAAATGAACGTCGTGACGTCACACGGGCTCGGGTTTGTTCGGAAACTGTCGAGGTGTTTTCGGTACTGGATTCAAGAAAAACTTTTCAATTTGATATTACTTTGTAATTATAGCGGGAAAAAAACTAAAAATAGTTTTGTATGTAAACTTATGTACGATCTTACCAATTTTAACAAAAAAGAAATTGGTTCAACAAATAAATTACGTTAGCTGCAATCGGAGGATTAAAAAAAACAAAAATTAATTTACTTAATTTATTTTAAAATAAAAGAATTACATTAATTATCGCTAAAATTACCCCGGCACTATACCGAAGATATCCCGGACGTCAGCCTGTACGAGATTAGGATGGCTCTGAAACAGCTCAAAAACAACAAGGCGCCGGGTGATGACGGAATTACGGCCGAACTCCTGAAGGCGGGTGGCAAACCGGTCCTTAGGGCCCTTCAGAAGCTGTTTGATTCCGTCATACTCGAGGGCAAAACGCCACAGGTATGGTGCAGGGGTGTGGTGGTACTCTTCTTCAAGAAGGGCGACAATGCCCGGCTGAAGAACTATAGGCCCATCTCACTTCTTAGCCATGTCTACAAGTTGTTTTCAAGAGTCATCACGAATCATCTCGCGCGCAGGTTTGACGATTTCCAACCCCCCGAACAAGGCGGATTCCGAAAAGCCTTTAGCACCGTAGACCACATACATACGCTGCGGCAGGTTATACAGAAGACCGAAGAGTATAACCTGCCTCTATGTTTAGCGTTTGTGGACTACGAGAAAGCCTTCGATTCGATCGAGACTTGGGCTGTACTGCAGTCTCTCCAACGGTGCCAGATCGACTACCGGTACATTGAGGTGTTGAAGTGTTTGTACAAAAACGCCACCATGTCAGTCCGTCTTCAGGATCAGAACTCGAAACCAATCCTTCTCCAGCGCGGCGTGAGACAGGGAGACGTCATTTCTCCGAAACTGTTCACTGCTGCGCTGGAGGATGTCTTCAAGGTTCTGGACTGGAGGGGGCTGGGCATCAACGTTAATGGCGAGTACATTACTCACCTTCGGTTTGCCGAGGACATAGTGGTCATGGCTGAGACCATGGAGAGCCTCAGTAAAATGCTCGATGACCTCAGTAGAGCTTCCGAAAGAGTGGGTCTTAAAATGAACATGGACAAAACCAAGATCATGGTGAATGCCCATGTAACACCCACTCCTATCAAGGTCGGAGACTCTACACTCGAAGTTGTAGACCATTATGTCTACCTGGGACAAACGGTCCAGTTGGGTAGGTACAATTTCGAGAAAGAGATCAACCGTCGAATCCGACTCGGCTGGGCGGCGTTCGGGAAGTTGCGTGGTGTCTTCTCGTCCAATTTACCGCAGTGTCTCAAGACAAAAGTCTATGACCAGTGTGTGTTGCCAGTGATCACCTATGGAACCGAGACGTGATCGCTCACAATGGGCCTTATCAGAAAGCTCAAAGTCACCCAAAGGGCAATGGAGAGGGCTATGCTCGGAATTTCCTTGCGTGATCACGTCAGAAATGATGATATCCGCAGGAGAACCAAAGTTACCGACATAGCCCGAAGAATTGCCAAACTTAAGTGGCAGTGGGCAGGGCACATTGCTCGCAGAACGGATGGCCGATGGGGCCGAAAAGTTCTGGAATGGCGACCGCGAACCGGAAGACGATACGCTGGAAGGCCTCCCACTAGGTGGACTGATGACCTGGTTAAGGTTGCGGGAAGGCGCTGGATGCGAGACGCACGGGATCGGTCAATGTGGCGACGCTTGGGGGAGGCCTATGTCCAGCAGTGGACGTCTTTCGGCTGAAATGATGATGATGATCGCTAAAATTAGCCTAAGTGCCTATTCGAAGTATGAATATGGAATAGAAATTTACAGAGTTACATTAATTGGCTAAACTAGGTCCGTGCGTCACAAAGTGCTATCTCAGCTCGGCGTTTCCGTCGATCGTTAAATTTGCAGTGTATGGTTCTATATTAAAAGTGTTGAGTGCTGAGTTGGCGATTCTCCTTATGCAGTTGCGTGTAACATGCATAACTTTGTGAAGTTTGCTGTTACAATTTTGCTACTTCTTTATTTTTATTTTATTTTTTACCTATCGCTAAAAAATATAACAATATTGGGATATAATAATAACTTCATCTAGCCGGAAGTAAGTTTAATGAATAAGATCAGTTTTTTTGGTTTTCCTCGGTTTGGATTAACTCGGCCTGTTAAAACATTTTATTGAAATATTAAAGTTTACCGAATGGAACATAAGTTATTTTAGTTGTTGCTTGTTTGTAGCTTTCCGATCGTTGAAGCATTTTTTACAGGACCTCTAACATTGTGACTTAGTCAATTTTACCTAACCAAAATTATTCACAAACTTGTATTATCTCCAAAATTATATCAAAAAGGTCATGTAATTTTTTTTGACTTTGTAATTAAATAATAAATATGTCGCATCAAGGCTGGCCGATAGATGCAAACCATCGGGAAGTCAGGATGTATTCCCTTAGGTTAAGACATCGTGTGTGGGCAGGTCGTTGGGTTACAATCGTGCAAAGGAAATCATAGAAATTATTCGATACACTGTGTTTATTCAAATATTCAGAGTTACAATCTTGCTTACTAATATTACGGATCGACACTGATTCTACGACGTGTTAGCTCTGAGGCGGTCAGTACTAAACTGCTCTATTCCACAGTCCCCACCGCGCAAGCGCTTAGTAAAAGCGCGCCAATGCGTAGTTGTTCTTGCTTTGCCGCCAGATGGCGTGCTTGCGATTTGTTTTGACGTCCGTACTATTGACTAAACCCGACACGGCCATCCTGCGAGACAGGCGTCCTCGTCTGTTCCGCATTGTCAGGTTTTAACAGTGCATCGAATCATGTGGAAATCCTCATGGATGTCCGCAGCCCTTGGGGAAAGCCGAGGGGTCTGTCAGAGTCCTACTGACTAAAACCATATGGTGTTCTCTAGGCCCTAGTTCCTCTTGAGAGGCGAGCGTGGAACACATCACGTCGCCTTCTCCTGCCTCTGTCCACTCCATCCTGGCAATCTCCCATCACACAAGGGATGTTTTTCTGAAACATACAAAATTTCCAAACAGTATTCGCTCGTCCAATCCTGACTCATACTCTAGGTGAGTGAGGAAACATTTTGAAACAATCAAACATGATCATTTAAATCTCTCTGTTCACTATTAAAATGAAAGAGTTATTCTATTTCCAATTTAAAGAAAATAGCAAATTAATCATCGATTTGGTACCTAAAAGCACCTAATCTTCGTGATTACAAAGTCCAAGTACCACTGATAGTCGTTAATGTCACATTAAATGAAACAAAAGAAATAAGACACCAGGTGTCTTATTCACGATCTTAAGCCATCACATAGCTCTCCTGGCTATCTCACTGCTCCATTAGCTATCTCCTAGCTATCTTTGCAATCACAATTGCTCTACTCGCACATCCTCATGATGTTGAGTCAAATCAACTCTCTGAACTCAGAACCTGTTCACACAGAGATTTAGTCTGTCCTATGGTAAGTAAATTCATTAACTACTTCATCTACTATCTCAATAATATTGGAACTTGAGCTTTGTGTGTCTTACTAACACGATCTACGCACAGTAATCAAAATTAGAAAACTACGTTATTTCAATTTTCTTAATGAGGGCTTGACGATTCGAACGTCATCAACAACATTAACATGGTGACCTCACCACGCGTGTGACTATGTGATTTTACTTTCTTTTACCTCATAACTCAATAGGATTTTTTTGTAAGGTTCCTTACACAAACATGTTTTTACACCGACTTACAGGTGCCCTACAGGCCCACAGTTGCAACAAAGACCTCCAGTTGCCACACAGGCCTACAGTTGCCATAAAGACCAACAGTAGCCACACAGGCCAACAACACAACGCTCGACTAGTCCTGACCAAACTAGTTTATTGGGTTCGTGAAAATAGGGAAATTTTAGAACTCTACTCTTTAACTAAATCATTACCCTGGGCCATGTACCACTAGTCGCTCCAAACAAACTTTAAAACTTATTCTGCAGCAAAAACTGCCAGGCTTACAGAAACCTTCGCTGGGTTGTGGAGGTCATATAGGCAGTCCCTTCGTGTGGAACGCTGGTGCTCAGCTGAATCCGGTAGGACTGAAAGCCGACCTCAATGTAGTTGGGAAAAGGCTAGGCCGATTGATTGGTTTAGATTACTACACCGGTGCATCGGTTAATTTCCATCAAAGCTGCGTATGGTTAAGATAACCGTGTGAACATATACTCTCGTAATGTTTTTCATGCTTCAGATACCTATTGTGTCGCAGCGTGAAGCGTCTGCTGCAGGCTAGCGGACCGGATGCTGCATGCGAAGGCTGACGTGTCAAAACCTGTGAGGTCAAGAGGAACGGCAGGCTAGCAGTTCGCAAATGGTAGCCGAACGTTATGACAACAGCTGTGGTGACAACAGCTTGTGGGGTCATAAGCTCGCAAGTTTGGAACGGAATACTCGGTGAGTCGCTTCCATTTTATTTCGATAGTGAGGTCGGATGTTCTCTAAGTCTCTCTGTGAAGAGATGCTATTTCGAGTTCTGAGAGAGTAATTTGCAAAAGTCACTGATGTTTGATGCACTATTCCCTTTGCCTGGAACATTTCTCTTACCTTCTTATTTAGAAATTCAGTACCATTATCTTCATTGATTCTACCGTGCATTCGGAAACGTCGCTTGTTATGGAGAAGAACGCACCAGAAACTCTGTTAAATACAGGTCTGCGGATCCCAAGCCAGGAGCTCATCACTGGGGCCCATTAGCAGCGTGCCACTCCTGGATCCAATCAGAACCGTATCCCACGAAACTGCCGTAACGCAGCAGTGGAAAGCTAGGGATTTGCTCCCTATTGGGAGAGATACTGGTACCTATCTCACAGGTGAAAGTGGGATATGACTTACCTTAAATTCCTGCGGTAGACTCTGGGCGTCGATCAATCTCGTGCCGTGAGGTTAGGGATAGGAGAATATATATATAATAAAGGAAAATAAGGGATAGAATGACGGCTAACTGGACCGAAGAATCCGGCCGGCGTCCACCAGACAGCACGTATCCCGCAAAAGCACTTCGCTTCGCGTGAAAATATACTCTAAACCCACTTTTAGGGGCGCCCCACAACGCCGATTGCGAACGGCGGGCGCGATTAACAAATACAATGGGTAAATCACATCTCGATTCGATATGTTTCGATAAAAACCCGACTTCCGTGTGTTCACGTTATAAGCTTTTTCTTTCTACTGTTTAGTGTCAGCTGTCAAAATCGTTGACAGCCCACTGACACGGTGTTGCAAGTAAATACCAATGATCGGGACGGAACAAATTCCATACTGACTCTTTAAAAAAAGATTTTTTATAATATTTACATAAGTACATACACTAATAAATTCATATACGTGAGGATGATGCACCCAGCACTACGAGTACTATACTACATATAGGTATAAAGAATTACAAGCACTAACAGGTGCACTAACACTAAATTCCTTCATTTGATAAACAGGAACATGGTTCTCACGTACTTACAAATATTGCAAACATAGGTAAATTACCTAATTCAACAACAACGGAACAGTGTGCGAGTAAATTTTTTTATAACAAAAAAAGAAGAAACTAAAAAGAAAGCGTTACTACGAGTATAATTTTGATTATAACCAATAAACCAGTAACCAGTAATAATAACCAGTTTGATTTTGTCCACACTAAAGATTGGCGTATGGAGCACGACCAGCATGTTTTCAAGCATTCTTATCTTGAATATAATCTTCTAATTTGTAATATGCTTGTTTACAAAGTGTGCTTTTAACTATTGTTTTAAATTTTCTTTCATTTAGTTTTAATATCTCACAAGCTATTTTGTTATAGAATTTAACACTGTAGCCCATGAAAGACGTGTGTACTTTAGCTAATCTATTAGATCGTTGATCTAACTTATCTTTTTTTCTAGTATTACAATCGTATCTATCACTTACTTTACTGAAGAGATTTAAAATTTTCCTTACATACATAATATTTTCATAAATGAATTGGCAAGAAACTGACATAATATTAATCTTTTTAAAAAGCTCCATAAGAGATTCTCGGTGACCTAACTTATATGGCTCTGACAACTCCCTTTTGCATGATAAATATTGATTCAATGTCAGCCGCCCGTGTTCTTGAGAATGTTATAGTAAAACGAAGGAATTTTCGTTATGCAGTGGCTCACGAATATAATTTAATTTAATTATGACATGTCAATAGCAGTTTCTCTGTTTGCGCATAGTCAAGAAGATACAGGAGATTCTGTAATTTATTTTTAACTTCGTGTTTGTTGAGTCTAGTTATAGATGAGAACTATTTATGTTTCTATAGATTATTGAGCTCAACAAGTACAAATGTCTTCTAGCAAAGGTTGTTTTATGCGAAACACTCGGGCAATTTGTCCTGTTTCCCCGTTTGCCATCATTTCAATCCATCATCAACCATCACACCTAGGTACTTGACAGATGTAGCTTGAGGGAGTGATGAGCAAGTGCAGGTTGTGGGCTCCAGACACGTATGGGCTATGATAGACTATGTGTTAGGGGGTTTGTTTACGCATTAATCGAGAAAGGGATATATTTAGTCTTTTGGAGCTTTAATGTTAGAAGTTTCCTGTTTAACCACTCTTTCTCTATTTTTAGGGAAGTTTCTGCGTTAATTTTGACATCAGACCAGTTTTTACCATATACCAAAATGGCAGTGTCATCGGCATAAGTAAATATATTAGCAGTTGGTAAGGTTAAGGTGCACAGATCATTGATGTAAATTAAAAATAGTGTTCGACCGCAGGTAGTTGGGGCCCAAGTAGTGTGCCAGCCACACACGACAGGCTGCCCCGCCAACGAAGACTGGGCCTGATAACATTTCCGGGGGTGGGGGGGGGGGGGTCGGACGTCCCCTTAGTCTCCAGACCAGTCCCCCATTGATGGCGTCCTGTCAGTGCGTGTCTGTGGGTTGCCAGCGTCGCACCTCGTTTCACTGCCTTCTCCTCCCCTTTTTTACACAACTATGCCAAGGATAAATAATAGAAAAGCTGTACAGCGGCAGCACTCTTTGTCACTCAAAGTGCACCTCAGCAACATAAGAGAACTGCACTCTAATCTTGAAGCAGTCCATCACCACCTGGAGACTTATAGACTAGCTCTTCTTTTCCTTTCGGAGACGCAGATCGGATGTCCGTCAGACGTGTCGAACTTATACCCAGGGTTTACCCTGGAGCAGAATTTTAAACCACGCGCGGGTGTATGCATGTACGCCCGAGACGACATCTGTTATCGGCGTCTCCGAAACCTTGAGGACTCCAGTTTTTCCGTACTCTGAGCACTGGTGGACACAGGCCTGGATAAAATTATCTACGCCTGTGTAGATAGATAGATAAATTATTTATTCAGCGCATACAAAAGACACAGCACAGCACACAAAATCACAATCAAATTATTTTAATTTACATGTGGGTATTTGGAAAAAGGTGCCAACATACAAAAAAAGAAAAAAAAATACATAATAAAAGTGACACAAGTAACTTACCTACTTCAACTAGAACACAGTGCAGTGTGCGTATCAAATGGGAGTCCAGCTCAGCATGTTTTTGGCAAATATACCTGACGCTGATATTCTGCTGGATCCCTGCAGTGACATACGGTCGCTAAGCAGTCGCAATATGTTGGTGTAATGGCAGTGTGATGTGAAGTACGTACATAGAAGCAATTATTTTTCTATTTATTTATTTATTTAATACTTCATGCACACACAAGTACAGAGGCGGACTTAATGCCTTAGGCATTTTCTACCAGTCGACCTTTGGGTGATGGAGAGATAAACAGTGGTAGGTGCAATATAGAAAGTTATATAATGGATCATTTAAATATAAACTATTAATACAATATAATTTTAACATATATATTCAAAATAATAAACTAAATACATTAATATACTTAAACAGTAGTAATAATAGATAAATAATTGAAAAACATTAGCGCTGTTACGATACCACTGCCAACTTCTTACGGATATGCTCGCGAACTTTAACTTTGAAGGTCAACCGGTTGGTTGCCATCCTGATTTCCTGGGGGAGCGCATTCCACAGAGAAATAGATTGAACGAAGAAAGAACGGTGAATGAAGTCAGTGCGGTGAGTGGGAAATTGAAGAAGGCGGTTATGTGATGACCGTAGATTTTTACTGTGTTTGGCGCAAATGTATTGAATGTAAGGGGCCAGATAACTAGGGAAATTGGAAGAGTCGAGAAATGAGAACAAGGTAGTCAGTACCTTTGCTCTCTGCGCTGGCGTATGGGCAACCACTTTAGAAGTGATCGATGCGCAGAGACATGGTCATATTTTCGTAAATTGAAAAAAAAACAAATCGAATGCAGTAATTTAGAAGACGGTCAAGTTTATTGAGATGATCTGCATTCAGGTCGTAGTAGCACACATCACCATAATCGATGATAGGAAAAATTAAGGTCTGCCAATCAACACGAGCAATGCTTGTCATTGCCTTCGTGTTGATTGGCAACAATTTTTTCAAACGATACAGAGCCCGCAGCGTTCCAGTGACTTTCTGACTCACACTAGCGATTAGAGTACGCCAATTAAGAGTATTATTGATGTGCAAGCCCAGGTCCTTTACATCAGTGCTGAATGGAATAATCTTACTGTCAAATACAACAGGCGGCAAAGTTGCACCATCCACTTTAGCAATGTTTCGATGACTCCCAATGATGATAGCCTGACATTTATTGGGGTTTACTGCAACACCAAATCTATCGGACCAGATTTTTATAGCCGATAAGTCCCTGTTTAATTTGCTGATAACGTCAGGTATTTCGACGACATTCCCTTGATGGTACAACTGCAGGTCATCTGCATACAGATGATACGCACACTGAAGTTCGGAAATAATGAGTTTTATAAAAATAGAAATTAGAAGAGGAGAAAGAATGCCGCCTTGAGGAACGCCAGTTTCCAAGTCACACCAGCGAGATGAAGAATCTCCAACTTGAACTGAATGCTAACGTTCCTGAAAATAAGAGGTGAACCATTCCAGTGCTTCAGGAGAAACCATCAAATAGGACAGAATGGCTAACAGGATGTCGTGACTGACGGTATTAAAGGCGTTCGAGAAATCGACCAATACTAATACAGTAACTTTGGTGTCTTCCAATCCTGCCCTTATATCGCCAGTCACTTTAAAGTGGGTGGACACAGTGCTGTGCCCGGGCCTGAATCCAGATTGTAGAGGGCTAATGAGCGAATTACTGTGCACAAACTTTGAAAGTTCTTTGTGGACACAGGCCTCAAGCACTTTGGATAGGAAGGGAAGGATAGAAATTGGACGGAAGTGGGTTGGAAGAGAGGGGTTGGAAACTTTGGGTAGTGGACGAACATAGGCTTTACGCGACTGGGAGGCCAATACTCCGGAAAACAATTAAAAATTTACAATGTGCGTGATAGGAGGTAAAAGGTGATCCAGAGCAGTGATTATCATACCACGAGTGATATTATCACATCCCACCGCTTTGGATTTGATGGAGAGTATAATCTTTTTGATATCTCCCGGTTCAACTGGAATGAAACGAAAAGGATTAATGTGAGGATGTTAGAACGATTCATGGTAGGCACAGTGGAGAAATGACGGTTGAGATCGTCTAAGTCAATAGAATTTGGAAGGTCTAAATGACGCGGTTTGCCGATACCTAGTGTTCCAAGGAACTTCCAAATATCGGCAGAAGAAGCATTTTGGCTTCAAAACCGGACAAAAGTGACAATTACAAATTTCTGCAAATTGCATCCAAGTTAGCTTTTTATTGCACCTAACTAATGATACTATCATGCACCGGTCTTTCCTTGGACCCTTCCCCTCCGCACGCCCCGGTAGGTTAGTCGGCAACTAGCCTTTTTTAGTACGCACGTCTACTTTCACGATACGTTGTATTGTTTACTAACTTGCAGTTAGTGTTGAAAGGGGTTTGAAGTGGATTGTGGAAAGTTTTAACTATGGAATCTGAAGAACAAGGTATGTACTTAATTTTAATGTATAATATATTTAGTACGATTGAATATTATGTATTTTTAGAGCCAGCATCAATAGAGGGGAAAAAAATTAAAATCGTGTATGTTTTTTTTTAATAATGAGTACTTTTGAAATAGTACCGAGTTAGATCGCGTTATAAATATACTTTTATGGTTAAATATAGAGTTTCACCATATCAAAGCAGTAAAAACCTTTTCCACATCTTTCCACCTCTTCAAAAAAAATTACTTTGAAGTGATATTGACTGCAAAAGTTTTTCAATTGTTTAGAAGATTTATAATTTTGTTTGTTTTTTTTTTGCAGGTTCGACATCACAAGTGATTGAGATGTCTCGGAAATTATTGTATATGCTTTTTAAAGAAAGCCCAGTTAGAAGATTAGACGAAAAGTTATCATTTATAGAAAATAAGCTCCGAGAAATGATGAAATGTCCCCAAAACGAGTATAAAATTTTAAATCACGATTTAAGTCATTTCAAATCTAATTTAAAGAAGAGATGGGCATCGTGCAATTATATTGAAGAGAGATTTATTAAAAAAAATGATAGATGCTTAATGTTTTGATACCAGTACATAAATGGACGCTGATCATTAAGCCGGGGCGCCCAAGCAAGGACTTCCAAGAATTGACTGATCGCAGTAAAAGACGGAAAACAAAAGAACTCCGTGAGGATGTACCAGTTGAATTGCTCACCTTCGCAGCTAGCGTCAGTCAACATAAGTCGGGAAATTCTGCGGCTTCAAAACTTATAAAAGATGCAACTTCTTCACCATCAAGAGCCAAATGGTATAGAAAAATAATAAATACTACTCAGGAACCAAAAATTAAAAAGTGACCTGAAGAAGCTTTGCGCATCTTTATCGAGGGTGGCTTTACGAGGAAGCAGTGGGAGTTACTGCATGATACAACTAAGGGAATGTTCCCTTATACTCTTATTAGAGAAGCAAAGAAATTGTGCTGTCCAAAACCAGAGGCAGTTCGAGTTACGGAGACATTTATGGAAGTTGTGCTCCAAGACTTACTGAATCACACAGCTAAAAGACTTTGTCTTTATCTTGAGGATGTACTCCAAAACTGTACGACAGAAGAGTTGGAAAATCTGGAGCTCATTTCAAAATGGGGATGTGATGGCTCTCATCAAACTGCCTACCAACAAAAGTTTTTAGACAGCTCTCATGATGACTCTAAAATTTTCCAAAGTTCATTGGTCCCCTTGAGATTACAATCACGGTTTGGAGAAAAAATGCAGACTTTATGGCAAAATCCGACACCTTCATGTACTCGTTTTTGCCGACCAATCCATATTCGATTTCTTCACGAAACAGTAGACATAACAAATGATGAAATAAAGTAAGTAGAAGACCAAATAAAACAACTGATAAAGTCTGAAATAGAAAGTCAAAATAGAACCGCTTTCGTGCGGCATACATTACTTCCAACCATGGTTGATGCAAAAGTTTGCAATGCAGCTACTGGCACATCATCCACTATGACAAAACGTCCAAAGCCTTCAATGACTTTCAAAATTTAAATGTGGATGATCCTTAATCATTAAGATTCGGATTGTCAACTCTTCACGCAAGAATCCGTTTCTTTGAAACGATTTTACACATAGCCTACAAACTTCGTCTTCAAAAATGGCAAGCCCGAACTGCAGAAGATAAAACTGTGGTCAAAGAAACAAAAGAAAAAATCCAAAATAAATATAGAGAAAAGACTGGGCTTGTAATAGACATGCCGAAACTGGGTTTCGGCAATTCCAATTCAGCCAACACGTCTAGAAGATTCTTCGCCGATCCTGATCTAGCTGCTGAAATCACTGGCATAAATAAATAATTTATAATTAAACTTAAGGTGATTCTGGAAGCGATGTCATCAGGACTCAAAATAAATGCAGAAAAGTTCGGAGAATTTTGCAAAGATATTGCAAAAGTGTATGTCGAACTGTACGGTTGGCATCCAATGACGCCAACTCTTCACAAAATCCTAGTGCACGGTAAAACTGTCATAAAATATGCTATCCTCCCTATCGGGCAACTATCCGAAGAAGCCGCAGAAGCCCGTAATAAGCACTACCGCTCATACCGGCAAAATTACGCCCGAAAATTTTCGAGAATAGATTGTGATCAAGATGTCCTCAACAGGCTGCTTCTCACATCAGATCCTTTTATAAGTGGTTTACGGAAACGTAAACATAGCAAAAGCCAGCCCTTCATGAGTGAAACCATAGAATTGTTCGAGCCAGAAGAACTAGATACAAAAGAAGCGCACTCAGATTATGAATCAGACTAAGATCCATATGAAAAAAAAAAAAAAGTGTTTTTTTTTTTGCCATTTTTGTAAAAATATATGGTTTTCTTCATTCATTTACGTGTTTTTATTCATTTCCAATAAAATAAAAGTACTAAATAATTTTGTCCGGTTTTGAAGTCAAAATGCTCCTTAGTGCGACGTTTAGCGTTGCGTATCATCTGGTTACATCTATTCCTTGAAGTCTTATATAACGCCCAGTTCTCGTCAGTACGTTCTCTTTTATATTTTCGGAACGTGCGGTCCCTGCGTCGCATAGCCATCTGTATACATCTCGTCATCCAAGGTGCAGGAGGACGTTTCAGTTTTACTTTTTTGATGGAAGCATGTATGTTGTAAAGGTTGACCACAAAATCATTAAATATTGCCACCTTATCGTCAACCGAAGTTGCCACCATCATGATCGCCCAATCGATCGCAGATGCATTCTTCTTAAGTTTTTCAACGTCCATCCTCGCGAAACAACGCCTGTACAGAACCTTTGGTATAGGTTTAGGAGGTTTGAGGATATAGGAAAGAAAAATCACCAATACACCGCTACGAAATGCGAAAAAAAAAATTGAAAGCTCAAACATATAAATATGAAGATATTGTAAACAAACAAAAACAGAAATTGTAATTCGTTATTTAGTCGATTTAAAGATTATACTAATTCTATATTAAAATTTCCAAAGGTATATTACAGATATCAAAATATTTTTCCGTCAATTTGATAGACAAACAAAACAATTTTGAGGGAATCAACGTATCAACAGGGATTCTCGCCACAGGTTTCTGGGAAAGCACGTGTAGTTCCGAATACTCGTGGAAAAGTTTTTAAGTTTGCTACTTTTGGACTTGTTTTGTGTAAAAGTGTGTTGTCTTTGTGTTTGTCAACAGGTTAGTACTATGATTGTCCCCTTTTTTATTAGTTTTCATAAAAATGGAGAGGAATAAACCGCCCGATCCTGATCCGCCTGACATCCCAGCCTCCTTACTTCTTTTTCCTTCCTCGCCGAACCCTCTATCGCAGTTTGCAGATGTAGTCTGCAGCGTTTCCGAGATGGAAGTCACGCAAACATCGCGTAAACGTCTCGGTAATACAGAAATATCTACGCCGACATCTAACAAACAACCCAAGAGTTAAATTGGCCGTGCAAAATACTCAGTTATGGATAAGGGACCATTTATTGTTCACGTCTCTCGAGTGGAAACCCAGATTAATTCTGGCACCACTTTGCATCCCGTGAACTTCGGGAAGTGTCTAATATTAAATAAAATAGCAAACATTATTCGTGGCGGAGTTAACAAAGTTGGCAGAAACAGGGTATCCGTTGAGTTTGCTTCCCCTCAGGATGCAAACGTTTTTATAGTCAATGCTTTACTATCTAAGCACGGTTATACAGCCACGATTCCGACCTTTAATATTACCAGGATGGGCGTAGTGACAGGAGTTCCTTCAGATTTAACCGAAGAAGTGGCTCTAACATATTTGACTGTGCCCTCGGGCTTTGGCCAAATCTTAAAAGTGCGCAGAATCAACAAGAAGGTTCACACTGAAGGTATAGTAGAGTGGAAACCTACAGAGACTTGTGTACTCACATTCAACGAACAGGCCTTACGAGTGTTTTGCTGCTACACATCCCTCCCTGTCGAACAATATATCTACCCCACTATCCAATGCCGTAAATGCTGTCGATTTGGGCATGTTGCAAATGTGTGTAGGTCGAATCCACGCTGCAGTAAATGTGGCCACGATCACCCCGGTGATGGTTGCAGCATTTCTGAGGGCGAGGCCTTCTGTGTGCTTTGCTCGGGAAATCACTTCGCTAATAGCAAGTCTTGTCCTGAGCATGGTAGGCAGAAAGCCATCAAGACAGTCATGGCTGAAAAATCTATCTCATATGTTGAAGCAAGCAAAACAATCCCAGGAGCTTCCCGCAATTATGCCAATGTCACCAAATCACAGTCTTACCGAAAAACTGTCACTATCAAGCCTAGGACCCATGCCTCACTTTCTCAATCTTAAAATAAAGCTGCTCTTCAGCAAATAGTAAACATTCCTCAATCCTCACATTCTAATGGCTGTGCTCTTAACGATAATGTCCCCACCAATAATACTGTTTCAGTTATTGAACTTTTAATTAAATTGTTACCTTCACTTATTACTTCATCTTCTAGTAACTCTCAAATACCATCCAACGTTGCCGATCAACTAATATCTCTCCTATTATCTTTTAAAAATGTCGTCCCACCAAATATTTCTCCAGTGGAATGTGAGGAGCGTGTGGCATAAAAAGCACGACTTCATATTCCTCTTGAATAAATACAAGCCATTGGCTTGTTCCATAGCTGAGACTTGGCTCACCCCAAGCCTCAGCTTCCGTATGCCACATTTTAACATTCCTAGGTGGGATAGATCCGATGGGTACGGAGGGTCGTCTCTTTTCGTTAATAAACGGGGCCCACTTTCTCCCTTTTCTTTGCCTTTATTTTAAGGGGAATATGAGTATTGTAGCAGGAAGGGTTGAGGGCATCACAGTGTTTTCTATCTATATTGCACACCCTCACCCTGATTTCATAGCTGTTTTAAGAAACATTTTTACCAATGTGCAAGGCCCATTGATGGTCATGGGTGACTTTAATTGCCACCATTATAGATGGGGATCTGAACGCTGTGATGCGTTCGGTGTAGCTCTGGTTGAGATATTGGATGATCTAGATCTCTGCATTCTGAATAATGGCTGTCCAACTCGTCGTTCCCCTCCCGGTCAACAAAAGAGTTGTGTAGACCTTAAATTTTGTTCTGTTGAATTGGCTGCATCTGCTCACTTGGAATGTACAACCTTGTCGCATGGTAGTGACCATTACCCTATTGTTATATCCTTAATTAACAGAACTTATTTAGAATAAACTTCTCCCCCACTTTTGAAGTATAACCTGTCCAAACCAGATTGGACTAAGTTTGTATCATTATTGGAGGATAAAATTGATTCTCTTCCAAATTGAAATTCATGTTTACCAGATCCTTCTGGTCACCACCAAGCCAAAAGTTGCTATGAGGGTTTCGTCACAGCTGTTACCTCAAGTGCAGATTCCTCTTTTCCGCTGAGAAACAGTGCCAGAAATAAAATCCCTTCTCCTCCGTGTTGGGATCCAGAATGCACCTCATCAGTTAAAGCAAGGAATGAGGCCGAGAGGTGCTACAATGCAGATATGAGTACCTGTAATCTCTTGGCATATCTTCAGTGTAATGCCAGGGTCAGACGTCTTCTTCGCAAGAAGAAACGTGCTGGCTGCGGTTCAATTTTGTACCTCCTTGTCCCCCTCCACTCCAATCTCAGCAGTATGGAAAAGCATCAATCGGTTTGGTCAGCCTCACGGCTGTTCCCCTTCTATCACTTCACCATTAACTAGGAAAATAGCTGAACTTTTCTTTGATATAATAGCACCATCATATGTTCCCCTCTTTAATGAATGTGTGAATGTCCCCTTATCCAATTCAGCAGAGGATCCTTTTGATGCGCCATTTATCTTGGCAGAACTGAACGTACTCGAACTCGGTACTCCGTCAAGTCCGGGACTCAGCGCCTGGTATTGACGGTGTGCCATATTTTTTTATTTCTCACTCTGGCGACAAGGCGAAAACTTACTTTTTGAACATAATTAACTTCTGCTATAGTCATGGCTGGGTACCAGATGAGTGGAAGCTACAGATCATCATTCCATTATTGAAACCTGGCAAACATGCAAATGATCCGAATGGCCTTAGGCCAATAGCTTTATCTTCAGTCATAGCCATGCTACTGGAACAACTTATAAAAATCGTTTCGAGTGGTTAGTCGAATCGAGAGATTTACTGCCGAATTTCCAATTTGGTTTTAGGAAAGGGCTTAGTACTATGGATAGTGTTGACATCCTGGTCACAGACATCCGTTTGGCCCTCTCCAGAAACCAATCTGTTGTTGCCGCTTTCCTTGACATCTCCGCATACGACAACGTCTTCTTCCCGTACTCAGGCAAAAAATTCACCAGTTGAGTCTACCGGCAAAGATGATACAGTGTATATGTGAACTTCTTTTGTCCCGGTCATTGGTTCTGAGGGTTCAGGGAGAGGAGTTCGATAAGAGACAGGCGTGGAGGGGACTCCCTCAAGGCTATGTCCTCAGTCCTCTGCTGTACAATTTTTATACGGCCGATATTGGGTCTTGCTAAAACAATAATTGTCAGATCCTGCAATGCGCCGATGACATTGCTCTATACGTGACAGATTCCTCCATCATTGACGCGGCTTCTTCTCTATGCCTCTCTTTGGACTCTCTGAGCCAGTGGCTTTCAAGCCATGGTCTTTCCCTCTCCGCACCGAAAAGCTCGGCAGTAATTTTCTCTCGCAAATGCAGTTCCCTCAGATAGCATTTTAGGTCATAATATCCCAATAGTCGATAAAGTTATTTTTTTTGGCGTTTTCTTAAACTCTAAATTAACTGGCAAGCCTCACATAAACAACCTCATAAAAAAATGTGAAAGAATTGTTTCAATTTTAAAAGTTTTCGTGGGTGTCTGGTGGGGTGCTCACCCCATCATGAAGTTAGTCTATAACGCCTTAGTTCGTAGCGTTTTGGACTATGGAACGTATCATTTGATTCCTTGTAACAAAGGTGCTTTGGCGGGGTTAGATAGGGTTCAGTCCAAGTGCCTTCGGATCATCTCTGGTTGCATGAAGTCCTCCCCCGTTAACGGATTGCAGGTTGAATGTGCCGAAACTCCCCTTGCCTTAAGACGGCAATAGCTTGCCACCCGTTTTTATCTAGGTTAATCTCTAGGTCGTCCCATCCTCTTATAGTTAGATTACAGGAGCTAGACGCCTTATGCAGAAGCTCCAACTATTGGAGAAATAAAGAAATCCCATTAATTCTAAAAGCATTTCGGAGTGTTCAAAATTTAGGTTGTCCGATTCTCCAACATCCTAGATTACCCCTTTTTGACTTCGCTTACAAAGTATAATTTTTTACCCCCAAAATTATCTATAATATTGGTATATATCCAAAAGATCCGAAAGGTGGGCGAGTGATGGTTGAACTGTTCTTCACTGATGCTTCGAAATTAAATAGCCGTAACAACACTGGAGCTGTGGTATATTACCAAAGCTCTAGAATTGTATTACAGTTCAAGTGTCCTAAAGAGTCTTCTGTATTCACAGGCTAGGGTGTGGCTATATTGGAAGCTTGTCTCTTTATAGAGCCACACACTAACATTGAGAAAGCCGTCATCTTTACAGATTCTCTTAGTTGTTTACAGGCCCTGGAACAAAATCCTTTTAAAAGTAAATTACATAGCCCTCTTATCTTAAAAATCAAAAAATCTTTACTAGCTTGTGCTAGTAGACAAAGAAAAGAAAGAAAACTAGTTTATTTGTCACACACAGATATAGACAATATAGGTACAAATAAAACTTAATTTTACAACAATTACACACATAGTGTGCCCCGCGGCTGCGTTAAAAAGGTCCAGTTCAGCAAAATGCCAGAAAACTGGGAGTTGCCTGACGCTGGTTTTCAACTAAACCTTACGTTGAAGTGTACGGATGTGAATCAGTTTTACGGTGTTAAATATACAGGTAAATAAATATAAGTTAGTGTGTTATAAACTATACAGGTACAGGTATGTATAATAATTTGGTGCGAAACATTATGCCATGAGCAGATGAGCGATCTAGACGGATTGCAAGTAACTTTTAATATTAAAAAGTTGTTTTTATATTATGGTATGGTAGTTTGAGAAATATTACGATCAGTATGTACGTCACTTTTAAAATTTTGTCAGAGTGGTGAAACAAAGTGAAATAAGGACAGATTAAGGGCAGAAGGATAGAAGGTAAGTGTCATCCATCAATAATATTAACCATTTAGAATTTAAAATATTAAGCAACATATTCCTTTTTACCCATATGTATATATATATACCATGGGTGGCCTCCCAACCTCGAGCGAAAGCAGGTGTCAAGGATGGATGACACACCAGCCCGTGGTCGAGGGTACGAGGCAGCTATGTGAAGCTGCGGTTTATACGAAACGATAACCACCCGCGTATTTTAGCTATGTATAAACTCTTTTATAATTTATGCAACTTATACTACCGCACCCACACACGCACATAAGAATACCTGGTACTATCAACTGCGAATAGGATTGACATCATACTCGTATAAGTGAAAGGTTCAAGTGTATCAAATCTAGTTTCCGTTGCGCGTCCGTTAAATACTGCCGTAAACGTCTTCTAAATGTACTTATTGTCTTAATTGTTCTAATAGGCGGCGGTAGATTATTCCATACTTTGGATACTGCGTAACGGAAACTTCCTCTGAATGCTGCTGTACTGTGGGGCTGCGATGAGAGTTGTTGCGAACATTGCCTTTTTCCACATTCTCGTCTACCAGCGATCCAGTTCAACCTGTTGTACAGGTAGTCTGGCTTTGAAGCTTAATGACACCGAACAACAGGCAGACCATTAATTTAATTTGCGTCTTATTTCATTTTAAGGGTAAAATGTTTGTTGAGGAATGGCGTTATGTGGCTTCTGGGTGGAATGTAATAGCAAAACCGAGCACAAGCATTTTGGGCCCTCTGAATGAGCTGGTCTGTACGAGCCAGTAGGCGCGGGCCGTACTGACTCGGCGACATGCTTTTCAAAACGAAGGTCCTTGTCCATAACAAGACCTAGGTTCCACGCTTCATAGACTCTGTCAATTGGTTTGCCCATTAATTCGATCATGAAAATTGCGGGTAGCTTAGCTAGCTGTCGTTTTAAGCCAAGTACCATGAATTTGTTTTTGTTTGGGTTTAGCGACAGGCAATTGTCTTCTGACCAGGCAGCAATTCTGCGAAGGTCATCGTTCAAATCTTGTATTGCACTATCATACTCCTCTGAGTAAAATGATACGTAAAGTTGAACATCATCGGCGTATATATGATAACTGCATTTCTGAAGACACTTAATGATATCAGCGCAGTACAGGATAAAACTAATTGGCCCTAATATAGAGCCTTGTGGGACTCCCCTCTTTATAGAACCAAGTGCCGATCTAAGGGTGGTGCCGTCCCCCAAACTTAGATCTACAAATTGCTTCCTATCACTGAGGTAGTTACGGAACCAGTCCGTAGCGCTAGGGTCGAACCCGTAGTAACTCAGCTTAGATAAGAGTAGTGGTATATTCATTGCGTCAAAAGTCGAGAAAAATCGAGCAAAACAAGCAAGGTACACATCCCCTTATCCTGGGCAGACAGCACGTTATCAGTAACGTCCAGTAAAGTAGTAGAGGTACTGCGCTGCTTTCTGAAACCTCATTGTAAATCAGGTAGTATGTGATTCTGTTCCAAGAAGAGTGTTAACTGGTGGCTGACGACTTTCTCCAGTACCTTAGACAGACACGGTAATATAATAATGGGTCGTAGGTCTTTCAAACAAGTCGGGTTTGCCTAACAGAGGCAATCTTCCATTGTTCGGGGAATGTAGATGTTACCATGGAGCGGTTTATAATGTCTGTTATAAGACCCAACGTGTGCGGCAGAGTCAAAGCAATCATTTCCAGGGTAATGTTGTCGCAGCCTTGGGTATTACTTGTAAGGTTGGTGATAATGATATCAGCGTTTATAATGCGGGTGATGTCAGCCTGCTCCACTGGAGTGATTGAAAAGATTGCTTCGCCATGCCTATGATTATCATAATAAGTCATGAAAGCCACACTCGACACGGCGATACCCGGGACAGTCAAGAAGTTACTATTAATTATGTTAGGATCTGTAAAGTGCGACGGAAGGTCCTGTTTCGACTGTCCATCAAAATGGATTTTAGATTTTTCCATAATTATATTGTTTTTTTTTGGGTTTTTAATTTGATTATTGATGTTATGTTTATAGTACGCCATTCTCTCGCTGTACAGGGAACTCACCACTAAGGATTTTAATTATTTGTAGTATTCGCCTTTTGCTTTTAATTTGGTCTTCCGGTAACAAGTCAGTGACTTATCCCGTAAACGCATCATTAATTTAATCGTGTCGGTAATCCAAGGATAAGATTTTTCCTTTATAGTGCATGTCTTTACCGGTGCGTGTATATCGAACAGGCAAATGATGTTCTGGTTTAAAAACTTCACCATTTCATTTACATGTTCAAGCGAAGAAATATTTTCAAGACACAGCAGCCAAAGATCCGTTTCAAAACTGTCAATGCAAATATCTTTAAGTGGTCTAAATTTCACGACGTATGGTTTAAATTTGTCTCGTCTCAATTTAAATTCCGCCACTACGACAAAGTGGAGAGAGAGGTTCAGCTAGTTTGGATACCTAGTCATTGTGGCATCAAGGGTAATGAATGTGTTGATGTATTGGCTAAAGATGCCTGTTCATCTGTTAGGTACGGCTGATATCTCACATCACACTTACCTGAGTTATGACTTGCTGTCCATTCCCAAATTGAGTCTCCAGGATTCATGGCAAGCACATTGGAATATGTCTGGCAGGAGGAAAGGCCAATTTTTCCATGCTGTCCAACCGGTCATAAACCCAAAACCTTTGGTTTCAGAAAGGTCTCCAAAACCGCTATATCTGTCCTTTGTAGAATCCGTATAGGTTTTTGCTGCATCCCTGTCTTTCTTCATAAAATCCGTATACGCGACTCCTCCTTACCTCTACTTATCCTCCCACCTTAGATCACATATTATTTTAAATGTCCAAATAATGTCCCTTCACTGGATTTATACCGCCGTCTTTCTAAACTTAAGATCCCTCTCCCAATAAATTTGCCATCTCTTCTGACTTATTCCTCCCCAGAACTTCTTGTGGCGTTGATGATGTTTATCCGCCACAATAATATAAAATTATGAGTCTTTCACAGGGGTGTAGTAGGGTGTTAGCGTCGAATTCCAGGCAGTCGGCCTTTTTAAGGCGGCGGAATATTTAGTTAAAATCGTTGATAGCCTACAAACTCTCACCAGTGGCTCCAAGTAGCTGTTTTGCACGCAGCGGCCATACCCCGGTAACTACGTCGACTCGTGGGCTAAATCTGGTAGCGAGGGGCTTAAGTGTTTTGGCACTTAAATCTTGCAGTTGCTTCCTGCATTGCGCACAGGATCTGTCTCGGCCGCAATGGCAATCCCCCTTCGGTGGCGAGGCAGTCAGGCATTGTGAAAGGCCTTAAGGGCGACGGTAGGAGACATAGTTATCGTTCGGCAAGACACTTCGTGGCGGGTAAACCACCAACAACAGCATTCCCAAGGAGGGATGGTGTCAGGCTGGCGGCCGACCGTAAAATATTTGCCAAACCCCGTGCAACATGATTGACATAAATGGAATGCGCGATAGGATTAGGGCGTACCCCACAGGCGACGCGCAGGGGCAGCACCAGGCTCCGGTGGGAAATGGACTAGTGTTGTTGCACCACCCCGGGCGGGGGCAATGTAAGAAGCGAGCTCGGGAAATAAGATTGAGGTATGAAAGTTGGTATGTTGGGTCTATGACTGGAAGGGCCAGAGAGTTAGCGGATGTATTAAAAAGAAGACGAATAAATGTAGCCTACTTACAAGAAACTAAATGGAGGGGAACCAAAGCGAGGGAAATAGGTGAAGGATACAAGTTTTTCTACTGTGGAAGTGACGGAAAAATAAATGGTGTGGGAATAGTGTTAGACAGTAATTTTAAAGAAAATGTGATGGAGGTAAAAAGAATGATAATGATAGATTGATAGTTGTGAAAGTTATGTTAGAGAATGTGATGTTGAATGTAGTATGCACCGGCGCAGGTAGGATGTGATGAAATGGTGCAAGAGAAGTTTTGGGAGAATTTTGACACAGCCTTGATGACCATCCCTGTGCATGAGGAATTGATAGTTGGAGGGGATTTTAATGGACATGTGGGCAGAATGAAAGGGATTTAAGAAAGAATTCACGGCGGATGGAGTTTTGGGAGTACCAACAACGAGGGAGAGTCACTGCTACAATCCGCTACTGCATTTGACCTGGCAGTAGCTAACACTTGGTTCCAAAAAAGAGACGAACATCTGATAACTTACAAAAGCGGTAACCACAAAACCCAAATAGATTACTTTCTCGTCAGACGCAACAGCATACATCACGTCAAGAATTGCAAGGTATTGCCAGGAGAAGTTTTGGTTTCCCAGCATAGACTACTGATTATGGTACAAGAGTTAAAAGTGCAGAGCATAGAAAGCAAAGAGCGTCCTCCTCCTAAAATAAAATGGCATATGCTAGAGAAGAATGATTGTGCGAAGAAGTTTCGAGAGCGAGTAGTAGACAAAATGATAGAGATGGGAAATATGGAAGATCGAAGTGTAAATGAAAGTTGGAAGGAGATTGCTGTTTGTATTAGGAGTGCAGCGATGGATATTTTGGGAGAGACGAAAGGAAGGGGCACGATAGATAGGGATACATGGTGGTGGTCAACTGAAATACAAAATGTGTTAAAGGAAAAGAAGAAAAAATTCAAGGAATTGCAAGGTGTAAAACAGGAAAACGCTAGTTTGAAAGCTGAAAAAAAGAGAGAGTATGAAGCTGTGAAGATAAAATCCAAGAAAACCGTGGTTATAGCGAGAGCAAAAGCTCTTGATAAAATATACGACACGCTGGACAGTCCAGCAGGCCAAAAAGACCTGTACCGGCTTGCTAGAGCTAGGGAGAAAAAGGCGAGAGATGTTTGTAAGATAAGATGTATAAAAGATGAAGTTGGAATGATCCTGTCTGATGATGAAAAATTAAGGATAGGTGGAAGGACTACTTTGAAAAACTGATGAATGAGGAAAATTACTAGAGTGGTGTGTTAGAAAGTAAACCTGTGAATAAGGGGTTAGTGAGAATGGTTAGTATGGATGAAGTAAGAATGGAAAGGCAGTTGGTCCTGACGGAATACCAGTTGAATTATGGAAGGTATTGCGCGTAGATGGATGGACGTGGTTAGCTTTATTCTTCAACAAGTTGCTGCGGGAAGAAGCCATACTTGATGAATGGTGCTATAGTTCACTAGTACCCATCTTTACAAACAAATGTGATGTGCTGGAGTGCAACAACTATAGAGGAATAAATCTAATGTCACATAGTATGAAAGCTTGGGAGAAAGTTATTGAAAGGCGGCTGAGAGAAGAGAGTGAAATATCCCAGAACCTATTTGGTTTTCTTGGTCGGGGTACAGCGGATGCCATTTTCGCAATCCGCCAGTTGTGCGAGAAATACAGAGGTGCACATAAAAACTTGCACATGGTGTTCGTTGACCTCGAAAAGGCATACGACCGGGTTCCTCGTGAGGTTTTGTGGTGGGCCCTTAAGAGGAAAGTAGTGCCTGGCAAGTACGTAGAGTTGATCCGAGCGATGTACAGTCGATGCAGTACCGAAGTTAGGTCTACAGTGGGCAATACTGGCAGATTCAGTGTGGCGGTCGGCTTGCACCAAGGGTCGGCCCTCATTCCCTACCTCTTCCTGTTGATAATGGACGGTCTGACGTCGGACATACAGGAAGAGGCACCCTGGTGTGTGCTGTTTGCCGATGACATTGTGCTGGATGCCGAGAGTGGCCTAGAGGTCCAGAACAGATTGGAGGTATGGTGGCGCAGACTGGAGAGTGTTGGCCTGAAATTGAGCAGAAGCAAAACTGAATACTTGTTTTACGATTTTGGCGGTCTCTCCAGTTCCGTGCCCATAACTCTCGCTGAACCGCCCATACCAATCTGCTCTGACTTCCGGTACCTAGGGTCGCTTGTCCAAGATGATGGTGAAATAGACCGAGACGTAACGCACCGGATCTACTCAGGATGGTTAAAATGGCGACAGGTCACTGGAACAACTTGCGATCCACGGATGCCCCTTAAGTTGAAGGGTAAAATCTACAAGTCCGTGATTAGACCTGTCATACTGTATGGATCAGAATGTTGGGCTGTGAAAAAGATGGATGAAAAGAGATTGCATGTAGCAGAGATGAGAATGTTGAGATGTATGTGCGGCGTGACCAGATTGGATAAAGTGTGAAATGAGTATATTAGAGGCAGTTTGAAAGTGGCGCCAGTGACAGAAAAGTTGAAGGGAAACCGTTTGTCCTGGTATGGTCATGTGATGAGGAGGGATGAAACGCATGTTACTAAAAGAGTTATGAATATAAGTGTGGGTGAATGGAGAGGAAGAGGAAGGCCAAAGAAAAGATGGATGGACTGTGTGAGGAGTGATATGAAGGAAAAGAGAGCCAGTCGTGACTGGGGACAGAACGGTATGGAAGAAGAAAACGTGTTGCGCCGACCCCAAGTAACATGGGATAAGGGCAGGAAGATGATGATGATGATAGGACTCTTTCACAACATTTCAACTACCGTCTACCTATCTTTAATGTGTTAATAATTATATGTGAAGCTAAACAGATACAAATTATGAAAAATAAAATACTAAAAAGAAACTTGTGGTACCAACTACCCAGCAATCTCTTCCTCTCCAAAATGAGAAACAGGCACATAAAGCAAGTGTCCAGTCAACTGCAAAACCCTTGCAAGTAACTAACACTGGATCCTATGCGGAAGCTGCAAAACAAAGATCACGCAGCCCTTGAATCTAGAGGACAAGATTAATCAAATATTAAAGTGTATATATATATATACCTCATTTGACAAGAGATAAGAGAAACTAGAATCCAGCACTAAAACAGCTGTTTTACATAATTCAAAATGATTAATACTCTCAAGATAATGGCGTGGAACTCTAACGGGCTCTTCAAACATCAAAATGAGTTGCAGGCGGTCCTAAACACAGAAAATATAGACGTGTGTTTGGTCTGCACTTCACTGAGCAATCTTTTGTAAAATTTAGAGGATACATGGTATATAATTCGCTCCATCCTGACAACTCTGCCAGAGGAGGTAGCGCGGTTATAATCAAAAACAACATTAGTCACTACGTGCAGTGTAAATATGAAGAACAAGACATTCAAGCTGTGGCAATATCTGTTAAAACCAAATATTATTATGTGTCTATTGCAGTCATATACTGTCCTCCACGGCATATGATAACTAAAGAGCGATATTTACATCTCTTTGAATTATTAGGCCAGAGATTTATCCTAGGCGGCGATTTTAATGCCAAGCACACACATTGGGGATCAAGACTTAGTACAACTAAGGGAAGGCAGCTCTTAAGTGCGGTTAAAGAAACACATTCAGAAGTTATGAGCACGGGTAAACCAACGTACTGGCCCACTGACCACCAGAAAATACCGGATCTTATAGATTTTTTCATATGCAAAAATATATCCGCCAACTACGTCAGTTTGGAGGAAGGTTTTCATATGAACTCGGACCACTCTTCGATTATACCAATGCTTAGTCAAAAAGTCCTACTCAAAGAAAGCCACATAACCCTGGTTAATAAGTTTACAAATTGGAAAGGTTTTGCCCTTGAACTAGATAATATTATCGACCTTAAAACTCCGATAAAAAAGCAAGATCAGCTTGACTCAGAAGTGAACAAATATATTGTTAATATCCAACAATGTGCCTGGAACAACTCAACGCAATTAAAACGAAAATATAAGGAGTTTATCTATCCTTAGGCAATTGTAGATTTACTATCTGAGAAAAGGAAACAAAGGAAGCTTTGGCAGCAAACAAGGTGCCCGAGGGATAAAACATCACTAAATAGCCTAACTAAACAATTAAAGAGGAAAATTCTACAGTTTGAGAATGAATCTCTGAATACCAAGCTTCTGCAGCTAACCAATGACAAATCAACTGATTACTCCCTTTGGAAAGCAACAAGAAAACTCAAAAGGCCAATTAAACAAGTACCGCCCATAGAGACAGCGACGGAAAATGGGCCATAAGCAATGACCAAAAAGCGTTAAGGTTTGCTCAATACTTAGAAGAGACTTTTCAACCCAGTGAAAGCTCGATAGAAATACTTGAGAGTGAAAGATTGCCACAAAACCAAAGAATTAAGCTTGTGACTCCTTAAGAAGTCATGATGAAATCCAAAATAACATTAGTTCGAAAAAGTCTCCGGGTTACGACCTTATTACAAGGGAAATTCTAAAACTATCAATGCTGCATTTATCTTAAAATATGTACCTGAGCCATGGAAGGTCGCTAAAGTCATTATGAATGCGAAGCCTGGCAAACCACCCCATGAAGCATCATCTTATAGACCTATTTCTCTATTGCCCGTGTTATCAAAGCTATTCGAAAAACTGTTATTGAAACGATTAAAACCAACAATAGAAGATAAAGACCTTATTCCAAATCATCAATTTGGCTTTAGGGAAAAACACTCAACAATAGACCAGGTACATAGAATAACCAATATCATTGAAAAAACACTTGAAAATAAGGGAGTCTGCGCCACCGTGTTTTTAGATGTCGCGCAAGCTTTTGACAAAGTTTGGCATAGGGTCTAATATTCAAGCTCAGACGTATGCTACCAGAATTTTCAGATATTCTAGAGTCGTATAAAACTAATAGAATGTTTAGAATACGGCAAGAAGACGCATATTCCGAGCTAAAAGCTATTAAAGCTGGGGTACCTCAAGGAAGCGTGCTAGGCCCAATTCTGTACTTGTTATAAACATGCGACATCCCAGAACTGGAAAACAACACCATTGCGACCTTTGCAGATGATACTGCAATTATGGCTACCGGATCAAGCCACAGAGAAGTAGTAGAAAAAGTTCAACTATCTGTGAACAAAGTTTATGACTGGACACAAAAATGAAAGATCAAACTGAATGTGTCAAAATCAATTCACATTGACTTCACAAATAAACACTTGGACTATCACCCAATCTACATAAATTGGCATGCAAGTGCCTTATGCTAATACAGCCAAATACCTTTGCATAACTCTCGCCGCCAAGTTGCGTTGGAAAGCTCATATCAAAAAGAAAAGACAGAAACTCAACATACGTTATAAAAGTATGTATTGGTTACTCGGAAGGAAATCCTGTCTATCAATACATAATAAACTAACCATATACAAGCATATACTGATGCCAATTTGGACGTATGGTATCCAACTTTGGGGCTGTACTAAACAAAGCAATGTCAAATTAATCCAACAATTCCAAAATAAAGTGCTCAGGGATGCTGTGAATGCACCCTGGTACATAAGAAATGACGATCTTCACCGTGACCTTAAAATTGCTGAAGCCCACGAACACAGACTTCATCGACACGTGAATGTTGAGGCTATCCAGCTACTAGACAATACAGACTTAGTGCGTAGGCTAAAAAGAACTAAACCTTTTGAATTAGTGTAGTGTACAAAGTGAATGAATAATAGTGACAATGCTGTGCTTTATATATAACACATGAACATAGTGTTTTTACAAATATATCAGACTCTAAGAAAGTGCTACGGCCTTGTGTAAAAGTGCAAATGGACACTATTCTTAGTTTTAACCTTTGATGAAGAATACACTAGAAATAGGATCCCATACAAAACTTATCTTTAAAACTGACGCCAATTTTGTTTAGGTAATTCTAAGAATTCTACTTGAAATAAACATACATTAATGCAAATTCAACCTTAAATGCAATGTTTAAACATTCCACAGCATTCACAAAACTGTACAAAAAGCAATTAACCGTTTATGAGCTCAATACAAATTTAGTCTTACACGCAAGTTTTAAAGTCTAAATTACAATGTGCCAAAAAAAGCAATTCGAATTTTACAAAATTTTGTTCGAATGGAATGAGTGGAGTCGAAACGTTCCATTATTTTTTTATATCATCGATCTATAAAAATACTAGATTAAGAAACTAAGTCGCTCAAATGGCCACACACATTTATCTACCTATCTTTCTATTATAAAAATCAATTGCTCTTCGTTAGTCTCGCTAAAACTCAAAAATGGCTGGATCGATTTGAATAATTATTTTTTTGTTTTGAACGCTCGAATAAAGAGACAGTTTAAAATAAAAATACACAGGGACATGGTAGGTAGGTAGGTAGGGTAGCAAGGAAGGTAGGGTAGGGTTGCATGAAAACTTGAAAATTAAAAGTCAGTTCTATGTAGGTACAAAAATATTTATTATAAAATGAAACTTAAAATTTTAGCAATAAGGTTAAAAACACTATTTAGGAAATTTCGGAGTTACTTTATTTCGTTTTCTATGGATCGTTAGGAAAGCTAAAAAAAAAAACCCATACAGCATTCATTCTGTGTTCCAGAACAGTCGCTGTTTGTTACAATAGTTGGCGCGTTTGCTTTTTCGACGCAAACGTTGGTCAAACAATCATAATATTTGGTCATTGATTCATATTCACTATTTGATTCGGTTTTTACTATATGAAAAAACTTACCGAAAAAAAGATGTTCCTTCCAAAATCAAGGTGTTACGGTGGTTATTTACACAGTTTTTGAACGCACATTGCGACATTTTTAACGTATTAATGTTGGCTATGATTGGAACATACTAATTTGAAATAGTGCCACAACCGTATTTGTGGCCATATTTTTCGGCCCGTGTTTGAAGCGCTGACTGGGAATCTAGTGTTTTCTTCATCGAAGGTTTTAAAATAATCTAAAAAGTAACATATTAAGTTAGAGTTAAATTTATTTTTATTATTTATATAGTCTTATTATTTATATAGTACTTATTAGTCTTTTAGGCTAGATCGTAATTAATTATTAAGAATTTTGTTCTTTTTAATAAAGTATAAAAAATAAAAATAATATTTCAATTGATTTTATTTTGATTTAATTTATATTTAATCCAATTTAATTTCACTTTCATTGTTAATAATTTAATTTTAATTTGATTTTATTTTATTTGTGATTCGATTTAATTTTTTTTTTTTTTTTTAATTGTTTTTTTATAATTGGATTGATTTTACTTTTTTTATACAATTCCTAAATTTTAAGTGTTTTTAATATTAAGTGAATATATGCATGTAAGATTCACATCTAGTAGATGTCAATCAGTTCAATCAATTTTTTTTGTGCTAGTGTATTTACGACATCAACATAATTGGGAAAAAGGCTAGGCAGATGATGATTGTTTAGGAAACATGCTTCTATTTTTTTCTGTATGTAATCAATAAAAATTACAAACATAAAGCGCATTAAAGTTCAGGAGTGGTGGCTTCTGACGTAACTTCTTAGGAAAAACTTTTTAACAAAAAATCAAACCGACTTCCAGAACAAAAAACTACAAAGCAAAAAATTACTTTCTTTACCGAAGTCGGTGTCGAAGAACTGAAAAAATGGGTACAAAAGACACCGACTTCGAAAGTTTTTTCTTTTCTCTTTTTAGTTTTGGTAGGTATCTCCAATTAACATGATAATCATTTATGGCCAAAGTACATCTCATGACGATTCCAATAAACCCAAGCACGACTAGGATACATTGTTTTATTTCAGAGTTCCAGTGCCTACCTTCCGGCTTCATCATCAGAATGGTGCCATTTTCATCAGTACCATTCATTTATAAGTATGTGTGTCATCATAGTCTGTTAACTATTCGAGATATTTTATACCCGTGACGTACCTAGCATTTAGGAGTTCCAGTGACCATCTGTGGTCTTCTTCATCAGTTCCACTTCACCAAATAATACTTTCTGACTGCAAATTATTGCATTGTTGATGAAAATACCAAAATCACTATATGTATGCCTATAATATTTGAGAAGTTCCCTCGATTTCTCTAGGATCCCATCATCAGATCCTGACCTGATGAATATGGGACCAACTAGGAAGTATACCCTTCAAAACAAAAGAAGATTTTTTGAAATCGGTCCAGGCTTCTTTGAGTAATCGGAAAATATAAAAAAAACAAAAAAAAAAATCGACCTTCGAATTGAGAACCTCCTCCTTTTTTTGAAGTCGTTTAAAAAGTGTACCAAGGCGTGAAGCGTCAACATAATTAATGTATCGTCGTCATTTTTGTTTGACTACGGCTATCTGCTAAGAATATTTAATTTTTTCATACTTTCCAGGGTACGATTTTTTGTAGTCGAGTTTTAGTTTTCAAACTTATGTTTTATATTAAGCTACCTCTACATTTAAATATTATTATTCATATTGGTTGTGGTACTTTTAGCAAATAATTTACTGGACCTAACTATTCAATAGCTAAATTAAAACATGTTATATTTTTTTATAATTTAATTTTGGCATATTTCATTTTTTGTCGTAAACACTTGAACTGCACAAGAAAGTGGATTCTTTACATTCTTCCAATTCAATTGATTCTTAAAATTGAATATTTGTCCTAAGGGAGGGACTATTTCCAGCTATCTACATCATGTTCACAAATGAAGAAACTCTTGGTTGCACAGTTTATGTTGTTCAAACGTCCGTTGAAGAACATTGAGCCGCACTGATCAGGAACTTCCGGCTGGTAATTGTCCCACCAGATGTCGGCATCTACATGCATCCTTGTTCCTGTAAACGAAATAAAGTAAATAAAAAAGCCATTTATTTCTTATCGTTACTAAACAATATTCTTTACTATTTACCTCTAATCATTTTAATACTATCACTTAAATATTATATATATAAATATAACACTAACTTACTACTTTCTGTTTTCTATTTATTACTTATCTAATCTCTTACATAACTAATCTAATTATTAGTGATAGGAACCAGTCCTCAGGTATAGGTCTCCTCCATCTTGTTCCATGTATCTCTATCGGCAGCATCTTTTGTCCATTGTTTTCCAGCAGTTCTTATGATATCATCTGTCCAGCGTTTTTAAGCCTCCCTTGTCGTCTCTTGCCACTGTATCCACCGAGTTGCCTCTATGGTCCATCTCTTGTCAATGTAACGGGCTAGGTGTCCGGCCCATTTACAATTCAGCTTAAGCGCATAATGCAGAGCATCAGTAAGTCTTGTCTTCTTTCATATAAATTCGCTTCTGACTTTCTGTATTTTTCTCAGTTTTAATATACTTCTTTCCTTAGCTTTCTGACATATGACTAGTTTATTTTGTATTTTTGAAGTATACGTCCACGTCTGTCATCCGTAAGTGAGGCACAAAAGGATGCATGTACCCAGCGCTATATTTTTTGTTGGAGGGAGAAATCACCTTTTTAGATTTCCTTGAGGGCCCAAAATTTCCTACAACTTAGCTGTAATCTTCGATAAGCCTCTTCTTCGGTATTTTTATTTTTGCAGGATAGCTGTTTTCCTAAGTACATATAACTACAAGTACTCACATGTGCCTATGTCTTGCCATTTAGGTTGATTGGGGCAGCTATGCGGTTGGTCATTAGTTTTGTTTTGTCCTCATTCATTTTAAGCCCACTTTTGTCACTTAGTACACATATCAATTATGCCAAATTTGGATCTAGTCTCAGCGAAAAGAACGATGTCGTCCGCAAAGTGATGTCCAGCTACTTTGAAACCTTTTTCCTGCCAGTTAAGTTTTGAAAAAATACTCTGTCTGCAGCACGGCTATAAAAAGTTTTGGTAACAGTGTGTCTGCCTGTCGTACTCTCCTATATTTCTCGACAATTTGTTCTATTACATGGATTTGATCCATTGTGACGAAACCGGATCGGGAACCTGCTTGTTCGACTGGTTGAAGTGAATAAATTTTTGGGCTTATTCTATTTTGCAGAGTCGATGTGAATAGCTTGTATATACTCGAAAGAAGACTGATTGGGCGGTAGTTCCCTATGTATTTAGGGTCCCCCTTTTTGTAAAGCAATATTATGTCTGATCTTTTCCATTGTTCGGGTACTTGACATGAGTTTAGTCATGTTAAAGAGGTGGCTAAGTGGGCGAACCTGCAGGTGCTCCAATCTATAGGGCTTCATTCAGTAAAGAGACATGCTTTAGTCGGATTTCAGTCTTTTGATGTTGACTCCTCTTCGTTGTTGTAAGGTTCAGTGTTATAACCATATAGCCTTGTGTAGAATTCCGTAGCACAATCGACGATACTTGTCTAGAATTTGTCTCTATTTTTTGTATTTACATTAAGAATCTATTTTTTATGTGTGCATAGTTCTTTTTTTTTATAATCTGTAGGCTCGCGTTTGACCACCATCTCATCATCATAGTTCTTTAAAAACTCTCTTTGTGCTTCTGTAACGTTTGATATTTTCTTCTATTATATTATATCTGTAGAATTTTTAGTCTTTTTTAATAGCTTTGTTTGTTTGTTTGAAGTTTTTTAGTTACTGGTTAGTTTAGTAAGTTATTTTTTCATTGCTACTGTTTTTTGTTTAGTTTTTATTAGTTGTGTTCATCTGGCTATGAGAGTGTGGAAAAAAATGTGTTTACTATGTCTTGTTTGTCTTTTGTTTCAAAACTCCTTTTGATAATTGATTTCAGTTTGTTGTAGTATGTTTGGATGTTTTCATTATGGTGTTCTATGTCGACTTATTGTATGTTACGGTTTAGATTAACTTTATATAATTTTGTGTCTTGCTCCGTTTTTCAGGTATTTGAAGATGGTCTGTAAGAAGTTCTACTTTTATTCCCTGCAAACGATAGAAGGCTCTAACCATTCGATGGCCCGATCGAAATCGGATTGTATGTAATACCTTTATATTTTCAACATGTTTCGGGTAGTTTGTTAAAAAATAATCGATTTTGTTTTTTGTGATTTGATCAGGAGAGATCGAGGTCCATTTCGCTTGTTTCTCTTTGAAAATAGGTGTTCATAATTGACATTTTGTGTTCATAAGCATATTGTTTAAGTCTTACTCCTCTTTCAGAAATCAGATACCTAATCTTTAAATTAAATACGACCAATGTGACTGGTCAGCCATTACCTTTTACAGGACAGTTTAGCTCATGGTAGATCAAGGTGCAAGCAATACTTGGTTGCACTGCACATTGGTACAAAATCACATCCCTTTATTATGAACCCTACATTATTTACAGGGCAAACTTCGCTGAAGAAGTATGGTAGGTGGAAAAGAGGCCTTGTCCAGTATATATTGTAATATCATTGACAAAATTCACAATAAAGACAAGATAATGTCACTGCAGATGGAGAATTTAACATACATATTATACTTGACATTTTAAGGTCTTACCTTTAATTGTACGCCAGCCTTCGAGTGATTTGCTATGGAAGCCCAGATGATAAATTCCTCTAAAGTAATTCCCTTCAAATCTCTGTTTCGGTGCGGACTCCGTGAGGGACGCAAGGTAATCCGCTTCCTTCCTGTTGTTGACCACAGCCAGGTAGGATTGTTCAGCGTGACACACGTCGTATGCCTCCATCCAGTTCAATGGAGTAGCATGCAATTTGTAACATTTGCCATTATCCTTATTGTGAATATAATCTGTAAATGAATAATTCGAAAAATCAAAACCCGACTACTTAAGAAGCGATCAAAAAGAAGTAAACAAGAAAAAAAACATGCTGTGCAGTCGGAGGATACATATTCGCGAGCTGGCTGACCAAAACCAGTTTTTTTTAATTACCTTTTTTATTTATACATTTTTATTTTATAACAGTTGTATTATTTACAATTAAGTAAACATATAAGTGTTGTATATTTTTGAAAACCCTCTTAAAACCCTATATTTTGCCCACACGATGGGACCGGCATAAAAAAAATAGGCGCCCACAATTTGACACCCCAAAAGCCGCCATTTTCTATTTTGCAATTTTAATGTAGCCGTAGTAGTGACCATAGATATAGATAGTATGTAGCAAAAAAAATCTAAATCTACGGTAGTGACAGTCGCAAGATTAAGACAAATCGATTGACGTAAGAATCATCAAAATCGTACTACGCGTTTTGTCTCTAGAATGCCAATTAGGAACAAACATAATAATAATAATCTGTGGCCTGACTTGTCAAGAGTGACACAAAAATTTTCTTCGCTCTTCGAATTTTTTGATTATATTTATGAATCCGAACAATTTCACTGTTAAAACTACATAAAACTAAGTTTAAATAATGCCTCCATATATATATAATAAAACAACCAGAAGAAAACCAAAACTATAATTAAAATGAACAACCTACAATAAACCAGAATGACAAGCTGAGAAGAAAATGTTGACACGAAGCCAGGCCCGAGCCAAAAACACACGCCCAACATCTTCGGGTTCGTCGCTCAGCTCCGCCTCGCAGTCGCCGGGATCCCCTACAACCGTAAGTCAAGCGATCCTGGATGCTGCAGTTGCGTCGAGCTCGAGCGACGAATACTTCTCTCCGCCGACGACACCACCACCTACGCGTCGACGGGGAGGACGCCGGCTACCGGACAGCCTAGGACATCGAGGCCCATCGGCCTCTGACAGGGTCCCCGCTCCCGGTGGAAGTGTGCAGCGCATGCGATGGACGCAATCGATTAACGAAAACGTCATGCGCGCATACTTTGGGGCTACAGAGGGGGGAAGTAACCTGACTGCGTACCGTGGTCGGATGCTCTCTCTGTTTCAGGTGCTTGAGCCAGCTGTCAACGTGTCGGCCCAACGTCTATCGGATCAGGTGCGGGTCATCCAACGTAACCGTATGCTGGATGACGCCGTACTTGATAGACTGCGTGAGGAATCACAGAGTAGCCGTGTCTCACCTGCCTTGCCACCGGCCGCGGTGCAACTGCAACCCAGTGTTTCACCGCGACCCGACCATGTTGGCGAGGATGACGACGACGGGGCTATATCTGTGAGTACCCAATGCAATGCACGTTTGAGGAGCGCTTTGGAATGTGCATTCAGCGAGTATCGCTCCACACCGCCTGAGCTTAGACCTCGACTACCTCGTTTGCCCATGCATAAGAAAAATAGGGCGCTGGTGTGTGCTCTAGATTCGCAGCTATCAAATGTTTTTGATAGCAGCAAAGACCTTGCCGACACCCACTCGATCTTGTACTGTGCGGCTGCAGCAGCATGTCGTGTATCTAACGTCAAGTTTCCCAAAACTGACAGAGCTACACGACCAGCTATACCAGCTTGGCAGTGCAGGATTGAGCGTCGTATCGGTGAGGCTAGAGCACTCATTGGCAAGCTTATCTGCTTCAGGGAGGGCAACACTCGCCCTAGAGTGATGCGCTTTGTGAGGCGGGCGTTCTCAGGGACTGATATCAGTTCTCGAGATTATATGTCCCGCGTCACAGAGCGTATCGACTTCCTGAAGCAGAAAATCTATGCATGGGCAAACCGTATTCGTCGGTACAAGCGGCGAGTGGAGCGATACACTCAGAATCGCACATTCCAGAGCAACGAAAGGTGGGTTTATAGGGCTTGGGAGCAACCCAACCAAGGTGTGACTGATACGCGCCTACCGGATAATGACGCCATGTCTTCGTTCTGGCGCGATATCTGGTCGGTGCCTGTCAGTCACACCGAGGATGACTGGACTCGGGAGGTCGAACGAGCGTGCGATCCGATACCACAAATGGGGGCAATTACCATCAGCCCCCAAGATGTGGCTCGTGCAGTCCGCCCGTTGCCTAACTGGAAATCTCCTGGGCCGGACGGACTGCACAACTTTTGGATTAAATGGTTCCAAAGGTCGCACGCTCGTTTGGCAACTCAGTTCCAGTCTGCCTTAGAGTCAGGATCGCTACCTCAGTTTCTAACGACAGGAATAACCCACCTGCTCCACAAATCAGGTAGTACTGCGGATCCTAAAAATTATAGACCGATAACGTGCTTACCGACGGTCTATAAAGTCCTTACATCCATTCTGAGAGCGAAAATTAATCAACATATTGACAATAACGCCATCATGTCTGCTTCTCAGAATGGATGTAGGAACGGGTCCCGCGGTACTAAGGAGCTGCTCCTCATAGACATTGCCATTAGCCAACAGGTTCGCCGTTCCCGCAAGGATCTGGCGACATGTTGGATAGATTACAAGAAGGCTTATGACTCAGTGCCACATACATGGCTTATGAGGGTGCTGGAGTTGTATAAAATTGATGCAACTCTGCGCGCCTTCCTGACGTCATGTATGGTGCAGTGGAGGACGGTCCTTCACTATCCAGGATGTCGACAGATTCAGGAAAACAGCGAACCTATAAGGATCGAGCGCGGCATATTTCAGGGCGACAGTCTGAGTCCTCTGTGGTTTTGTTTAGCCCTGAACCCTCTCAGTACACTGCTGGAGGGTTCAGGTCTGGGCTATCGGTTGAGAAGAGGTGGTCAGGTCATATCACACCTCCTTTACATGGATGATCTGAAGCTCTTTGCCCCCAACAACTTGCAACTGATGAAGCTACTGAAGGTAACAGAAACCTTCAGTGACGCCATCCGTATGGAATTTGGTGTGGACAAATGTGCAGTCATGCATGTAAAGCGAGGGGAGATTATGGAATCCGTGGGAATACAACTCTCGGATTCCATACACCTTCGATCCCTTTCCTCAACCGAAACTTACAAGTATTTGGGTATGTCGGAAGCACTAGGCATCAATGCTACTGACGTGAAACAGTCGTTGAAGGAGCGCTTCTTTGGCCGCCTGAAAAGAGTACTAAATAGTCTTTTATCGGGCGGTAACAAGGTGCGCGCCTTCAACGGCTGGGTCATGCCGGTATTGATGTATTCTTTCGGCATACTCAAATGGACTCAGACTGAACTTGACGCCCTGGATAGGAGGATCCGCACGCTGCTTACCGCAAATCGTATGCATCACCCACGTTCATCGGTTATGAGACTGTATATCCCTCGGAAGTGCGGGGGTCGTGGCTTTTTAAATGCTAAGACCCTACACAACCGCGAGGTATGCAGTCTTAGGGAATACTTCCAGGCCGCTGACGTGGGTATGCATCGAGATGTGGTAGCGGTGGACAAGGGCCTTACCCCGCTCTCCTTGGCTAACGAGAACTGGCGCAAACCTATAGTATTAGATACTAATGACCGCAGGGAGGTATGGCAGAGCAAGGAGCTTCACGGACGCTTCTACCGGGTCCTACATGGGCCCGATGTAGATCTTTTAGCGTCCGTGGCCTGGCTGCGATTTGGTGACCTGTTCGGGGAAACCGAAGGTTTTGTCTTTGCGATTATGGACGAAGTTATGATGACGAACAACTACCGGAAATACATTGTGAAGGACGGCACGGTTGACATCTGTCGGGCATGTCACCGGCCGGGTGAATCAATCCGTCACATTATCTCCGGTTGTTCTAGTCTGGCTAACGGAGACTATTTGCATAGACACAACCTTGTAGCCAGGATTATCCATCAGCAACTTGCTCTTAAATACAATCTTGTGGAGTCGGAAGTGCCTTACTATAAGTATGTGCCCGACCCAGTTCTCGAAAATGGCAATGTAACGTTGTATTGGGATCGGTCTATCATCACTGACAGTACTATTGTTGCCAATAAGCCTGACATAGTGGTGATGGACCGACTAGAGCGTCGCGCAATGATTGTTGATATAGCGGTCCCACATGATGAGAACCTCGTGAAGGCTGAGAGAGATAAGAAAAGCAAGTATCTTGATCTGGCTCGCGAGGTTGTCGACATGTGGGACGTGAATACAGCTATCATTGTGCCGATAGTCATTACTGCCAATGGCATAATAGCCAAGAGCCTCGACGAACATCTGAGGAGGCTCTCGTTAGGCAGCTGGATCAAGGGCTTGATCCAGAAAGCGGTACTTCTGGACACGGCGCGTATCGTTAGGAGGTTCCTCTCTCAGGAGCCCTGACCACCGGTAGCTTGGACCCTGTTCCCGATACCGGTGGGCTACTATTTTTGTATTTTTAAATGTTTTTTTATTTTATTTTTTATAGAATAATATTTAAAAATGTAATATAAAATGAATAAATGAAATAATAATAAAAATGTCAACATGTCAAAATTTTTCCTGCACTGTTTATTTAATTCTTACAAATTCATAGAACCATCGTACTTAGACAAATTATACAACAGAAGAAACCAGATATAAAATACCCTTTTACAACATACAGTTTGATAAATCCACAATAAATCCAATAAAATTTCAGAAAATTTCAATAAAACCGGTTGACGTCGTCACTGACAGACGCCTCGCCGCCGCCGGACCTCGGATCACCAGTGTCATCGGCGGCTGCAGTTGCGTCGAGCTCGAGCGACGAGTATTTTTCCCCGCCGACGTCGCCAACACCTGTACGTCGGCAGGGGAGAGGCCGGCCACCGAGGAGCTTGGGATCTAGGGGCCAACCGGCCCCGAGCCGGGTCCCCGCTGCCGGTGGTTGTGTGCAGCGCATGAGATGGACTCAAGGTATGAATGAGAACGTCATGCGCGCATATTACGGGTCTACAGAGGGGGGAACTAACCTCACTGCGTACCGTGTTAGGATGCTGTCTCTGTTTCGGGACCTAGAGCCAACCGTAAACGTCTCGGCCCAACGATTTTCGGATCAGGTGCGGGTCATCCAGCGTAATTACAGGTTGGATGACGCCGCACTTGATAGGCTGCGCTCAGAAGTGCTGAGCAACCAAATCGTCTCAACCCCGACACAGACCGCGGCACCGCCAGCCACTATTGTGATCCCGCTGCGGTCCAATCTTGTTAACGATGAGGCAGATGATAGGGTTGCCACAGTAAGTAGCCAGTGCAACGATAGATTGAGGAGCGCACTGGAGGATGCGCTTCGCGAGTATAGGTCAACACCGACTGAACTTAGGCCCCGATTACCACGGTTGCCTATGCACAAGAAGAATAGGGCGCTGGTGCGTGCCTTGGACTCGCTGCTTAAGAACATCTTTGAAAGCAGCGAGAACCTTGTTGAAACGCACTCAATCCTGTATTGCGGGGCTGTTACGGCATGTCGTTTGGCCAATGTAAAGTTCCCAAACGAGGCTATTCGGCCGAGGCCTGCCGTGCCAGCCTGGCAGTGTAGGATCGAACGGCGTATCGATGGGGCCAGGGTACTCATCGGCAAACTATCCTGTTTCAGGGAGGGCAATACACGACCACGTGTGATGCGCTTCGTGAGGCGGCCATTTTTGGGGACTGGAATCAGTCCTCGAGAATACATGTCCCGTGTCACGGAGCGCATCGACTTCCTGAAGCAGAAAGTTTGTGCATGGGCCAGCCGTATTTGGCGGTATAAGCGGCGGGTTGACCGGTACTCGCAGAACCGCATGTTCCAGAGTGATGAGAGGTGGGTATACAGAACTTGGGAGCGACCTGAACAAAATGTGACTGACGTGTGCCGCCCCGATGATGTCGCCACGAGTACATTCTGGCGAAGCATCTGGTCGGTACCCGTCTGTCACACTGAGGGTGGCTGGATTCGTGATGTCGAGCGCGTGTGTGAAGCTATACCAGAAATGGAAAAAGTCATCATTAGTCCATCGGATGTAGCCAAAGCAGTTCGTCCGCTACCGAACTGGAAGTCTCCAGGTCCGGACAGACTGCATAACTTCTGGTTAAAATGGTATAGCAGCTCACACGCGTTTCTGGCATCTCAATTCCAGTCATGTTTAGAGTCTGGGTCGCTTCCGCAGTTTTTAACAACAAGCGTTACCCACCTGCTCCATAAGACAGGTAGTCCCGCGGAACCCAAGAATTATAGACCAATTACTTGCTTATCAACAGTTTATAAACTTCTTACATCCATCCTGAGAGCAAAAATTGATAAACACATTAAGTTAACTCAATAATGTCTACCTCTCAGAATGGATGTAGGAATGGGTCCTGCGGCACTAAGGAGCTACTCCTCATTGACATGGCCATAAGCCAGCAGGTTCGTCGTTCCCGCAAGGATCTGTCGACGTGCTGGATAGACTACAAGAAGGCCTACGACTCTGTGCCACATACATGGCTCATGAGGGTGCTGGAGATGTACAAAATAGATGCAACTCTATGCACCTTCCTTGAGTCATGTATGGGGCAATGGAAGACAGTCCTTCGATATCCAGGATGTCGACCGATTCAAGGGGATGATGAGCCTGTGTGGATTAAGCAAGGGATATTCCAGGGCGACAGTTTGAGTCCACTTTGTTTCTGCTTAGCCCTGAATCCTCTAAGTACACTGCTGGAGGATTCAGGACTAGGCTATCGGTTGAGAAGAGGTGGTCATATCCCCCAATAAATTCCAACTGACGGAGCTACTGAAGGTAACTGAAACCTTCAGTAACTCCATCAGGATGGAATTTGGTGTGGACAAATGTGCAGTCATGCATGTAAAGCGAGGGGAGATTATGGAATCCGAGGGAATTCAACTCTCTGATTCCATACACCTTAGACACCTCTCCTCGACCGAAACTTACAAGTATTTGGGTATGTCGGAAGCGTTGGGCATCAATAGTACTGACATGAAGCAACTGCTGAAGGAGCGTTTCTTTGGCCGCCTGAAAAAGGTATTGAATAGCCTTTTGTCAGGCGGAAATAAGGTGCGCGCCTTCAACAGTTGGGTCATGCCGGTTTTGATGTACTCTTTCGGCATACTTAAATGGACTCAGACCGAGCTCGACGCCCTCGATAGGAGGGTCCGGACACTGCTGACCGCAAACCGGATGCATCACCCACGATCATCGGTGATGAGACTGTACATCCCGCGAAAATGTGGGGGTCGAGGCTTTTTAAACGCCAAGACTCTTCACAACCGCGAGGTGTGCAGCCTCAGAGAATACTTTTTAAAAGCTGAAGTGGGTATGCACCGGGATGTGGTCGCAGTGGACAAGTGTCTCACCCCGTTGTCCATGGCTAAAGAGAACTGGCGCAAGCCTGTAATACTATCGACCGATGAACGCAAAGAGGTATGGCAAGGCAAGGAGCTACACGGGCGCTTCTATCGGGCTCTCCATGGGCCCGATGTAGATTTCCCAGCGTCCGTATCCTGGCTACGTTTCGGCGATCTTTTCGGGGAAACTGAAGGCTTTGTCTGCGCAATTATGGACGAAGTTATCCTGACGAATAACTACCGGAGACATATAATGAGGGACGGCACGGTTGACATATGTCGGGCATGCCACCGTCCGGGTGAATCCATCAGACATATTATCTCTGGTTGTTCTCGTCTGGCTAACGGCGAGTACTTACACAGGCATAACCAAGTGGCCAGGATTATTCACCAGCAACTTGTATTGAAGTACAATCTAGTGGAATCGGAGGTACCGTATTACAAGTATGTGCCCGACCCAGTTCTCGAAAATGACCATGTCACGTTGTACTGGGATCGGTCTATCATCACTGATAGGACTATTGTTGCCAATAAGCCGGATATAGTGGTGATAGACCGATTAGCGCGCCGCACAATGATAATCGATGTCACCATCCCGCATGACGAGAACCTCGTGAAAGCTGAGAAAGAGAAACAAATCAAGTATCTCGATTTAGCACACGAGGTTGTCGACATGTGGAATGTGGACTCGGCGATCATTGTGCCGATTGTCGTTACGGCCACGGGCCTGATGGCCAAGAGCCTCGACGACCATCTGTCGAGGCTGTCATTGGGCGGTTGAATCAAGGGTCTGATACAGAAGGCAGTACTCCTCGATACAGCTCGCATTGTGAGGAGGTTCCTGTCTCTGGAGCCCTAACCACCGGTAGCTTGGACCCTGTTCCCGATACCGGTTGGCCTCTATTTTTTATATTTTTAAATGTTTTTAAGTTTTTTTTGTTAAATATTAAAAAATGTACTAAATAAGAAAGAAGATAAATAAAGGAATAATAATAATAATAAATATTTAAAAATGTATCAAATAAGATTGTAAATGAATAAAGGTATAATAATAATAATATTTTTTATTGACATAAATAGGTTTAACAATTTCATAAGAAGCTCTGACTCCTGAGCTAGGTGAGACCTGTGTTACAGAAGTCAGTGTCTTCTCCCGTTTTGGAATTAACAGTTTATGTAATAAAAAGAGAGAAAAATAAAAGAAAAAAAAAAAAAAAAATAAGACAATCATAAATTACTTAAAATTAAGTTGAAAGCAAGTATGCTCTTGTGTGATATGTGTGAGTGTATGTATGAGAGGGTGTGTATAAGGGTGTGTATGTGTGTGTGTTGGTTGCCTGGGTAATGCCTTATATGAGAGTGGGTTTGCCTACTGTTTAATCATCTTGAGTATTGATCGTTAATTAAGTGTTCCGTCTGTAGATAATCTAGTGTTTGAAGCCATGAATTTAGTTTAAACTTAGTTTTATGTTTTGTTAGAGAGTTAAAGTTGAGGATGGTGTTTATTTTGTTATATATATAAGTAGATAGGAATAATCGTTGCCGTCTAGCCGATGCGGTATAACATTTGACGGTGCTACATACGTTGCCAACTGTTCTTTTATGTTTCATTGCATGGTTCACAGGTGTGATTTCATGTTGTTTTAAAATGAGATTGAGTAGGTATAGTTGTCTCACTGTAAGTACTTGGCAATTTTCATAGAGGCTTTTCGTAGGGAACCGGTACGGCCTGAAGGTCATAACTTTTAACAGAGATCGTTGGGCTCTCTCAAGGCGTATCAAGTAGGTTTTACACGCACCTCCCCAGGCCGTAATACAGTAACCTATAACTGACTGGGCCAGTGCCAGATAGACGGAACGGAGAAGCTTGAATTCAGCCACTTCTCGTAGTTTTTTAAACGTACATATCAGTTTCCTAACACGGGAAATGGTTTGTTCGATGTGGTGACGCCAACTAAGTCCCTCATCCAGAGTCACTCCCAGGTACTTCATTGTCTTTAATTGTGTGATTGGAAGACATGTGCATGTGTTACTTTCCACGGCGTCACAGGAGTGAGCTTTGAGACTTATACCTAAAGGTCTGGTTTTGGCGAAAGAAAATTGAAGAAATGCCGTTTTCGAGATATTAAGTGTTAGCAAATTGGCTTCCAGCCAGTGGATTATTTTCCGTAAGCCTGTCTCTGCAGCTTCCCGTGTTACGTCCCAATCCTCTCCGTGAAATATTAATACGGTGTCATCTGCGTAGCTAAAGATTTTACCGTTTGTTAACGATTGTTGGCATAAGTCATTAACGTAGAGCAGGAAGAGGCTTGGGGATAGGCAGCTTCCTTGGGGCACACCGTAATCAACCCTAGCTTCACTGCTAATGACTTCACCAATCTTTACTTTTTGTGTCCGGTCATTGAGAAAGTCTGTGTATATGCTTAAAGCCCTTACCCTGATTCCAGCATGTTCTAGCTTGGTCACAAGGGTTGGAATACAAACGGTGTCAAAGGCCTTGGCTAGGTCTAGGAAAACCCCTAGGCATTTTTGTTTTGAGTTTAGTTTACTAGTCACGTGATCAACGAGTTGGTTAACCGCCTCTGCGGTACTTTTCCCAGACCTAAAGCCAAATTGTGAGTCCGATATTGTTTTGCAGTGCTCTAGGTATGTCATGAGCCTACGATTCAATATTTTTTCCAATATTTTTGATAATGCTGGCAGAACTGAGATCGGTCTATAATTCTTAACATCGTCCTGGTTTCCACCCTTGTGAACAGGTGTGATCAGGGATTTCTTAAAGATTCGGGGAAAAACTCCTTGCTCATAACAGGCCTCAATGAGTTTAGTAATAGGTGGAACTAGTACGTCCTTACCCAGCTTGAGAAGTTTAACTGGAATAGAGTCACAACCTGTGGCACTATCATTTTTCAGATTGTTGATGACTGCCTCTACTTCGGCCTCATTCGGAGGGAGGAGGACCATGGAATTACAGGCTGGGAGTGTCACAATAGAGTACGGTGCCAGTGAAGAATTTTGGTTTTTTATAGTAATATTTTCAGCCAATTGCTTACCAATCTTCGAAAAATAAAGGTTTATTTGCTCAATGGCATTTTGCGCGTTATTAACTTCAGCGGTTGTTAAAAGTTTGTCAGCTGATTTTTGTTTCCCAGTTTGGCTGGTAATCGATTTTATAATATTCCATATTTCTTTATTGTCCTTCGAAGACTTTAAAGCAGATGATTCGTGGGCGTTTTTTAATTTCCTGAGTAATAAGTTACAGTGGTTCCGATACCTTTTGTATGATAAATCGACAGTCTCGTTTTTTGGGTCTGCCAGGGCTTTTTGGTGGAGGTTATCCCTGTGCCGAATGCATCGTAAGAGGTCAGGTGTGATCCAGGGCTTCAGGACTACTTTACGGGTAGAAACCTTCGTTACTGTTGAATGTTGGGACACCGTGGACATAAGACATTCCACAAGCCTTGTAGCGGCTTCATTTGCATCACAATTTTGTGTAAGAAAGGTAAAATCTGTCGTTTTTAATTCTTCTATTGCACTCTCATAGTTTAGTTTTGACCTATATGTTTTTGTACGGTTCTTGTTTTTACGGGGGGCGGTCTCTAGACACAATATTACGGAGGCGTGGTCGCTGACTGTCGAATCTACTACTATGACTGTTGCAGAGGTAGTGGTTCTGATCATTGTGTGATCGAGGCAGTTGTGCAGTCTTGTGGGAAAGGTATGTCCCGGCAGGAGGCCCATTTCTGCAGTGAGATTAAGATAGGACGAACTTTTCTTATCAACACCATTAGGTTTTATGTCTATGTTGATGTCACCTATTAGGATTATGTTTTTCGCTTTTAATTTGCTTAAGATATTTTCTAGAGAGTTGAGAAAGCTTTCAGTACAGTATATTGAAGGTGATCTATAAGAGGCTAGAATACAGGTATCGGAGTCAACATTCAACAGAAGAAAATTAGCTCCTATCGGGTCTGGTTCTTCAACCGTGCAATGGAGATTGCTTTTAACATATACGATAATGCCGTCGTTTTGATTCAAGCATTTTTTGGTAGAGTATGTAACATAATTTTCTATAGTCGGGATTGGTTTGTCAGCATTCACCCAACACTCTGTCAAGATAATGATGTCTATTTCGTGTGATAGTCTTGCCAATTGAGCTTGAAAACCATCTAAGTTTTTATAGATACTTCTGATATTTTGAGTAATAACTTTTAGCGTCGTCTTAGTAGAATCCAATATATCATTACAGGTGTCCGTATCACACTGATAAGTAGATGCCACCGTAAAGTCATCTATCTGTGCTGAGACATTATCGTTCGTGTTAGCCATTGAATAAGCATATATATATGTTGCGTGTTAAGGTGCGGGTTACTATAATAGACGTGAATATTTGAACTGTAAGATTGATGTTTGGTATTCTCCCATAAGGACAAATTATATTGTGTGTGTAAGACGTGGTGTCAATGTATGTTTGTATTGTGTTGAGTGATTTTAGCTGTGTGTGTTCGCGTGATTTGTGTGTTTGTGTTTTACAGAAAAAGAGCAGTTGCAAATAAAATAATAAAAGTAGCAAAATAACAAGCAGTACATAAGCGAGACATAGTCATTGCGGTATTTGATGTTTGAGGTCGGCTTCGCTTTTTATATGAATATATTGGTCTCCTTCTTTTTGCCGAAGAAAGACTTTTCCAAGTGAGGTCCAGCAGAACTTGAAGTCATGTTCGCTCGCAAACTTCCTTGCCAGATAAAATAATCGTTGAGCCTTCATAGTCAAACTCTCTGATATAAAAATTGGTTTAGACTCGCCTGGTATGTTGATATGTGATGTGTTTAATTTAGCTTGAGCGTTTTTGCGATTAAAATTGCGCACTTTATGCAGTATATTTTCCTTTACAGACACTGAGACGAAGTCGACTATAATAGATGATCCTCCGGTTTTTTTATTTATGCGGAAAATATCTTTCATGTCGTGTTGTTCAACGGGCATACCCAGTACTTTAGCTGTTTCGGATACGATTTTATGCAGATCCTCTTTATTTTCACCTTCGCACTTTGGTATGTTTCTGATTTCGATTTTAGTAAGACACAAAATACGCTCCAGATTCTCAACTTTACATTCTAGTTGGTTGATATAGGCGTGATCAGTTTTCCGTTCCCTGTCGATTTCGTTTACTTTCACTACAATGTCATCGTATTGTTTAGTGACAAAAGCTAAAGATGTTTTTAATTCTAAGTTCTGTGCTATTATTTCACTCATTGAATCTTGTAAAGATTTAAATTTGGCTTCCGACTGGGCAGTAGCTGATTGCAGTAGGTCTCTTATCTCTTGCATAAACATGACCATTTCATCCTCCCGCTTGCGCTTGTTGCGCGACGTGACATTTGCATCTATGATGTTGAGGTTTGGAGCAGACCCAGTTACTGAGATGGTTGGGTTTCTCACCTGAAGAGTCTCGGAGTCGCTAGCTGTGGACGTGGCAGGCGATTGGGGCGGCGTACGTCTCATGATGTTCTTGTTTACGCAAGATTTGATACCTTTATAACTATTGATGGCCGGTGCCTGCGAATGAGCGTAGCTCAGTAGAAGCGATGTAGCGGTGT